>OX493330.1:16051411-16668286 GCA_950371115.1 Anania fuscalis
AATAGTCCGACTTTTCTGTCACAAATGTGTCATATAAGGCAAAGGCAGTGCTCTTTTGCGAGAGCACACCTGAGGATGACAACGCGCGGCTATTTGCTCCCGGGTTTATTTATTCGAACTTGTCCGTTTTCGATGACCACCGTCCACTCACAACCTGTCAAAGTATTTTTCTGACCCTTTATTTTCACTTGACAAGAATATTCCTGGCTGCGTCCTCTCGATATTACATTCCGATACGACTTTTTATTCGTGATACATTTTTCCAATTGTCTCCGTACGACTCGCAATGCGAACTAACGGAATAGAATTTTCAAACAGTTTTGATTGATAAAGGTAGACAGGTTTTCGCTTTCTTTGTTTGCGAAATTAGATTCGGAGGTAGCGTGAAACTTCAGAGTTCCACTTGATTAATGGTGATTCGAGGGGGATCCGAGAAAAGAAACGATTTCAGGTCGCACGATTTTCTATAGATCAAAAATGACTAAATCGTTTTTTCAGAAGGTTAGGCGCTTTTTATCTGCGAATAAGTGTATTTGGATTTAGATGCATGGACGCGATATTATCCCATTCACTGAAACAACGCTCGCTCTGCGTTAATATTTGATGTGTTCTCGACTTTTCTCGAATTTAACGCGCCGATTAAACAACGCCGAGCGAAGGATTTTATGTGAATATTTAAAATGCTATATTGGTTGTAGTTCTGCAGAGAAACAAGTCCATTGTTCGTGAAACATCTTATAAGACTAATTTATGGCGGTATAAAATTGTAACAACAATCATGACTCCTTGAAGCTTGAACTAAATTCGTATTTTAATAAGAAGCTAAGAGTAAAGTAGTTATTACTAAAGTGATCAAATGGCACGAAATATGAAAGGATAAAGTAGTGGTAGTAGTGATATAATAACGGAACAGCTCGGCAGCAAATTGGGACACATTGTTGCATCCCACAGGTTGGAGGACCATTAAAATAGGAGGATTACTTTTATGGCCCAGTTGGTTCGCTTGAGATAATATCGGTAAATTTTATGGTTTGTAATAAAGGGAATTCGATTTTAGACCAGTCATCTGTATGCGATTATGAAATCCCCGATTTTAGGTACAGCTCGTTTTATCAGTCATAATGCTCATAATACACGTTTGGGACTGAGATAATTTTGGTTTTGGGCATTTTGGGAAACAATAGGCACATTGCACAATTCCGGGAATGACCAAAAAGCTGGTACACGGCGAAGGTGATTTAATTTGGAACTCATAAAAGATTCCACTCACTAAGAATAAGAACTTCCCGAAGTTTACATTCACACAATCAGAAAGTGGGTTAATGAGATTCCCTCAAGAAAAACATCTTGTTAAACCATACATTATTCAGGCTTTCGCGAAGTTATTCCGCGTTCACGCGTTCATTAGCTACGCGGATAGGACTCGTGATTCTGACACACCTACTTATCACCCCCCCCCCCCCCCCCCCCGGAACTATTCTCAAGTATTTCGGGGACCGGGCGCCGGCTTGCTTGTTATTTAAATTTATCACTCAACTTTTATCCTCTAAATTCATTGTAACAGGTAATATTTCACAGGTTATTAATTACGTTACGCTGGCATCTTCCCGGTGTAACTCTTATTACATTATGTCAGTAGCAAATTGAAAAATTCCCGGGGCGTGTGTCCCGTCTCTCTGAAGTATTTTGGCAAAATTATTTTCATTCATTAACAGGAGAGGGGCCCTTGCGAGATTGTCGAGGTACCATTCAGTTGTGAGTAACGAGGTGACTTCCCGTTATTAGTTATGTCGGCAAATTGTTTTTCTTATGCTCATGTGCTCATTCCGAGTTGAAGGTATTGGTTTTGTGACATTGTCGTTTAATGTTATGCCTAATGTTTTCGTATACATTGTAAGAATGTGAGTTTATCCAATGTTTTTTTATAGGGCATGTCGTAAACATTCCATAAACATGGAATGTTTACGACAAACGTATAGCAACCGTTACTTGATATTTACGTATCTGAAAAGTCTTACCCTTGAAAGCTTGTATATACTCGTAAATATTTAGTACTTTATTAATGATAAGATTGGTGTTAAAAATGAAAGTTAAGAATCAAATCACAATGCTGAGTATTTAGTTACATATTTCGTTTTTTAAAACGTCCAGCAAAATACAGAGTATAAAAGCTCTCACTTTAGTCGTTAGAGAAGCAGCTCCAAAAGCATTGAGGATCTTAATTTTTATTTAAACTAATAAAATGTAATTAACAATAATACAGGGGCGTGAGGTGCATATAGGCAATTAGCCGATGCCTCCTAATAAATGAAATGAGGTAGGCAGTATGTACTTATAAATGTGTGTCATTGATGAAAACCACTGATTTCCATCAATAAAACACTTAAGCAAGTATTTACTGCCTACCTCGAAATAAAACCAATGCCCTCCATAACATTGTAATAATAAGACATATTTTTGCAAATTATATTTACACAAAGTTGTACTTTTTTTACAATGCTTAAATAACTAGCATATTACCGACAGACAGATTAGCGGAACCTGAAGGTTTCATTTCGTAATTTGACTGCGAAATCCCACAAAGGTAATAATGTAATCTAAAACTGGATTTTTCCTTTTGTATCATGTTATGTTACAAAAATAAAGTTTTGTAAAAAACAAAATGACGGACAGAGCACGAAAGCTATTCCTCTGCAGCGGGGCGTAAGGCAGGGAGACGTTATCTTTCCGAAACTGTTCACCGCCGCATTGGAAGATGCTTTTAAACTCCTGGAATGGGAAAGATTCGGCATCAACATTAATGGCGAATACATTACTCACCTTCGGTTTGGCGACGATATTTGTAGTCATGGCAGAATCGCTGGAAGACCTCGGTAAAATGCTCGATAGCCTTAATAGAGTTTCCCAACAAGTAGGTCTTCAGATGAACATGGACAAAACAAAAATTATGTCGAATGCCCATGTTGCGCCCTACCCAGTACCAGTTGGGAGCTCTATCCTCGAAATTGTTGACAAATATGTTTACCTGGGACAAATTATCCAGTTGGGTAGGTCCAATTTTGAGAAGAAGGTCAATCGATGAATCCAACTCGGATGGGCAGTGTTCGGGAAACAACGCAACATCTTCGCCTAAAGACGAAAGTCTACAACCAGTGTGTGTTACCAGTGATGACATACGGAACAGAAACGTGGCCTCTTACTATGCACCTTATAAGAAAGCTCAAAGTTGCACAGCGCGCTTTGCAAAAGGGCTATGCTCGGTGTTTCTTTGCGAGATCAAATCAGAAATGAGGAGATCCGTGAACGACTAAAAGTCGCTGACATAGCCCGACGGATCAACCAGCTAAAGTGGCAATGGGCGGGGCACATAGCACGTAGAACTGACGGCCGATGGGGCAGAAAGGCTCTGGAATGGAGGCCACGTACCGGCAAGCGCAGCGTGGGACGTCCACCCACAAGGTGGGCGGACGACCTGGCAATGGTTGCAGGACGACGCTGGATGCAGGCCGCTTCCAACCGGCCCATCTGGAAGTCACTGGGGAGGCCTATGTTCAGCAGTGGACGTCCTGTGGCTGAAATGATGACGATAATGATGAAAAAACAAAAAAAAAACGGTCCACAATTGTTGGAGATAACAAAAACCATACAAAAAAACATATATACCGTCGAACATAAAACCCCTCTTCTTTTGAAAGGCGGTTTAAAAACGGCGTAACATGGTCATTTTTTACTACAAATAAATACGCCCTTAAGTCGCAAAGGTTCATGATATCCATTTGACATGTTGCTACTGGATCCGTCCCCAAAGCCTTGTCCAAGTACCAATCCATTAATTAAAACTTATTTTGTACAAACACGATCAGAGCAGGCTTATTCCCATTTCGCTAGTCAACGCTTGCGCTCTTGTGAATAGAAAGAAAAATATATGCAATCCATCAGAGTCATTGTTAAATATAAATGTCGTTGACATGAAAGTTTTTTAAAAATATCGCCAAGCGCAGTTTTTTAACACTGTTGTGTTTTTGAAAGCATAGATTATTATGGGTTTTCTTTATAATTTAAATAAATATTAATAAGATTTAATAAATTACCGAGTATGAAAAATATTACTTATTTCATAAATAAAATTATACATACCTATAAATATTTTTTATCTATTTAAATATAAATGAATTTTAGCTCGTTAGTTACGCTAAAACTCGAGAATGGCTAAAGCGATTTGGCTAATTTTGGTCTTGAAATATTCGTGGAAGTTCAGGGAAGGTTTGAATGATGAGAAAATATGGAAAATTTACAAGAAAAGTACGTAAAACCATAATTTTCTTATTCCATACAAAATGTTAGTGCACCTGTCAAACAGGGACTTTGTCACTATATTTAATTCAGAGGCGATACGAAGTTCGCTGGGTCAGCTAGAAATAAATAAGAGAGCTGTTTTCCAAAGGTCAAAAATAATGTGCAGTAGGAAAACATGATTAATTTATAAAGCTTAAAAATGCAGGTTAAAAATGACACTTAAATTACCAAGAAATTGGACCGACAAATATATGAAAATAAACGCCGTATGTATGACGCCAGTTATTAACAGGATCATCAATTTAGATCAAGTCCTTTGAGCAAATCTTTCGTCCATGGTCCTGGGCCCAAAACTCACAAGTGCTAACCAAAAAAAACATTATGTTCAATTGATTAAACATTAACAATTAAGTAGGCTCTTTGTTATGGTACCAAAATCTCATTTCATTTTTGTATAAAATAAATAGAAACCTTTTCAGCTCTACCAGTAAGCTCAGGGGGTTCCGTAGTTGCCCGTCGTTACCACATTATACTTCAGCAATCACTTAAGGAATTTTTGAACGACTGAGTTGAACGACCTGAACGAACTGATCTATCTTAACCGTTATGATTTTCCTTAAAAGTTCATGAAAAGCAATATTATTATTATGAATTTTCCCTGATTTTTCAACCCTATAGTTTAATTTTAGAGGGGGTGACGAGTTTTTGAGTTTTGGGCTCAACTTATTTTATGCAACCATAATGGTATCCTTAAAGCTTTTGTGTGCCACGAAACTAGACACAATAGAAACTTTATTGTTTGAGGGTCACCGGTGACCACCATGGCACTCAAAGTGTTGACAATATTTGGATTTAACTAAACTAAGTTAAATCATTCGCTTGGACTTTTTCCTGTATACTTCTCTTCGGTTGCAAAAAGACACAAACCTAAATATTTTGGCTTTTACTGCTATTTCCAACTCGCAAAACGTATAAGGAGCACAATTAGAGAGATTATCTCGATTAAGTAGGATTGATTCATGGGGATATACTTGATTTATTCTATGGGAGACGGAGAAAGCTGATGTAATTATAGATCTTTTATAATGTCTTTGGTTCAACGTTACAAAGACTATAAAAATAAAGCTAATAAATAAAAATATAAAATGTTGTAAATTGCTTAATAGTCAACACCAAAAATATGTCTACTTATAGTACATCAAACTCTTTTACTTGTGGGCATTAATACAAAAAAATCTATGAATAATTTGGTGATGGTTTGAACAATCAAGTAATCTATCCATTTCACAACAGACAATCCTCAAAATTTTCTCACACGAAATAATACCGAACATGATACCGAGACTAAAAACAGGTTCAGATTCTGAAAATGTGTAGGTAAGAACAGTAATATGAATGAAAATAGCTCCACATAACGCTCGGAAAATGCAACGGTCTTCAATTCCAACGTCCAATACAATCTTCAAACGTCCGCAAAGATGGAAAATCTCACAAAAGAATAGCGTTTAGCACGAACTGAACGAGACAAAGACTGATTTAGATCTCTCGAAGCCCTCTGCCAGGCCACTATTTACTTTTCACAAGGGACTGAGCGGTTCAGAGCGGGCACCCGAAACCGATTCTACAAAGCGAAAAATCTGCTTAACATCGACCTGCCTTGGCCAAACAAGTTGGCTTATTGCGTATTCCCTGTTAAGTGAACTTGGAAAACGATTGGACCATCGATCGATAGTTTTTGGTTTGCAATTAAAATTCAAAAGGCCAGGCTCCTATGAGACTATGCCCTAAATTTTATCTGATGTTAGTACTCTTTCCTTTCTTACGAAAAAGAAAAATGATACGAGTACGTGCAAAGTTCCGTTCAGCACGGAAGAGACGAGCCAAACGATTGAGTTCAGTAGCTTGCATTTGAAGAGGCCAGTCCAGCAGTGGATTGACGTCAGCTGATGAAGACAAGGATAATTAATAATATGCCTTGAAAATACCTTATCTTTTTTACGTGCCCCTTCAGCACCGTCAGCGCTTATGGTCAAATAATGAAAGAGCTTCTATTATTTGGTACAATGGCAGATGTCAGTTCCTGAAAATTATGATAATACTTATTTAAGGCAAAAATACAGAGATATAACAAATTGGAACCTGAAGCCACTAATAATCTTTGTTTCCATACTACATAAATATTGAATTATTTACAATTGCAACAAGCAGCAGGGAATTGTAATACTGGATTAAGGTACGAGTAAATCATGTTACTTTAGCAAAATACATTAATACCTTGAAGTCGTCGAAGAAATAATTAAAATGTCTGAGCCCGGGTCACCCGTGAAAGTAAACGGCAAAGGGTGACGGCGACACGTCCTACCGCCTTAGGCTGTAATCGCGAAGTGTTCGTATGTACGTGCCGACGTCATTTGTAGATAATTCCTTCATATAATTTCCCATGCTTAACTTGGCGTAATGAAGTTTATTCGCTACTTCATTGTGAGTCGTTTGCAGGGGGCGGAATGTAATCAGTTGCGAACTAATACTGTGCCGTTTGCAAAGCCCCCCTCGCGTATGGAAATGCCTCGTTGGAGCTGCCGTTAGTTCTTTTGATTGCTAGCTCTTCTCCTTGTCGAATTAAAACCGAGATCGAGCTCGGGTGATTTCGAGAAAATTAAAGGAGCGTCCCATTTTCAGCGATGGCTTTTCATGGTTAATATTAGTATGATTGTGAGTATTCTTAAACTTGATTGTCTTCGTATTTTGGGCTTGTTTTTAATTAGGTGAAAATCTCAATGTTCATGTTGACATCTGCGTAATGAAATTTGTCGTTTTCTTAATAGAAAACTTAGCGACGCTAAGAGAATGCAAAACATGTGGCTAGTAAGATATTCTGTACCCATGCTCGTGCAATAATGGATAGGTACATGGCGTTATAAACTTTAAACTGTGGGTAAAAAAGATGAAAATCTAATAATAAAATGCTTTGGGATAGTATGATTAATGCATTTTAAGAAACGTTTTAGTTGCAACAGAAAACTTTGACTTGCAGAGCGTGGCAGTGCAAGGGATGCTCGGAGCCTCTGAGGATTATGTCACAAACTTGACAATTCAGAAAATTCACGAAATCGCATATTTAATTTCTTAAGCTCATTAAGAAATAGTTTCAATGTTTGCTATTTGTCATAAAGCGGCTATTATTATTTATTTTCCATGAGTGGAAGTTTTTCATAACTTTCACTCGCCCTTTAATTAAAATCATAGCACGCGTGTTGTAGAAAATTAAGTCTTTTATCTCTTTATTTAACACCTAAAAGTAGCCAGTAACAAGAGTGACTATCTTGTTTTAATTGTAAACTCTCAGAGAAAACTGTTTTTAATTGTCTGTTCTGCGCGTTAGTCTGTGACGACGCTGACTTATGCAGCGCGTCATTATCCGCTGACGCCTTTATTTTGGCCGCGATGCAAATTAAATTGCACTCAAGTTTCGCTGACTTGGCTACTGCAATGCAACTTTCTTGTGAACAGTGGGATTGCTGTATTATCTTTATTATTTTCCTAAATGTATTTTGTTTTATTATTGTAACAGTGCTTTTGTGGGGTGTGACTGTGTATCGTGTGACCGGCCTAAGCATAATTAAAATTAGTCAATTTTATAAGTTTTCGGCAGTGATCGACTGCATGTGGTAGGACGATCAATTAATCTTTAAGATAAGTGGAACAATTATAACGTAATTCTCATGAAATTCCACTTAAGTTTAGCTGATTCAGTCAGTAAAATGATGATGTTGTTCTATATAAATTCTTCTTGGTTGTTTTAATGTAAATAAGTAATTCTAGTAAGACTGCTAATCTAAATAATATAGCTTAAGTCTTGTACACAAAGACAAACAAAGATAAACTATAAGTACTTAAGAGTTCATAGTTCTAACTTTAATTTATTGTTGATTAAACATAATATTTAAGTTCAAACTTAACTCTACTTTAAGCTAAAGATAAATCTTACCTATATTTTTATATTTTAGGCAAAAAGTTATATACAATTAACTTCTCTGCACAAAATAGTCTATGAAACGACGCTGATATACGCTCACGTCATTACCCGCTGACGCCTTTATTTTGTCCGCGATGCAAATTAAATTGCACTCAAGTTTCGCTGACTCGGCTATTGCGGTGGGTAAGGGTAAATTTTCTTACTAGACTTATTTAATCGGTCTCTTTACATCTAAAACTTTGAATGGATTTTGTTTTAGTTGTGATTTGTAATTGCCTTCCGCATTGTAAACTGTTAAATTAACTTGGCTGAAAAAGTTACACGATAGATTTGGTTTATAGCAATGAGGTTTAGGTTTTTTTAAATTACATTGTTTATATTCATATGATAAGTAACGTATGTAAGCGTGTCTCTCGTTCAACTTAACATCTTTTATGTTAATAAGTTGTGTTCATTTAAACCTAATTCATGTAGTTCCTGACCTACTGGTGTTTACTTCTATGTATATCAGTAACTTAAGTCGTTTTCGTATCAGGAACACCAAATTATTTGATATGCTCTACGATATACAGAGCCGGCATTGCACTTGCTGGTTTGAATCCCGCAAGGGACTAATGTTTTTTTAATACATGGATGCTTTATAAATGTATTGAAGTAAGTTTATCCGATATCTCATAGTCTATAACTTTCTTTAGTTTAGGGCTAAGATTATTGTTGTGATTGTTGTAAGTATTTATTTTTAGTATCAAGAGAGGGTTACCCATAGTAAACTAAGAAGCAATCAAGTGCGCGTGTTTGAACACAGTTGCAACCCTAACTGCATTCCGTATCGTTACATCTGTCTCCTCATCTGATAACGCGCAAAGTTTAGCAATATAAGTGCACAAACACCGCCACAAAAGGCACCGAAGGACACAAAACATAACAATAAAGTTGGCCGGATCCGCTGACCATTGCAAAAAGCGCATCGTTCACGGTGTCCTGGACACAATACTAACTTGAATTGTTCGTGAAAACGTTATGCACTCGACGGTTTCAATTTCCCGCGAACTAGCCATTGCAGATGTTCAGATGACACTCATAAATATGATTTGAAAATCGTTTTATGTATAACTCATAAACTTTTATCTTCGCTGCCAGCTGAGGGTCTCGGTATTTACCTTTGGTTCCCAAAGTTTTTGAGATTTGACTCCATAGAGCAAGTAACGCTAACGAGTTTTACTGAGGAGTATAATACTCCTCAGTAAAATTGCCTATTAAATAAACATAAAACGCTATTTTCTTTCTTATCAAATGCATAATTCGAACAAAACTAGGTATATTTAGCTTAACATCATAACCAACCAACCATAAGAACATGGTTACAACTAAAGCCATACATTTCCATTTTAAGCTAAAATAATCATTTTATTCGCTCTATTTTGTAAGAGTTCAATTTATACTGGAGATTGATAGCGATGCGTATTGTAAATATATTTACTAATTTATGGATCTTGTTTACGGTTAAATGTAAACAAGGTTTATAAACTCACCTTTACATTATCCTATAAGGCAGCACCTTTCTCAGTATCCACTAAGGGCGTTGGCACACCCATTGAGAATCTCTATGCTAAACGTTTCCAGTTAGTTTCCTGCACAATAGCAGCAGACGTTTTAATATCGGTCCGTCTGGTTGCACGGTGTATCTGTACTATCCCAGTGTAAATTTCGTAGGAGCAAAACTGCCGTCCGGCACGCCACCTCCTCTTGGTCAAATAATACCCTTAATGGCCAACTATTGCCTAATGTATTTTGCGGAATGGAATAATGCTGCAGCGGTGTCGCCGGCCTTAGAGCGACTCGCGATTTAGATAGTGCTTTGGACTCGGAATAACTGTATTCAATTCGGGGTTTATTAAAAGATATAATATAAATACGTTATGAATGTAAGTTTAGTCTGGGATTCAAATCGCATCAATGCGAGCGCAGAAAGTATATTGTTTTGTAACTAATTAAACTATTTTTGTTGTGTTTATTGACTATGTAATGAACAATTCATACATTTTACAAGTTTGATTTCCAGCCTAAACCTAGCCAAGCATTTTAAATCATGGCTTAATCAAATAGGTTTATCTGATTTATTACTAGGTAGTTTAGGTTTATCACTAATAAGCTAGTGGTATAAATTCTGAGAAATCTGGGGGTGCATGCTGAGTTCGAACTCATGATCACATTATAAGGCGACACTATAACTTCTAAGCCACACTGTTATTTTCTTGTCTCCAGCGTAATAAAAAGTACATAACAAGGTAAAGAAATCTGAAACTTATGGATCCAGTTACCTTT
This sequence comes from Anania fuscalis, assembly GCA_950371115.1. Lineage (NCBI taxonomy): Eukaryota > Metazoa > Arthropoda > Insecta > Lepidoptera > Crambidae > Anania > Anania fuscalis. The sequence continues at coordinate 16,062,009 of OX493330.1, forward strand.
ATTTATGTCGATTTTTAAGCCCACTCAAGTAAAGTCGTGAACAAAAGCTAGATTTCATAAAAAGAGAATTGAGATAGTGGCGTGTGCCTCTATCAAGCACAGTGTCCGCCATAATGGCTAATAAATGCGAAGAAAAAAGCTGCAGAATATCTTTTCGACCTAGAAGTAATATTAGGTTCATTCATCAACTTCAAGTGAGTGTGGAGCACTGACAAAACGGCGTTTTGTTATTTTATTTGTAGTATTTTCGTTGGAAAAATCCTGTATTTGCTATTGTAACTATTTATATTAGTTGTCTTTTGTACTACCTACTACGTAGATGCTCTAGCGCGCCGCCGCTATACGTAATTTGTGGTAGATGTAACAAAATTGTGAATGTTCAATAAAATTATAAATTTTATGTAAAAATTTATATAAAAAAAAAATCTTACTAATTTGCCTCTGGTGATATATGGTATATTATGAATCTTGTTATTTTCAATTAAAATAATTTTATTGTATGATGTAATACACGAATAAAGTTTCACACAGTTCAAATCTACAAAAATGATGAGGTTGTATGTTGTTAAAACAAGTAACAAAGCAGGTAAGTATATTCTGATATGATGAATTTAAAATATAAGATAGTGTTTGAAGTCTATAAAAAAATATTTTGAAAAAATGATTACTTGATCCTGAATAAAAGTCTCTAGAGAAGTAACTTGTGCAATTAACTGAGAATCTTATAATTTTTCAAGCTTTATAAAATATAGTAGAAAACAGTAATAATTACAAAAATCAATACTTAATTTAATTTGTTACAATTTAAACGCAAAACAACAAACTTAAATAATTGGTTCACAACAAATATCTTTCACAATCACTGGCCATTATGGTAAATAGTATTAACGCGGATACAATATTAATGTAATCCACAAACTTAATTAATTTCAAACGTAAAGAATAACAAACAATCCGATTGAGTATGCGAGCTTAGAGACGTTTTAAATACACCCGGACTTTAGTATCTTGCTAAGGACTAGTTGGATAGGACAGTCCTTATAATACTCAAGTCTGGAAAAAAACTATTAAGTATTATGGCCATAAGTAGGTCATGTCCATAAAATAGCATATAGCCATATGACTAGTCAGGATTTGAGTAAAGGATTGATTTTGAGTCTCGTCGAAGAAAATTTGGTAAAATAAAACTGCAATGATTAGATGAGTACAATTTGTAGCGTACCTAAGTAAGTTAATGAAGCACTGGGCAAGCTTTGTAGAAGAGCTGGACATTGGAGCAGTCAAGTTCTTGAGTGAATACTTAGATATAAAATTACAAAAGTTTTTCTATGTAATAAATAATAGTTTTACGATTTTTAAAAACCAAGTCTTAAGAAAAATACTTATTACGTGTCTTATTTATTTTTTTCTATTAGTATGAGCAGGTATAGTCCCGAAATTTTTTTACCACATCACTAGCGAGTACGTTTGCAATAATCACTATCCATTAATCTACGGCGGAGCTTTGCGTTACATGCCACAAATTAATTACGTCACATGCGTATATTATACTCATGTAGATAAATATACGTGTCTCGTACAAATATGATGTATCGTTCCCTGAATATCAATATTAAAAATCCATACAGATCTTGTTGCAGAGAGCCACAGCTGAATATGACTGTTTGTTTTTAGGTAATGATATCAGTGATTACTAGTTTTTGATTAATTTATAAAGAATAAAAAGTCTTAAATATTAGAGCAGGTATTTAAAAATTGTATCAGACAATCCATATTTCAGTTAACCTACTTTTGAGGGATTTACTCATCTTTCACAGCTTCATGATTTAAAGAGCTAATATTCATTTTAACTAAATACTCCCATTACTGATGAAAACGGCCTTGACAAACAAACGTACATTGATCCTATAAAATGTCCTGCTTTCCTTTTAAGGTACGAAACCCAAAAATTATAATATAAATTCCACATTGATTATTTAAACATAATTTAATTAAATAAGTGAACACTTTTAACTCGGTCTTGTGACATTACAATTTAAATTATCATCTTGTTAATTCCGGGACACGAAAATTCATAATAATTAACATTAATAACACTTGCGGAAATATTTCGCCGCATCGGCTGAAATAAATAAGTAGGGTAATGCAAATATTAAAACAATCCACTGATGGGACATATTTTCATTTAATTAAAATTTTCCCTTCACATCGAAACCGTTTGTTTTGCGGTCGCAAAAGTTTTGATAACTCTCAATGAAATAATTTATCATGTTTAAATGTAACAACATTTCATATTCCTTAAGTTTGATATTGTGGTTTATAATTTTGTGTCACTTTTATATTGTGATGCGGTAAATAATTAATAAACAAGTGTTTGTGACCTTTTTACCTAGTTGGTTTCATGTTTTAAATTTTTTATATAATGGTGAACGTAAAAGTACTTTTTTTTTTTAAATCATACAATCCTACAGTCACCTAAAATGGTATTACTATGGTACTATATGGTATATGCTATATGGTATTATATTAATGGTACTAGCTATTGTTGCTCACCAACATTGCAAATACTTTAGTAGCTTTTGAAATCTTTGTTTATTGAGCAAAATGGTTTTTATAGGAAATCTTTGATCTAAATGAATTGCTTTTTAAACTTACAGTCATTTGTGTATTTTTAATTTACCCTCTATGTATTTCATAGTTTCATGTCCAAAATTATTTTATTCGATTGAAATTATATCACATCACCAGCCTATATCAGTCCACTGCTGGACACAGGCCTCTCCAAAAGGAGGATTTTGCCATAATCGCCACGCTTGGCAGGCGGGTTGGCGATCGCAGTTTGGCCAATGGTGGAGAGGAGACGCTGCTGCCCGTCTTCTTGTGGCGGTTCTCCGCGGTCACCTCTTACGACACCCATAGGAAGAGAAGTGGTGGTGCTATTCTTTCAACGTGCCGGCACCACACGGCACACTCTGAAATTATATACGACATTTTATTACAATAGAGTAATCATGTAGAGTATCATCGACAGGAGCCAGCCCTATTCCACTTAAGTTACACATCCATGATTTTTTTATCTCATGGTATCCCACTACTGGGTCCTATAATGTCACTCTCAAGTCACCCCTGTTGAGGATCCCCACTCAATGGATTACTTAAGATGGTTTTCCAGACAGAGAACATAAAAAAAAAACCGGCCAAGTGCTAATCGGGCTCGCGCACCATTATCTATAAAACCAGCAAAAAATCACCTTTTTTTTTTGGCAGACCCCTTAAATATTTATTTTATTCTGATTTTTAGTATTTGTTATTATAGCGACAACAGTAATTTATCATCTGTGAAAATTTCAACTGTCTAACTCTCACGACCCATAAGATACAGCCTGGTGACAGACGGACAGACTGAGAGACAGACAGACGGACGGACTGCAAAGTCTTAGTAGGGTTCCGTTTTACCCTTCCTTAAAAACGATGGTGATATGGAGAGCCGCAGTAAGGATTTGCAGACTTTGGTTTTGGTTCCAATCAGAGAAGATTTAAAAAATGCATGTGTTTGTATGTGTGAGTGCAATGTATGAACATAATGTTCGACCATCACCTTGTCAACTATCCTTTTGAGAACATTCCGTTATATTTTATTTTGATATGATGACAATGTCGATGTCCGCAAATAGCGGAATGCATAATCAATAGGTCAGAATATGGACGTGGCTTATGTAATTATTAACTAAGCACACATTGGCCTCTATCGCGGTATCCTTGTACTCATTCCGCAAACAATGCTCGTTGCAGACTGTAAACAAATAATATGTGATGAATGATTAGCTTGTTGCAATAATGTTATTCAAGCCTTAAAACTGATGGAATGGTGAGAAAATTAAAAAACTTCCTAGAACCATAAATGACCAAACGATTTTCAGCCTTATTCTAATGAATATCACCTTTATTGTTTGTCGTCGAATGCAGAAAGTGGATAAGGTCCTTCAATTTTGATCTATTTTGGTCCTTCAATTTCCCGCTTCATTTAACTATCGCCAGAATTGGTGTTTAGTCGATTTTCGGATAAACTCTATCCAACAAGCTATTAGACGTCGCACACTACGTTTTCCTGTACGTGGTAGTCTCCCCTAAACCCGTCTGCTCCATCGGTAAAATCGTAAAATAAGCAAATTCTGAACCAATAATCAAATAATCATACCTAAGATTAAGTCAAAATTGAGTACTATTTTGCAATGCGGGTCTTAGATGGGACACGTGAAGGCAAATGCTCATACTGTGTTATAGGTCAGATAAAATCAACATATTCTGTGACAAAACAAATAAAAAACTTTAATATAGTGTCTCCAATATAGTGTAATTCAGTATTGCAAGCTTACTATTCTAAATTTTGAGGATATTAAAATGTAGGTAAAAAAAACATTGTTTGTAATCATAACACTAACTATTGTAACACTTACTTAATAATAATAAATATTGGACAACATCACATTCATTGCTCCTAAGGTAAGATTGAGGCTTATGATTGTACCAATGTCCAATATTTATATACCTACTAGGATAAGGTACTAACTTACATCTTAAAACATGAACTAGCCACAACTTTTGTCTATAATTAAACGCATTAACATAGAAACATAAATCGGTGAAGGTGCCTGATAAATTTTCTAGTACAGTGGTCCATAATTTAATAATTTCAATTATTCGAACAACAAATTAACAGATTCCAAACTTCGTTACTATTTGAATAATGAACAGATTAATTCTTCTTTGATCCCATCCTGACCAAGCTCACCATCAACTGGTTTTAGTATGAAATTACATTATTTTAATGAGCCGGTCAACCAGCAGGCGGTTGGAAATTACATAATCAAATTTACGTCTACCCGCATTCTGTTTTGTCGGTAATTATTTTTTAATCGGCAAAACCTGCGCCAAACGTCTTATCGATTTGCTTTGGTTATTAATTTCACTCGTAGATGTGTTGGTATTATTCTATATTCTGATTGTTAACTATTCTTACCTACCTACTCGTATCGAAGACGAGTTTTGACCGAATAATCATATTAAAGAGCTTGGAACATTCTATCAAATAATTTGTGTTGTAAAATTATCACCTAAATCATAGCATGTGGCTCAATATCGAGTTGAGGATTGGTTAGTTAGTATATAATTCAAGTATTTTTTTTTGTTTTTGCTCTGTTTTCTAGCAAAATATCTAGCGCACAAATATTTAAAAAAAGAAGATTTGTAATTTGACTAAAGCCGAGAATCAAACCCATCCCGGGCTTAAAGCTTGTCTTTGCGCCACTAAACCGATTAGCTTGTAAATAAATGAAGTATCATATTTATCAAAAACGTCACGTGCGTGTTGCAACTGGAATAAACCAAGAGAGATTTATATCCACTGCAGAAATTTGCGTAATAAATGGCACGCGATTGCTCATTACAATATGTCTCTTCGTCGCGAGCAAACATACGCTTATCAAACGCTAGGAAGCAATACGGGTGCGATATTACTCCAAACCCCGCAACTTGGAGCTAACAGAAATTCAAGTCGAACGTACTAGTCTACACTCTACACTAGGCTAGTAGGTTGGCAATAAATAAACAGGGCCTGTGTTGCAACCGATAAGCCGAAACAGCGACAGTGGGTTGCCCCCTCAGGCCACCATCTTGGCACGATAGATACCTAGGTTGTCATGACACGAAATTTGGTCTATTGTCGTTTTAGTTTTGGATTCCAACTGCTTGCAAGAGAGGTGTAAGTTTAGATATAATGTCGCTAGTGTTGTGGATATGAAAGTTTTGGTGTGTTTGGTCATTTTTATGAAGAATGGTGACGGAAAAAAAATAAAAAGACAATCTTCTTATTAAGTTTTGGTGTGTTTGATAATTTTTGTGAAGAAAGGTGATGAGAAAAAAAAAATACTATCTTTTTTTTTTTGAAGTCGTTTATGGGGAAAGGAATACAAATCGCAATAGAAAATACGAGTTAAAGTTTGTAATTTTTTTCCCCTAGAAGCTGTTATGTTAATCGTAATATGTAATACGACTGTAGGTTTACGCAATACGAAGGTTTGGTCAAGCCAAATCAATCAATTAGGTATACTTTATGTCTTGCACTTGTCTAGAAGTTTGAAGTACAAATTAAGCCCACCTAGCTGTGTTTTAAGTTTGAATCCCAAAATGACGATATTTTTATGTCATGAGCACGAGCATTAGTGCCTTATTTGGAGATTCCCTATAATTCAAGCTGTTCTTAGTTTAAGCCTTGGGGTTAGATGATTTGTGTGATGGTTACGACTTTATTTATTTAAGCAAAATCATTAATTTTATTATTATTACATTATTAGGTATTGCAGAACCCTCTTTCTTTGTATGCAAACAAAAAAGTGGTTTCGGATACATTCTATAACATTAAAGTCATTACCACCACAATATAGTGTGGAAAAGTAATGGCACCATAACTTAACGGTTCATTAAAGTCTGCTATATCGTAAGCAAAATGCCTCTACTTTTTAATCTTTATTTGCGTCAGCTCGCAAAATGCAATCGGGCGACGCAACGGCGAGATTAGGAGGTCTAAATTGAGCTTAAATTTTAATCGCCGTATCGAGCTTGCCCGTTCCGGAGTTACGGACTAAGGTTTCCGTATATTGAGCTCCTGGTGACCAATTTGTGGTCCCTTGTTTTTAATTTACGAGGAAGAAAAATTGCACTCGGAAAGTAGCTTAACCATGTCCAGGGTTAACAATTTGTTTCAGGGAAATGTTAAATACTTAGAATATAATTTTGGTCCAAATTTTCTTCGTAAGTAGAGTAACATTACTTAAATTATACAACCTCTTCGACAGCTTTTGCACGTCTTCTGTAAGATTTCATTAATATAAAAATAAATAAATAATGGACAACATCACATACATTGCTCTGATTCTAAACTTAGTAGCTAAAGCACTTGTGTTATAGAAACCAGAAACAACGACGGTACCACAAGACCCAGAACCGAGACAATACGGAGGTCGTATTCCCGCCCGTAGAGTTACCTATATTTTATTTTAACAATGTGCACCAGTAAATCACCAATAACCAGTAACCATTCCGACCATATTTAGTGACATTTATCACGAGCATCTCCGTACTTCGGAAAGCACGTTAAAAATTGGTCCCGGCTAATATCGCTCGATATTGGTTGTGAAGCCTAGTCAGAGGCCTTAGGGCGGCTTGATAACATCTGACAGAGGGGTTTAGTCACTGGCCTTACAACACAACTCCACCAATCCGCACTGGGTTCTCGTGGTGGAGTGCGGTCTAAACCACCTCATAGTGGAGGTGAGGCCTGTGCCCTGCAGTGGGACGTATATAGGCTATATATACTTTACTTTAATTACCAATAGTTAGAGCATGAGACAGTGAATTTTTTTGCTCAGGTGTCTCCTTAGCTCAGCTAAGTTAAATTTCCTTTTACTGAGTTTACCTGAATCAAGATGGGATCAACCTAGGAGCTCAATCTTAATGACCACGCTACTATATTAAAAAAATAATTTATAGGACGCCCCCCGGCTAGATAGATCGATGACCTGAAGAAGGCAGATCGTGCGCTGTGGCGCTCCTTGGGGGAGGCCTATGTCCAGCAGTGGACAGCAACAGGCTGATATGAATGAAAATGAATGAATTTATAGTGACTAGTTTAGCTGTCTGTACCCAAAATATACTAATTCAGATTATTGACAAAGTGTAGCAATGACTGCTAAAACATAACCTCTGACTTTCGTCTCAGTATTCAGCCGTAAGTACTAAGTACGAACGAATCCTCCATCTCTCTTCATGAATCTTGAGTTTTATCCACAAAATCCACAACACGGAGGGTGTGCCTGATATTGGCTCACGGCCATTTTAATAACTAGGGTTATATCTATAGTCTTAGGCAGAAAGTAAATGAGCTTAGATACAGTTGCAAATCCAATTGCATGGCATTGCTGATTTTATCATTATTTCCAATGTCTATGGATTTTACAACTTAGACCAAGAAAGATCAATTTCTAAAGGGTAGAACTCCACACAATGATATACATTTTAGTAAATTCCTTAAGCTGACCTATCTTGCGTGTCTTAACTCTGATTTTTGGACGGAGTTGATTTAGACTTTTTTTGACATTATTTTTTATCTACTATTTATTAACAGGTGTTCACAACATTGAAGCATAGCGCTCGCCACAAATGTTTATCCATGTAATTTACAGTTCCATGTAGACTTAACAGTTTTTTTTGTAGACTTGGAATGTACCTATTGTAGAAATAAGTGCTTTCGTAACACAATAAATTAATAACAATCAAGTAATAGTATGTACATAGTCCACTGGTGGAGAATTACCTATCTGAAATCAGAATGCAGAAAAATACGTATAAGAAATAACCAATCCCAGAAACCATTATTTACTTTACGAGATGAACATAACAAGAAAACCCGAAACTAATAATACCATACCCTAATATACCTAGCGATTACATACCGGCAAAGAGGATAAAATATGTACATATTACGTTATTACTCGTAAAGTAGGGGTCAAGCAAGCTGAAATACAGGAGAAATTATTCGCCTAAGTGGTCTGTACAGAATTGTAAGCTAGCGGACGCGTTATTTTTCATCTCTCTTTATATTTGCGGGGCGCTACATCGACGGCCGGCATCGACCGGGATTCTAATCAATTTAATTTATCAGGGATCCCCGGAGGCAGCCATTCACTTCATTTAATGCGTATATTTTGCGGCAGAGCTGATTGTTTTGAACCATTCGGCTATACGGTCCATTTAGATTAATTATTGGATTACTTAATTTCGCAGCGGATTGAAGCTACATACTTATACGCTTTGTGATTTATCTCATTGAAGATTATATTATATTTCTAATCATATTAAAAATCGTCATTGACTCTGTTTTTTGTGTTCTCAAAAACCTTATGATCAAATTCTTAAGGCTTCTATTGGTCCCGTGATACATTACAATCAGTACTATTCTCTATCGAAATTAAATTGGTTGTTCACATTAATTATTTCTAATTTCATTAATCAAGTATATAATTCACAAAGGGTAGTTCACAGTGATTTGTATAGCCTAACCGAATCCTTCAATGAGTTGCAATTATCGAAAAAGCATCCATAGCTGCCAAAGACGGTTTGTCCGCGCGCGACCTATCATTAATTACCGTCAAGATTAAATAAGAAAGTCGATAATCGAAGGAATAAGGACGGAATTACGGTGGCATTTGTCCCAGGGACTAATAAAGGAGACAATATTGCACTCGATACGTATAAATGTGAGCAACATTTGGGGCGTGATATTAATTCCGCCAGTAATTGCTATCGGTTTCCACCCGGCCTGCAGCCATGAGCAATGAATACGGGAGTTACCGCTATTTGTTCCTGACATTGCGGTTTAGGGGCTCGCCTCGTATATTTATTTTCTTAGAGTTTTGTCCAAACAATAGCCGACTGGATTATCGGGCTCATTCCGATAGTTCGGCCTAAATCCGCGGAACACAATGGGCTTATTTCAAATAGCACTATTGTGTTACATGCAATTAACATTGGAATAAACAAAGCGAAATAAACTAAGTTTGCAATCCTTGGCTTTGTTTAGTTCGGCCTGTTTTCGTTATTGACTTTTAATTTTAGATGATAGTTCAGGAAAACAATTGAACTTTGCAGGTGTTAAATCAGCGAAGAAATGGAAAAGTACCTTAAAACTTTGATTCAATGCCATTACTTGTTTAATTGAATGTTTTGTTTTCATTATTCAGGGGCCTAACCAAAACCACTAAACAATAACTAAGCAGTGTTGTATTACGTCAAACTCTATTTTAAACCTTTATGCCCTTGAAATAAGATTGAAAAGTAATGAATATAAAAAAATACTATATAGATACAAATATTTGTTTTTGATTTTAGATGGGATATTTTCATAATAAATACATCTCTTTTTATGACTTGAATATTGTTGCTCTCATAACAAAATTGTCACTCTTCTATCAATTAGTAGGTACATTGTAGATTTGGTGGATTAAAACAAAAATATAAATCAACTTTGCCTATTTAACCAGTGGTTTAGTTGTAGTAACAGGATAACACTGCACTATCAAAATCTTGTCATCCATAAATTAAGTGCGCGCGGTCACGCCGGCTCCCGGTTGAACCGTTTAAGCCCCGTTCTGCATAACCGAAGAGGGACAGGAACCGCAACAAGCTCTAGCACCAGTGTATCGTCAACGGTTAATTAATAATGTCGTCCAACTGGACTTAAGTTAATGCGCACTGCACCTGCGTTTCGTTGTTCTTTCAGTCATTTGTCTGCGTTTCATTTTAAGCAGGAACCGTTTAAAGTTTTTTAAACTTAATTCTAGCAACAGCTATTCTTGCAATAAAATATCTGATTCTTTTCGTTAGATAAGTCATAGTCCAAGTTAAAAAATGCTTACTATTTATTTCATTAGGTATTTGTCAACCTGTATTTTTATTGTAACATGTTTTTTTTAAACGAGAAGTAATTAAATGGTCAGCCGTTATAAAATTTGCTTAGCCACAAAAATCAGCATCTTAATTTGTATGCAAGAAAAATAAACAATCGGCAATCCTTGTTTAGCAAATAATCTTGATAATGATCAGTAATTTAATCACACACAGTCAGCTTAAAATAACATATTGTGTTCGCCGACTAAACAGTCTATCCGCAAAATAGCTACTTGATCAGCAAGATTCACGATTGGTCAGCAAAAATACATGTCTGGTTAGCAATTTACTTGACCGGTTTGCATATTTAAAGCATGGTTAGCAGAATAACTAATTGACTTGCATTTTTATTGAAAAGTCGGCCATGTACGTTAAAAGTGGACGGAGCAAGAGCAGGCGCATGACTGTGTGTACGAAATGTGTAAATTTTTGATTTTAAGGTTTTGAAAAAAAAATTAACAGTCGTCCAGAATGTAAAAAATTGCCGATTGATTTGATATTATTTGCTAGCCGTTGGTCTGCTGACCAATTATATATTTCTGCTGCCAGAATACATTTTTCTGCTAACAAAAACATGAATACTATGCTAACCCGTTAAATAACACTCTTTATTTATGATTAAAAATAAACTGCTATAGTTTATTTTGATACTTTCCATCTACTCTAGCATTAGTGTCTCGATTTTGTTTGGCTTACTTCCATGGTAGAAGTTTTACCCGCTTGGTCTTTAAAATCAAATTACATTAGCAATAAATTGAAAAACATCAGAAAGTATAAGCTTATTACCACGTTTTACAAAGAGAATTGAGTTGTAGCGTCAGAAAAACGAAGAAAATAAAGGCACGTCCCCCCCTTAAAGATAAGTAGGACGTAACTCCATTCGGTAAAGGGCCTCTCCACTCGTGGATGCAACGCATCCAATCTTATTAGAGCTCCCCTTCTCCGCGTATCGCGAAGATATCGAAGAAGATAGGGGATATCGGGTGGACATTGGGGGGTCGGATTTGGGTGGACATTCCCCACATAGTCGGCCCGTGCGGTGTGAACGGAGTCCCTCGTTATTTTCAATTTCCATACACGAGCGCTCTCCCGCTACACGTTTTCGTGTACAAGTATGAGATGCGAGTGTATTAAGCTATGAATCTTGTAAAGACCGGAGCTGATTTAATACGTTCCCGCGTAAGCAGTTACGATTGTTTATTGAGTCAGATGTAACAGTATTTTCAAATAAAGTGTTATGACCAAAATTTTCTAGTATTTGTTATTAGATTAAAGAAGATTTAATTAAAAATATATTGATTACCACTAAAAATCCATTTATGAAACTTAACCCATAATTGTACTTATTACCGAGTTTAGTGCAATTAGGTTAAAATCACTAATTACAATTAACATAAATAGATGTTTCAAAGTCTTTTAAAGAAATATATTATTTTAAAAAGTTTATTTTGAAAATCGTAGATCAAAATTAAATTTCCTATAGGTTTATTTCTAAATATCTTTGCAGAAACCTAATTAATATTAAAACAACCTGCGATTTAAACAGAAATAACATAAAAACCAACATAAGCAGTTTTCCAAATTGAAAATCAACATAAGTTAATCAGACGCTAAATTCGGCTTAGACTCACATAACAAAGACGTGCATACCGCTCTCACTTGTCCGTTTCTGGAGACCCACTCAGAAATATTAAAGAAGATATTATTATAACACATTTCTGGCAACACCTGTAGGTAGCGAGCTCGGCTACAAGGGGAAAATTGTATTTCCATTTTTACAATTTCAATTTAGTATTAATTCGAGTCCAGAGAACGGTTGGGTGCGCCGCCACATGTAAAATATGGATCGGCTAAGTGAAATTAAAATGCTCTATAAATTGTGATTTTTGCAAGTCCTAAAGTGGAGAAGGCTTTTATTATTTATCGCCCGCCAACCGATGCCCAGCGCCCGCTTACTGAAAAACGCTGTGTTATTATTCAATTTACTTGTTTGAAATATTAACATTGGTGTGAATAATCTTTACGTAATCGTTTTAACTTGATATCTATTTTAGGTTTTTTTATTTTGTTACGTTTTATTGTATAAAAACCAATGTAACATAGAGATTCAGCAATTTTAGTGACGGTTGCGCCTCTAACGTGACAACATTACCTATGAAATATTGGCCAAAGTAAAAAATTAAATCGATTATTATATTTCGTCTTGTGTTTCAATTTATTATAAATTGTAAAACTTATTCAATTTCACAATTATAATCATGATGAAGTAGGTACTGCTTAATCTTTATGTTATCAACCCTTATAGATTCGATAGAGAATTCCAAAAATATGTATGAAACTTATGAACATCTAAACCAAAGTAAAGCTGAGCTGGCATAAAAAATAATACCTAATCAAAAAATAGACACATAGAAAGAAATATATTTTAGCAATCAAACAACAAGTAAGTAATGCAAATGACACATTACGTAAACAAGACCTAGAAATCTAAATTTGACTTTTAAATCCGATATCATAAAGTTAAATTCTACAGTAAATACTCGTTCTAAAACGTAGTGAAGTTCCTCAGGCTTCCAGCCCGTCTTGTTAACTGGATAGAACAAAATAAATATCATTAGGTCCGAGGCGTCGCAATCAGCAGACAGTCCTATCGGCGCGCTGCAATCGCACCTGCCTGCAGTGAACATTCTTAATGCAGCATTACTTTTGAAAACGAATAATTTACCACGTAATTTCAAGAGCTATTAATTTATTCAATTTCTGGCAAGTTTTGGTAACAGGATAAAACTATATGAATATCATTAGGTCCGAGGTGATAAGGTGACGTAATTGGTAGACATGTCTTGTCGTCGCGATGCAGTCGCATCTGTACACACACTCTAAATTAGACATTTACTTTTAAAAGTAATAACATACTGGTTTTTAATGAGCCGCAAGTCTCTCTGTAAAGCCTTGTATCCACTATGTTCGTGAACCTCTTGCGCTCCGCGCTCCTGCAACTGCTTCAATGGATACGGATCGCGCTCCCCTTTGTATTCGCCCAAAAACAGCCACCGATTAAAACGCCGAGCGCGGAGCGCGCACCGTCGCGTACAACCCAGCATGTACTCTTAAAACAATCTCAAATCTGTGAATTTGACATATTTGACAAGATTTGATAGATTTGAGATTGTTTTAAAAGTTCATGGAGAAGACTCAAGATCGCGGAGCGCAAGAAGTTCGCGAACATAGTGGATGCATGGCTTAAGACCCCACAGAGTCTTGGAATCTTCAGTGATACCTGGAGTGAAAACTCTTTGCAGCATATTGAAAATAATTCATTGACGGCCTGTAAAATAGATTTATAAACAACTGTCAAATTATTATATCGTGTAAACATCACAGAAAAAATAAATTTAATTAAGACCGAATGCATGGTGATAGTTCAAATCTGAAACAGTATTTAATTTGTCCGAGTGAAGTATTGCTGTTAAGATATTTTAGAAACATTAATTGTTATGCTTTGTATAATTACAAGATTACTAATGTATTATTATTGTATTGTTTCAGGGGCTTTGGCTTTATCACATTTGGCGACCCATCTAGCGTAGACAAAGTATTAGCTCAAGGAACTCACGAATTAGATGGCAAAAAGGTAAGAAAAGTTTTTATAATTTCGCTATTCTGTTGTTTAAAATATTTAGGTTAAAACTTTGGAGCAATAAATGTTGATGTAGCATATACAGCAGCTTTGATGGCTTATTATAAAGGTTGTCATAAACTGATTTTATCATGAATATGAGGGAAGGGGCAAGCAAAATAGTAAAGATTGGAGAAGATTTTTTAGCATCATAACAATTTAAGTCTGAGCTATTTTTTATACAAATTTTGAATCGTTTTAATGTTTTAAAACTGGTAGATGCTCTTATCGTTTACAAGATATAAACTGTAAAGATTGAGGTATGATCATGACATTTACTACGAATTTGGATCCTTCTGAGTTTATTGACACATCCCAAGTGACATAAATTCTACCCTCGCTGCCCGAATAGCCTTTACAACGCTCATAAAGTGTTAAATCACGGTTGGTTTTAATATTTCAACACGTAATTTTTGTTTACGTGAACTACGCCATTTACAATTTTAATTCGCAGCCTAAATATCGTAAGGGATTTGTAAAAACGAAACCGCTCATGAATAGTGATGTAAACATGATTAAATTACGACGTTTTGTGTGACCGCGTCTGCGTTTTAATTAAGAATGTTCTACAGTAATATTTGTCGTAATAGTAACATTTTCTTCTTTATTAATTACTTTTTATTACACTACGTATTTAAGAGGTCTGTCTCTGATATCTTTTCATCCTACTCTTTTAAGGAGAGCTTTCTATCTTATCATATTTATGAAAATTTCATTTTTATCATGCAATAAACAAACGTAAGTTACATAAAAAATATTTGCACGATTTTAATTGTGATAAAACTAAAAACGACCCCGTTAAAAACGTTGTCAATGCGCAGCGGCAACCGAGACAGGCAACCAATTTCCGACAGGTCACTTTCAACCGCATTACGGACGCGAAACTAAAAAGTGGCCAACAATTGTGTCCCATACTTCCGCAACGGTCGAACAGTTACAAAGTACATAATATTTTTAAACAGTGTTACGGTTGGTAATATTAATTGGTTATCCAGGGTTTTAACTGGTCAAAGTGCAGTTAACCAAATGTAGGAACTGTTTTACGAACAAATTTTGTCTGAAAATAATTAGATCAGGGCCCTAACCATGAGCTGTTAAAACAATCACAAATCTGTCAAACATTATCATTTCTGTCAAATTTTGTATGAAATGACGTACCAAAATTGACAGATTTGACAACTTTGTGATTGTTTTTAGAGTTCATGGTTAGGGGGCTGGATTAACATATAGAATTTTTATCCCGGTTCAATGTTTTTGTGGGATATATGTGAAATACCAATCATCCTGAAGTTTACGCTAACGATGTTGCGGGCAGAGCTAGTTGTAATATATGTCGTGACATAAAACATTATGAGTACGCGTTTCTTTGCTGATTCAAATATTCCATACTGGTTAAAACGTAGCATTTAACGTTGAGTAAGACATAGGCATGAGTAAAGGCATTTACATAGTTAAATTTATTGTTTCAAAAGATAATATTTTTTATTTAAAGAAAACGGTTAAAATTCGCCTCACGACTGACAGCAACGATTAGATTAGATTATCTAAAAAAATATATAAATATTAGTAAAATATATGGCATATTTAAGAACGTCATCTTTCTGTCAAAGTACAAAAAATATTGCTTTAAAGGCACAGGGGTAGTAATGTGTTTAAAGGAAATGCTACAATATTGTGTAATATTTTGCTGTCTTGACTTAATATTAGTTCAAATGACTGAAGAATATAAATAAAATTATCACAGCTAAGTCCAAAGGTAAAAAAAGCAACTTTACAGAAAAGCGAAAAATTAAATTTTTTTATCATACCTGTGAAAATCGTTATGATATAGGCTTAGGTACATACTTTTGACTATTATTAGAGCTTGATTAGTAACACAGACAAATATTTTACAATGCTTCAGTATTTCTTTTGAGCATATTACTGCATTAAAACAAAGTTTTATAGCATTTTTTCCCCTACGTGACAAAATAACATAACACAATAAAATGTTAAAAAATATGCCATTTATTTTTTTGCTGATTTTTACCCAGTTTTTGAGATAATTATAATTGCTGTCGGAGGTCGTTTAATTTTGTATGGGCCGTGATCCGTCTTCTTTATTTTTTTAATTATTTGATATAAAACCACGCCAATACGGGTTGAGTATAGTCACTACGCATAATAACCAGTTTACGCGTATTAACAGTAACAGCAGCACCGATATGAAACCGCATAAAACACCGAACATTTCCCGCGGAAGTGAAAATTTTAATTTTTCCAAAAATTCCCGACTCTATATTTTAAGAGTCGACGTGATTTATTAATGCAGAATCGTAAATGTCATTTATACGAAATGAGAGGAGACATTTTGCGTCCATTGTGTCAGGTTCAGGATACATCAATGGTATTTGGACTTTTAACGAAGACGGAAATAAAAGTGGGTATTTAAGTTTTTGATCCTGCTTAATTTTTCATTTGCAAGTTTTTAGCTATTTTATTTTTTCTTTATGTTTATAAAACGAAGTAAAACATAATAACATTGTATTTCAATAAATTAATACGAAAATATTCCCTTTGCAAATCAGTAAAATCTCCAACAAATATATTTTTCTCAAACTATAAAGTACTTGTTTGAAGCTTTTCAAATCGATAAGCCTTGGAACAAAGTTGAATGAAGAACTAAATAAGTTTCAATATTTCCTCTTAATAAAATATAAATGGGTAAAGTTTAGTAGCGGTTGGAGGACGAAGATACATTGGAAAACAATTATTAGATTCTTACAGTAACGGTGCTACTTTATTTTAATAGCGTATCGTGATTGTTTAAAAACTAAGTTTTATGTATTCGTGTATTTATTTTTACTGTTCCGTTTTTGTAAGTACACGACTGATTAAACCAAAAACGAGAAAAAGATAGAAACTGAAAAATATATAATATTTGTTTTACGCATAGAACAATTCCATACAAAAATAAAATAATGTTTTGTATGGGATATGGTGGTAAATTTTAGTAAGTTTCTTTAAATATTTATGTCATCCTAGTCCCACGGTAAATTATGGTACCTAAACTGTTTTTTTCTACACTAGAAATGTGGCGCGTATCGACTTTATAAGTTTTTTTTTATAAAATGTAATAACCGACTACGGCAAAGCCAAAAGGAGGGTAATGATTTTGGCAGTCTATGTATGTAGGGTATGTTTGTATGTTCCACCCGTAGCGCCTAGACTGCTGAACCCATTTTATTGAATGAGGTGTCTATAGATTCGTAATAATGCCCCGAGTGACATAGGGTTTATAAATATTATCAAAATTTTATTTAACGGAATTTCAACCTCGGATTCAAACCTCGTAAAAAAAAATAACTGTGATAATCATCAAGTGTTTGGTATCAAATGAAATGTCTAGCCGAAATCGTTCGATCTTTAAAAAGCGATGGTACTTTATAAACCTTTTTCGTAGTCGGGCTTAAGTTTTTCAAAACTTTTGTAATTATTATAGAGTTGTATATCCAAAAGGCCGAATAATCATAAAGTATAATCTTTAAACTAGTAAATTGTATTTGTTAACTAAGATATTATGTGTAGAACTAGAACTTAGTCATACCAAATCTTACAAATCATACGTTCTGAGATGTTGACCTCCCCACACAAAAGATACACACAGATACAGCAGCACGTGCTCTGCTTAGTAGTCCAATCGTAAACATCCCTATAAATATTGATGTTAGCTATTATGTTCAGGCATACTTCCGAAAAATGTGCACAATTTATGACATAAAGACATGCGATTAACTTTTCCGCTTGGAAACGGTATTGTGGTGGAAGTGGCATTAGTAATGTTTGTTGTTTTATTTGTAAGTGCTCGCATTGTTATACCAAATAACACTTTGTGGTATGCAAGCACGACAGTAAACTTCAATACAAGAGAAGACTGCGACTCATCCACTTCGTATGCAATTGTATAGGTAAATACTTTAAGGGACTACGAAAAGGGACTGCACCGCGCCGTGTCATGCAACAGAAGGCCGCGCAATTTGCAAAATTCTACGGCACCTCTACTATTTAGGGTTCCATAGTCCTGACAAGGAACCCTTATAGTTTCGTCATGTCCGTCTGTCTGTCTGTCCATCCGAGGTTCCTTCCAAGGTTTTGCTTGGAGACTGTTGACCCTAGGGAGCTGTAATTTTGTGAAAATATGTACATAAATCACGCAGACAAATTGGTAGACAATATAAAAAAGTTCGTTTTCCACATTGACCCAACCAAGAAGCGAAGTCGGAACCTTAGCGATGGCGGTGACGCCCAGTCCAGCAAACCTCACCGCTACGGAGGTAAACTGTTGCGAATGTAAAGTGAGAAAGTATCCCTAATAATAATAATTTAAATAATAATATGTATGTATAGTAGCACACCCAAATAAAATGTTACATAGAATAAAAACTAGAATCTACATTAAGCCACTAAATGTAAGCACTCTAGCAGTGCTATCTTCCGCGTTTATTTTATGTAAATCGAGAAATACTCTCTCTCGGTCGATTTGTGAGCCTTCGACTAATCTGCCTCAGTCGACTACAATTTAATCAAAGTAAACAACGACCCGAGTTGTAATTTATCTGGATTATTTCGTGGCCAACGATAGTAATCGACTTTTTTCTCTATCTCCCCGAAGCCCCAAGAACTCGTAATGTGTCTCGAATATACAGATATAAAAATGATTATTATCTACATAAATGGCCAGTTCTATAAATAACAGCCTTATATTATTTTCTGCTGCGGGATTTGCCGGAACCATTTGGTGTATCAATATAGTTTGTGCCATTTACAATAGAACATTCGCAACAGTTGACCTATTCGTCTGTTACACACATGAAGCCAAGGCAAATGGACAATGAACATAATAAATTGCCGTGCCTAAATAAAAAAGTTTCTTGATCGGATCAAATTGTTTTGCGCGAAAATGAATAGCGGTGATTTTTGTTTTTCGATTCGTCAAAATAGGTAACAAATCGAATAAACATTCCGCTCAAAGTTTGCGTCGGGTGTAGGCCTAAAATTGAGAGCTGCAAAACAGTTTGGTCAGAACAATTTAGACTTTTTAAAATGTAGGTATAAGTGAATTGTTTTAATGCCAAAAACAAATTCAGACGAATAAAGTGTTGATGTTAAATTATTTTAGGATCTTGACTGTATTTCGATGAATGAAACCTGAAGAAAATTTATAGTCTGTTGTAAATTATTAAATTTGAAATTAATGGTGAAATATTATCTATAGCAACACACATTTACATCATACTTTGTACTTTGTCCTTGCTGGGACCTACTCATACTGTAAAATATTACCAAAGGCTAATAAAATGTGATACAAATTTTCATATTAGTTGAGGACCCACCAATCCGCCTGCAAGAGGGTTTTTGTTTAAAGTTCTATGGACATTTTTGGAGGCCAATTAAAAAATCCTTTTCCCGTACATGAGCCTTCCTTTGTCACCGTAGAGCCGGGTGACTCTTAAATTCTACGCAATGACGAGACAGCGCGGAACTTGGGAGAATTAATTGTGCCGTATTTTAAACAAAACATTTATTTATTTATTTTTACATCGGGCTGCAAATAAAATTTGTACAAACATGAAATTTTGCACAGATTTATTTGCTAACTAAATAAACAGTGTCCGTATTTTGTATAATTGGAATGAAAGAAGAATTTTATTATGTTGTGTTTTAAAATAATAAAAATTACAAATAGTGATGCAATAATTATTTTTATGTTTGACGCAAGTCTTAAAAAATGTGTGGATGTTTTCTTACTAGTAGTTTGATGTTACACCTACATTCATATCACGTTGATATTTACCGTTATAGTCATGACCTCTATATGAAAAGATTGTAAAACTAAAGTTCACCGCGTGGAATTCGCATAAGACAAAGAATCGGAAAACGACCTCATAAAACTACCTGTTTGAGAGCGACGTCTACTGAACCGTAAAAACGCTTGATTAGATTTCGTCGCGCATCCGAATCGCGCTTGAGTTAAATACGTTTAATATGCTATGATCATAAATTCATATTGCCACCTAACACGTTCGCCGCTGTCTGGTTGAATTCGAAAATACGAGTCCAAAGCAGTGCTGTTCGGAAATCGATTGTCCAGATAGTATCGATGTGCTTTGAAAATCGTTTGGGAAAATAACGGTAAAATATGGATTATATTTTTATCTCTTATTTTTAAAATCTACAATTTAATAATACAACAAATTTCTAGCTGAAAGTGTAAATTGTAAAAAAGTATTTGCTTTGTATCTTCATTTTTAGTAGAACTGTTCACAGAATCACACAACATCGATGCTATCACTAAATCATCAATGCTAGCGAGTTATATTGAGTGCAAACTATCGATTGTCAGATAGGAGATGTTTCAGCAATACGACGTACAGTGCCCGCCGTCCGCAGATATAAAATGCATTCCAATGCAGCAATTGAAGTGTGTTACCGTGCACAAGCATAAATTTTCCGTAGTACGCTATTTGAATTATTGCATAACTTGTAAACACGTTTAGGACAGCCGTGCCCGGAATTCACATGCCAGAGCTTTTTTCCTTTCCTGTAGACAGATTTTAAAATTAAGCGTGTTTTCTTCTGAGTGTTAGTTGTTTGTTCATTTGATTTATTTTCTGTACTTTTTTTGCTAAGCAAATTATTCATAACAATCATCAATTAATATTTCTACAATGTATTTTTAAGTGTATCTATTATACCTAAAATTAAATAAATATTAATGGAGAAACATT
This sequence comes from Anania fuscalis, assembly GCA_950371115.1. Taxonomy (NCBI): domain Eukaryota; kingdom Metazoa; phylum Arthropoda; class Insecta; order Lepidoptera; family Crambidae; genus Anania; species Anania fuscalis. The sequence continues at coordinate 16,082,958 of OX493330.1, forward strand.
ATAATATGAAAAATAATATGTTTAGCGTTACACCAAATATGTCTGTTATTGTGTCTCTACTCTAGTGAAGGTATATTCACGGGATAAGAAACAATGTGGTGAAACTTTGATAAAAGTAGTCGCCCACATGTTGCAGAAATATAAAAAGCTAATCTCGAATTATTAAATCTCGTCCAATGCAAACAGTCGTTACGTAATACCGTCGTAGTTAGCGGTTAGGGTAACGTCTAAAGTGGCTACTCCGCGCTAAGTGATTTTTATAGCCGTACGATTACGTTCCGACAAGCGAAAACACACATTTGTGTTGCCACTACATAATGTGGACTTGCTTGTTTTTCGCTGGATTACCCGTTTAAACAAACCGAGCGGCCGGAACGCCAAATAAAGGCAAACGCTAACCGAGCTGGCGTTATTCTTCCAAAATTAACTCATAACGCCTGGAGCGCGTTGATTTTTTCGGCTGTAATCTGCTTTAATGGTCGAGAGGGCAGTCGCTTTCGAGGATCGGGTGCGCAAATGGGAATCTTTAAATAGTGTACATGCATTTTTGATGTCGTTTTAATGTCACGCCTCGACCCGATTGTGGCACAATTAACGTTATAACGAGTTCATTAATGATGTACAGAGTGCGGGACGTGCTTTTATCGGGAGATAAAAATTGTCCAGCGGTATAAAAGACCCGTGCAGGCTATTATGCGACTGATTGTTGAAAATGTTTGCTGGATATTATTGTTTGTTTTTATAAACATTCTGAAAATTGCCTGTATTTTCATGAATATGCTTGGTCCATATTAAGATTCTAGAAGATGTATGTTTGTAAAACTGACATAGATGTATTTTATGATGATTGTCAAAAAAATCAAGAAACCAAACCACATCACTAGTAAGCAAAAAAACGAGACCCGTGTATATTAAAATTAAAATTAATATCATTTACGAACGTTACCAACAGAAAGAGAAAAATAAAACACACGCATAAGTAAAGCGTGTAAATTTAATTACGGTTTCTGCAACAAAAGTCTCCCAAGACAAAAATAAATTGGATATTTTGCAAGACAAAAAGCTGGAGGAATTTAATAAAAGGATTAAATATGTTACATATGTAAAAGTTTAGAGGCGTGGGTACAAAAACAGGAGGTGGGCCGAAATAATAAGTTGAAGTTCATGGGCCGGGTTCACCTGAAGAGATTCGGGACAGGAATGCTTAATATAGAGTCCTTTACTTGCACCGGGATGCTGAATAACATTGCCTACTTTGCTGAGCAAGTCGCTCGAATTCGCGACTGATTTTCTTTCGAGATCGAGATCCTACCATCTTTTCGATTAGTTAGGCAGATGAGACTCCTTTAACTTGTGTTGCTGATCAGTCTCGTGATGTAGTCGATCAGTTTTACTAATTTTTTAAAATGATTTTTTATCATAATAATGGGAAATAAAAAAAACACATCCCGGTTGGATTTGAGATGACTTGTGAGATCGTACATCTGTCATTTTTATTCTTGTCAGAAAAATGCCATTACCAAGAAATCAAAATTCATATCGTACGGAAATAGGAAATTCTAATCTTAAGTGAAAATTAGGCTTTTTTTAAATTAATATTGTGATTATTTTAGTTAATATTTAAAAAAACCTGTCAAAATTATCAACTCAACACTGGAAAAACAAATGCGGAGGATTTTTCCAAATATTTTTTCTGTGGGTATCTCTAGATGCAGGAATTATTGTATCTGTAAAATTTGACTCATGAAAGGACACTACTCGTAGTCGACATGACACAATAGTTAGTTATATATTTTTAAGCTCCAACGCTTTAAATAGTCAAGTTTTTTTATTTTGTGTTAGTTGTCGAAACTTCGGGTCTTGTACCCGTAGTGGTTGATTGACAAAAAATATATAAGGTGTATGTGAATTAGTGTCAGATATTTTTAGGAGTAACTTAGACTATCACATGGATCACATATAAGATAAATTTAAAATTATAGAACAAACTTTAATTTATGCACCAAGTAATATGATATTATGATGAACAGTGTAATATGATTATTTGAGTGCATGAATGTAATTCTGGAGAGATTATAAATCGGCTAGCGTTGTGTGAGTAGTCTACTTGTGGTGTTTGGGTTGGTTAAAACTTTTTATTTTTTCGATTTTTTTAAAGTTTGTTCTATAATTTTAAATTTATCATATATGTGATCCATGTGATAGTCTAAGTTACTCCTAAAAATATCTGACACTAATTCACTTACACCTTATATATTTTTAAATAGCATGTATTTAATCGCCTAACTAATAATTACCTCTTGTCCAACAAAATAAATCAAAAACATCACCAAAAGTACTGACTTGCACACTAAAAACGCATTCTATGTAATTCAAACTGGGCATCAGTTATCTGGTTTAAGCAAAACTATTAAATTTCATGCTCACCTGTTTCCGGAATGCAGATCTAATAATTAATTCGTATAACAAAATATGTCAACCTATTTAATCAAATTCAAACATCATTTATACTGATACAAACATCATTTATTCTAAATTGAACATCGTTTTATCTGTCATGCATATCTAATGAAGCACACATAAAATCAATAAATGGGCATCATAATATGCACAACAGCATGGTAACTCTATTTACAAAAACTAATATGGCTTAAGGCATAGAAGAAGTGCTCTGCCTCTAGGTAGTATCGATAGTTCAAATCTTCTATCGATACTTTATACTAGTCTTTCACTCTTTTTTCAACCAACTTAAAAAAAGAGGTTCTCAGTTTGACCCGTATGTTTGTATGAATGTATGTATGTATGTATGGTTGTCCGCGATTTGCTCGTGTTTGGGGAGCCAAACACGATTTAGATGCGGTTTTCAGAAAAGTATATGTTACATTCTGGGGAAGGTATTAGTATGCATACATATCATATTGCTGAGCTGATGATGGAGGCCACAGAACTCCTCAACGATTAGGAGTCAATAGATAATACTGTAATAATGTATTACGGACGGACGGACGGACCGACGGACCGACGGATGGACGGACAGACGGACAGACGGACAGACGGACAGACGGACAGACGGACAGACGGACAGACGGACAGACGGACAGACGGACAGACGGACAGACGGACAGACGGACAGACGGACAGACGGACAGACGGACAGACGGACAGACGGACAGACGGACAGACGGACAGACGGACAGACGGACAGACGGACAGACGGACAGACGGACAGACGGACAGACGGACAGACGGACAGACGGACAGACGGACAGACGGACAGACGGACAGACGGACAGACGGACAGACGGACAGACGGACAGACGGACAGACGGACAGACGGACAGACGGACAGACGGACAGACGGACAGACGGACAGACGGACAGACGGACAGACGGACAGACGGACAGACGGACAGACGGACAGACTGACAGACGGACAGACGGACAGACGGACAGACGGACAGACGGACAGACGGACAGACGGACAGACGGACAGACGGACAGACGGACAGACGGACAGACGGACAGACGGACAGACGGACAGACGGACAGACGGACAGACGGACAGACGGACAGACGGACAGACGGACAGACGGACAGACGGACAGACGGACAGACGGACGGACGGACGGACGGACGGACGGACGGACGGACAGACGGACGGACGGTCAGACGGACGGACGGAACAAATGCACGCGACTCAGAGCTGCTCGCGTGTGCCTGTGTTACTTTGCATAGCTCTGTCTCTCTCGCGCCCGCATCGTCGTTGCGAAGGAACGAGCTCGTTTAGAAGAGTTCGCGCCAAAACACTTTTCATAAGAATAGAAGTATAAAAAATATTATAGTTAGGTAAAAAGTATTTCAGTTACACAAATAGTTAATTTATAGAGGTCATTTTGGTGCCGGAAACATATTTAAATAGTAAAACATCATTAGAGACCAGTTTTAGTTAAATTGTTGTACGACTAACAATTTAGTGTGCAAGCCAGTACTTTTGATATTAAATATTAATATTAAATTAAATATTAATTTATTAGTTGTAAATAGATTTAAAAAGATAGCTGATTTTAGTATACTTTTTAAGTTTTTTGGAGAACACGTTTTGATGAGCCGATAGTTTAATTGTTTAACAGTCATATTTCTGGTGTGCAATAAGTTTATTAGAGGTGATTATTATATTTGCATAATATTTTAACAGAGGTACAATTAAAAATATCCCTTTTTAAATTCGTGGACGTCAGCCGGAATGCATCCGCCATCCTTGGACTAAATAATACGCCAAGTATCTGCATGTTTACGTTTGGCTGACAGGCATTCATTCTATGCACGAAAAGTTTCCCCCAGTCGCGTCAGTCCAAACTTCCCGACCCTGGACATCACGAAACGGCGTAGATACAGTTTCACAATGGAATAAAGTAACATCGGAAGCTTGTTGGAGTTAATAAATAATACAGAAGTGGAGTGACATGCGCAGAGTGCAGAGCGCCCTAAGTCTGTTTTGACTGCAAATATATGCCATGGAGTCTGTCTGTTCGGCCGTAGCCTGTGTTTGCTGGATGGGCCTTTGACTAATCAGCGGAGATCGATGCTTCATTGTCTTGACGCTGAAAACGGATTTGCCGTTTCTAAAATTTATCTGCAGACCTTCGTTTCAATCGGGGAATACATTGTAATGGTCATCTTGGGACCGTGCCTACGATTGGGACATATTTATGGGTTCAATGCCAATGAAATACCTACTTGTAGAGCCAAGGGAATATCCATTATTGTTTTCAGTTTTATTTTTCAACATTACCTTTGTTCGTTATATTGTTTTTAATGTATTTTTGCAGGTACGAAATGTTTTTTTTTTTTTGTAAATCGTGTTTGTTTGTAAAACAGCAAAGCAAAAAATTTAAATTAAAAAAGAAACCCAACTCATTTTAAAAGCAACCAATACATAGGAAATTAACCCCTTATTAAATTAGAATTGTAGGTGCATGCTACTTAAAACAGATTAAAGCTAAGCTTCGTTCAAACTTGAGTATGTATCAGAATAGTTTGTTACGGGATTGCTACCATGTACCTTATTTTTGAGTTCCAGTTTTTGCAACAGTGCCGAAATATCGGGAACTCAAAAATAAGGTACATGGTAGCAATCCCGTAACAAACTATTCTAATGTTAGTGACCATGAAAGTTTAAAACAATATATTGAGTATGTATCTTGATTAAACTACTTCCTCGATTATCCTAAAACCGATACGACTAATGATGTCCTGAATTACCTCCATGGAAATGATAATCAAAAGCATATCTACACAACCTACTGTTTATTTGAGGAACTTTTAGTAAACAACGTGAAATTTATAGAAGAAAGTTATAGATTTAGTTTTGATTTTGTTTGTTCTGTTAATAATTTTAAATTGAGCCACTAGGGGAGTCAAGCTCAAAACTGGTGTCCCACCTAAAATGGGTAAATGTTTTAGGTTTTGTGCCTTTTTCATAAGTTTAATGTGTGCGTGTCGAGCGATGAACCAGGCACACACTTAAACACGTTTAAACTAATGAGAAAGGCACGAAATTTAAAACGGTTATACCGGTTTAAGCGGTTTTAAGGGGGTACCCTTTTTTGCTTGTTTCGTCTTGTATCTAGGGAGTTTCAAAAATATCTGCCACGGCTGCAATGAATGAAAATATTACGTATATAGATTACAGTTGTAAAAAATGTTTTGCCCGTCGTTGGAAGTCATCAAAAAATAATAATTACAAATTGAGCTTCATTTTGTCTAAAACCGTCCACACCTGCCCAACTAGGCCGCTGGTTCTACGTCTCGCTCTTGCGCATTGTTAATGCCATGCCAGAATGTGTTATGCAAAATGAAGCAAGTATTCATTTATTCACCGCCTCTTCTTAAATTGACTCATTACCAATCCGTGGCACGAAATTTCTTCACTATCGAAATCTATATAAGGAACACTTCCACACATTGTAACCGTGGCAGATAACTTTTAAAACATCAGAACTCTTAGACCTCTTACGCTTTTTAAATAATTTAAACCAGTTCTTAAGTTAGTATGTATAGATTTGTAAACTGCTTGCCTCGAACCAAAACTTACCAAACACAAAAACAAACTTCCATAATTTATTAGAGGCTTTTATTTTTTAGCGGTAGAAGTTGCTAAGTTTTGTCAAGACTTATGAAGAATAGCCGTTGATACGACAGATGTAGAGACTGACGATTATAGTGAACGAGTATCTTGCGCTGTTTCTTTTCGGCGCTAGTTCGACAACTTACAATAGTGCTCAAGCAGTGATTACGTTAATAGTTGGGTTTTTACAGGTGCATAATCGAATTGGTTGCTAATTGTAATGTTCATCGCATCAATATTTTTAGTTCGGGGTTGTGCTTAGATTGGGTAATCTTTTGAAAGGTAATAATAAAAAAAATATAATTTCTGCTTTTTATTTAGCCTGTCTCGACCGATTTGATAAAAAGATAAGATAAAGATAAATATCTTTATATTTGGTGTAGGCCTCCTTTATCATTTTCTATTTTTGTCGGCATTGAGCCTTTTGCATCCAGTTCGTATCTTTACGTCATCTTTCCAGCGCATTTGTGGTCTGCCTTTCGTGCGCTTATTTCTCCACGAATTCCAATCGAGAGAACGTTTGCACCCGGGTTTTTTTCTTTTTTTCAACATGTTTTGTTACAACTGTACCCTTGCTTGGTCTCGAAGGCATTTCTTAGGTTCATGGTCCCATAGTGTCCAGTTTTCTCTCTTCTGCCCTCTGGGCCACTTCTAATCTGTTGGTTCCGAGACATGGGTTTTCACCAAAGACACCATGTCTTTGGTGAAAACCCATGTCTCAGCACCATGACCATGAGTGAGCACCGGGAGGATGCAGTGTTTAGATATCCTGGCTTTTTGTTCCGCAGAGGGTTTCATCCTAAACGCACAGTTTCGAGTAGTCTGCCTACATAAGCCTTCTTCGTCTGTGGAGCTTATTTGATGTTTACCCGTTCTGATTTCCTGCCATATGTATACGTACTTATCTACATGTTCTATAGTGGCTTGGTTAATGGTTATGGTGGTATTTCCACGCATATTTCACATTGTTTTGGTTTTATTCAAATTCATTTCCAAACCAACTTGTAGAAAGACGTCCCTTAGCTGAGCTTTATAATTTCCACCATCCATGAAAACCTATGTAACAAGTTATTCATATTCATTGAGTAATGCAAGTAAATATACAGCCTCATCTAGATAATACAGGGTTGTCATATCAGTGTTAGGGGCCAGTGCTCGGACGATGCGTAATCTTTGCCTCGCGAGACCGCCGGCCACATTGTGCTAATGCCGGCACCCGGCTTTTGTGCTGCTCTGAATCGCCTGATAAGCTTAAACTTTGCACCTTGCCTAATCTTTCCTGTCAATTGTTAACTGGCTCGAAAAACGGGCTTAGTTCACTAAAGCTGCCTCTAAAGTTATTCAAGGGATAATTTAAACTAGCTAAATTTAGATTAGCCAGGTTTATTTACTTTAATGAGAGATTAAATAAAAATGAGCTTCTGACACGCAACAGTAAACTTTTTATTCGTTTTCAGGATAGAGTTTTTAACCATTCAAAAAATTAAATAGCTTTTGTCTATTATAATGCTGTTCATAAAAAAAAACTTCTTTCTTAGGAGTATTTTTAATATAATAATGTCATTTTTAAATAAAATTAGAGCGATAAACCGCGTACATAGCAACAGTTGTCTCTGAACAAAGTGAATAAACAAAAGCAACACTTAAACAAATGTTAACGAAATTAACAAGGGCATTAAGAAAAGAGAACTATGTCGTTAAGGTCCCTGGCAATTGTACTGAGCGTGTAACACACACTGAAGGAAAAGGGCGATGAATAAAACACACGTTAATAGCCCCCGTCTAACTACACAAAGCGGCCACATTAGCGCCTAACGAATAAGGTTCCTGTGATGGATAAGATTACGTCTCCTCCACGGTTTGCGCTTCCACGGTATTTAAGAGAAAGTAATATCTGACAAAGTGGATAAAATATACTTCGGCTGCACTTAGGTGCGGGCCTCGGGCCTCAAAGGAGGGCAGTATGCCGGTTCCCACGCGACCGCCTATCTCGTGTTACACTCGAAAAGAATCCCATTTTTTTCTCACAGAATTAAACGAGCGATAAAATTCTTGCGACGTCGCATGAAAATGTGCGTTACCTGTCTTGCATATTTATGCGTGCCCCAGTAATGACGTTTGTCGAGCCTCCCTTGCGGGTTTCATTACAGCTTGCCTCTCCGAGCGTTAAAGCAAACCCTACTTTACAAACAATCTGTGTCAAGTGTTTTTCGATCGTGTCACAACTTGTTTGCATTTTTCTCCTAAAAGCTGTATCAATTAAAAATGACACGTAACTACGCTGTTATTTAGTGACGAGTGCGACTAGTTAGTTTTTCTCGAAGCATCCTCCCTTTCCTTTTAATAAGCGATGTCTATACTGTCTCGCTCGCGCCGTAACCGCTGAGAATGTGGGCACATAAGTCGTCACTTAACATTAACTCTAGCGTAAGGGTGCAATATCATTTATCTCAGCAGCGCGGGTAAATATTGTTCTTAATTTAATTCAAGTTAGTGGGAGCGCACGTGGATGACGGCGCGAGCGGCGGCCGCAGTCGCGCGTTGCACATCGAATATTTCAAGGGGAACGGGCCGGAATATGCTCGCAATAGCTCGCCCTAATCTTGAGCCAACTCGAGTGTTGCACCTGCAGCCAAATTCGTTCCAATTAGGAGGAGTTAGAGAGCGTTGCTGAGTGAACAGCAAATGATGCGGTCCCCACTTAACGCCCGGCGACACTTACGTTTCGTCAACACCTAAATAAATTTAGTTACCCTTTGCACTGAGTGCACGTCATTAAACTTTCTTGTCCTCCACTGAACCCGGCGCATGACGTTTGTAGCTTATTGGCATTTTAGCAGCCTTCTCGTAATCAAAATTGCATGTACAAATTTAATTACGAGGGTATTCAGTGCGGAGGAACAGTTGTATGTACGCAAGATTGCGGTGTCGATTCTATCGCGTCACGCCAGAACTTGCAAGATGCTTTTGTTATGATTGCTACGAAGATGTCTTGTGCACATGTTTGATATTCTTGAAATCCCATATAACGATACTGCTACTAACTAACTACATATCAATATCCCTACATAATTTATAGTATCTAACTATTTAACTATAATTGTAGTCTTTGTTCTTAAACTTTGATTTAAAAATGATACTGCAAGAAACGTAGCAGAATGTTGTATTATAACGAAATAACTTCGATATTACCATTTATGATATAAGTTCGTAATAGTTTTAGTTTCATAAAAACAGAATCCCTCCAATGGAAATGCCTGCCAACTGGGTATTCTAAATTTATTTGAAGTTTTACTATCGAAATACATTTGGAAATATCTTGCGAAGTATCTTTGAAAAACAAAGTTTTCTTGTTACGCTTTCGGCGTAAGTAGAGTCACTCATATCTTTCTGGGATATAAGTTTTACTGCAGTGTTCAAAATGGAAACTGCATTAGTTAGGAAAGCATAAACTATTGTGTACAAGTCAAGGCCTCACGTGTTTCTACGGTAAAGACGAATGGAGTCGATATTGACTATTTGCTTAATATAAAATTTAACGTAATCGACTTTACGTCTATGCCATCGCCTCGAATACATAAAGCGAACATGCTCTTTCCAACCAGTAGTGATATCCCACTAATGTGCTTTCGCCTACAATCTTTTCTTGCGATGACACGCTAAAATTTGGAATGCGGTTGAATGAAAATGGGTCGTATTTCGTTGTAAACGAGGTGGACTTTGGTTTGTGGTGTCGTGTTTGACTTAGGATAATTTGAAATTTAAAAGCGGCGATGTCAATCTTTATCGTAAGGGAAGTTGTAGGATGGGGGAGGTCGAACGCGACTAAGAAGGGTGCGCCACTGCGTCGATTGTAATCACGCAAATGGTTCCATATCAAAATGTCACGTTGCTATCGATATTTTTGCTGTCATTTTTGCGCAAGAGTATATTCGCTTTTCCAGTTCAGCGTTGGGTTATTTTACCTTAAAATTCTTGAAGCAAAAAAGGCCTCTAAAGCTTAATGACTATTTTTACGTCTAATTATGTACATAATAAAATAAAATTTGAAACTAATATTTTATGAATTATTTTAACAATCAAGCCAATCATCTAGACTCAAATTTAGCAAAGTTTTTTCTATGGTGAATAGTTTAAGAATAAACATACTTATATGCATTAAGTAATAATGATGACGTATGTTCAAAATTAAATGCTTGTGCACACCACACAAACATTTGCCCCTTGAGGGATACGAATCCAGTCTTACAGGTAGCGCAACTCACTTGACCGTCGTCAATCAATCATTTAATCAATTTTAAAAATAAATTAGTTTTAAAATACATAAGTATATAAAATGATGCTAAAATGATGATGTTAGTCTCAGGACAGTTTACTTAATAAATAATAGGAACAAAATTGTGATTTATATATCTTCCAGCCAAATGATTTTTTTACTTCGTAAACATGCACAGCATATTGAAAAAAGGCAGTTAAGTGTATTTACTAAAAAACACACAACATGCGATATCTTCTTAATTGAAAACTTGCTATGCTATTGCTAAGGCTATGCTATTTACGCGAAATGAATAACTATAAAGTTTTTGTTAAAATAATGAAATTTATTTAAGTAATCATAGTATAATATATATATTATGCTAATACACTTCTGAACTAGACATTCAAATAAATCCCCCTGGCTTTAGAAAGACTGTTTGTAAAAGCTATTATCATTAAAACTTCACGAAACATTCGGCAATAAAAAAATCACGGAGTCACGTATTTAAACAGAGTTTTGGCGAGTTTCGTTTTATTTTTCTATCGGCGCAGGCTGCGTAGGCCACTGAGTGCGATCGCCAGCATTAAAATAACTCGTTAAAATTTATCATCGGCCCGCTTAATCGCTTTGGCGCCACCATCTGGGTTTTTATGATTTTTCTGCTTGCTCTGTATACTTTCGTGGTCATTTTACAACGTTTACAAAATTGCTTGCGTGAAACGGATAAACGCTTCCACACCTTTATTATCTTACACTTTTTTTTATTTCATCTTCTCGTTCATTAACAAAGCGTCTAATTATAACATCATTACTTCAACAGAAAAATGAATTTCGCGTCGTAGAAAATCCAATTTAATCAAATTATGCCGGATTTTCTGCAGCCGCGGTATTCCGTGGCGCACGGTGAAGATAATTAAATAATTAAGAATGTATGAATGACGCTGTAAAGCCGTTTTCCTGATATTGTAATAATGCAGTCCTCTTGGGCAAAATCTTTTAAATTATTCTCTCACGATTTTGCTTCGTAATTACTCGACGTAGATGCCTACGACTCTCGCATCTATTGTGTTGTGTTTTATATGAAAATAACTTTTGGAAAATTCGTTACCAACTTTTTAAAACCTGAAAACCGTGGAAAATTACTGGACTGCAGGTTAAAAGTACTACAGAGTAATTAATTACGGCAGACTGTTTTAAGTTATTAAGGTAAACGCGTTTGGCTTTTAGTGTAGGTATTTGCTTATTTTCAATGTAAAATTTATTAACTCATTAACTAAAATGTAATAAATGATTCCTTAAATAGTTTTCATATTTTTGAAAATCACCTCACCTCATTCAAAAAATAAATAACATTAATCAAATTCATTCAACGTGAAATCTTACTTATTTAGTTAAAACTTCTCGTAAACATCTTAAGTAATATTTAATGCATTTTATTTGATAAAATAAAAAATATTTATTTATTATTTAAAAGCAACACTTTCCAGTTTAATATTTTGTTTAATGTTTTTTTTTAGTTTCATAAAGACAACTTAACTTCAATACAGCGAGTAACATAATAATAAAAAGACAATTACAAACACAAACGATTACTTTGCTGCGGTTAATGTTTCTGAGTCTCTGACATGTTTACAGTTAATAAAGTGAATGAAACGTATTCCGTTAACAAAGCGCTTAAACGTCCATGACACGGCTGAAAAAACGAGAATATTACACTAAAATGCAGAAATCGACAAACGTCCAACGCGGGCGGGAAACGTTTTACCTTTAAAATGTCAAAGGTAGCTTCTTTGGGTTTATATTTTGCGTTTATAGCGGTCAGCGGCGCGTCGTGATACGAACAAAAAGAGGCGAGCGTTCGCCTGCTGCTGGGAGAAAATCTAAGGGCTTAAACAGTGGCACGTATGAAATAGTGGTGCTCGGTTACATGAAAAAGACGGGAGGCGAAATCGAGTGACAGGACCACGGCGTAGGATTTTCAGTGCGATGGTTTTTTGCAGCTGGGATTTTAGGACTGGACATCGCAGCCGCACAGGCGATGCGAATTTATCGTGGCCGCTTCTGTGCGGTCCATGATTAGTTGGGTAGGATTCGCCTGAGCGATTTTTAGAGGCGTACGATAGATAGCGTGGATGGCACGCTCTAAGTAAAGGCTGTTCGGGGCTTGGGAACTGAGGACGGGCGCGCTATGCTGGCTTACTTACCGGTCCAGCGGATACTGGTGGAATGGCTCACTTCCAGTAGCATTTTATGAACATGATCTCCACACACATTCGTGGTAATGAGGCACGTGTGCTTGAAGAAAGATTATAGACGTATATGATATATTTTTAAACAATGCAAAATTTCGCGACTTTACTATCGCAAATTTACTTGCAAATACCAGTATTACTATTAGCATGTCTGGTCAACGCCATATATCGTAGGATTAGTACATATTAAAAACGAATAGATGTCACTACAAGGCTCATTAGGATTGGGCTTGATATCAATGCACGATAACTCTTGATAAAAACGTTATAAAAATACTTTTTTAACACTTTTGTTTTTTAAAAATGAAATGTTAATAGAATTTTTACATTTATTTCAAAACAAATCATTTTAACTAAAATTTAAAACAATTTCGGTATAATGCCATCTACCGGTTTTAACTTAAACTATCTTTTATGGAAACGCAACATCAGCTATTGGATTGAAAAAAACTAAACACGGCATTTATGTTGATTATAGAGGTAATATGCGTTTCGTATTATTTTATTAAATAATTTGAAAAATAAATAAAGGAAAACCAAATTTTAAAATGTAAGTATATTTTTTAAATGAGTAATTATATACTCTCTGGTAATTAACGGTCAAAAGCAAGAAGCATATTATTTGATCAGTGGCAAGAAGCTTCAAAATAATGTAGCTTTTCGACAACTGTCAAATATTTGTTTGTAGGGCTACCAGTGTGAGTATTGTAGTATTATAATATGGGGATTTGTTTTAATATTTGGGAAGGAATTTTTAGGAGAAAAATATGGATTACTAATGTTTATCACAACCCAACTATTTTACACAAATTTTCATTTGGCAAAAAACATTTGTCAAAACAACTCATCGCAATTTTTTAGTTAGCAAATCTTTTTTTGTGATATTATTGTTTAACAAATAATTGTTTGTCATGTTTCATTTAATCAAATGTTTCATTTGGCACAAATTTCTCTTTGCAAAATATTGCATGGCATACGATTTACAAGCTTACTCTCTAAGTTTGAAAATATCATGCTGCATCGACGTTTGTTTTACCTAAGGTAAAAAAATAGTAAAATGGCTAAAATGGCTTTAAGAGATTTTTCTTTGATCCCAAAAGCAATAATTTTTGGAATAAATTCTTAAGGTTTATCTAAAAAAAGGACAATTTGGTAACCCTGTTCCAATTTTTTTTATCAACTTTGATAAACAATAAAATTTATTTAAAGGCATTTGTGTGTCACGCACGTCCAAAGGTCACGTCTAAATGACGTATATATGTCATAAACGGTCGTTTCAAGCTAGAACCTAATTAGTAATTTCGTTATGTATTGTCAAGTATCGATGCCCAAAGTGCTAAGAATTCGGGCTAATATTCCATGGGCGCGACTTCGAATCTTAGTCGGCGACAATATTTTTTTGAAATCCAGACTTGTATAAAAATTGTTTATTCACATTTAAAACCATTTTTTATAACTAAACTCAGTATTGAACTTTTGATTATTTTTTTTTACATAATATTCATAAAATAAATAACAAATAGAAAATGGGTCCCAGCTCTCCGTCATCAGTTTTCATAAAAATTAGGATCATACCTAGGTACTCTAGTGAAATCAGCAACCGACTAAAATGAAGATAAATATAGTACTTAATATCTTTAAAAAGTTATGGATGCGCATAAAAAGTTATTCAAGATAATATAACAACTTGAAAAAAAAGACCGCATCATGTGGGATCCGAACCCATATCTCATAGAAACTACAAGCGAGTGCCTTTTCAAATAAGCTACGAGGACGTTAGAACGATTTTTGAAATTTGTCAAGTGTTAGTTTATATTTTTTGACAGAGTGTGCAAACAATTGTAAACCTTATGGTGGTTTAGCATTCTCTGACGGACCGAAACAGAAATTAATGTAAATAAATGTTCTATTTTGACGTAGTATAATTCTTTCTCTATGGTTCTATGAACTATGGGCAAGTTATCTATCATTGCGCAGATAGTGCCATCTAGTCAGAGAGGGAAACAAACGATGGCGTAGTTATATTTTAGTTCCATTTACTCACCACCTTCGCTGTCTTTCGCGCGAGTTAAGGTGGAAATTTTCAAAGTACCGAGACTGTCCCTCTGTTTTACGTAGTATTATTCTTTCTCTGTGCTATTAGTATCATCTACTGTCACAATATGCCAAGTGAAAACACAATACGAATTAGTATGATATTTTACATGCTTCGGTCATTCCTTTTTTTAATAAAATTAATTAATAGAAAAAATATAAAAAACCTGTCTGCCGCGTAAAGAGTGAACTTAAAAGATGGAAACAAGATTTAAAGAATCAGTTTGCAGTCTAAGGCATCAAATCCATGTTACTTGATTCGTCTTTTTCTACACGGATTTAAATTATTTAATTAGGTACTAACGCAGTGCATACCAAGTCAATCATCATTATGCTGTTAATGGATTTGATGCCTCCGACTGAAAATTGATTCTTTAAATCTTGTTTTCATCTTTTTAGTTCACTTTTTACGCAGTCGGGTTTTTTATTTTTTTAATTAATTAATTTTATTTTTGACTTTTTAGTTTGTAGTGTTCTCCTACTTTTCAATGAACTATAAAGCCTTATTTGTAACTCTTCATTGAAAAATAAAGGTTTCACCTCGAATAAGTAAGTATAGTGTCTGAAATCGGTTTTTCCCGTTTAATTCATGTACCAACGGGAATTCCAGGTAATAACATAGCCTTTGTCACTCCCACAACTGAGACGAATCTAATGACATATCATAGGTTGAAATCCATTAAATGGTTTTTTTCTTCCTATTTTTTCAGTGTATTTTTTTGCCTGTTCCCGTAGGAATTTTGGAAAACAAAGTAAGTAAGAATACTATTGGCACTGAAAATATGTGACCCTTAGTTAGTAAAAGAAAGTTTCAAAATCAGTTTATCAGTATTGCAGATCCGTTGTTTCCGCGTAAGTTCTGTTCCCGCGGTAATTTCGGAAAATAACATACCCCTTGTTACTCCCACAATTAAGACGAATCAATTGATATATTATACTTTTATATTCGTTAAACGGTTTAGGCTGTAGGGCGTGCCTAAGAAATATACATACTTATATACATACATACGCTCGAAAAACGTAACCCTCGTTTGGCAGTCGGGTAAAAAAACAGCATTGAATAAAAAGTTAAAAACAATGTTAAGACTAATTAACATCACCTTAGTTTTTAAATAGTAACCATGCAGTAACATCATTTACCTACTGTTTATACAGGGTGTAACAAAAAGGCGAAATAAAATTTAAAGGACGTGTAGAGTAGTAAATGTGTAGTTCCTATGCAAAACCACAAACTCGTGCAAGTATAAATTACTGAGTAAATTGATGCTAAAGTTTTAACAAAAACTTATCGGTTTCAACCTTAAATATCAGCTGTTAGGTGTAAACAAACTCATAAATCGAGATTAAGTAGGAAACAGATGTGAAACTTTCATAAAATGTGCAGTGATCCTCTCAATTAATGAATTTATTTACTTCATCATCATCATATCAGCCTGTTGCAGTCCACTGCTGGACATAGGCCTCCCCCAAGGAGCGCCACAGCGCACGATCTCCCGCCCTTTGCATCCAGTCGCTGCCAGCTGCCTTCTTCAGGTCATCGGTCCATCTAGCCGGGGGTCGTCCTACACTACGTTTGCCTAAGCGTGGTCTCCATTCGAGAACCTTCCTGCTCCACCTCTCGTCGGTTCTGCGACAGACATGGCCAGCCCACTGCCACTTCAGCTTGCTACATTTTTGGACAATATCAGTCACCTTAGTCTTATGTCGTATGACCTCGTTCCGGATCTTATCCCTTAATGAGATCCCCAACATAGACCTTTCCATAGCACGCTGAGTAACGTGTAGTCGGTGGGCCAACTTGACTGTCATGTTCCATGTTTTGGCTCCGTAGGTTAAAACTGGTAGGACGCATTGGTTAAACACCCGGCTTTTCAGGCACTGCGGCAGTGTCGACGTGAAGATATGACGCAATTTCCCAAATGCTGCCCAGCCAAGATGCACTCTTCTGGCGATTTCCCGCTCGAAGTTGTCTCTACCGAGCTGTGTAATTTATTTACTTAGTATGGTAAAAAAAGTTGTTTATTTTGAACTAAAACTTTTACTACTTAATGTTCATATTACATACATACATACCCTTAAATATTATTTCGCCTTTTTGTTACACCCTGTATATTCTGTACAAGGAACTTTATAATGTAAAACAGTTTCATTTACTTTGTCTAATTACAACTATCCTTTGTTTCAGATTGACCCCAAAGTGGCCTTCCCCAGAAGAGCACATCCAAAGGTAAGCGGTATTACATTAAAGTTAGGCATAAATTGAAAATGAAACCCTTGTAATAACTCATTTTAACATTTAAATTGCCACAAAACGGCACTGAGTCCGAAGTTACGACATATTGTGACGGTAAAGCATGCCGCTTCAACGCGGTGTGTTTATTTTGAAACATTTATACAAAATATTATTTAAGGTTAGACATAACTCTCTCCAGCTATTAAGATGTTGGCCCACGATGCATAAATAAGTAAGGGCTAATAATTTTGTATGCGGGTTGTGATCTCGGGCGGGCCGTATCCTAGATCACCCAGTGATTGAATTGTATTACAACCTATTTAGGCCATTTCCTTTTCCCTCCGATTCTGTATACGTTTACTTAATAATAAAAAAACATTCAACATGTATCCGGTTACTTGATGAGGATTTCTTAATTTATATTTGCAGAAAATCTGATGAATTTGCATGTATCATATTAGGATCTGTGACCTTTCAAAGTTTAAAAACGTTTTACGATATTAATTAAGAGGTCAAATAAAAATTACTGATATCATCCAACAATTGAAGTGACAAGGGGCTAGCCAAAATTTGCATCAGAACCGATGCCTGGTGATGCAGACCCAGTTTTACAGTAAATATCATAGTATGCAGAGTCGCAGGCAGACTGGGTGACTGACGACAACGGTGTTTTGGTTCTGAAGCCATAGGGTACAGAAGTCCCAGGGCAGCTTAATGTGGCATTCTAAAAACAACAATATGTCCAGGAGAGGTCTTTTATTGGCATGATGGCAATGAAATTCACTGTAAGATCAAAACCTTTGGGTGGTAACTGGCGGTAGCAGGATAAGGATACCAGGCTATCGTGCAAAGTGTCGCATTTGGAGACAAGGGGCTGATGAGGATGATGATTTATTTTATTACTTGAAGCATTTGAGGTAGATTTGATTTATAGCACAAGCTCAGACATACACAAATGACATAAGAAGCTACAAATTAGGCAGTGTTATTTCTTAAACTTTAAAGCATAAATACTTTTTATTATTCCGCTTTTGAAATAAACCTTTCACATTTTCTAGTCCAATACTTAATAATTATCTACAATTCTACATCATCACGTTATAGTATTTCATTACTGCATATGTAGTTGCAAATTTCACTCCTCAAAGCCAGCCCGTCAAAAACCACAGAAAATGTTCGTAGACAATAATTTTGAATTCGCAACGAAATGTGAGGTTTCCACTCGCAAGCGAGTTGGACAATCAGCCCGCGTATTATGACTTTTAGTGGGGTGTGCTCCGGTGTGCATGTTGTATTGGAGAATAAAATAAAAATGTTATTATCTATGACGCACATAAAATTTCTTAATGACTTTAAGCAACAATAAAATTGATCTGAATTTACGATTTGACTAACTAGTTGATACAATAACAACATGCATGAATATGTATTAATATATTTTACTATATGACAAAGGTAAGTATATCCAAATTATTAATACAGGTGCATGTAGGTCACATGTCGTGTACGAAGCCCTTCAGTGACGTACGAAATTCCTGAAAGACAACGCCGTGAAAAGAAATGTAATAAACCATAAACGCGTTATTGGATTTGAATGCCAAAAACATTTTTGCTTTAGGACTACTCAGAATAGCCAGACAAAGTGAAAAAAAAAACAAATAGGACCAGTGCAAATCTGGCTCGCGGACCGAGGGTTCCTTGCATATTTTGTGTTAAAGCTTTATTATGAAATCATCTAGAAAAAAAAATGATTGCCTGTTTTAATTGTTTTTTTTCTTAGATTAAATTATTCTTCTATGTTATTTTAAATACTTTATTGTTTTTAGAAGTAGTTATATAGGAATTACTATTTTCCGCCATACAAATCCTCGCACTTGACAACTTTGTCAATATTTTGCCAAAAATACAGTTGCAAGGGAGCGTAGCGAATGCTAAGTCTTGGTTGCAAGTCGAGCTGACAAGGCTTATGTACGTCATTACTATTATTACTCGAAAGTTTGATATCAGCCAGACTGGCTTGGCAAACTCACGCTACATTTCGTCGCAGTGTGGCTTTACTCTTAAGTGCATATTAATAAACCGGTCCTAGTTGTGAGGTTTGAATGAATTTATTTTACTTACATATTTTGAAAAAATATTAATTATAATATGACGTTTTAAATTTAAACATACCTTATTTTCTTCACAAGTGGAACACTATGACAGTGATAGGGTTGTCTTTCTGATTTTTGCTAGAAAGTGAACTAGCATTTATTATCCATAGCGTTTTTTGTATCAAAAACCGAAATTCGTTCAGCCATGTGTATGATTTACGAAAACTTTTACATTTATTATAACAGTGGGATTGCATTTACAAACAAAGCCTCACATTACACGTAACCTAGATTAGCAGCTCCAACTGCAACAAAACAAACCTGGAAACTGCGCTCGTGTTTGTCATATATGAAACTCTTTTATCTCAAAAATTGCTTTCAGCCATGTTTGTGCGGTGGTATGTGTAAGTTATCACTAGTCTCAGTGTACCGCATTTAATGTAAATTGGAGACAGACGACTCGCTCGGTCGACCGCGCCGTACCGTTTTTACAGTCAAGTAGCTGATACTTGAGGTTTTATTTAACCCACCACGGGTAGTTAGGAAGCACTCGCTTTTCTATTTGAATTGTTGAATACTAAACAGTATATACAGATTTTATTTGCATTGCAAAGCTCATATTGATAAACTACCCGCGAAAAAATTCACGAATTATTACATTTGCGCGTCACAAAATCCGCGGAAAGAGTCGGCACGCTACCTCCTTCTTTTTATATGGACATTAAACGTGATGGATGGCTTTAAAGCATCACGTTATATTACTCTATCCGGCGGGCAGTGCGGTGTTGCGTGGCCGGTCAAAGGGGATGCCGGCTATGCGAATTACATGAATACATTAAGGGGCACTGCTCCTACATGTTACACTGTAATGCTCACGAATAAATTTAGACCATGCTCCTTCATCATAGCACCACCAAACGGAAACTATGTATGTAAATGACGACCCTTATAGATCCGCCCACGATAACGAGGGAACGATTCCCAACCGACACCTGCCCGAGATAAAGCAGTCTAGAAATTAATTCATTAAGGAGTTCCCAAAAAATGCAAAGTTTACATAAACTCTCACGAACTGTTCGCTGACATAAACAATTTCTTAACGGAGATAATAAGTTTTTTGTTCGTCTAATTAATTGCGATGATAAACGACGCACAAAATCGGATGATTTTGTCAGTACTTGCGGGGGCGAAATTCAAATTTCTGATTATCGTTTGTTGCCGCTTCTGCTTTCCCTTCTTACGCAAACAATGGAAAAAAGGGGACACCGCTCTCTGGGCGCAAGCTAAGAACAAAACAAACGAATTTTTAATATCGTCTTTATCGATAATTGAGACTCTCGCGAAAACCTCTTATTTTGAAAACTTTTAGAGACTGTGAAAGAGGAATCGTGAAAGAAAATGGAATTGGAAGAAAAACTTTTTTCATCTTCTTTGTTTGACATTGACAGTCACTAAACTTTTTATTCTCGCAGTAGATCTATTTAATTTGGGATTGAATTAGCGTTTAATTGTCTAGTTACTGGCAGATGACACCGGACGATATTTAATTTTTCTTCAAAAATGTTTTAAACGCGTAGTGTAATCGCTTTCGGGTGGCTGGATATTATTTTAAATGCTTTTAAACGCGTAGTGTAATTTCTTGGGTGGCTGCGGGTACAGTTGCGAGAGAACAAAGGCCAATATGTCATCTTGGCCAAGTTAATTGACGCGGCTTCCGCACAGACACGGCGGAATGCAGACGTCAACGTTTCCCGGCTACATATTTATATGAAGCTACCTCGCTAACTCGGTATGAAATATCTACGCTCAATTTAATTCCTGTGGTTTCTTGGAACCCTTTCCATTAGAGAATCCATCTATTTATGAGATTTAAATTTCATTTATAAGGTTTAAATTAAACACAAAGTCCATGGTTACTACAATGTAGGATGTATTTAATGCAATTGGTATTAGCAAAAATAGCATGTTACAAACTCACTTCTATTGTTTTACCTTATAACATTAAAGGTAGTAAACACTAAATTATGTAACGTAAATCTTTTCGTTTGAAATTTTTTCCTGAAACGAAAGCTATTTGGTTCAACAATGAAATTCTAGTAGACTTTCATGTGGGTCGAAAACATTGAGCATGACTCAACTCTACGTGTTCCGACGATTTGCTCACCTACCTTAAGCCACTTCAAAAGGTTTACGTGCACTTCGCCCTGGAATGTTTGTCCAAAGTTTAACCGTCGTAATTTCAATTAAAAAGCTTAAATCTGCCTCGGAACAGCCGCCAAAATCGGTGGCATTTGTAATCACGCGGCGTGAGTTTATACTCTTTAATGGACTTTGTGGAAGTAGTTCCAACTCTCCTTACGGCTAAGATATTTGAGGAAAAACTACCACCCACCGCAGTAAGTGGGGAAGTTACCAAACTACGGGCGTAGGCGCGCGTGGCGCGGCCCGTGGCTCTAGCGTCGCGTGGCTGTGGCGTGGCGGGCGGACCTCTTCGCGCGATTTTACGTGTTTCATTAAACGTTTTGTCGGTGTAATCGCAAGTAATTTAAGTGAAGAGAGCCGAGCTTCCGACTTTGTAAGTATTTTGTGTTTTCTTTTTTAATTACTTCGTTTAAACTTTGTTGTTCCGCTTTTAAAAGCTGACTGACAGCCAAATAACAAAGTTCTTATAACTATTTAGGGAGGATGTAATGAAATGAAGACTTTTATGCGATAGCGCTTCCCCGAATCAGTAATTTTGTTGTAAACATTAAGTACATGCGATCACGTAGTCGTTCACCCCGCTCTGAAAGTTAATTAACATCATTAGATAAAAGCCTTCCCGTTTTTAAGTTTTTCTTTATTTTTAATTACGTGTTTAATGAAGCCAACATTACTTTTAATATTATGAACAAAGCATTTGTAGGTATTTTAAGAATATAGTATACAATAATACACTCTTTAAATTGTCAGGTCGAAAATAATTGTTTTAAAACTGTTGATGAGCGCGATATTTTTAAATATCCAATGATAAAATAAACAGCCAATCAAGATCGCTCACTTACCGTCAAATTTATGTTCAATATCTGTTATTACCGCGACAAACAGCTCATTACGAGATGAGAATGTAATTGGAAGCGACCGCCTTTATCCGCGTAGTGCTACAGCGACGCGAATGATATGAAAATTATGTTGCAAATGTAAAGAGAAAGTACGAGCGTTGATTTTTTAAGGTTTGAAATCGATTGCATCAATGTAGGTACTTTAAACAAGATGTACCTAATTGAAAGAACTCTAAACCCCTTAGAGGCTGATTCTAGTGCTGCATGGCAGAATATGACAAACTTTTAAATTACTTTAAAAGTTGAATTACTTACATAAGTAAATAAAATTGTTGTATGAGGTTCCAGAAAAAAATACAGAATTGACCCGAACCCGGGACTCTTTGCGTTATCATGGCGCAACATCCACGCCTCTACGATAATCATCAGATATTTTAACAAAACACAGAAGTACTTATATTTTTTCTGAAATATTAAAACATTTTATTTTGGCATGATTCAATAAAAGAAGCTCTAATTTATAAAATTGGCACTTTCCCAGCTTTCCTTCGTGATATCTACTTAAAGACCCATTAAGTTTATTTATGTGTGTATTGATACCACTACGCTTCTGTTTTTGATTGATTTTGAAATAATAATAATAATATATCATTTATTTCAGGCAACAAGTATTACAGATGACATTATAATAATAGGCCTATTTAATAAATACCTTAAAGACTAACATACATACAATAATAATACATCCATTTTATTATTGTCTGTTAGGCATGATCAGATAATTGTTTTTAGATGATAATAATAATTATATGTATAACTCTTGATGCATACCAAATTTAAAATTAACTATGCGAGGCTAAAATGTCGCACAATAATGTTACCTTGTTACTCGAAACACTCATAAAATCATTATTTTCATTCAAAGTGCTAAAGTGCACCTCAATAATCTCTTTACGGCTCCCTACATATTTGCATAATTGCTGCATTGTAAACAAAATTTCTAAAAGAGTTTCTTACCCACAATTTGAAAGGAAAATAAGGAATTTCGCACGCTAGTCAACTTTACAAATGGCGTGACGAAGCAAACTTGCGACGGCAAAACACTGTAACTTTTATCCTGTTTTCACGTGAAAATTTTTCAAACGTTTTGCACCTCAAGAGCAGACAAACAATTGATGTGATTCTTTTTTGTTGCTTTTTAAGAGTTCCTAACTTAGTTCAGGGGATTTTAGCGCTGTTTCTTAAGTTTGTAAGAATGATAAGGAACCTGTAAAATTATTTTCAAAAAGATGCCGTCATCATATTAGAGTACCTAAATACCCTGTGCTAAGGAAGCTTAGAGGACAATATGCAAAATCGTGGGTGGCAACATCTTTGATTGCGCGGTAGCCAAAGTCCTTCCAATCTCTCATCATTCCGTCATTATAATCAGCCCAAGTAAATCCATCTTAAACATGTTTTAAATTATCTCTTATTCTTTCAAACGCTTGCGGACTTCCTTATTTACGATCCAGTTCTAAAAGGTTTTTTTAGACCTGGCGTTAACTATTTACTTACGCGGAGGAGTTTCCACAAACTTAAATGACAGAAAATCCATTTACTTCCATAATTAAATTTCCCAGAATTAATAAATAATCCAAATAAATGTAGGTAAGTATATTGCAAAGAAATAATCACCAAAAATAGATTCTCAAACGATATTGTCGTTACTCTTATTACTCACGCATATCAATTCTTACAAAGTATTTTGAGTAATAAATACTTAAGTACACGAAGTATTTTGTCAACAATTACTTTTATCTGACAGTCTCTAAGGAAGTTTTATATTACACTTCTAACAAATACCGCAATGAAATTAGGAAAGTCGACAAACTTTGGAAAGGATCACCGTACGCTTGCAAGTTTCAAAACATGTGATAGAATGTTTTTGGCTCTTTTGTTTTATATTGTAAAATGTTTTCATCCTGTTTAGCATACTCGGAATATTTGGATTTCGGATATTCGGAATTCAAATGTTACATTAAAATTTGGTTATGCGATTTGATGCTACTGATCACAAACTATAAGTTAGCAGGTAATTTTAAAATGTTTTATTGGTGGAACCATTCAACTCTCTTTGATTATTTATTAAAAAGTTTGAAGAAATTAATTAACATTATTAATATTATCAAATTTGTACTTTAAATTTATGTATCAGTGTCCAGCAAAACTATTTAATCGTTAAGTTGTTTTGTTACAGTTATTGCTGCGTATGTTTAAAAAAAAAACTAAGTTGGTATTTTTATAAGAAGTAATAGTTTCAGTAACCAATAACCATACAAGAAAACCTAGATTTCAGAACAATCATTCCCTAAATGCGAGTTCGCAAATGCACCCACTTCCCACATTGAAAGGCTTACAGTTCGCTTTGAAATCCTAAACTTTGCACAATCTAAAAGAACTAGTATTAAGTAGTAGGTAGTCTTGCTCAAACAAAACTTGCGGTAGAAATCGTAAGCGTTCGGAATTTGCATCCGAAGCATTAGTTTCACCTACTAAAGGAAATCAGGATTGGAGAAAATCGTTTCGTGGCATAGAAATTATTCCCCCACGTGCGGTTGCAAGTTGCAGACCATTGACAGTCAGATCAGGTGTTCCACAGTAACAGGTAACACGGTTCCGAGTTGCGCTCCCGGCTCTTGATCGCTTTATGCATGAAGTGTAAACTCGTTTCTTATTTTGAACTAGACTCGCGTCGATCCGTAGACGAGGAGCATATAAGTTTAAAAAAAAATTGTTTTAGTGTAAAAGTCAGAATCTGTTCAGTTTTAGGGAAACCTTACATTCAGATGGGTACTATTTATGTAACCATCCAAAGTCAAAGTGACCTAAAACTAGTTTTATTAAAAGGTCAATTGCAAAATCGGAAATCAAATAAAGTTTAAACTAAGTTTGATTAAAAAGCAAGCTCTAAAGTTTACAAACAAAAATGCGAGTGCAACTGGCGCTATGGATCCTGAAACGGTATCACGAAACCTTACTCGCACTTACCTGGTTATTTTATTGACAGCAATTGTAGTTATAACGCTAAATATTATAATTTATTCCGTAAATATCAAAAAGATAAAAAAACAAAGTCCTAATAAAAAAATAAAACCATGTAATCACAATCAACCAGACAAACTTTAACAAACTCAAAACGTGTAATCACCGCTAAATAATAGGAATATTAATTAATAACTTGAAAGTCAACATGGTTCACCCTGTCATTAGTTTGTAGACGTACGAGTATATCAATCATTAGTTGCGCTTATCGCTCTCCCACACGAAGCGACGCGCCTAACTACGTCGCCTCGTGTTTGCGTAGCTTGTACTCAAATTTGTTACATAGCTGATTTTAATTTGAACGTTTCCCCTTTGCGTTTTCAGTTTTGAATACGCGTTTGATTAAAATTGCGTTGGCACCTTTTTGCAATATGTCGTCCTTTGTTTTTTACTAATCAGCTTGGTCTTTCTAGATCGTAATCTGATCCGACTATTATTTTAAAACAAAAAAGTATCATGACTACTATGGGTCTAGTAGTTCGCTTTCAGAGTACAAAGCTAAGCGAGGGGTACGAATCCTAGAAGAACCAATAGGGTATCACACATTTTTTTATTGTAAAAAAACCGGTCAAGTGCGAGTCGGACTCGCGCACGAAGGGTTCCGTACGATTATCTATAAAAACGGTAAAAAAATCACGTTTGTTGTATTGAAGCCCCCGTAAATATTTATTTTATTCTGCTTTTTAGTATTTGTTGTTATAGCGGCAACAGAAATACCTACATCAACTGTGAAAATTTCACCTGTCTAACTATCACGGTTCATAAGATACAGCTTGGTGACAGACGGACAGACAGACAGACGGACAGACAGACAGACGGACAGCGGAGCCTTAGTAATAGGGTCCCGTTTTACCCTTTTGGGTACGGAACCCTAAAAAGCATTTAAATTTTACATTTTGAACGCGTAAACGCTATGCCCCCATGATACCTTGGTTCGTAACGTCACTACATAGGAAACTTTCAACTGTGTTTTGCGACCATCAAATAATCAGATCAGCAGATTAGTGGTATCTGATGATATATCTATAATTCACGCTAGAAATTATTGTAATACTGTGGCGAAATGATACGATAGCAAACAGAGCAGTCGGCGTTGTTAACGATGTAGTGACGACACATTAAGCATCATGGCGGCTACCGTTTTACGTGTTTACACGTAAAAAATATTAAATCTTTAAAATCAAATAATATAATTTATGAGTTAAAATTAACATATTTCGATTGCTTTCGATGATAAGCGCTTCATATTAACGTTTTTAGTTTTTTTTCGGAAACATAGTAAAATACCCTATTGTTTTTGTGATGACTACGAACATCTGAGTCATAGATGTCATTTGTATTTAAGGTATGATATATATGATTTTTAGCTGTAAAAATTTCCTAACTTGGCACAACAAAAGTTTCCGGGAGTGTGTGTAAATAATGACCTGTAGGCGGTGCGTGCCTCCATAGCTTTTCCCCTTTTAAAAACGAAAAAAATCACTCATTTAAAATTTCAGCCCGGGCATAGCAAGTTAACTGGATTTCAAAATGTCCAGGGATGAGTGCGGCTTCGCGCATGCCCGCTACTTTTCCACCTGAAATTCCTAACCGCCATTTTAATATTTAATCTCACCCTTGTCTAGAGCGTTTACCGGCGGTGTGCCCCAAAATACTTTCGCTATTTGAGGGACGCACATTGGTTAGGTACAGTTTTTGGGGATCCCTGGCTAAATCGTGAAACCCTTTCAAGTTTATGGGCTTAATTTATTTTCGGCCATCGTGATCTCATCGAGTGGGGACCGGTAGAATACGTTTGGACGTTGAAAGTATTTTTGATTTAGTCCCCCAAAATAACGTTACGTGTGTATGTTCGTATTTGTATGTTTGTTATTTGTAGTCTCTTAAAAGCTGTAGTTGCATTCGATTGTTTATATTTTAAAAAAGGTTTATCATGCTGTACCTGAAAAAATCTTTCAGTTACAGTCAGATTAATGCATTACTGAACATAATTAAATTAATAAAATTATTGCCTATAATCATATTAGAATAGACTAATATACAGGGTGTACAAAAGAATAGGACACTCTTTAAAACCACGTGATCAGCTGGTCATATACAACAGCTCCCATAAGAAAAGTTGTTGTAAATGACCCTGATCACATGGTTTTAAGGAGTGTCCTATTCTCTTATACATGTACCTGTAGATATGGAGCCGATATAGATCGGCAATGGTTTCCTGGCAGGATTACTTGGTTTTTGTTGTCAGAGAGTCACCAGGCCTAGATCTTCCGTGACCGGCCGTTGTAAGGGATACATGATAGAGTGGATTAACATTAACAGTACCAACGGCAAGTTGTTTGCGGCATTTTCCATTAAACCATAGGACACGTTTTATCAGGTCCAATTTGTTCAGCAAGCTAAGACCAAAGACGCGCGCGAAAGTTCAATTCGCGTGATGGAATACCTACTGGTTACCAATAATTTGCCAAAATTGCCATCGACACGAGAAGTTTATGGAGTTGCGATGTCTATTACGTTACATTGCATCATAGGTAAATAGCTAATTTACTACTAAACCCTACTAATATAGACCCAATACACACTTGTCCGCTTTTTTTAATCGCTCGACGACCACTTGACGGGTGGTCGTGATAGATGATGTCCGACGCTCGGGTCGCGTTTTGTCATTTTATTAATACATAAATTGGTCAACCGTGACGCGGTCGAATCGCTAAAGGACAAAGCTAGCTAGTTTAATATTTTGGGCACATATAAAATAAACAAGAATGATTGAAATGTTATCTTATTAAAACATATAAGTGCGTAAAAGTTATTTATAAGCATGGATAAAAAAAAGTTTATGACCTGATCTAGATCGTTTTTATTTTATTTACGTTAATGTAACGTGTAGGTTTAAATGAATTACAGTAGGTACATACTTTTATTAATTTTGAGACTGATATTGAACGTATTCAATGTAGTGAAGGACGCCTACCAGCTCGATGGACCGACAACCTTAAAAAGATGGATGAATGGCAGTATCTTGAACAAATATGTAAGAGATCCTGCTCTTTGGCGGTTTTTTGGGGAGGCTTACGACCAGCAGTGGGCTAAAAAGGGTGAGATCTTTGATGAGGATGATGATATTGAATACCTGATTCAACTTTGTGAGCCCTTTCTACCTAAGTGATTGTAAAAAAAAATAACCAAATTGAGGGTAATTTTTACTAACCACCGTCCAGTAAATAAAATGGTCCGTATTTTCTAGAACAAACTAAAATTGATCGCCTTCTCTCCATAGTGCTTCGGTAAAAGCCCCAACTACCTGGGTTAATAGGTTGTCATCGTGCATGATGGCCTCCCGCCCACCGAGTCATGGAACGATCACACCTTAAATTGATACTCATTTTCTCTGTCGTTTATTGACCTTTTTGCTATTGCAACCAAAATCTAATCATGTTAAGCTATATTTATTTGTTTAGAAACTTGAATGAACAGCTTTGAAAATCTACAACAGGTAGACAGCTTTCTTTTCCTACCAACCTTTGAGATATGCAGTAAGCAATTTGTGTTGTCCAAATTTTATTTGTTTTAATTTCCTTCTAACTTTCAAAAGTTTATTCCTTACGCATTTTTCCTTAATTCATCCTAATTTTTTTTTTACAATCAAATAATCAAAAATTGATAAACAATCCTATTCGTGTTTATTAATAAGGGAATAAAAGGGTAAGTTAAATAAAAGCTTATAAAAATGTCTGGACTTACCATGATCAAGTAGCGATTGAATTAATTTATAAACTGATACAGTTAAAAGCGAGAATCAGTACATCATTGCACTGTAGGAGTGTAGGTGTATCATTCTAATTGAACATAGAACCGTAGTGAAACTAATAATAATTACAGAGCATGGAGAGAGAGTACGGGTTAGTTATGTGCATTAGAAAAACTCAACTTTAACTTATTTTATTGTAAAAAAGAATTTTTAAATCGTTTTTCTATCGTCACTCCAATACTTTTCAGACTTGTAGCTGACAATAATGTCTAATGACTTTGGTTTCAAAATCATAAAAAACACAGGCGTCTAAACTAACATGTGTAACTTTGCATGATATTAATGAATAACACAATTTCATTGATCACGGAAACAAAGAGCTAACAAACAGTTTACGATGGAACGAACTGAACTAGAAAAACAATTCTCTCTGGTTTCAAAGTTTATATCATTTTATGTCTTTGACCCCTGTTTGTTAAATTGTAGTCGACAGGTCACACTTCACTGGTCAAAGTGAATTTATTCATGATTGATTTTTTTTTAAAGAAAAACTTATTACTGACTGCATTTTATCAATAAAAAGAAAACATTAAGTTAATTTCTGAATTTAAAAAAAAGTCTCAATTTTAAGCAACGAGCAACCCTAATAAATTAGATAGAAACAACATTCCATGTCGTTATCAGGGCGGCTACGATCGAGCAATATTGACACTCGTTTTACACTGATATATTATCACCTGAGGCGGGAATGAGCGCATTATTGCACTGTAGCATTCTAATTGAACACGGTACCAGTAATGAAATTAATTGGAGTGGTGGATTCTTCGGTTTTTAAACACATCTAGTTGAACGTACGTTCTGTTTTCCCAGTATTAACAGTGTGGAACGAAATTTATTGGATAGAAGAAACCGTTATGGCCTTACTACAAAAAAGATAGACTAGCGTTAATTACTTGTCTTAAATTAATCAACCAATTTGAAATGTTGACACATCTGACATTCGAGACATATTACTAACAAACATTTCAAATTGGGTGACTTATCTGTAAACAGGTGTTCAACACGTGTCTATCTTTTTGTAGTAAGGCCGTAAATGTTAAAATTTTAAGAAAACATTAAATCAAAATCACGGTCATCTATCTACATTGTATGTGGCCAGTATTCCACCACTGGAACAGTATTCTTGATTAGCAGCATCTATTAATCCTTCATGTAAGCTGATGTTCACCGATCGAATAATTATGAAGCTCCTTTCCTATGTTATCCATCATAAATATAATTTATTATAATTTCAAAAAGGCCTTAATGTTTAAGATTCTAAAAGAAAATCATTCACTGTTTAACTTTACTAAGTATCGGTATTATACGTTCACCATAATAATACTAGCTAGGGTGACCATTACTCTGATTATATTATCGACAAACATCTCATTACGTTAGTCATTAGTTTATTTGCACAACTTGCCAGAGTGCGACTTTAGCCTGTAACTCAAGTGAGCTACAGCCCTAAGTTGCTTGCACGATCCACTTTCTAGGCGTTGCTAATAATGACATGTCATCGGTTGAGCCCGCCCTCGGCGGTGGCGATCATTTCTACAGGTAATAAGTTTATCGACCACTAGCTGCTTGGAAAATATCTTGAGCGGGAACTGAAACAGATTTTTTACCGTCTCAGTGACTCTGGAAATGTTATCGGCAATATTTGTAATAGTGGTAATAGCTAGGAAGACTTACATTAAACCAAAATATATTAATATCTATGCAATTATTAATGTCAACCATATATTTTAATGCATAAAAAAAAAGTTTTGGGTGAATACTGAAATAAGGTGGCTGCGGGACGTGCTGTTTCTTTGCATAAACAATATTTTCAATACTTTGTGGTAGTAGCATTACATGGCTTAATAAGCTGATATTTAAAGTATAAAATTATCTCTATGTCCTTTGAATCTAGGTACTCCCAACCTATTGAGATTGAAGATAAAAAACTTGCAACTCCGCTTTAGGTTTTATTCTTTCCAATTAGGCTTATTTCCACCAAACTCGTTAAAAATATTCGTTTCACTTATTCGCATTGAAATGAAATGAGAAACTGCATTGAAAGGCTTGCCAACAAGATAATACAATCTCTAGCTCATATTCCGTAAAATATAAAACTCAACGTGCAAAAGTAAATGCACCTTCAAAAAGCAGAGTAGCAATCTAGCGGGGAATAATTTTTCCGTGCGATTGCGATGCGATGTTTTGGCGCATCGTTCGACAAATATTCTCCGTCGCAGTCCGCAGGGCGGTGCGCTGACGCTACAATTTGTGCCGTGGCTCAGCAACCAGGAAAAAATGGCGAGATTGGCGGAGCGCAGCCTTGGGGTGTCGGCCGATTCGCCACGTTGCAACACGGAGATTGTGCCGTCTGTTTTGTTTGCCTCTTACCGTCTTATTTCCGCACGGAGAAATTGTATGAAGGGGCATCCGACTTAAAATTGTTATTTTGCAAGTCACTCCGAAAATTGTCTCCCTCAAATCACCTGTTCCGGTTGAAAACTCTCAAAAACACGTCCAATTATGAAAGAGTCTTCCGAATAGTTAACGTTATCTAGTTAGCAGTTAAATAGCTCATTCTCAGTCTTGGAAACGTTCCCTAACGTAATAAACGACAAGAGTAGGAAGCTTCGCGTGAAAGTTGAGAGCGTATGCTATCTCATGCAAATTACGGGAGATTTATCATAAGACGTCTCCGTAATTGCGACGTGAGGAGATATGGCGGGAGCGTTTAAAGCCAGTCTCCAGAAAAAAGGCAATTAAAGGGATAAACTGGAGCAGTTAGGTCGCTCGTCACGGCCGTGGTATCTTAGCGCGGGTACTCTACGCGTGGTGGCGTGCCGCGTCTTCATCCCTCGGTACATGCAAAGGGCGGGGTCCAATATCATAGACTAGAGACTACGAGCGGGTAACATCCGCCACTGACGGTATTGCACTTGAAGCTTTACAAAGCTAAAAGCAATACAGTTATTTGATTTAAGTCGGGTGTGTACCGCCGCCTTCCGCTGGATTGTGTTTGTTTTGGTTTGGCAGATGTCAAAGTTGTATGTTTTGAAACGGAGCCTCTGTTGTTTGCGATGTTGTTCCGAGATAGAAGGTATTAGCTACCTATAATATTAACTTGATGTTATCGAAACACTAGTAAATCATGGATAGTAAATTGACCAGATATTTTTGAAAGTGCCTTTGTATCTCCAGGTTTTCTTTTAAGGTTTTGAAGATTAGAGCTACCCTTTAAAAAATTAGATATGTCGCTAACCTACACACATTTTATAAGCTAAGTGATTGAAAAGACTGAAATTCAACATTATACAAAAGTAGATAATACAGCCTAAACTAACAACTAGTCTACATAAACGCCGACCATATTGGCGCAATGGTCTAATGATTTTCTTGATAATAATAAGAACGCGTGGGCGATTCCTGTTCGGGTCAGTTAAAGGAAACAGAATTTTATAAATTGTTTCAAAATTGGAGGAAGCTTCCTTAAAAAACGTATCGTTGTCTGGTAACAGAGTTGTTTTAACTTTTTATTTTGACACCACAACAGTTAGAAACGCAGCAATTGTCCCGGCGTACCATTTGGCGTACATAAAAAGATGTCGCTATTCGTTATAATGTGGATTGCTTGCTACCAGTAATCCACATTAATTATAACTAGTATTGACTCATTAGACCTTTGCTTAACTGAAAGCTATTCAATCAAGTTTAACGCGACAACAGGGCTTTTATAATCGAAGTCCATCAAAATAATAATTTGCTGTACGAGTGTGCGATATGTGACATACACTTCGGTAATTAATGCAAATCAATGGTGGACGTGCGATTGATTCCGAACTAGCGGGAAGCCGATCAATTACGTTAATTAGCTCCCTGAATCCGTATTGCTGACGTTTCAATATTATGCAAATGCTTACGTTTATTTGCTCAGTAATAACAGTCGACGCGCCAGCGGACTCTGGCCACCAGTGGGTATAATCAGACAAAGAAAAAGTTGGAGATTGGAAAAGAAGGTTGCATTTAATTTGTTTTAAAATACGTGTTTTATTAATATATATATAATAATGTATAATAAATACCCTATATAAAAACAAAAACAATAAAAACCGGCCAAGTGAGAGTCGGACTCGCGCACGAAGGGTTCCGTACCATTTAAAAACAGCAATAAATCACTTTTGTTGTATGGTAGCTCCCTTAAATAATTATTGTAAGCTGTCTTTTAGTATTTGTTGTTATAACGGCAACAGAAATACATCATCTGTAAAAATTTCAACTCTCTAACTATCACGGTTCATGAGATACCTACAGCCTGGTGATAGACGGACAGACAGACGGATGGACAGACAGACGGACAGCGGAGCCTCAGTAATAGGGTCCCGTTTTACCCTTTGGGTACGGAACTCTAAAATTGGACCTCATTCGAAAAGTAAATAATTTGATAAGTGCCTAAGTAGACCTAATTAGTAAATCATCAAAGCTACAAAACATGAGCGATGATAATGGAACCTCCTTCTTTTTTTTAAGACAGTAAAAACGAATATCTAAATACATTTGAAAAATTTGTATTTCTTCTAAATTAGTTACGTGATACGTATTTGGGATATTTTGACATCATAATCAGGCAGTAATCACCATCAGGCAGTAATCATCATCATCATTATCATTTTAGCCACATGATGTCCACTTGCCTGCTGAACATAGGCCTTCCCGGTGACTTCCAGATTGGTCAGTTTGAAGCGGAATGCATCCAGCGGCTTCCTGCCACCTTTACTAGGTCCTTACTGTCTGTATTGGTTTGTATACCTTGTGTGTGAACATCCCATTGGAGTAATAAATAGTTTAGGTACCTCAATGAATATCGGGTTCAATTTCCAGTTTGGGTCAATTCAGATTTCTTTCCCTGAATTCGGGTCTGGATGAGCTGGAGGACGCCCCTCATGAAATGAATTGTCTGATATCTTAAAATAGAAGACTGTAATTTTTTCACGCCGAGAACATGTCAATTTGTGTTTCTGACTCAAAATTATTTAATTTCCTTATTTCCCTTTAATGTATAGGTATTTGACGTTGACTGAATCGATTCTCTTGTCGTTTCAAAGCCTATGATTATTTTATGTCCTATTAGCCGGCACGGGCGTATTCTCTTTTAAGCGTTGAACGTGTCTGAACTGTATCACCAATTCAGACGTGCTACCGGGCGAAAACCAAACTGCATCCTTAATTCGTCGGATTCGAATAGGCTACTAGGCTTAGTTTTTTTACTTCGTTCAGCCAAAAAATCTGTACGCATATTTTTTTATGGCAAAAGTTTGTACTTGAATCAAAACTCAGTTTACAACATGATGTTGTATACAGCTTTACACATATTTTAGGCTGTGGTTGTTTCCATGAAGTGGTAGAAGTTTTCTAAAAGTCCCTAGGGACACCTGTATTTTTGACAAACTTCTACCATACTTCTATAACTTCTATTTCGATTTGATCTAAAATTACGGATTAATCATCTGTGCTATGCTTATTATGTAACATTTCTTGTTATAAAGTTGAAGGGCCAAGAAGTAAATAAATAGTTAGCTACATATTATTTTTACTTTTTCGGGAGTTTTTTAAAACTTCTATTTTATATTTTCTTTGAAAATTTTGTTTTGTTTCATGACCACAGCTATTGCCTAAGAATGTTTTTTGTGTTACACTTGTTAGATATTGAGAATAATTATATAAAAATCTCGTTGCCTTTCCAATAACAAACTGTACAAATACGGTGTCCCTTATTATGAGCTACGATGTCCGAAAAATTCACCTGGACAAAAATATTTTTCATGGCAATGTGGAATTCATTTGTTGAATTTAGAGGTGAGTTCGGGCGAACTTTGTTACATTTGACACTGTTGGCAGTTAGTTCGACTTTAAAATGGAAAGAGCCCATACGTATTTTAATAGGAGACTCATTGAGCAAAAAGCTTTGTTTGCTGGCCCAAAGGTGTAAAAAAATGAGAAAAACATTACCTTGTTTTGTAACTGCCAAAACGAAATTGGAAAGTGTAACTAGAATTTTTGAAAATGCAAAAAGTAACAGAAAAATAATTCCATTTATTCAGGATTATAAAAAATGAAAATTCAGGTTTAGCTATGAAATTTTACATTGTTTTCATTAATTTTAGATTTGAATAATATTTCATAGCCTCACGCCAGGCGATTTGATGATAGCCTTTCCGAAATTGGTGCCTTGGCTATACTGCTTCTGCAATATTAGCCGATATCGTAAGCCGATCAATGAGGCTAATAAGCCTTAGGTGTATCGTGGCCAATATTATGCAAATGCTATCAGCTAGTACATTCACTTCCCGGGAAGTCTTCAACCGATCCATAGCTAAGGGCTGAATTGGTACGCTTTGATATTTAAATGACGGAAGCTTAGAATGCTATAGATTGATATAACATTTTTTATGATACTGGAAACAGTCTGTAGTAATTGGAAGAAAAAAAACTGTGAATTGACTGATTATTTTTATTACTTTCCCGAACGGGGACTTGCTTAAAACAAGAACACTAATAGATTTTGGGCTCCGACATGTATAAAATCTACTAAATTTTAAGACTATTTAAGTTGTTTTTGTTTTTTCTATATATATTTTGACATAATAATAACACTGCTAAAGTACTATTTCGAGTTTAGGTATAGGCAGGTTGGAGGCTATCATAACGTTTTTGGAATAAACTTTGACATAAAGAATACTGCCTAGCTTGGTGTTGTTTATCGTTCTTGGTCTAAATAAAATAGACATTCCAGTTGACTTTATGCAACGATAATAATTCGAAAAATGTGTTATATAAAAACTTTAAAAATTCAAATAATAAAATAATGACAATTCAAAAAATCGTATGATATCGAAATCACATCTTAATCTGTAAAGTAGTTCGTAGAAGTTATTTACCAGGCGATGTTAAATGACAGATATACGCATCAAAGTAGAGTAAAGAATGAAAACAAATCTATCAGCCTCGTTGTTGTTTCCACGGAAAAAATACCGCATTCACGTTTACGATTACGTCATCGCCGCGTAACAACGTTGTACCCACGTGGGCGAAGCGATCGCCTCACTTACAATATCCTACTCACGTGCAATAAACTGTATCAAACAAATAAAGGACTACTACAAGCACTCTCGTTGGACGTAATATCACGTTAGTAGTCATAAAAACTACGCGGATCGTGTGTAAACAAGGGCTGGGTTGGTAAGATTGAACCGCAATGCACCAAAGTGACGTGGCTCCTTGTTCGGTGACAGTGACTGCCTCGTTTATCAAAGTCAATATCGACTGTCGACGTACGAGTACACACATTATAGCGGGCCCGCTCGCGACGCGTACATGTTCTTTGACTAAACTAAATAGTGTTTGTGTAGGTTTTCCTTTTCGTATACGGGGTTATTAGGAACTTCGTTGCGTTCAGGAACTTGCATTAAAACCAAATTACGAGTAATACCTATTACAGATTAAAGTATGAATTTGACGTCATGGTCTAGAATAACATTTAATTTTAAAATAAAGATACTTTTACTGCGGTTATTTTATGTAAGTAAATGAAATGAAATATTGTGAACCGTAACATACTGCTTACAATTTAACAAATTATTTTTCAACAACATTTTTTGAAACAGTTACAATCTTTCGCGCGTTAAATTTTCAACTCTCCGAAGGCTGTCCCTCATTGGTCGGTCTTACAGTAGGTTGTTCTGTGTCCATAGAGTTAAGCATCAAACACTTTTTAGTCAAATTAAATAAATGCACTTAAGAATCGTAACATCAACTTAATACAATGTTTAAATCTAATAAATATTTCTGATCGCTGACAGATTGTAATCTAACTGTTTCACTTCGTTAGATTATAATCTATCGAAAAATAATGCTTAAATTGTAAGCAGTATGTTACGGTTCACAGTATTTTGATAGTTTACAATCTCGCGAGTTAGATTATAATCTAACGGTTTTTACAATTTTACGGTGATATAATAACCGTTAATCAGTCAACATAGCACGCACAAATGCTGCATAATTTAGGTTTAGATAATTTATGTTATTTAAAAAAAAGGTAAATATAATTTATTAATTTTATCTCAAAAGGTGCAAATTAAGTCTGTTTTACACAAAAAAGTATAAATTATGTATATTTTTACAAAATAAATTATGTAATACGTAAATCCCATCCAAAAATAAAACACTTTGTAATTAGCAATTATTTTTAAAACTTCCAGTTGCAAATATTTATTGGAAAACACATTTTCAATCATTTTTATCAGAACAAACTTTGGTGTAATAACACTTTTTTTAATATTTTTGCAATATTAATAAAGTAAAATGTATTCGTATTAAACTTTTGATGTCAGATTTTCTCATATCAAAAATATGCTCAAACCGCGGCAATACTCGCGACTTATTTGAATACGACATTCTGACAGGAACAAACCCGAATTGCAAGAAACAATACTAGCGACGTGCAGTACTGAGATAAATCAAAATTTTATATTCGACATTTGTAATATTAAACGCAAGTCACTTTAGTTTCTACCGATATGGCCGAGTTAAGTCAACTATTAAGATTCTGACAATCATAAGTAACTTTAGGTTCCGTATCAATAAAAAAATATCACACTGCTCCAGTCCAATTACAAATTCTAAATTATAGTTAAAATTTTATTTAAGTATTAAAAAATAATAATTTAAAATTTATTTCTACGATTTTTGTTAAAGTTTGATTATTATATTTAGTTAAATTGTAAGATAAACACGTGAAACTTTAAGATTCCAAAGTGTCTTAATAAAAACTTTTCCAATTGATTAAACAACATTATATTTCTATCCAGAGGAGGTGTAAAAACATAGAGTAGGTACGTTAGAGAAGTTAAAACTTATAAATAGAAAAGCGTTTAAGATTGATTTCATTGCGGGAAACCCCGAAAATAGAGAAATGAGAAGCGTATTTCAGTTGTGATGTAAGTACACAGCTTGGACAGCGCTTAAATATTAAAACATTCAAGATATTTGTTTGCGAGACCTTAAAAAGTTAGAAAGGTATTTCAATTGTCACATTAGACAGTTTGGACAATAATGCAATGATAAAGCGTTCGAGATATTTGATTGCGGGACCCTAAAAATAAAGACAACATTTTTTTTTAAGTAAATAAATATTGGACCACATCACATACATTTTTCTGATCCTAAGGTAAGTAGCTAAAGCACTTGTGTTATAGAAATCGGAAACATCGACGGTACCACAACACCCAGACCCGAGACAATAAAGAAAAGTTCGTTTTCTACATTGACCCGACCGGGGATCGAACCCGGAACCTAAGAGATGGCGTCGCCATATATAGTCCGGCGTTCACGCCTCTCAGCTACGGAGGTCGTCTCGGCTACATAGCTAAGACTGTAATGGGAAAACGTCCAAGGTATTTAATTGCGGGACCCTAAAAACTGAGAAGTTAGAAGCGTATTTCAGTTGTCATATTTCACAGCTTGGCCGATGCTGTATAAACACGTCCCGCGTTCAATCATCCCGCGATACGGCGCCGGGACGAATAAATCACGGCGCTCACTTTTTCACCTGCCACACACAAAAGCTTTCACACTGAAACTTGATTCGGGTTATTTCTGACGAAATATCAGCCTATTTGTTATAGTATTGATAGGGACGCACGTGCGCTGCCTAAGTTTGTACTTGTTGACGAGAGGGATTGAGTGAAAATTGCTTCCCTACAATGTGCATAGAATTTGATGCTAACCGCTTTGAATCTGTCGGCTGTTATTGCGCCCGTGGATTTGAAGTTGGAGTGAATGTTATTTGCCTAGTTTGGTTTAAAGAATAAGTGTATTAACTGGCTTACAAACTTTTTTCTTAAAAAAGTATTTGTGACAAATTTACACTATTTTCAAATGAAGGTATTTTTAAAATAAATTTAATAATTATAATAAATTCTGTATTAGGCATTTAAAATTTACGTGATTAAAAGTGATGACTGATCAGTTTAAATTTAATGAATAAAATTTTATAAACCACTCAATGTTTATGACGGAACTTACTTAAATCCTTTTTTATTTAAGCAAAGGTTTTTTTTTATAAACTCAAGGTAAAACTGTACTACACCCACATAATTCATTCAAAAATCACTCTCTAAAATCGCGGTTAATAAGCTAGAAATTTAGGGTCGGAGCTCATGAAACGGATGTAGCTGCGAGTATCGCAAAATCTTATTTAATTGAATGATAACAGCCGCAAGACACGGCTCTGTTTATGTAAATTCGAGTCAGTTATTAGACCCTCTTCAGACGATTAGCTCTCGTACAATTAAGAGCTTTATCGAACGTAGTTTCATTTTACTAGCCATTGTAGAGCGGTCGGATAAACATGGTGTTTCGTCGATGTTAAAATGTGTTTATATTGTTATAGTTTAAAATTGCTTCGCGAGAAATTGTAAAAAATCAGTTTACCATAACTTTAGAAATGTAAGCTTTAATTCAAAAATGATTTCACTTAAATTAAAAAAAATGCAGTAAAAGTAGAAATTGTATTTCCTTGTAGACCCGATTGACATAAAATTGGCGCGATATTCCGTATTCGTCGCGTGGTCGATTCCAGCGTTTATTAAATTCAGGAAATAAAGATTTCCTAATTCGCTCAGGGCCCTAACCATGGACTGTTAAAAAAATCACAAATCTGTCAAACATTATCATATCCGTCAAATTTTGTATGAAATGACGTACCAAAATTGACAGATTTGACAACTTTGAGATTGTTTTAAGAGTTCATAGTTATGGCCCAGGGCCCTAACCATGAACTGTTAAAACAATCACAAATCTATCAAACATTATCATTTCTGTCAAATTTTGTATGAAATGACGTACCAAAATTGACAGATTTGACAACTTTGAGATTGTTTTAAGAGTTCATGGTTATGGCCCTGGTCTTGATGTGTTTAGTATAGTTCTGGTAAAATTTTTGTCTTTGGTTGTCTCGTGATTAATAAAATAAGGAAGATATTTTATTACATTGAGATTATATTGTGACTTTTTAAGTCTTAGCGCTTCTTTCATGGGTGAACGTCCTCAATTTAGTGGATAATGCACGGCTATTAGCTGTCATAACCTAAACGTTTTATTGTATCTTGAATGCAAATGTGTTAAAAAGTGAATTATTTATGATAATATCTCAAAGTTTAATGACGCCCAGTTTTGGTTTACTATATCCGAATATGTGTGTTTTCGTATTACACGTAATACGGTAATCTAAAAGCCATAAAAATGATCTCAACGCACTCTCTGCGTGAGTAAATGAGATTGCGGGAATTGCCCGAGGAATGAACATTTGGATGCTTTAACCGTTACATTACGGAACGATAGGAAAACAATTTTAACACAATAGAGGATAAGTAGATACTTTTATCAGCCGCCCACTGAGACTGGGAATTTGCTTTAAGCATATTCAAGGGTACGTTATGTTGCTTTTGAGAAAAAAAATAGTTAAATGTGTCGGATGCAGTATTTTATTACAACATTTAATACACAAATTTCGTATTAATTGACGATCTCTGTAGCCGAGAGGCAAGCACGCCGGACTATATGGCGACTATTTCTGAGGTTCCGGGTTCGATCCCCGAAAGGAAACGAACTTTTCTATTTGTCTCGGGTCTTGGTGTTGTGGTACCGTCATTGTTTTTGATTTCTATAACACAAGTGCTTAAGCCACTTACCTTAGGATCAGAGCAATGTATGTGATGTTGTCCGCAATATTAATTTATTTATTAAACGTTAAAAAAATGATTACTGGAATATTTCGTCAATGTTACAGGAACCACAGTAAAAAGGTTTTGTTTTCACATTACTGCCCCCTAACCATGAACTCTTAAAACAATCTCAAAGTTGTCAAATCTGTCAATTTTGGTACGTCATTTCATACAAAATTTGACAGAAATGATAATGATTGACAGATTTGTGATTGTTTTAACAGTTCATGGTTAGGGCCCTGAAACCTAATAGTTCAACGTACTCTAACATGTTAAAACCGTCAATTGTTTTAACGACAGACTATCAATAAACCAATTTTTGCTAGCGGACACGTCACGATTGGTCTTTCTCAATTATGTATGGTTCACCTCACCTCGGTAACCCTACACTCCATCTATGGCACAGTTAGTGATTCAGCTGGAATGTACCTCATACGACGCTGAATGAGCCAAGCTAGGGTAGTACGCATGTCGGTATACGCTATCACTACGTAAAGTGGTCTCAAATAGGCACTTACCACGCCGCAATGAGACTGGATCGCTCGAAGATTGCGCCATCATGGCGATGCGACGCGCTTTATGCCATAATTGAATTATTACTCACTCTAAAGGTGTTGAGCCGATATTTATGGACGATAACTGTTGATGCTGAGATCCACGCAAATTGTCAGCTGATGGAGCGTTAACGGTGCTCTGACTTTCTAAAGGTGTAGTCAGCAGTTTTATTGGAATTTTTCGGTCTTTAAAATATATCTTTTAATAAAAAGCGATCTCTAATTTGTCAATGAGGGCTTGGATTTGAAACCAAGTTGTACCTTTACTATCTTATTCAGAGTGCATTTAGTAGTCCAGACTAAGGTTAAACCACTGATTTTTGTACGTTAAAACAGTGGTTTAACCTTAGTCCCGGAATAGCAAATGTGAATAAGACAGTTATTATTTTTATTTTGATTTTGCTAATGTTAATTATTGTTCTTCTTATTCACACATTTTATGTAATAGGTACGTGTTTAAATTTAATTTGAAATTACATATTATAAGTTTTTGCATTCAGCGCTTCTATTTTATTATTTATTTTACTTACCTACTAGCATAAAAACCCTCTAGAGCGCATACCCCTAATCAATCAAAAAGTCGATCCAGGTCATTCCGAATTATTTCCTAGCGAATCCTGGCGTTTTTCTGACTTTCCCTCAATTCACTCATCTAATCTGTACGGACGGACCAATTTATTCAGTTGCTCAAGATCCGTATAATTTTTATTAGCAATCCCGTCAGATTACGGCCCGACTTTCTTGTGTCCGGTATGTAACAAATAAGTTGGTTTGAGCATGCCACGGCCCAAGCCGCTTTGTCATGCTGTATTATAGTGGTAAGCTCACTCAAAGACACACAACTTATATCCATCTATATCGTTTTGTCGACGGTTGGCTTTGTGAAGCTACGAATATCGGTTTCAAGTCTTTTATCACAGCTCTGCTATAATAGATAGGCTGAAATACTAACCCTTTCTGAACGTGTGGACGTTTAGGTACAGCATATTCTGCGAAATTTCTACTGTTAGAGCTACTCGTAGTTTCTAGAAATACTAGAAAATAGGAAAAGGTTGTAACAGTTATAATAATAAACGTTTTTAAAAATAAAACGGGACGGATTTTCATATAGCAAAAAAACTATTTCTATTAAACCATTAAAAAAAACAAATTACTTATCTGAAAAAAAAATAGATATAAAAAGTAAGAGTCAAACTTATTTGTCCTATAACTACAATCGTCTATGCACTAACAGCCAGTGAGTCTCCTGTCCTTCTAACAAACAATAAAAGAGGGTCATTTTATGTTAGGTTTAGAAAAACTCTTACCGAGATTTAAAATCGCTCGCCATACATCTGCTAGAATGATTGTTCGAATGCAAAAAATAGTCGTAGATTTAATTTTGCTGCACAAGCTTTTGTACCGCAAAGTAACGATTTCATTTGGCTATCTGAAATCCGTTCGCTCTGCGTTTTCGAATAATTCAATCTGCAACGGTCATATGGCACTCCAATTACAAAATGCACGCGAAAGTCACTCGGTTGCAAGTTTGCAATAGTAATCACTCTCCGATTTACTCAACCAGAAATAACGTCAAATCGGTTTGAATGTGTTCGTTTGAGTGCAAAGCTATCAAAATAGTAAGACCGGGTTGAAAATTCATCTTATCAAGTCTGATAAAACATCTTTAACTAATTAAAAGTGTTTAAGACTCTTGAAAGTTGGGTGAGTTCAATTAAACAAACCATTGTCAGGTAAAAGTTAAGTATTAGAAAACAATTAATTCCAACAATCACATTAAAAACTAGCCTCTAACTAAACAAAGCTATGGCAATTAGATCATAAAGAATCATATTTATGTATAAAACTAAAATTACAAAACCCTTACAGGGTCGGTACATAGATTTGATATATATCTTACTTACTCTCTCTCTCTCTCTCTCTCTTCTCTACTGTTGTACACCTTGTGGCGCAATAAATACATATGATTATGAATATAAATATATGAACATCTACTAAACATGACTTATCACAAAAGCTTCGGTAAATAAATATCAACAATAAAAAGTAAATATCAACTGTAACTTCTTTGTTTGGTGTCCAATAAAGAGTATCTATCTATGTATCAATCTTTCTTCGGCCCCTTGCGTGATTCGAAATTGCAACCGCCTGCGTTTCTGGTTCAGAGCGCGAACCACTAGTTCAGACAGCGGGACATAGATTGAGTATATTGTATATTCAGAAGCAATTTAAACAAGCATGTTATCTATTAAATTTTTATTATTATTGCCACTACTAATACAGATCTTCGTTCACTAAATATAGGGGTTTCCAATTTAACAAACTAACAAAATTGCTCGTTCGTGAACCCGTGATCAATGAATAGGTAAAACGGTAATAGCAGACGAGCCGCCGCGTCAATCCGCCGGTGCCTATCCAAGATGATTAATCTTATCTATTCACATACCATACCCTTCCTGGCTGCTTAGAATTTGAATACTCCATCTGTATACTACGAACCAACCCATCGATACAGACTTTTTTATTCAATTTTGATCTCTATTACCATTAAATTAGAGTTACGCGCTGTTGTTCTGTACGTGGTTGCAATGTTTAAACGAATCCAGCAGAAATTACGGCTAGTCCGAGCTGTGCGTGAAATGAAACACAACTAACATGAAATAGTAACGCGCAGCTTTGTAACATTTACAGTCAGCATCATTGATCCATTAGTAATTAAACTCTCTCTATAAAGGAAGATGGCCTGCACAAGGAAACTTTAGCTTAAAAGAAAAAAACATTCTTGAAAACTTTTAGAAGTATACAAATTCGTATTTTTTCTAAATTTTAGATGTATATTACAAGAGACGATTTCTCCATAAAAACCGCAACTCGTTATTAAATCGATGTTTTGTGTATGATAAACAAATTAAATAAGTTGTGTACATTGGTTCAAGGTTTGTA
This sequence comes from Anania fuscalis, assembly GCA_950371115.1. Lineage (NCBI taxonomy): Eukaryota > Metazoa > Arthropoda > Insecta > Lepidoptera > Crambidae > Anania > Anania fuscalis. Next base: position 16,127,207 of record OX493330.1, read on the forward strand.
TTAGTTGATAGGCATTACGTTCACCACTAAAGTTTGAATCATCATGTAAGCCTATTTCAGTTCACTGATGATATATCCCCCAAAGAGCTCCTAAGAGCACTATCACCTACATTTTTCATCCAGCCACTGCTACCCATCTTCCTTAGGTTGTCAGTCCATCGAACTGGTGGGAACCTATTAAATACTTAAAAACCAAGTTTATCCATTACTGATTGAATAGCAAAAATAAGTAATAGCAAGCTAAAGTCTCATGAGTATGGGTCATTGTAATCATAAAGTGATTCCGCCATTTGAGCAAATTGTACATTCCGCTCAGATAAATTACACTGTATTTCTATCACTGCTATTGTCTTGCTGAGCTGCAAACAGTAACTGCATCAACCTGGGGAGCCAATCAGTCGTATTTGCATTTCAGTAGTTGCCATTATGCGCTTTCGTAGCCTCGTCGGAACACCGAATTTGTTTGGGTAATAGCAAAATCCATCAATCTTTACTATTATTTCATACCCCAAAATAGCAATTTACGTGTAAGAAGTTTGATTCAGCAGCTTAAAAAACAAAAGGAAGGAAAATAAAATGTTATACAACATTTGTCACCTCCTTTTCAATATAAGGACACCAGGGGGTAATCATGAACTCTTAAAACAATCTTAAATCTGTCAATTTCGTACGTCATTACTTACGAAGTTTGATTAAGAGTTCATGGTTACCCCGCAGGCTGTGGTTCGGGCTCAAGAATCTCAGAAAATGGCATAGACTTAGCATAATATTCCTGTTTAGTGCAGCAATAGATAAATAAAGGACTGCAATGATGATCGCTGATTTCCTGCAAGGTCCGGTACCTACCTTAAGAAAAAGAAGAAGAAGACAATGAAGATGATAGATCAGACATCGATGTAGATGAGAGTTCTATGCGAAAGTAGTTAAAACTGCTCGCGATTTCGGTGTTGTTCTCATTTTAAGGTATAAAATTAACTTTAGCTTTTTCATAAACTATAGCTTGTTTCTGTGCAATAAATTTAAAAAGTACCTTACATTTTAATAAATATTAGGTGTAGGTATCGCATTGCTTAAGTGGAAAAAAAAACTCGTTTTTCAATTTTTGATCTTTGCAAAAACGTGAAAGACATAAGGCAATAAATAATTTTCATTATTTCTTATCGAGTGACTTAAGTATGTACGAGCAAAATAATATAATTTTATCTCAGTCGGATCTGCGGCGAAGCTAATATCCTTATTTATTTCCGCTGGGTGTTGCCCACTAATTGCGCCGCTACCCAGTGATTTTCCACGATCTCGCTTCTTATTGTAATTACTTGCGATATTTATGCCCAGTTCTTAGTATTAATACGATGGCTTCTTATTTGCAAAGTAGCATTTTATCTACTTTTCGCTCGGCCGTTTAAGGATTTTTATGCTTTTCCAACAACAGAGTAGTAATTTTCCTGAACTGGTTTCATATTATTTGTTTATTTTAAAATATATTTATTAAAAAGTGCATACAAATGAACTGATATGCAATTTTTTTGTTGTTTATTTCCAAAAATCAGCTTGCAACAGCAGATTGCATTGGTGTCAAGATGCTGCCTTATTTTTGCGTCCACGTTTCGATAAGTTTATCAAAACTGTGAAAGATATGCTTCAATTAGTCGTTTGCGTGGCATGGTTTGCCCATTGTTTTACTTAAGCAGTGATTCAACTGATGCATGAAGCCCAAAATACCTAAAGAGACAAACTGCATAAAACGTAAGCCTCGTACCGATCAAAGGGGCAAGCGAGGCACGCGGGACCCGCTATGATTAGGTTGGGGACTGGGCAAAAGAAACTATCTTTTAGGAATATTGTTCTGGGCTATACTTTACCTGCGATTTCCCCCGCTATTTAAGCGGAACAAGATCATGGGAATGCCTTTTGGGACACATTTTCACTAGTCCATATGCGATATTTAATCTGAAAATGTTTTCTGCATTTAAATATGATTACTTGTAATTAGACCATGAACATGGCTACTTGTCTTCTGATCTGAAAATTAACAATTACTATGATCCTGCTGATTAATAAAGAGACCTGGCGAAAACGTTTTTTGATGAAGCGATAAGCATAGAAAAGTCAATGGAGCGATGTGAAACGTGCAGACCGAAGATGAAGATTTTCTACTCCATCTAGAAGACAAAGTATATTAAGTCACGTTTCTGCTATAGTCCATTGAAGTTACGCCTTGATGATGGACAATCATAGCCTGAACGCTACCTAGGTATCGTTTCAGTGTTTAAACGATTCTACCGCCATAAATCGAATCTTTTTATAAACAAACTAAAACTGCAATTAACATCGGTCATAAATTGGTCGTGAGACGGATCATCATCATCATCATTTCAGCCACAGGACGTCCACTGCTGAACATGGCCTATGTTGCCCCCCATGACTTCCAGATCGGCCAATCGGAAGCAACCTGCATCCAACGGCTTCCTGCATGCAACCTTTACCAGGTCGTATATCCACCTTGTGGGTGGTGGGTCGTGAAACATGGCATAGGCTAATTTTACTAATTTAGTAGGATTGTAAAATTATCGTTTATGATATTAGCTATTTTGTACCTTCTTGCCTCTATGCTGCATCTGTGTGTTTTGCTTGGTTCTGAACCACACAAATCTTAAAACCAGCTGTTACTTTCTATTAAAATTTCACAAACAATTATAGCAGATAATTTTCTTTTATTATGTAGTCTACGAACAAAAGAAGCGTAATAGTAGTTTTTCCAAACGTTTAAGCAGTAAGAAGAAATTACCCTATGAAAATATTCTAAGGAAACGAGACCAGTAATTACAAATCATTCGGAATGATGGTCTCGGATGCAGCATGCTAGAATTTCCTACTCATACTTCAGTGAGGTAAGTATTATTACCGCTCAGTGCTCTCTCTCTTTCGTTTTATTCAACAGTCGGTCCCGCGCGCTCCTCTTCGCTAAAACCGATTCCTTGTTACTTGATTTCTGCATTTCGAAAAAGCGTAAATATTTTCCTCTTGGGTGCTTTTGCAGCGATGAAGAATTCAATGGCCGTTTCAACATTCTGAATTATTAAATTGCTACCGTAACAAAACTCGGTGATGTAAATATAAATCCCTATAAATTATAAATAAGTTTTATCATTCGTTTTTGTTGGTTTCAATTCACCAGTAATAGAATATGAGTTGTGAAGTGAAAATTTTCGACTGACCACTAACTGCAATCTTAAAGCGTCAGAAAGCGGTTAATCAATGGCTCGGGTGTATTTAATACTCAAATTAATGGCCCGATTGGGAGACTGTGCGTTCAGGATTGGACCTAAACATGAGCCCTATTTGATTAAGTGGCTTCAATGACTTTTAGTTTCCAAGTGGCTGCGTAAAATTATGAGCAACGCCCTTTGAAATCAACCCCACTCTTTTATATGTATGTTGATGTTGAAAAAATGCGTGGTTGCAAAATGAAAAGTGGAAAATGAACTAACGAAATACAAATTTTTCTCGTCTATCTAAATAAGGGTTGTATTGAACAGCTATCAATCCTATTCCGCTTTTTGCGAGTTTGATAAAAATTGGAACATATTTTCGGTTTCTGGTAAAGGCTAAGTACATTCGGCTTTTCCTGTGTTTTTTTTTTCCTCTTTTGTAAGAGATTGCGCTAAGTGATCACATTTCGATATTAAACCATTTGCCGAAGGCCGGTGCCGGCTACGTATTTCATTTTACTGAGTGTCTGACCTGAGTTCTGGCGACTTGCTTTTTGTCGGTATTATTTTCCAATCTCTTTATTATATCTAGTGTCAATTTTTTCCTGTCCTTTTTTATCAACGTAAGGGCCTTTTTTCCTCGTCTGTGAGATGACATCGTTTGACATATCTATTGTCAAAGTAAGTACTCGAAAACTTTATTTATTTATTTAAGCATTCATGAAGTTACTCTCAAGGATATACTTATATTATTTATAAGACACTTCCTGGTTAAATTAAATTTTAAGACAGTTTATCAATTTTTTTTTATATACGGAATAAAATAAAACAAAATCGAGTCTAAAATTTAATTTAAACACAGGAAATTCAATAGATTTATATTACTTTAAAGCGTTAAAGTGCTTAGTTTATTAATTAATACTATACTGATTTACACTTTTAAAGAATAAATGTTTTACTTGTATTAATTAGTATTAAAAAATAAATGTAGAAATAATATATTTTTAAATATAAAAATAAGCTATTAACTAGATAAACAAAGAGTTTCAATGCATCGCTACGTCCAAAACCCCTTTATTCTCTAGCAACGTCTAATTTCAATCATAATAATATGACCCATTTAGAAGAAAATTCGCTGAAAATGGACAAAATTGACTAGATTAGTTCATTGACATCATGTATGATGCACTTGGGACATTTTGAATATTAGGGAAACGACGCCAATTCAGGTCAGAGCAGAGATCTGCGCATTTAACGTTTGTTAGCAATGGTCTTAAATGCGATACGTTATGCTGGCGTCAAACGTTAGGCTAGGCACTTCAGCGAAAGCTATAAATAGTTATGGTAAATAAATACTTACTACATTATAGTCAAGACTCAATAAAAAACTGGATAAGTGCGAGTCGGACTCGCGCACGAAGGGTTTCATACTTGATTTATTTACCCTTTTTTCGCTCGATGTATGGGCAAATAAATCACGTTTGTTGTATGGGAGCCTCACTCAACTATTTATTTTATTCTTTTTATAGTATTTATTGTTATAGCGGCAACAGAAATATACAATCTGTGAAAATTTCAACTGCCTGGCTATCACGGTTCATTAGACGGACAGAGGAGTCTTTGTAATAGGATCCTGTTTTTTACTTTTGGGTACGGAACCCTAATAAAACAGTAACTGTGATGTTTCGAAATTTAAATTAACTAGTATAGTATCGTTTCGCGTAAATTACTATTATTTTATTTGTTCAGTGTGTATCGAGTATCGACCTTTAACAATCCTTTTTAAACAGTCGTGCTCTAAAGAGCACCACCAAGAGCTCCATCGTTAACAGTAATGGCTATATTTTTTTTTTTTTAAATACATGGATTTAGTACAAGCACTTCAAAACCCCTTTACCTCTGTCTGGTTTTTGGTATCTAAAGACTCATTTTGGGTATAATATAACCATTACTGTTAACGATGTTAACGGCTAACTATAAAATCTTTAAGCTTAATACTACACCCAAAATTTCAAGCTACTAAGATAAAATTTTACGGTGTTTTCCAAGACATTTCATAGCGGATAAATTGGATAGCTCCGGTTAATTTTCTTGCCTCAATCAATTTCTCATGTCAATATTAACTAATAAATATTTGGGTTTGACCCTGTGTTATTTATTACTGTTTTGTTATGATTGTCAATATTAGCTGGAGGCTGTTCTTCCGAAAAACCGACCAATTTGACAAATAAACGTTAAATGTTCTGTTTTGGAATGGCATTAAGTACTTGTTTTGTCTTATAATCAGGTTCATATCTTAAATATATTATTTATAAAGTTCATTAATTGTTTAATCAAAACCGGAAAAGTATTGCTTTAAACATAAAATATTTTCAAGTAACACTGTCCTTTTTTATTTAAAAAAACCCAATTTATAAAAAAAAAACAAGAAATTTCGTAAAAAAAAGGTACTAAAATTAGTAATAGAAGTATTGAAAATTTTACTGAGAAAGTACCTACTTATATCAGATATGATTTATTAAGTCTGTACTATATTTTAGGCACAAACTAAATTTTAATATTAAATAAAATGAAAATGGCTTTCATTTTTTACTTGAAATAGTTGCTCACTAATGCATGCTTTTCATAGAAGTTGTATTTAAAACGAAATTTGCAGGTTGTAAACAGGCTATGAGCCAATATTTACCTACTCTTAGTCGAGTTGTTAGACATCTTGACCGGTAAATCATGAGAAATATTTAGTTTTTCAAAACAAAATTATCAAATTGTTTTTATTTTTTGCGGCGCATTTCATTTCGTCCTTTATGAGTTGTACAAATGTTCTCCGCTGTTGTAACAGCATTTTGGAATTGAAACTTGCAAGATGCTTTCGTAAAGTTTCCCGGTATACACTCCCAGTTCCTCCACTCATTAAGTTCATTAACAAGATTCAACGTCAGTATTTTTGATGCTCTCAGCTCGCTTTCAATATTTTCTATTCGTATAATTTGTGTTGTACTCGACGTCTGTGTAAGCAAGAAAATTCGAGAAACGCTTTGAATGTCGATGTTTTATGTTCAAGGTAAATAATTTAAGCACTTGTGAAAACTTCGTGCTCTTGAATAACGAGGCTCAATTAACTGCTTTAAGTTAAACATTTTCGACGCTACTGTGTAATTGTTGAGGATGTTTACAAACTGCAGCTGACTGTACATCACAACTCTCACTTCTGATCAAAAGAGGCCGCGTAGACTTTCAGACAATCTTGCGAAGTGCTGAAATAAAGGAACTACAAACGCGAAAAGGAATCTCGAGAAATCTGAAACACATAAATACAATGCTTGGATTTAGACTCAAATTTCAAGATTTTAAATATTACAATGTACTTCGTCGAACTGCAGTGCGGGCTCTGTAAATTCCATTTAGCTAAATAGCTTTTGAGAGAGATAAGAATCTAGCCATACAATGCTTCCCTACTTCGAGCGGGAAACTAAGGAAATTGAAAAGAGAGTCGCCAAGTAAGACTGCAATGTCGATGGTCCGATTTCAGGAAACCTGAGATTTCGTATTACTAATGCTATAAAAATTGAGCGCCGATAAACACTTGAAACGTTCGGAGGTCGGACAAAGTTTTTATGCAAGACAATCCCCTTGGTCTCGCAATCTTGGTTTTAATAAGTATATAACGTTCCCGAGATGTACCTGTGAGGAGGGGATTTACATAATCATTACCATATCTGGCGTACTGGCGCGCGTATTATGCCCTAGAGGTTAATAATGCTATTTTCTCGCCACGTTTTCACGTTGCTATTTCGCGTTATCGAGACCCTTTATCTGCGTCATTGTTACTAGCCACTCGAAGAGAGGCACCACCTTGCCCCTAATAGGTCACCCTGTATATCTGAGCCGCATAGTATGCATACATTACCAAAATGGTTAGTGGAAAAGTTACTTTTAATAATAATTGCTTCTAAAACTTTGAAATGTATGTTAAAAATTGTAACGGTTTCATGACTATTTAGAATGACCTAACAAATCAACATATAAGGCTGTTAAAATTGAATTTGGTACCAAGAAAAAACGATATTGCTAAACAAAATGTTTTGCTATGTATTTTTTATTTATTTAATTAATTCTTAATCCCCAGTGTCTCAAGTTTGTTTTCAGAAATACAAGATGTTTTCATGAGCAGGAGACGTGTGAGACGGTGCGTGCTAAGCGCACACATGCGCGGAAGTTGGCTTCACTCACTCTAAGGCCGTATTCATACTAGCTTTCAAATTTAACGCAATTTCTTAAATGACGCTCACGGGCCGCGTAGTCTTTCTTTAAATTTGCCTAGCTAGTTAAAAAGACGTTAGTGTGTAGCGGGCTTTAGTCTGATTTTACGGATCGCGGGGTGCGTTCCTTCGAACATAGATACGTAAGTAGGCACTCATGCGTCCTGGCACTTCAAATTACTTTTTGCATGGCGGAATGAATGGAAGAATCGAACCGACAAAACGGTCTCCATTGTTGGTAACGAATGTGTCATTTCCAGCTGAAATTTGAGCTAGCTTAATTCGCAGTTTGACTGCACAATTATTATTTTGATACATTTTATTCGTTCATTCATACATTTAGCTGTGCTTGTGACTTCGTGCGCGTGGAATGTAAAGCTCCCTTAGACAGTGGATTTAAAAAGTTACGCATGTCCTTTCCAAACGTACAAGTTTTATTTGTAGGTACAAAATTTTAGTGATTCTTGTTTTCAAATCTGATCAAAACATTGATTATTTATCATAGAAACTTTTTCATCCCTTTTCCATCGTTAGGGGTTGAATTTTGAAAAACGCTAAAACACGTATTTCATTTTTTTTTGCTTAATAGTATTTTTTTCAAAAGCAGAAGCCATTAAAAAACACGCAAACTTTTTGATTTGAGGATCCATTAGTCGTTGTTCAGCTATTTTTTTTTAATAGATTTCATTTTACTCCCTATATAAAAAAAAAAAAATACTACAATGACATTCAATCAGCAAAACTGATATAAGTTAATGTATTACATCCTTTACCTTTAAATGAAACTACTTTTACGGATTATTTCGTGATTTATTAACATTTTATTTAACCTGACGTTTCGAACACTTTACAGCGTTCGTGGTCACAGGTAGACTAAGGTGTTATTCGTCTTTACAATGTTTTGAAAAAATATAAACTACCGTCACTCAGTTAATATTAATTTGTGTTCCTATCTACGCAAAAAGTGCTAACTGTATCTAGAGGTCTTGCAGTGCGGGGCCTAGCATGGGATTTCGTTAAAACAGGATCCCATGCTGGTGGTATTTTCCAACCATCTTCTCTGTTGAAATTCGGGTGTCTTCTTATTTCAATTGCCTCCCGTAACATGCGAGGAACAAATCGTCGTTCTCTTGCTAGGACTTTAGGCTGGTCAAATCGTATGAAATGGTTGGGTGTATCTAAGGCATGTTCACACACTGCAGACTTAGTATTCCGTCTATGTTACTGTGGGCTCTCCTATATCGGTCAAACAAAACGAAGTATAGGCGTGCGGGTAAAAGAACATATAGCCGACATCAAACATAGACGGAATACTAAGTCTGCAGTGTGTGAACATGCCTTAGATACACCCAACCATTTCATACGATTTGACCAGCCTAAAGTCCTAGCAAGAGAACGACGATTTGTTCCTCGCATGTTACGGGAGGCAATTGAAATAAGAAGAGACCCGAATTTCAACAGAGAAGATGGTTGGAAAATACCACCAGCATGGGATCCTGTTTTAACGAAATCCCATGCTAGGCCCCGCACTGCAAGACCTCTAGATACAGTTAGCACTTTTTGCGTAGATAGGAACACAAATTAATATTAACTGAGTGACGGTAGTTTATATTTTTTCAAAACATTGTAAAGACGAATAACACCTTAGTCTACCTGTGACTACGAACGCTGTAAAGTGTTCGAAACGTCAGGTTAAATAAAATGTTAATAAATCGCGAAATAATCCGTAAAAGTAGTTTCATTTAAATGTATCGTGTTCGCGTAAATAAAAGACAACAGTATCCTTTACCTTGTTTTCATTCGTCAGCAGTTCGCGATCACGAGATATGATTAAGTATTAAGAACAACTAAAAGCTGCCGAGCAAAGTAACGCTATATATAGCCAATAAATCTAAACTTCCGAAGAAAGTTATTCCGTTTCTATGCTTATGCGATGTTCTGTCCCATGAGATAACTATACTTCGTAATTTGATGAGTGTGCCACGATATAATCGTCCCATTTGTTTTGTCGTTGTAACTTTTACTTTGTCCTAATAGTAAAATGAATGGGGGTAACTTCTTTCACGGCAACAATCAGGTGGGTCGGGGAGTAAACACGAAATATCTTAGAATTTTCACTTGGGTGGTTAAAAGCGTGCTTTGTCACAGAAATAGGACTTTTTCAGTGGAACAGTTACCTTTATAAGGACTTAACGTCGGAGGAAACGGCCGTCTAAGTATACGAGCGCAGGGGCGCCCTCTCGCCGCTGATAACAGAATTATCCGAATGACGCCATCTATCTTTTAAATGTGCACCTTTACTTTTGGACGATGCGTTGGTGGGGGGCGCGGATGGCTGGCTGACTGGGTGTAATCATGCCTCATGCGTTTGTCTACTCATACGCATATATTAAGGCGTAATTTTTCAAAGATGAAACGCGTGTATTGTGAACGCCGAGGATATTTTTGTTGAAACAAAATATATTAAGGCTACAATATTTATATGGCAACAAAAAATTTTGGTCTGATTATTCTGCAACAATAATTTTAAAGGTAATATTTGCTTATTAAATCCATAAAGAAGAAATTCCTCTAGTCGTGAAGTCTTCAAATAATCTTAAATTTAATTTTAACCCAAATACTTTCTTCTTTATTAAGTTCTGCGAACTCTCATAGTAGGCAACTTGAGAATATATTGTTATCTAACTTACGTAGCCTGTAAAATGTCAAGGAAAACGACATCTTGAAGCTTTGAAAGTGCTTACTTTAGTTACAGAAAATTATGAAAATAGACTTTTATTTTAAAAAGATTTAAGACATCCAGTTAAAATGCGAGTAGTGGTTTGATTTGAATAATAGCATTTTATACAGCACAGTATATGAACAAGCAATTAAAATCAACCAAAAAGTGCATTAAATTACCATACTTTTATTTTATTAATCGAACCTCAACCAAACTTAACCTATAGCATCCGCACTTAACCGTTAAGACCGCACTCTAATAACATAAAAGGTGTTGCAGTTTAATTTGTGTAAATATTTATGTACCGTCGTCCGGGGTGCAGTTGAAACCGCATAATGCATTAACTGATTACCGCCGCGATCCATCTTCGGATACGTCTAACATGCTCCGCCCAACGTCTTTTGTGCTGCGTTTAAACGATTTGAGAGAGTAACCTTACCCAATGTTAAAGTCTGCTCTGTTAATACAAACACAGCTTCTTTTTTTCCGTGTTTGTAATAATGTTGGCAAAGAAACATTTTTCGTCCAGAATTTCATTTCCTGCACTGCATGTGTGCTGAACTGATTACTACTAACTGATTAGTAATCAGTTTAACGCATAGCTGATCTTTTATCTGATGATTTTTTTGTCAATAATTGATGAAAAAATAAAGCATAAACTACCAGGGCATTAACTTAGAGATATTTCTCAAAAACATAATACATGCTACATATTTGAATTTAAGCAAAAAAATAGAAACAATTGCATTCATGAAAATTAACAAAATAAAATATAAATATTCATGTCCTTTATTTATTTGCATTATGAACGTGTTATTTTTTTTATCATTCTACGATTTTTTTTCATCCTTCAAACTATAAATCTCAAGACTGCCTTGAGATTTATAGTTTGAAGGACTCATTATTTTGTTAATTAATTTCATTAACATGTTTCGGACGACATATTGGTTACCTACGCAAATCTCTGCTATTCAACACCTCAACAGGCAAGTTACTGGCAAGATTAAACGCTCCATGCCGTAGACGATAACGACTACGGTAGTTATTTCGTAGCGGAAGATAGGTGTTCCCATAATAACGTTAGCCTTACTTTAATTTGAGCTTCTTATAACTACTTGGTATTAGCAACAGTGCCTGCAATGTAACAGAGTTGGATTTATCTTGCATATCAAATTAGTGGCTGATGATTGAGCGATGCGATCTCCAAATACTCAGTATCATTTATTGGAACTTTTCATAAACGTCACTAAAAATATATTTTAGAAGTACGGACCTTGAGGCATGCGCAATGGTATGAATTTATTTAGCTATAAAAGACGTCGTGAAGTGCAGCATCACACAACAGATATTATGATGCTAGTTGGAATTGCGACATCTTTTAAAACTTATTCGCAGTGCGGGAGGTCGAGTTTTGTGTGTTTTATATGAGATTTGACAAGGCCCATAAAACGTGGTGTGGTTTCCCTACAATTGCTGTAGTTCAAAACCGTGGTGCAACCGCACCGCAAACACGCCTCAATCGTATCTGATGTCTGTGCTCCGTAGTCAGAATCTATAACAAACCGAAGGTTGATTGCAGCATCTCCATATTATTTTAGTTGAGGATGCAAGGCAGTTTCGATGCGGATATAGCGCGAGCGGTTGATACTACCGATTCAAACCACCACATTAAGAACTTGGTGATACTTAGTAAAAAAGCTAACTTTGTGTTTACACATTACAAGTACCTAGGCAACTCATTGTGGACAATGTTGATTTATTGTCCTTGTAACGGTTTTTAATTCAATTGGCAGCAATAAGAAGTTACATAATTTGGATCTTCTGTAAGTCTGAAGCTTTTTGTTGCTCTATTTAAATTAAATAGGTTTTGCTTATAAACAAATCCAATCTTAGAAAATAATTAAAATTTTAAAAATAAGATTGCTTTCATAAGTTTGATTTAATAATTATTATGTAATGGAATAAATTAAAATTGTTACCATATTTTTATTTATTTGTCTCTTAAATAAAAATTAACTGATTTTAAAAATCAAAGATACGAAGAAATAAATTTCGTCACCTCCATTTTTTTTTATATGCTAGAAGTTTAACCATGTACTCACTAAGTCTATCCTTACTTGTCTTACTTAGTAAACAATAATGTCGGAAAAACTTTTTTTATGTAAAACAGTGTTGTTCTTACGGTATAAGCTCTATAAAAAAACAAAAACAAAACAAGGTTAAAAATATTCTGTTTTAAGAACTCATGGTTAGGCACTAGGTTTAGTTATATACACATATTTTTACAATGTGCAGTTAATGTATCAAAAAATGGTGATATTAATGACTACCAGTTTTGATTTGTTGAAAAAAAATATTTCTATAACTTCAATAATAAAATGCCAAGCCTTGGTTTGTTAGAGACAAACAAGCCGTGCAGAATAAACGTCTAGTTTAGCTCAGAATGAATAAATAGTACATAATATTCTGGAGTATGCAAGTGCAGTATTCCTACAACGCGCAAATGTTAATTTGACATTCAACGCATGTCATGCGTCTTGTATAGCAAACATCAACGCTCATGTCTAATTTCAGCTGAAGTTCCATTTGGATTCCTAGCCGACTGTAAGTGATTAAATAACTTGCTTAAGGACTTTCTGGGAAGTCTTGGTGCCATATCAGCCATTATGAACTACTGAAATACATATACCATATTTTAGATAAATAAAATAGATAAACGACTTGTTAGCATTTTTTGTCGTGTATAAATATAGCATTTTTTTTTCTGGTGGAATTCCACCAGTAACAAATTGTATAGTACTTTCTTAGACAACAGTTCAGTACTTCGTGTGTTATCTAGAATATAAATCTAAATATCGAGCTTTAACATGATAATTTTATTGTGAAAAAAGTATCTAAGTATTTACTTATAATTTATCTATAAACAAACGAGTTAGTACCGACTCGTATATGCAAAGATATTTTCAGCTTTGTTGGTATCGAATAACCCACTAGGGCTTTCATTAAAAGTGCGTGGCAACTTAATAAATCGCATTAAAAATTAATCCTTTGTCAATTTTTCGAAATTTTATGGCTTACAATGAGATTGATATCATTTTTAGGGTTCCGTAGCCAAATGGCAAAAAACGGAACACTTATGGATTCGTCATGTCTGTCTGTCTGTCCGTCCGTATGTCACAGCCACTTTTTTCCGAAACTATAAGAACTATACTATTGAAACTTGGTAAGTAGATGTATTCTGTGAACCACATTAAGATTTTCACACAAAAATAAAAAAAAACAATCAATTTTGGGGGTTTCTCATACTCTAAGTATGGGAAATACTAAAACTCAACATTTTTTTTTTCATCAAACCCATACGTGTGTATATTGTACATATATCTATGGATAGGTCTTCAAAAATGATATTGAGGTTTCTTATATCATTTTATGCCAGACAATGACTCATCTTCTAACATGTCCTGCGTGTCCCTACACCTGCACACGCGAGGATCTTTACAAGGCCACCGCTAGTGCTATTTCGGTGGCTGATTTTCGATCTTCACATATATGAAAGCCTAAGTCGACACGCAAAGAATAAGAAGATATCATTTTTTTCTAAACTGAATAGTTTGCGCGAGAGACACTTCCAAAGTGGTAAAATGTGTCCCGTCCCCCCCTGTAACTTCTAAAATAAAAGAGAATAATAAAACTAAGAAAAATATATGATGTAAACTAGCATGCAAACTTCCACCGAAAATTGGTTTGATCGAGATCTAGAAAGTAGTTTTTTTTAATACGTCATAAATCGTAAACCGCAATTAGATAATGGTACGGACGGACTCGCACTTGGCCGGTTTTATTTGATACTAGCATTTGCCCACGTTTTCGCCCGCGCAAATATTGATTTTAAAATAAATATTACGAACAGCGCGATCTTGGTGCTCCATACAAACTTTGAACAGTTTTGGATTTTTTTTTCTTAGCGCACGCCTATACCTTAATAGCTAATCGATCGATTATGTTTTGTTCATTATACTTATCTGTTAAATTACTTATCAATTGAAAAAGTTTTAATAGGGAAACCAGAATGCAAGGTGTTGGGGTATACTTAATGTTGAATGATTTCAAACTGCGAGGAAAAGTCTTGTTACCTACACAATCCAAATATTTTTTCGTAAAATTTGAAACATCTGCTTATATTATAAGAATATTAAATAACACGTTTTTTTTACAAAAAGTCCCCAATATTATAAAATAGGACAAATGCACACTATAGAGAAGTCAATACATGGAAAAAATATTTGCAGTGTATTTTTTTTTCCCTTTTAAGCAAATACAAAAAAATACAAATTATTTCAGTAAAGCAGTAAAGAAATTCCCGCCATTGCGTACTTGTTAAAGAAAAATATGTAAAACACGTACCGACTCCGCTTTTGTTGTAGAGACGTATTTGGGACGATGATTTCTTTACGCGCCAATGAACACATTTTCTCATTTTCAACATAAATCGAGAATGTAAGAGCATTAAAATCTCAAACCTTTTTGTGCGCCGATTATTTAAGAAAAAAATGTTCCTGATACATTTCAACCGTCTTTCACTCTAATAAGCAGCGGAGGCGATAAATTGAAATTTATTTAGTCCACGAAACGCGCACACTGCCACACATACCTACCAACATAAATATTTATTACTTATTTAAGTCAGTAGCAATTCATTAAAGCAGGTTTTACGAGTTATTCAAACGAGATTTATTGCGTTGGATATTATAAAGTTGTTCATCGTAAACTGAATCACAACTTTGATCGGGCAATTACAGGAGTCCCATTTAATTTGAAGCATACGGTGAGCTGGGTAGGTAATACAATAACAAAAGATCGCGCTCACTAGAATTGAGTGCAGAAGTTGTCGGAAGTTTTCTTATATTTAATAATGTGACTGGTATTTGTCGAACTTTTGCAGGGCGCAAATTATAAGTAGCAAACACAAATAGTAGTTGACGTAGGGCTCGAGGCAAGCAAGGGCGAGCGAGGGGCGTACAGGGGCGAGGGAGGGGTAGCGGGGTAATCAGCCCGGACAGTAATTCGGGTGCCTTAGGGGTGTGATCGGTTAGCGCCGACAAGGGTACTACCACTAACATCCTTAGAGAGAAGAAATACTTTAGTTCAACATTTCCGATGTGGTTTTGTTTTGTGCCTCTTCGAGATTAGGCAATTTCTCAATAAACATGCGACCATCGTGGGCAGCTGGTATTGCTTAGTTTGCTAGACGTCTCCGGAGAAATTAATGTAATGTGGAATATAAGTTAGAGTCGTAATAAGATTGGGTTCGATGTTTCTGTCTGTTTCACCCGATAGTTTATTTAGGAGTGATGTGTTGGGACGCCGCGAGTTCTGTATGAGTTATGACGGTTGGGTCCAGTGGATTAATTCATTATTGGTCAGTGAAAGATTCTTTCTAAGCTAAATATACCTAATCGTGTAATAAAACGTGCATGTTTCTAGCAAGTAAATAAGAAATCAATCATTTTGTTCAAAATATAATATAACGAGTGCAGATTATTACAAAATAATTGCAAAAAAGTCTTCTTTTCTTTCTAAAATACAGTTTACTTCTAGGCAATTAAGTACATACGTATACGGTAAATCTTTTATTAGTTTTTGAACCGTAAAACCGTTTTTTTTTAGTACCTACATGTGTAATAACGTTTTTTATGTAATTTAGAAATCTGAAGAAAAAATTGTTTAGGAAAAACCAGCTGATTAAGAGCTTTAAAAAAACCCCTGATTTTTTAATTCAGCCTAAGTATACGCACTTATTTATAAAATATAGCCTGTAATTATCTTATTCATATTCATTTTCCAATATCCCATCACAGCTGTACATTAAAAACAACTCAGCATATGAATAAGTATAAATCAAATATTACTTCAAGTCTATCAAATCCTGCTAACTCTTTGGTGTTGCGTAAATCTTTAAACAATACTCCGCGCCGTAATAAATCTTTCAAAGAACTTTTAATCTGAACGTGATAGAGAGCGTTTCACAAAACTAGAATGGTAGCAAAATCTTTTTTTAAACCACTTTCAAACGTTTCAGTCGAACCAGCCAGTGATACCAAAATCCAGAAACGAAAAAAAAATAACCCAATTATGTTGGCTTTGAATCTTTTGATCGCGGAGACGGCCTACGCAACACTTGGCGGTCTGAGTGCATGACAGAGGACCCTTGAGCTCACTCCACAGACTTCGGGTATCTTTGCACCTTAATTACACTCGGCCCCTGTGAGTACGACACGTATCTTTATTTCCTCGAGCGAAAGGGAAAAATTGTGTTCCAAAATTGAGATGTTACTAAACCGTTGGGTATTTTCGGAAGAAGTTTTTTGTTCCTGAATCAAATGTTAAGCCGGTTTATAACACGTTCATTATTCACATCGTTTCAGACTGATTTAAACGATTTTCATAAGTCCCAAGATGTGACTAGTGTTGGTTTCCAATTTTTTGACGATAATTTGAAACGGAATGCGGTAATATTTTTACACTACGTATTTGAAAAGATTAAAAATTGAAAGAATAGCTAAATGGCTATGAATTTTATTAAACGTAATGACGCTTAAAATTAACCTTAATCTTAGTATTATTTGTTTTTAGTTTTCTTACCTCATTTAATTTATCCCGTTTAAAACTTATTTTAAATGATTCAACAGATATTTATCAAAATAATGAAGTTATTATTTATCATTGTAAATAATAAAAATAATATGATATAAAAAAAGAATTTAACTACTTTCTAAAAATAAATTTCGAAAGTAGTTTGAAATCACTCAATCTTAATTATAAAATGATATCAGTCTGGTTAAAACTTTTGTGCATAATTGAGGGTAAGAAAAGTAACTTAACTAAGATAATTTTAAATGAATCTAAGATTACCCTTAGCGCGTTGACTTCCCAGCGCTGGGAGTAAGAGGTTAAACCCTTATTACTTCGTAATTGAATAATTATGAAGGATATTCTCATTTGCAGCTACTTTGCGTAAAGGAAAATTCGCCGGGAAAACCCTAGTGCCTTCGTTTATAAATGCATCTCATTATTTATGAAATATCTTGTTTATGATTTTGTTCTTTATTATTGTAATAATATTCATTTATGAAATAGTAACGTAAATATGAAAAAGAAAATAGTTTTACAAAACTTTTTATTTAAACTATTGTTAATTGGATTTAAGGATGAAGCCAAATGCATGTTATTAGTTAGGCGTATAGTACATCAAAATAATTAAAAAAAGTAATAATTTGACGTTTGTCTAGGTTTAACATTAAAATTAAAAAAAAAAGTTTAAAACCTATAAAACAATTTACCGATTTATATCGTTACAATATATTGCCAACATTAATAAAATAAACTCGAACACGATGGTTTAACAAGTAGCCATAGAAGAGCTCTATTGGCCACCCAAAAAAATTAATGACTAAACTATTTAATTCTTGTCATAGGATCAGTGAAAACCATTAAAACCAATTTATGCAAGTAACCCCATATGAGGTACTTTTATTGGTACAAGGATATATACTAAGCATAACATAATGACATAACCTGAGCAGAATCTCGGCAATATCCAGCTCTGCAAAGAGCGGGAGCCGACCAAAGCCTGCCTTATCTGAGAACTTTTACATTATCTGTCGCAGTCTTCCATAAATCGAATCCCCAAAGTCTACTTACGCTTATGAAGTCAAAACTACCTAAGCGTGTATTTATTTGTTTCTATTTTCCACTTGATTGACTCCAAAACTTGTAAGAGTCTCGGTATGGGTTAGCCCACCTTGCGAAGTTCCTCACCCCTGATTCGAAATCAGTTAATGCAAAAGTTTATTTTTATAAGTAAGATTACACAAGAGTTTGGATAGAACTTTCTTGGAGCAGCTTTCTTTCGGAAATCCCACAAAGTATGGAAAGAGCGATGCTTCGAACCGAGTTAGAGGATTAATACTGAATTCAAAATGATTTTGGGACTCTTTTCTGTATTGTAGATGTCCGTAAACTTTGATAGCGTTGCATATCGTTGGCCAACTTCAATTCTGTGTTGCACGACTTTGTAAATTTATTTAAATTTTGTATTTGCGATTGAATGAAAATGCTGAGGTAAGTATTAAGTTTGTTTGTGTATTTCGGCTTAGAGCATCTTTCTTTTGTTAGACCTACATTGATTAGGATCCTGTTTAGGCTTATTTCGATTGTCAGCACGTAGTCTATGGGTGGTATTTGTTAATTATCATTTGTCAGTCTTCTACTGACTGACCAATGCGTACGAAATAGGACGCAGACACGGCCACTTAAGTCTGTCGGTGTTTGCGCTACATTAAACGCTTTTATACATTACCTAGCACGTCCATCTTCTGATGTAAAATATTTACAGCTCATGAGCTGGATAGATCTTCTACGACAATGCTGCGCAATTGCAGACGGTATAGTTCGTTTCTAAATGCTTACAGGGTTTCTAAAAATGGAAGACAGATGTCATTATTGACAAAAAACAATGGGCCAACAAATCGACAGTGTTGTTTGTTCCATATAGAGGTTTACTTTTCCGTTGCATGACGGTTTCTTCGACTGACTCCGAGCCGGAGTCGGCCGGAGTATTTAAGGTTCTTTGGTGGTCCGATATACCGTTGTCACTACTTGTCCCGCGTCCTACCGTCGGGGTCTTTGCTGAAAACCAGCGTCGTTATGGTTTTGGCTGTATCGACAAATGCTGAGTTTTGACACTCTTTTTATGTTTAACTTAATTCTGTTTGTCATTGTGCTTATGTGTGTCAAATAAATGTTTCCCATTTTGTATTTTCTATTTCTAATAACTATTTTTTTGTTAATAATAAGCAATTTTACTAAAACAGCCGCAACATTTATACAGCATAAAATTCAATCTGTTTACTGCGCTCGATAAAAATAAACCATCCCAAACAGGGTTTGTCGTATACCTGCTCAAAAACAATTAAGCTTTAATAGGGTTAAACCATTGTATCGTTATCGTTAACAGTGTGCAATCGTCAGAATTTATGTACACTTCCCGATGGCGGCCATAAACATTGTAAAACTTCCGACAGATGGCGGACGGCGCCCGGTTATGCGCCCGTAGGCCCAACAATGTTGTTATTATATGTGCACAAATTTAAAATGCTTGCTAATCTGATTTCGAGGTAAAGGTGCTGTGTGTATAACATTGTGTCGATTTGCATTGTTCGGCGTTTGACATGCCATGCAGTTTGCGTCAAGTTTTTTTTTTGCAATTAAAATTAATATTTGATGAGCATACTTTTAATACAACTTTAGGGTCGGCCGTTTGTGTTTTTGTAAAAGTTTTTATTTTAGAATGAGTGATTTTGTGTGTTGTTTTTTTTAATAACGTGATCGGGACGCTTTCACTCATTGGTCATTCTTGTTAGTGGGTTTTGTTATATCGTTACGAACTCTACGTCAGAGCCGTAACTTGAGTCTTTATTGTTAAGTTTAAACAGTTCTTTAGCAGTGTTGTTTTGACCGGAAATTTTATACAGAAAAAACAATACAAGATTCAGTAAACCTGTTTTAAAAGCTCTACTTATACTATACTAATTTATTATAATAAAAAGGGTACTGTTTGTAAGGCATTCGCTATGAACAAATAGTCTAGTTCGCATCAATACATATTTAATCGCACTGGTGACGTGAGGAAGTGACCTTGTAGACGCTTAAATCGAACCAGGGCCCTAACCATAAGCTGTTAAAACAATCACAAATCTGTCAAACATTATCATTTCTGTCAAATTTTGTATGAAATGACGTACCAAAATTGACAGATTTGACAACTTTGTGATTGTTTTTAGAGTTCATGGTTAGGGGGCAGGCGTTTATAACGTTTCGATAACCAGCAATTATCCACCGTATAATCACGTTACACTAATGTAACCATTTTAATGTGGGGTATTGACCAGCGTTATGGGGCGTAATAGGTATAACATGTTACAAAGAGTACTAGGTTAAAAGATGTAGCGAGGATTGACACAAATTTCGACTCGTGACGTAACAGAACATGCTCGCAGCGAATGTTACATTACATCCCGTATGCTGGTCAGGCCACAATATAGTATCACGTAGTTATCTGGTCGACACTTTCTTATTGCCCGATTCTGAATCGCGGGCCAGATCTCGGAAAAGTACTCTTGATTTTAGGAACTAAAAAACTCGTATTAATTTTTACTTGCGACATCCACTTCGTCATAATACGCCATTAACGGTTGAGTGACGCGGCTTCTAATTCACGTTTAAAAGCCTGCACTTGACTCAAAGTCACCAGTAATTTCGTCTTAGCCAGGAATACCCGGCAAAAATCTAATTTGTCAAGGAGTACGTTGTGGCTACTAAAATTGCAAGACGTGACGTTTTGTGCCAGTCAAGGGGGCAATTCCTGATTCATTATGGACCGAATGTTGTGATAAATTAAGATATTCTACTTAGGGCCTGTTTCACTATCGCTGAGTAAAGTTATAATTAAGCTACTAGAACTTATCTGCTCAGTAAACAAATAGGGATGTTGACTTTGACGTAAACAGGGCACTTTTGCTTGCTTCCAAATGCTTTTCTAAAAATTGACAACGGACCTATACTGTATTAAGCCGATTAGCTTACTTAGAACTTTACTCAGCGATTGTGAAACAGGTCATTAATCGTATAATTTGGTTTTTGTATATTTTAAATTGTTGTCCATTTACAATCATTGAATGATTTATTAATTATATCTTTATCGTATTTCTTAGCTTGGTCTAAACTGAGTTACATTTAACGATTTGCAAAAAAAAAAACGAAGTTAGGTACAATCCTTTTGGTCAACTCTTTTCCTTTGTGAACCACAAACAACTATCTATATTTTAACCAGCTTTATTATTTGTATGTCACAATTAAATAATGCTGCTATTGATCTAAGTGAAGATGCCTAATTAAATAAAATAAGTCCAGATTAAAATGTATTTAAACGAGGATTTAACCCATCAAAAGCATTTATACAGCATTTTCAATAAAAATATACATTCTTTATTTAATAGCCAGTTAGCATAATTACGCTAATTTACATTCTAGTGAAGGCTGAAATTAGGTTAACAACGTACTTGTATTTTTATTACCCAAAAACCCCACGTTTCGGGCATTTAGCTGGACAAAAACAAAGGGTTCTATACTTAGCGATTTGTTACCGCGGCCTGTCATACACAGATCGCTCGTCTTACCCTTCCGCGTGGTTGAGTCTGCGCACTGTGCGGGAGAAAGCGATTATGATTGGCCATTTAATGTATTTTATAGGAAGCATAGTCGGTGGGAACAACTTTTTAACAGTTATTTAGTTGATCAATTTAAAAAATAATAATTAAAACCATGGACTAGGGTTGTGGCTGTGATAATGAACCTTTTTTTTCTTTGTCCGCATTTAAGTAAATTGTTACTAACCTAACTATTAATACACCCTTAAACAATTAGGTGCACGCCTGATAAGACACATTGTGATTCCGTGTTATCTCGTTAATTGATTTCGTAGGATGCATTGCTTTACATAATCGATAAAACTATTGGCACACCACACCCAATAGATATGTTAGACAACCCAAATGAAAAATACAAAGGCGTCGTTTCTAGCCAATGCATATTTCAAAGACGGTATTTTAGTCTTTGGGTCTAACATGCGTTTGAGACCCTTTTGGATGGGTGAATTTGCGCACAGCGCAAGCGCGAGCGATTAGCGGTAGACGCGATCGCATGAATTACAAAGTTTTTTTTGTACTATATTACACAGTAAATGCAAGCACAAATAACGGAATTGATACGTAACCCTTCAGCCCCGCAAAACGATACACAATCGAAACTTTGTTGTTATTCGGTCTCATATGACCATGCCTATAGGCTTCAATAATTTGATAAGATTTGACTAATTATTTTATGATTCGGTAGTCTTGGAGAAAAAACCTAGGTATGAAAATCTGCGCCGTAATCCGGAACATTTAAATTAACTTTTTTTGTACGATAATTTCATGTTCTATATATATATCTTCTTTTAGCATTTCAATCATATAGTACGTTATTCCTTAACTTTTCACACTTAAATTAAGAAAATGGATTAATGTATGTAAGAAAAGTTCAGCTATTTTTCAGGATACGATTTTGCTCATGAAGCTAAACAACTTTGCAAATAAAAAAATACATATGACCCTTCATAATTAAATCGATAGGTAATTAGAATTTGACAGGGCGCAGTTATAAGTTAGCAGGAGAGAGTTTTTTTATTTATTTGGACTATAAGTTTTTTAAACCAAATTCAGAAATAGCTGAACTATATGTTAGCATTGAAGCCGAGGAAGGTGGTGTAACAATGTTTTGTTACACCTTGTATATCCACTCATATTGCAGGCGTATGTGTGTCAATACTGCCAACAACCATTTTCCATCACGTAGAATGTTTGCTCGTTCTCTTCACCCGACCCATAAAAACATGGGTCTAAATGTGCCCTTAATGATTCGCAGTCAAAATGGTCGTAAAAAGTCCTAAAAACCTATCAATATTAGATTACATATATTTATGTACTCGACATCATAATAAAATGTTTATATTATGTTTTTTTATTCATTTCAGGTAAGTTGCAGTTAAAAACTCAATAAATATTGATACAGGTAAGTTACATCAAATCTTTAGCCAGCTTCGTAAAAAAAACAGTGATCAGTGAATCAGTGATTTACTAATTTGACTGGCAGTGGTTGGTACACTTTTTTATTTAAATTAGCCGTTTCTGTCTCAGTTGGGCAATGGCCTACCCCAAATCTCTTTAATATCCCTGCCAGAGATAAGTGCTTGCCAATCTTTGAAAAATTCCAAAAAAAATATTGACAAATCGGTTCTCCAACACTACAATCCGATCAGGAACTGGAATGACCGACTTCAGGGTACAAGCTGAAAATGTAAAGTGGAAAAGATGAGTTATGTACAAGTTATAATAAAATCTTTAAAACTGGACTAAAGTTGTTACGCACTAACTTTATCTACTCACGAATTTTACCAGATAGCAAACCTCGAAAACGATCTATAACATAAAAAAACGTAATGTGCATGCGCAGAGGTTAATTTTGAAGTAATTTGTTGAAAGATGAATAGTTTATCAGTAGTTAGTTATGATGAGACTTTTACCTTATTACCGGTTTAAAACTAAACAAGATGCTATGTGACAGCGTTCCTATTTGTTATGGTTGTGTCATATTTTGCGATAGATTTCGAAAAGTCAGATGTACATATAGTTGATGTAAGCTATTTATTTTGTAAATTAAAATAGGCAAATAATAAAAACTAATTATACACTGACCCAAGGGACCCAAGGGTCAGTGTATACACAAGAAGATTACTCCAAAGTCGTATCCAAATAACAGAGTATACCTTCCGAATCGTAACAATTTACGAATTGTTTCACAGAAAGCAACTTCCGAATTTCCATTTGTTCCCAAAACTATGTTATTATCGAGAAGTGATCAAATTACCTTTACACCAACAAGTTTATGTTAACCGAACCCCGATAAGCGATGTACAATTTCGGTAATAAACATTTTGTTTCAATATAGAGCCGCGAGGATCCGTCTGCATGAATTCACGCAATTAGTTCATCTGTATTACAGTGTATGTTAGAATGTGGAGGAATTATAGAGGTTTTTTTTCACTGGCTGTCTGTAGGTACACAAAACAACGTGATTGTAAATGTAGTAATAATATTTTTACTATGGCAACAATACAAATTTTAAAAAAATATATAAATAAATATAAACTTAAACAAACTTATACAATCACATTAAAGTAACATATTTACCTAATATTGTATATAAGCAATAATGTAAAAATTTATAAAAAGTTTTTTTTTGCTTCATACGTATTATGAATAAAAAACCCTACGGGAACACAAAAACAAATAAAAAATATCTTGTGAGGTAAAATAAATGAAAAGCCTAATTGCAACCTATTCCATTCAGTTATAAAAGCGTAATTGAGTAACAAACATACGAGCATAAACTTACACATTTATAAAATTTGTTGGATTGTTTTACTGCAATACAAAATAAAAACAATTCTAGAGAATTTCATAGCTCATATAAACCTATTTTACAATAATGGTATCTCACGTCTAAATTTTACTTGACTGTAAACTAAGTACAAAAACTAGAAAGATAATAAATTAACTTAATAAATAATTAATTCACCCAACAATCACACTAAACATAAAACATACTTTAGTAAATACAATTATAAAAAAATAAACTCTTAAATGTAAATTATTTACAGTTAAAACGGAATTTAAAGAACAAGACATGCCAACACTGTCCCAACAACCACGGCCTGACAAAGTCTTCACTCGCGAGAATTATATCATTCATCCTTAAAATGGATTCCAAAGGAGGGAAGCAATTTCATTTGTGAGAACCTGCTCCTGCTTATAATCCGTCCGAGGTAATAACATTTCATATTCGTAATAGAATCATTCTGCGTCGCCTGGAAAGTTTATAGTCTCATTTTCATTTAGTAGGAATAAACTTGTAGAATATTTGATCTACGGCCGTAGAAGATGGGCACAATCTCCGGGCCACTGCTAATCAGGGTGGATAACAACTTGACTTCTTTATTCATAAGTCACGTAATCGAGAAATGCAAAGCAGTGTGATTGGCGCCGTTGCTTGCGCGGAAATAAATCAACTTAGTTGTAAATTAGGTTTCTTGAATGGGGAACATAATTATGTACTTGCAAGCGCAGCGTGAAACGTTTGCGTGGCCGATGGAAGAACATCTTAGGGCTTACCACGATCTCTTAGAGTAGTAGAGTTTAACCTTATTTGCTTTATCGTAGTGAGTGAGTTAAAAGTAAAAACGGCATTGTTTACTTATGCCTAATCATTATCTCTCTTAAATTATAACAGTCATATGTTTTCGTTTTTTTTTTCTATAAAGAGTTTAAAATAAACACGGCACTACTTACGTTTTGACTCTTCCATGGCAGGTTACTACTTATCTTTCTAACAGAAAATTAATAGAGATAATGTAGGTAAATTCAACAGATAAAAGGAGAAAAGAATAAATAGGTAACTAAATTGTCAATGGTTACACACTAATTAAAAGATGCAGCGTGGACTGTGCATGCTTCCAACCCGATGACCTTGTCAAGGTTGCGAAAAGTCGCATGCAATAGCCCTAGAGCCGCTCGCTGTGGAGTTATTAGAGGTGACTTTTGCCCAGTAGTCGACATCCGAAGAAGAGTGATGACAATGATGATAACTTTTGACGACCTCCGTAGCTGCAAGGCACGCCGGACATGGCGTCGCCATCTCTGAGGTCCCGGGTTTGATTCCTTGTTGGGTCAGTGTTAGAAAATAAGCTTTTCTATATTGTCTCAGGTCTGGGTGTTGTGGTACCGACGTTGTTTTTGATTTCTATAACACAAGTGCTTAAGGCCTCTCCCACTCTAGCGTCTTTCGAGCGTCGTCGTCGTTAAGTAAATGCCGCTGCGCAAGCGTTTTGCGTCAACACTGATTGGACGCTGCCACGACGTCAACGCTCGAAAGACGCTAATGTGGGGGGTCCCTAAGCTACTCAACTTAGAATCAGAGCAATCTATGTGATGTTGTCCAATATTTAAAATAAACTACTAACTTTACACAAGAGATAAGACTCCAAGTAATAAAGAATTAACTTAAATAAACTTAAAATGAAAATAAACATATTGAAAACAACACGCTAACTGCCGGAATTTATGCATTTCTGCTTGAAAGTACCAAACAACGATACAAATCTGAGGAAATCGAACCCTTTTCACTCAAAGCAAATGTCTCGAGTAGTCACTTCTTTTTAATAAAAACTTACATGTACCTACTTAGCAAAATATACAAGTGTAAGTAGACATTTCAACGGCAAAACTAATTATGAGTAAACTTTCCGAACAAAATAACAATTAAACCACTTGAAGCCTTTGTAAGCGTAGAACAATAGTTTTAATAACTAATTACATTCGGCTTCATTCTGCCCTGGCATCTGACAATGACTTGCCAGGAAATCGTTAATTAAATCCAGGCTCATATGTAAGGTGGTTTCACTCTCATAAAAGTTTGCTGTATATATGAATATTCACGAGTATGTAAAATCACTACAATGACAATTAACGTAATTTCAACTCTATTACCCAGAACACAAGGTAGAACATCATCGTTACAACCGTCAACAAAACAGCTACCAATTCCGATTATTGACTCGGATTAGTTATCTAGCTAGCTTGATGTTCTAACGCTTCGCGATCTCATTATCTATGCTTAAGTATGTGAAGTTGTTTAAAGAAAAAACAACTGTAATAAAGCATTACATAATTTTACATATTCCAGTAATAGATAATAGGATTATTAAAGTGTTGCTCAAATAACTTTTATCTAGAATTAATTTTAATAAGATTAGAAAGCTAGTTTTTTTTAATATTGGATATATAAACGACACGATTTACTATTAATACCGAAATACCTGAAACAATAAATAATTGTATGTAGTGGAAGTTTCATACTTTTAATTTAAGTGTTGTGTGTATTACTCCTGTGTTTCACTAACACGATAATAAATACTGAAACAATGTGAGCAGTACTGAACAGTGAAAGACACATTTTCATTAAGCGTCGAGCACAATATGACACATACAAAGTATTACTTATCCCCACGAAGTAATTCCTGATAAATCGTGCGCAAACGTGTCTCAAAAATAAAGAAGCCACTCACGCAAAAACTCAATAAACCGTATTTAGGGGTTTAGGCAGTAAATTCACATTTTTATCATTGTTTATTCACAGAGGCGCGAAGCAAGATTCTAATTTGTTGTGTTATCGAATACTGAGGGGGGTGCGTCCGTAGTTACCTCGAGAGGTGTGTTGGCTGGCGCCGAGTTCGCTAGGACAAGATTTATGTAAGGACTTTTGTGTTTGTACGAGTAGTTAAGCGGGGGGCAACGCGCGGGGACCGGGCCACTCATCTACATTCGCTTTTTACTCACACCAGATACCTAACAAAGTGTAGAGAGCCCTCCTTTTGTATATCCTCTCGCATCCGCTACAGTTTCTTCAGTGGTACTAGGAAAAATGCGACGCGCTTTAAAATTCCACGCATACGTACGACACGTAAGAGTTACTTTTTTTTGCAATTTCTCGCCATAGACACATCATCTGGCGTGGATGAGTTTTTGTTGGGACGTAGGAAGTCCCTTTGTCTTCGCTATGAAAGTCAGAACTGTTGTAAGGAATACCCAGCGTCAGCGTCGTAGGCTTTGTTCCTACAAAAATCTAAACTTAGGCTTTTGTGCTCAGCCTGATAGAGCAACACGTGTCTCCGGTTTAAGTAATGAAAGCCACTCGTTTAATTAAAACTTGCAACATAACCGTTGCCCGATAAACCAAAAGCATTCTCGTTTAATATTTTAGCGGCGCTTAACTTCTACGATTTTGTACTAATAATACTTTAAACGAAGGTAAGTCGGGTCACACATAAAACGTTACATATTACATGTCCTACATCAAATATGTGTAGTTTGAAAGCGAGTAAACCGTAGATTACGAGTACGGGGTGGACCCTTCACTGTTATATTTTATAATATCTCAGAATAATGCAAAGTCCAGAGCAAATTTTATGGCAGTTTATTTTACAACCGTAGTCGTGTTTCTATCCGTTAGGCCTTACAATAACTCCTGACCTTTGTTACGATGTAAACTTTCATATAAATCTGACTGAGTTCCTAATATTTTTGTTGAAAGAGTTTACAAAATGGCTAACTTAATCATCGTCAGGTAAATATAATTAATTTAAACGCGTCATGGTTTATATTTCTTTATTCTGGATTAAAGTAGCGTACACTTTTGTCTTATTAAAGTATTACAGATGTTAACAAAATCCAGAATTATTGTAGAACGGTCTTTAATAATGTCGTAGTCTCTGTCCAATATAGGCCCTACTAAAATTTCGGAGGACGCCGTAACATAGTCTTCATATTGTTATTGCCTCAATTAATCATAAGTTTGTGTTAGTGAAATTTCTCTGGTGGCCGGACCATTGGTGCATGAGCTCAGGAAGGCATGAAATTGGATCGAGGAACCTCAGCGTTCGCCGTTCTTAGAACTAGGGCATAGCTGATTTCGGAGTTTTCAGAGTATGAAAGCTCTTTTAAATTAAAAGCAATCGCTCATGTGAGGATTTCACCGGTGTAAATTGTGAGTTGAGGTAAGAAAGGGGGTTTTAGATACTATGAAACAAAATTTAAAGGAAACCTGTTTTGAATTGAGTAGCAACTCGTTTTTATTTAACCCAGGTTTAGTAACTTAAGTTTTTGTGCTTCGCAAATAATTATATTTTTATTTTATTCATCAAAGTTGTGAAATTCCATGCATAAATTATTTGCTAAGTGAAATATATTATGTGACTACAGATTATGAACCCATTATAAGATAATAGTTAAGCGGCGCTATGGCTATGAACGGCACGTGTTCAAGACAGTAAACTTAGTTAAATTAATCACTAAATGGGAACGAATCGCACATGCAAGCAAACACCAAAACTTTATTCGGACCGGGTTCTGGCCTGACAAAATGTGAACATAGAATTATGATAATAGTTTAAAGGAGTTTAGGAGCGCCAAATTTCAGGTATAAGATGCTGCAAGTGGGTCTTGGTCTTCTGGAAGACATACTGTTAGATCATTGAACCTTATTTTAAGGCGGCAAGTGTGATTTTGCAATGAAGGTATCTGGCTACGAAAGAGCTGGAGATGTTGCAGCGACGTTGCGCCGTCTTGTCTTATTTATGCGTTGCAATAATTTAGCTTAGTTTTTGTTGCCAGATTTATCACTTACCTGTTGGATACGGATAGTTTTACGCTCTTTAGGAATACATATTTAAGAATTTAAGGCTTCAAAATCTTTTCGTGCGGGATTTGTATTAGATAAGTGATTATATCGGTTGATAAAATCACTTATCTAATGGTTTACTCGGTTACATATTTATCAAAGTACAAAGTGTACAAGTGTTAGGGGTTCAAAAATATAGTTTTTTTTTAAACAATACTTACAGTTTATATTGTAAATTGTAGACTAACTGAACCTATTTAACTATATATCATTGTTTTTCTCTGATAGCGTTAGGAGAGTAAGTTTTTAAAAGATACCTCAATTTTTTATGTTAAATATCACTCACAAATCAGCAGTGCATTCATTATGTATAGGTATCGACTTAAAACTTTAATAGGTCCAATGAAAATACACAATTATTTTCTTATATCCACTTTCATTTACATTTTATCATTGAAATAAAGTCACTTGTTTTAAACGTAAGGAGATATATAACTATGAATGTAAAGTAAAAATTTGCTGTTTTACTAATCGTGATTCCCTATTCAAAAAAATACATTACCAGGTTGAAATAGCATTGCTAAATGAAACTATGGTTATTCCCATGTTTAGTAAAAAAAAAAATAGTTTGTGAATTAAACTCAGTAATTTTTAATTTGCTAAATGTGTGATAAATATTATTATAAAGGGCTGCGTTTATTCTACTCTTCAGTTAAAGTTACCTCGCAGAGCGCAGCACAATTAATTGGGCTTAGAGTGTGGGGTCGTGCGTTCCGTTTCCGCTTATTTTTCACGTTACGAAAAGTCCGTGGAGGTCCGAGCGCCGGATTATTGAATTAAACTTGATAAGTGTATTAGCCACTGTTGTTGCTCCATTCTCTTGATTAATGGCCGGCCGTTGCTTTTTCTCTCTCATTTATATGATAATGAGTCGGCGGCCGCGACCGAACACAATTATTATGTGTAAATAAATGTAGTTCAAAGTGAAAACGCTTTTCCAAAAATTGCCACCTACGAATCGAAAGTTCGATGATTTAACGAATTAACTTCACTTATTACTGAACGGGGATAAATTAATTGAGCTGTTTTCGAAATCGTAATCGGAAACGGATTTATTTATTTACCTAATCACTTTGTTTTGCAATGCGAATCAAGCCATTCGAATTCGCTGTTGATGCTAATTATTGTTATTGACGTAACTGCTTGTTTGCGCAGGTAATGAGTAAGTAAGTAAGCGAAAGGTTTCAGGGCCCTCTTCTCATTAGACTGACACATTACTACCTATTTGTTTTAACTAACTGTTGTAGATATCGCTAATGTAATCCCAAAAAAAAAAAACTTTTGTTTGAGATTACATAAGCGTAATGAACTGGATCTCTCTTTTATTGATTGTCAAAAACATTATCATTTTTTTTCTTTTTTAATAATATTAAATTATTTTTTTAAGCAAATACCATGCTAGGTTTATTTATGAATTTATAATACTTAAACTTGTCTTTTTTAATAGTCATCAAATGGTAGATAACTTGTAATTGACAGCAATTCTCAAAAAGTTACCCACAGAAAAAAATAAGTCGGTTTACCCGACAAAACATACGAGACGATTTCTTTTTGTTCACTACAATCTCTAAAAATAGTTTCTATTCCACCTTGTATTACTTGTAAGGTGCAACGTGGTGCAACCGAGCATCTAACCAGAAGTATGTATGCTCATATGTTACATTCTTGCTCGTGTCACGAGTTAGTACTCTACAGCGTCTACTTAATTCCTCTTTGTTTAATACAATCTACGAAGCACCGCTCGCGATGACGTTTGGATTTACATTGTTTTAACCCGACACTGTGTGTGGGTTGATATTGTTTTGTGTTGTTACTTATCTCTTACGGCTGTGAAAGAGTGCAAAAATACAACTTAAAAAATGGTTCATTCTAAATGTATTTTTTCACTGAACCGTTTGTTTTGTGTGGTGTGCAATAAAGAGTCTCAATGAGGTAACAAACCTTAAAATAGAAGTATTATTAACTTGTGCGGTGAGGGTTTAAAAAAAGGTACCGATACTTATTTATGCTACAAAACGATTAAAATTAAACAATTAATTTATTAATAGGCTGATTTTGGTACACAAAATATAACAACTATGGGACCAACACCAAAATAAATCTTAAATACTCTTTTCTTTACAAGTCTTAAAAACAGATTGGCCATTTAGTATGAAGAATTTATAATTTTGAGATTTGCATGTTGTTCCCATAAAAAATATGTATTTGAGCTCTAATCAATGTTTACAAGTTTTTTACTCAATAAAGCTTCACTGGATACTGAATTTAAAGTGCCGTGTGGTGCCGGCACTTTAAAAGAATTGCACCACCCCTTCTCTTCCTATGGGTGTCGTAAGAGGCGACTACAGGAGAAACGCCATAAGAAGACGGGCAGCAGCGTCTCCTCTCCACCATTGGCCAAACTGAAATCGCCAACCCGCCTGCCAAGCGTGGCGATTATGGCAAAATCCTCATTTTGGAGAGGCCTGAGTCCAGCAGTGGACTGATATAGGCTGGTGATGTGTGATGTGATGTGGATACTGAATTAGCTAAAATTAGACACATATTTAGATTTAGTCTCTATCTAATGCAAAGTTCAATTTTTGTCTTATTGTGATATTTCCCGTCGGATGATTTTAAATTTATCTTTGGCTGAACCCTAAAGTCTACGCAGACTAAATTGAGTATAGATGCTACTAGTATATTAACTAGATACTACTAGTAATAATGATACGCCTATGCTGTCAAATGAATCTGCATAGAAACCTAGTAGGTAGACATTACAGTACGTTACAGTACGTTATAGTACCTATGCAATAAAAAAATTAAAAAGCATCCATTAAAAGTTCGCAAGAAATTTCTGTTCAAAGACCACAGAAGGGTTAATTCAGTGATGAATCCGGAAATATGAGTGCATCGTCGCCTTACAAAGTACCCAAGGTGAGCCACCCTGGATATTAATGATGTCAAACGCGGTAAGCCTTTGTCTGAATTGACGAGTTTCTGGAACTCCTTCATTTGTCTACGGAACCCGAAGCGCAAAGGAAACCGAGCTTTACCACTACAATTAGTTAAGAATGTTACGTTTTGTTTGAGTAAACTAATCTTGTTAATATTAGTAATGCAAGAATTCCTGTCTTACCTTGAGCTCTACAATGCTTAGGCAGTGATGTATTACAAAATATTGTAGTTATTTAGGAATCAATATCCTTATTCCTAAATTTGCGAATGCAATTTACTTAATACAAATAGTGCCGGACTTCTATGGCGTCGCCATCTCTGAGGTTCCGGGTTTGATCCTCGATCCCTGGTCGAGTCAATGTAGAAAACGAACTATAATAACTCGGGTTAGGTTGTTGTGGTACCGTCGTTGATTCTAATTTCTATAACACAAGTGCTTAAGCTATTTTTAGGATCAGAGCAATGTATATGATGTTGTCCAATATTTATATTATTTATTTAATATATATATATTCATAAAAACTTCCATATGCTGCACAAAGTTCTAAAATACTACAAGAACATATTTAAACTGTTATTTATATTAATACATCATATAATTTTAGCCTATTGTCACTCCATCTAGCTGATTTATAAAAAAAACTCGTATATTTATGCTTGACTAAAACGAGTCAACCCCTTTTGGTTGCGCGACAGACATCATCTGATATGGCTTCTGTATTAAGAAAGCTGAACTGAATCGGTCATATTGCAACTGCGGATAGATGCCATCAAAAAGATGGCGTCTGCATGAATTTGATAGCAAGCTTGGACGCTCAATCGCTATGAAAGTTAAAATAGACTTGTCGACAGACGCGTCCCGCGTGCTGCGGTGAAGGGTTGAGGGTCGCGGGTGTATTTACCTGTCCCGGACCCTCCATCAAACCCATTAGTCATGTAAAATATTTTTAAAGCAGTAATTAAGTAAAAATAACTTAATTTACAATACTTAATTAAGATTTCTTTGTTAAATTATTTCAATTTATACTTTACTACTTGGGTCCTTACTATGTATTACGTATTGATTCTTCTTCAATAATTTTATATTGCATCTAAGTTGCAGTTACTTTTTAGTACCCATCATTTCCATTTAATTGTGACTGTTGGGCCTCCACAACAAAGAAAGTCTAGTTTTACTGAACTTTTTGACTTTATTTATTATTAAAAACCTTATTACATTAGGTACTTTATTGTCGCCCTGACTCCCGAGCTAGAAAAAAAAAACTATTTAAGAACTAGAACTATTTAAGACCAATTTTAATCAAAAGGTCTTAAGCCACAAAATGTTAGCTTTATCTTAAATAAACCTTAACATAATATATACCTATATAAGAACCAATAAATGTTACAGTCAAAATGTTAACATGTTGCCAAACATTGCGACTCAAAAAGTGACTGCAGGTCGGGTCCATCATTATAGTTTATGCATGTTCTTTATTTTGTAAATTATAATAATATATTCAATTTGAATCACCGTTTACATTAACTACAAAGATTAAGAAACAAGGAAAAATGATTTTTTTACTTCGCTCTCCATAAAAATATACCAAGAAATCTAAACTTAAAATGTTTGATATCGAAAAAGCTTTACACATCCGACAACATTGATGTAAGAACAAACTCGAGCGAACTAAGTCCAATAATCCTTATGGAACATTGAATTTTATTAAGCGAGAACGGAACCCACCGGTGTGCTCGCGTCCAACACTATCGAACTTTCCATAACAAAGCACTAAGAAAAAGGCAAAAACACACCAAAAAGTCGTTTCAGTACAATAGCGAACTTTATTTGGAAGGTCGGGAAAACTGTTACAAAAAATATGACGTTTGAAAAATTACACGCATTCACAAATCATGCGGGCCCTCTTTTGTGAAAGTTTCGTAGCTTACAAAGGGGCTTAACTCGTTCTTAAGGCGCCAAATTCGGTGCCCCTATGCTATATGTTTGTTTATTCGTCCTCTATAGGATGTAATCGAAAACATTGGACAAACTTTAAGAGCGCTCCTGATCCTGAATATGATTAATGTTTGCTATGGGGACAGCTCAAACACAACACTAAGGTTTGATCATCATAAGTATTATAGTACTAGTAAAAATCTAGCTACACCTAGTTTTTGTATTTGTATCGATTTTGCGACGTGTTTTGGTGATTAACTTAATTCGATAGGAAGATCAGCGCTAGGCAATTTTGCTACTGCATTGCATTGTAGCGATTATTTGATGCTTCTGAAAGTCGCAACAACGCAAAGACAAGAAATACTGAATAAAACTTATGGTAAACCACCAAAACATTTAATTTTGACCATGTAATAAATTGTAAAACGTTCAGATTCAGTATCGACTGTGTTTAATTTGTCGTTGGAACGTTAAAATAACGCGTCAAAAAAAACGACTGCGAAGTATCGATAAATCACGGAGTCCATAACACCTGAACAAGTGTAGGCAGCGAACAAAACTGCTCCGTTTTACTGGGTGAAATACAAAATTCCAATTGGTGCCGTCGAGAGGAAATGAAGCAATTAATTCGGCAGATGGCGGTGCGAGTATTAATCATCGACTAATCGTAACTGCAGTCTTCGATTATACGCGAGCGATGCGGCGCAGTGACGTAACACTTGTCTATGTACCCCGCAGACACACTGTCAACTTGGGCGATCATTAACTAAGGCTGGATATGACACGTCGCATTTGAATGGTTTATCCTCACTAGTTTGATTTGAACTGTCTCTTTCAAGTTTGCGAAGATCGATTGCTATTGCTGAATAACTCCACTTAGAAATGTCATATTTATAGTAGAAGACTTTGTGATGGTCGATATTGACCGGAAAATGTTTGGAATACTTAGACATATTTATTATATTATTTTGACTTTAGATAAAAGTTTGAGAGCTTATCAAAGATCTTAATCCACGAAATACATCAATCAGCAGCAAACTCGGCTTTCTTCAATAAATTAACACCGATAAGATCATTGTCACATTGGCGGCCTTCGGAACTTGCCTCTGTAATTAATTTCTGTTTGAGAATTTAATAATGGCGCTGTGAGAAGGCAATTAAAAATGGATTATAAGTAAAAATGAAGCAAGTGGTGCGTTTAAGAGTTGGAATTGAACCGAGAAACAGACGAAACAAAACAGCAAGTTCCTGCAATGTGAGCGGCGAATATTAAGCTTATTCTTTCTTTGTACGAACAATCAAGAAGGTTAAAATAAACAATAAAATGTAAATCTTATAAATTACTTTTTGAATAAAATACCGTGAAAATAAAATTTAATCCTGATTTGTATACAGATAATGACAGTCAGGAAACCTAAATTGTAATCGAAATATCCATTTAAACCATAAAATAAAAAGCTATTTATTGACGTTATTGAAATGTATTTTATGTAATATATTTTTAAGAATATATTTATTATTACGATAAACACTGAAAGACGTGGATAAAAATATGATTTCTTGCAAATAATTGTATTACTATTTTAAGCTAAATTAATTGTATAGTTACTATCAGACTTTAGGCTTGATAATGACAAAATACTAACTTTGAGCTGGTTTGGTAGAGTAGGTATGCATTCCATGAGGCCTGTCCAGATTGTTGAAAGGGTGTTGTAAGGCCAGTGACTAAACCTCACTGTCGGATGTAATCAAATCGCCCTAAGCCCCCTGGCTACCATTCATGACTGGTTTCAAGCGATATACATAATACTGCTAAATTTCAAACTCATGATGTAGCCGATCTTACTGCACTATGGCTGAGAGTGGGCAGATTAAGGCAGTTGCCCGGTTGGGATTATTCGACAGCTAGTGGTAATGAAATTCGCCGCGAGGAAATGGCGGGATATAGAGGCCTAGTGCTTTAAGCCTTGTCCAGACAACCACTGATTGTATTTGATGAGACTTTTATCTGTTTTGTTCTACAGGACTGCTTGATTGCGGCTACCAACTTTGTTAGGGCAAGGGTAATTGTTCATGTTATTTTGAGCGGAATCACAACGGTTAAAGTATTAAAAAGTTAAAACACAAATGAAATATTTTGTAAGATTAGTTATTAGTTGTCGAACCTAAATGGTACAATCGCATACACAATATTACTATAGAAGATAATCGAATATGGATGTAAAATCAGAGTCTATGATGTTTTTAGCTACTAAATATTTTATTATTCCAAAAGCAAGTAATTGAAAACAGAAGTTATTACACGTTTATATATAAAAAATTGAAAACATGGTGTAAGTGACACTTGTGCTGACATTGATAATAATAGCGCTCACGTATTAAATTATAGCATGGCTTATAACATAACTTTACGTTTTTTAAATACCTTTTATCCTAAAAAATAAAATTTCTCAAAAAACAAAAGGTTCCGCTTCGTTTGTTCATTTCGAGTTAGATTTAAATGACATATCAAAACGTGTGTAAATAACAAAACGATAATAATTAATACATTTGTCACTTTTTTTAAATACAATAACTTAAACTTACCTCAACCAACCTAATTAAATTACTATCACATTAGTATGACACCTGAGTATTTTAGTTAAACAGCCTATCACAAAATTAACGTACAATCATTACCTTAAGGTAATCAGAGCGTGGCATCCCAGAGCCTAGAGACATCAATGGCTGAGCGTCTCGAGCCTCTCTCGGCTTACCGTGCTAGTACCGATTGTGATGCAATTATGCTGACTGTGCGTCCTTACGGACTAACTGGACGGAACAGGACCGTTAGATGTCTGGATCGGAACGCTCTGTAGTAAATGCGATGTTCGCTTGTTTTGTAACAATAAATTATTGCATTTAAAGTTAGGTAAAGTAAAGTTAAGTAAAGTAAGTGCGATGTTCGTTTGTTTAGTTACAGTGAATGTTAGCTTTAAAATTAAAAGATGATAAATATTGTAGCATGATTTAGTTATTTTATTAAATAGGATGACATCAATGGCTGAGCGTTTCGAGCCTATCTCGGCTTACCGTGCTAGTACCGATTGTGATGCAATTATGCTGACTGTGCGTCCTTACGGACTAACTGAACGGAACACGATCGTTAGATGTCTGGATCGGAACGCTGTTGTAAATGTGATGTTCGCTTTTTTAGTTTAAAGCGAACCTTACACTATTAAAATTTTGAAATTTAGAATCTAACATAATTTGATTATTTTATTAAACACGGTGACTTTAGAAAGACTGTCTAACAAAACTCTCCCCACATGAGATATTATTTGAGAAGTTATATAAAAAAATATAGATACCTTAACTTTATAAAATCGTAAATAATCATAGACGGGCTTACTTGATTGATTAGGGTACCCGTGGGTTGTGCTCTATTTCTGATCTTCCCTTTGACATTACGCAAGTCTTTTTAAATTAATTAGACAGAACAAGCCGTCAGATTGTAGCATTTTAGCACCTAATACTTATATTTTTAAAAACAAAATTTTTGTCTTGCATCCTTAATGCAATCCATCAATCCTCGGCCATTGATTGTTGGAAAGTTTTAAAGTCGATATTTAATTCTTTTTTTTTTCAACAAATCACTCTTAAACAAAATGACTATTCAGAGATAATAATATCTAACAATCAATAGTAAAATTTTAAATGCTATCTAAACAATAAACTCATAAGTAATAATACAACGTTTAAGCGCAAACATTCAAATGCAAGTGAAAGGCCCCAAGCCGGACGAAACGACCAACGCGTGCAGCGTAATCTGGTGCAAGCACTAAAGATTAGGGCAACTGTCACTATTATTAAGTCGGGTGTGGGATATTAATAAACGTATTCGTAAATTTTATATTTGCCTACAATGTTCAAACATAGGTAGGTATTCAGTCAACGGGGTAATTTATAGAAATAAGCATAGTTAACTTTACTTAATCTGTAAAAATTGACTCGTGCGGTGAGGTTATTAAACAATTGTATACTTAAACTATTTTTTTATATTTTTTTTGAAATATCCACACTTTCAATGTTTTATTTACTTTTTAAATTAAAATTATATTATTTTTTATTTTAGGTGCTTATTTAGACATTGCGCTCTCTCAGAAAAAGTGGTAATATTTCTAAAATTAAAAAATAAATTGTAAACGGATTTTTTCCTGGCGAGTACAAATAGGTCCCTAAGCCTAAAAAAAATTTATATCCATCTGGCCTGGACCACCCTGTATACTGTTTGTTGCTTGTTATAGGAGAAAAATAATCAAATTGATAATTCATACGAGAATACTTTTAGGAAAGCCTAACAATGTACCTAAAGTGTCAACCGAAATCGGTCAGGAGAGTCATAATTATATAAATTTAGAAATTTTATAATACAAATCAAAGTACCTGCATTCTATTAACGCGATAGTCACTCACCAGTTTCTGGTTTGATAATGAAAACGTTTTTAAATGTCATTAAAATGTTTCGACAGACCAGACCTTGGTAAAATAAATTGTTTGCTGTACATAGCAGGAGCGATAAATTGTGTTACGAAATAACATTAACTTTTTTCTAAACGTTATTTGAACGAAACCACACGAAAGTTATAATGCATCCATCCCTAAAGAATCTATGTTTGTTTTAATTATTCAATCATTAAGTTAATAAAAATATACTATCAGTTGAATTTTTATGCTGTCTTTCTTCCAAGTTATGCGTATTGACCAAATAATAAAAAATGTTGACATTTTTTTAATGATCCAAGAAACCGATTTCTAAGAATGTTAAAATAAAATCAA
This sequence comes from Anania fuscalis, assembly GCA_950371115.1. Lineage (NCBI taxonomy): Eukaryota > Metazoa > Arthropoda > Insecta > Lepidoptera > Crambidae > Anania > Anania fuscalis. The sequence continues at coordinate 16,166,045 of OX493330.1, forward strand.
GTTTAATAATGCGATGTGTTGCTCTTACCTTTACTTACCATACTAATTTAGTTGCATCTTAAGGTCGTACACCTATCTCGAACTACTAAGAACTTGATAGGTGTATCCCCTCGGCACTTTCACTGTTAAGCATCGCAAAACTTTAAATCGCTTTAAGTTTTTATTGTTATTTTTATAATATTAGAGCTAAAAACTCGTGAAGAATGAAAATATATCTGTTTAGAAATATTTTTTGCACTTTTATAATGTTAGCACTTATAACTTTTATTAATAAAACTGCATTTGATGTGCCTTTCCAAATTAAAAAAACTTAATCTGTAAAACTTTTTTAAATTTAAAAACACCGTACTTTATTTAATGTGAATGGTAAGACGAAGGCTATTGTAATGTTGCATAATGAAAATAAAATTTTGACAATATAAAAAATAATACTTATGCTCCATACATAAATAAGTGTAAAGAAAAATGATAATGATAAATAAAGTGTAATGTAATCGTAGTCTCACAATTAATTTCAACAAATTTTGTATGTATATAAAGATAACTTGTATTAAATTAGTTTAAGCTCAAATATTATTTAACAGAAGTTGCCTCTTGATCAAAGTTATGACACCAATATCGTAGCTTCGAAAACGTCTAATGCACCAGTTTGCATTTAGTTCGGAAACATAGCAATGCCAGTAACATTCTACGAATTAAATTATCCACGCTTTTTAGTTTTGATCTATACACACCTTTTTTTAAATAGAAAAATTTGGCAATTTGGAATTCTCAGGTGTGATGAAGGAGGTGTGAGGGACAGCCGGCACTCTTATTTCCTAAAAATTTGCAATCAGCAATAAGCGCTCAGTCATCGCCCGATTAGTGCTTAGTATCAAAATCTATTGGCAGCACTGGCAGTAGATTGCTTTGTTTTTGTTTTTTGCTGTCAATTTTCGATTTTAAAGCCAGTATTGCTCAATTTTCGCTTTCGCATTGCTTTTGCAAGATCAGGAATTGGAATCAAGGTACGGAATAGCATTCTGAACGCTTTCGCGGATCGGTTCGACGGTCAATACACTGTGTGGTACTGACTGCAATATGATTCACGTACTGACTTGCGTCAAAATTAACTACTTGCATAGTATAATAAATGTCTATTTGTTACTTACGATTGTTTGGATCAATTTTGTTTTTATCCTACCAATATTATAAATGCAAAAGTTTGTAAGTATGGATGTATGGATGTTTGTTTCTCTTTCACTTAAAACTACTAAACGGACGAAATTTTGCACACGTATATAAATATGATCTGGATGAACATATAAGATACTTTCATCCTGGTTAAATGTTCGTGTGGGATATATTGAATAATTTAAAGACCACGCGAGTGAAGCCGCGGGCAACAGCTAGTTAAACACACCAATGCAATTGTCACTGTTCTAACGTAATGGAATCAACATTTATGGCCTTACTACAAAAAAGATAGACTAGGGTTAAACACTTGTTGCAAATTTAACTATTATTCCACAATAAGTCTGAAGTACCTACCTTTGATAAAAATTATATCATAAAAAAAAACATTACTTTTCCTTTTGTATTAATTCATCGACAGGTACAAGGATTTAGGGTTCCATTCCCTAGGGGCAAGAAGAAAACCCTGCTGTCACTTTGCTGTCTATCTCTTGTAGTTTATCTGTGTGTAAAGGATTTCTAGCTCGCAAACTGAATGAGTTATAGACACGGGCTATTTTACATAGTGTATTAACAAAAACATTTTTTTTATTAAATTACATTCAATTTTCAAAGTTAGGTATGCTTCATACAACTTACCCTTTAAGGTGTCTTAAATAAGTAAAATATTCCTTAAAAAATTGGTATCCTTTAAAATTGATATATGTTAGCGTTTGAGGATCATCCCCGTCTTTTAGTCGCCTCTATGAAGGATTTATTTAAGACATTGCGATTTTGCGCATATTTTAGGCATAGGCATTTTCAGAGTCTTTACTAGTAAGTCCGAAATACAACATTATACCGTTTGACAAAGAACTGGCATAAAAGATACAAGATATGAAAAAGTAAAATTGCAGTGTGCTACATTCAAATAATTTGGAACTGATAGATGAGATGTAAAATGTGTAAGACTCAATTTCGGTTGGAATAAAGTTTATTTACTCATCTTTCCCATCTCTGAGGTTCCAGGTTCGATTCCCGGTCAAGGCAATGTGGAAAACGAACTTTTCTATATTACCTCAGATCTAGGTATTGTGATAACTGCGTTGTTCCTGATTTCTATAACACAAGTGTTTTAGACTTTGGGATTAGAACAATGTATGTAATGTTGTCCGAATTTATTTATTATTATTATTTATTATTCATGAATAATTTACAAAATACATTTCTGCAAATAAAATTTAATCTACGAACAAGTTAAGCTACATAACGACCACATAATATAATATTATATTATTATGGTTGTTCCAACATTGTAGTGGGCTACTCATAAATTGCATTGGTAATCAAACTGTAATACTTCGCTGTAATCAGCGCGCAATGGGAGGCCATTGATATGAAAACCCCGGTAATAGGGCCTCCATGCTGTGAGCTGAACAATTCTAGTAATCAACGGCAGAGCAATTTTCTTAGAACTTGTAGTATGAAGTATCTTACAGTTTTACCAGAGTTTCTATGTGCATAATAATTGTAGCTGGAAATCTAAAGGAAGGAAAAACACCCATCTACGAGTAATGTATGTTACCTTTTAACTAACTTTGAGTTAGAAACATTTTCTTGTATTTTGTTTACTTCATGGAATTATTCACGTTAGTATAAATTCAAACGATTTAAAACATTATTAAAAATATATTTTTTATTTAAAGGTTAATCGATCATCACTGTTTCTTTTCCGAAACATTCAAGTATCGAAACCCTAAAATACTAGTAAATCTACGAATATCACATCTACACAATACAAATTTCAACTGATGATGCTTTATTTTACTGGCGGACGTGCTTTGGCAGTGATTACCAAAGCTAAGCAACCTACGCTTCGGTTATGAGTGGTTGTGTGACCAATCCGTCCATATTTATTGTTATCTTTCAAAGCATCTCCATGCTTAGAAAGCCGCATTAAAAGTTGGTTGGTTAAGCCTAGTTCAGGCTTTACTGAAGCTATTACATCTGAAAGTAAGGACACGATTTGTCTTATAGCACATAATGGCACCATTCATTCATAGTTAAGGCGTAGTTCCTAAAGTTCAACCAGTATCACTATTATATTTTAACATTGTTTTATTTTATAGTTATATAATTTGACGTAGGTGAGTATAAAAAACCCTGCTACAGTAATAATTGTAGTTTATGGTTAGAACCCTATATATTGACGTAGCTTACTCTACTTTACTCTCTTATTTTAAGAAGATTGTCATAATTCTTAAAAACCGGTGTTGCAGAAGTAAGTAAGAAAACAGAACAGCTAAAATAGAAGTAGACATGTTACGTGTGTAGAATTCAACTAGATAGGTGGGCCCAAATCGTCACACGGTCACAAGAGACCCAAGACAAGACGGTGCAGTAATTTGATTAACCTATCGAGGGATTGAGAATACCAATTTGGATTCATTGACGATAGATACGGATTGGTAGAAAATAAGATTGATTTTAAGAAATTAAGATAATAAGATTGGTAGATACTACAAAGTATAATAAAATCTTTATAATTTTAGATACTCTCACGCACGATAGCAGTGAGTCTCACTGAACCCACCAAAAATCACTTAAGGTTTTATTATAAAGATTTTTTAAAATACATTTGTCATTCTCACGATTTAGTTTGCAAAGTAAAATGCTATTAAGAACTTTAATCGCGCCACACGGACGCATGTAGCCACGCCTATTATTTTTCATATCTCCACCGTTCCGTGCAGGTGATTACTTTTAATTTCAACCTTTTCGTTGTTAAAATGCATGTTCTACAAACTGTTGTGAGCTTTTTTAATGAACGCCGACGATTCGTGACTTTGACGTGTGTGTTAGCGCACGATACGTGTACGTTTCGGTAATTAATTGTTTGTTAGAAGGCCTGATGTTGTTACGAAGAAGAAAGTGGTTAAAATGCCTACAGTGTTAGACTTATTATTACTAATTAACAGGTTCTAGCTCTGAATATTAGTAATAATTGTAATTTTTGACAGAACAGCCATCCAGCCAGAATTCAATTTAGTTTTATTATTACTACGCAATATCATTACATGCTGTCTAAGCACAACACTGCGTAATAAAGGGATAATTTTTGTCTATGAACAGAAGACGATCAAACGCTTTGTTTTAATTCATTTACAGAATCCGAACAATTCAAATGAGTGGAAATATTAATCTATATTAAGACCGTGCTATTAAAACAACAAACTTCTTTGTGTATTCAACCAAGATTGTGATGGTGACATTTCAGCTATAAAATATATTTTATGAGGATGATGTAAACTTGAAGTTATTGCAAAACAATACAAAGTTTGCAAGACAAAGTTTTATACAATTTCGTGTCTCCACTCCATATTACATTTGTCAGTGTCCTACAACTTTTATTGCAGTGAATATGATAGATACACAGTCCCACAAAATCTCTGCTTCGGCGTCAGACCTCTTTTCTCATCCAAACTATAAAAGTATAAACGACACCGCATACCGGCCACCTAAACAATTTTAAAATGGAACAAGGGTTCATACTTAGCATAAAAATACCGAGACGTCAACCGTTTACAAATAACTTCTCGGCGTTTGGGGGTAATTTCTGTTTTCCCTTTTGCCGAAAGTTATGACACAAATATGAGAACATTAAAATTGAATCGCCGCCAAATATGTTAAGTTGTAGGGAATGCAGGAAATGGTGGCCGTGAATAGCAATCGGACTGACGAACGCGCGGCGCGAGCGGCTACGTCGTAGCGCGTAGCCGCTACGAGCTACGAAGGCTACGTTTGGGCTCTTGGGGCTACGAGCCGCTTATCAGCTGGTTTGCATTGGGTATGTTTAAGTGACTGTTTTTCTATCATTTGTATTGGATGTTTAGGTGTATGTTGACGTTATTTTTAGATAACGGATGCATATTTTTTTAATATACTATATCTTTTAATTGTAATATCTGTTGAATAACAGATTTTAATATTTTGAGACATTATAATTAGTATTTTTTTTCGATGATGTAAAAATCTAAAATGAGGGAGACCGAGTGCATTCCCGTAAGGTGTCCGGCAATATAGATCAATCGATGCTAATTAGGAGGTGATCGTTCGACACCCAGTACCATCGTAAGAATATTTCAACCCCGCCGCGGTGATAAATCAAACTCGAAACCGTAATGAAAGCGAACGGATCGCGTCGCGAAGAGAAGGGAGGAAAAAATATCACGGAAAAAATCAGGTGCGTCCCCCGGTCGGGAGAAAAACAGTCGGTCGGGCGTCGCGGGTGGTGGGCGGGGGTGGGTGGTGGCGGTCGATGCGGGGGGCGGGCGCTGGGCGGGCGACGCGTGCGCGGTCCGGCCCCGGAGGCGCGGAGGCGCCACACTCACGACGGCCCCGCCGCTGCTCGCCCGTCGCCGTCCGCACTCGCGCCGCCGCCTCTCTCGCGCCGACGCCGGCCCGCGCCGAGCGATACATTCAGTGCCCGATCCTTTACATGTCCAAAGTGCTAAAGCCAGTGCTACCGATCGCACCCGCGAGAGTGATCCCGCAGCTTAACGACGAACAGACCTGCACGACGATCAGGGTTAGTACTACGATTGTGATCGATGACGCTGTAAAAAGTTTATTTCGAGCGCAAAGTTTGGTAAAGTTAAGTGCGCGCCACGGATGCACATTGCTACAGCCGCAAGTGGTTCCTATCGGCTGGGCGGCGCCGGCGAGTCGCTCCCTCCTCTCGGCCCTCACTAAAAACAACAAACAGATCAATCGACCTGTTATATTCATACAGACACTCGTAATCTTCTCCCTGTTATTGCACTCCGCCGAACGAATCGGCGAATAACAACCACAAATTTTGTTTTTATGCCTAAATATCGCGATAAGATAAGAGTCGCAACACTAATAGCTAGAAATAAAATCGTGGAATCGCATGTAACGGTGATATTAACAGTGAAAGGGTCAAGTTCTACTTTTTCTTAAATTACGTCGAAAAGCTATTTTGTGGCACACTGTATCCAAGGGCTAATATAATGGTTTGGTATGTTTTTTTTAATGTAAACAATATTTTTATTTAAGTTAATAAAAATAATTTTTTTATTGACTAAGAACTAGTATGAAATAGTTTTTGTTACGTGTAGCGAAATTATCGTGTTTTGATATTGTGGCTTATATTTTGTGGTTGTAGGCTCGAAGGTATACGTCGTGTAGTACGTAGTTAAAATTTTATAACAATTTTATATTAGTTTTTTTTATCAAAAATGTGTTTTTTTTGTGAATATTTTTCTTTAAATCGACGTAATAATTATCAGTTGAAATTTACTATTGAACTAAACATGTTTGTTGACTATTATATCTTTATGTATAAGTTGCCATAATACATAAAGATTCAAATCACTTATATTACTCAAAATGTAGTAGGATGTTTTTATGGTTTTTTTTTTAATTTTGCTAAAAAAAATACCGTTTCGAAATGTATTTTTTAATTTAAATATATTCCACCCATAAAAATATAATAGCCAACTTACTTATTTTTATTGCGACCTTAATTTTTACCGACTCTATTTTGTAACGAGTATCTTACACAAAACGCTCTTCCAAATTCTCAAATCCAATACCCCGCACTAAAATTTACATCTTACCTTACAAGGTACCTACCACACAAGGTATTATTCAGTTTCCAAAATTGGCATACAATCAAAACTGGACACGGCTTCTAAACTCACCTGCAGGGAGGCATGGCTGCCAACTCCGAGGGGCGATCCACGTAATATTGTCACTGCAGCCCCACATGAAAATGTAGATAATTTTTTTTCGTTTATTCCAACCCCGCTTTTGTACACGTTGCTTTTTGACAACAATGTCTGCTGCCATTGGTCGCAAGTATTTTGTCGATTACAATAATAGCAAAAATGTATTGTAACAAGAATAAATCTATGGCAATCAACATTTACCTGAAACTTTTAAGGATAGGACAAGAAGGAAAAACTGTAAAAAATCTAATAATACCGAATGAATCAACAGGCATTTGCCGCAACGTGACACTTTTGAAACCATCGTAAAACAAAATTGGAGCTAATATTTGAAAGGATTTACTCATTCAAACAAAACATTTTCCCATCAAAGTATTGGAAGTTGGGCAGGTATTATTAATATTTTACAAAGACTTGTCTCTTCTAATCTATTTCTACTAAATGTTATCGTTGGAGTGAGCTGAAAATTTTCCATTAAATTTATTCGGATTAAAATACCTACTTGAAATCAATTCCTCAACTTATTTATTAAATTCCAAGTTGATGTGATCATATTTTCTAGTTCAATATTCTGACTGTAGACGTTTGTTTTATTTCGTTTTATAAATCGAATATTTACTTATTAAAAATGTCAAGTAAGTAATAAAAAGGAAAAAAATGTACACCAATTTATTGAACAGATATACCTAATCGGCTAAAAAAGTACAATTAAGGTGTTATCCATTTAAAAAATGTATGTAAAAATAACAATATTAAGTTATATTTTTTGTTAGATATTTTATTATGTTTTATATTATATTTACGTATTTAACCTTTTTGCACACAATCTTACCTACAACTAAACAAAAAAATATGCTAGTTATAGAATACCATAATTTCCAATAATACACGTAGTACTCAAACCGATAATATATGTTTCGCGTGCCGTATCTGCTAGGAAATAATAATTACGTACGTATTCGTTCCCACTGTTGCGTCGGAATTACTGTAAACACAGATTTTGTATTTCTACCTTATTGAGTAACACAAGAGATCATTATCCTATCAAGCTTCAATTACCCACCGGTGGCCGCGTAACAATAAAATTTTCATTGTGTCTCTGCCGTGGCCTAACCGGTACTCTAATAAAACAAGATTAAATCGTTTTTTTTTTAGTTTTATAAGTAATAGTTGTCTGGGTCATTGTCAAACTAATTAGAGGTAAATATTTTTTACCCCGGTGGGTTAAAACAAATTTTCCTTCTAAACAAATTAAATTTAACCCACCGGGGTAAAAAATATTTATCGTTTTTGAATGGTAATTAAAATTTTAAATTAATATTTTTTCTGAATTCACTAAGTAAAATGAGGGTGTTTCACCTTAAACTTCAGAATTAATTACTGCCAAGTTAGATTAAACTCAAACACTACTTAGTCCCAAGTATTCAATCAAGCAGATTAATAAAAATGTGTTTAAAATGACATGGTGTTTTTTTTCTGCCATAAAAAAACCTCGTGGCCGACATCTCCACAATTATGAAGGTCAAGCTTAATTATATATTTTTTGTAATTGTTTTTATTGATTACTTCTACTAGGATTCTGTCTTAAATGCTTATTGAATTAATCTTAAATTCAACAAATTATAAAATTACGCGTTTGTTGTCTGGTTCACATGTAATTTACGTCATCCAATCTAGAATAGTACAGGTCAGTTTGGCTATCATATTTGGCTAGGACTAATGGAAAAGCATTTAGTGACTTTAATTTTGCTAGCACTATACTATAATATATATTTTTATCAATATTGGACATCACGTACATTCTGATCTTAAATTAAGTAGCTAAAGCACTTGTATTATAGAAATCAGAAACAGCAACGGTTCCACAACATCCAGACCCGAGACAATACAGAATTCTTATTCCACATCGACCTAATCGGGAATCGAACCCGGATCTTTAGAGATGGTGGCAACGCCCAGTCTGTCATGCTCGCCTCTCGGCCACGGAGGTCGTCGCTATATAACTGTTCTAAGCTCAACAATAGGAAAATAAGATTAAACATTTTTTTTTTTGATAAATCTGTTTTCACTTTTGAAATATAAAGACCAATAACGTTTAGCTTTTCAAATCATATTCTATTTTGGTTAAAAAATGCCAAGACATATCAATACTGTAAAGACGAAAAATCGCTTATTATGTTTATCTTCATTTTACGGTTAAACCATATTTTAAAAAATTAGAAGAACCTTTAATTATTTATTCTACTGACTCTAACTTGCTCTTACTCTTTCAGGGTTCAGTATCGGTGATTCACCTTTGTTGAAAACTTAAAGTCATCTCACATTTCACTGCCTCTTTTATTGTCCCGGTCAACAACTTTCTTGTTTATTTCTGTAATTTTGTACCAAAATTTAGAGATACTTACTTATCCTCATTCGCTTTAGCAAAATCATGTTCATTAAAAAAAAACATTAGTTTTAAGTTTTCTGAGCAAACCTAGCATAGTAAAATAATACATGAGTACGGTACATTCTCTTGTATACTAGAACTGCAATGCTAAAGAGAAATGCTTGAAAACGTGCTAGTTTCCCAGACGTTCTGCGGCAGCTTTTACTATTTAATGAACCAGCAACAAGTAGTCATAACTAGTTCCAAGATTAATTATAGTTTGAAATAAAACTTTGAAATAAATAAAACATATTTGAATGCGAGAAGGATAATAGCGGATAAAATGTAGGCAGGTTGTATGATATTTTTTAACAAATTAAGTCCTACCTATATTTATTTTATGCATTTCTCTAATTATCTATTTTAAAGTAGGAAGTTTTAAATGTACAAATGTTGGGGTAGGTATTTCACATACACAACACAGTCTTAAACAATTAATTAGACAGTTATTAGGCACCAAGATAGTGGAATCATCGACACAGCGTAATTTAATTCAGTACGTTTTTTTCTCAAATTCAAAAACAATTAAAATTGTTTATTTTTCTGCCAACCCGTTAAAAATTTTTTTTCAACATTATAAATTTTACAACAAGGTTTTAAACTATTAGATTCATTGTATTATTCTTGTTAGTTCTGTTTAACAACTAGTTCAACAGTTTTTAGAAAAATCTGCAATACCACATGTTCCTACAAGCTGAAACGAAACGCACTGAAACGCTATTGTACACACATACACATACCTACAATTATTTTTTCTGTGGTCGTACGTTGTTGGATTGTCAGTCACATTATAAGTCACTTGCCATGTTTTTTTGACGAATAAATAAGTGAACATTAAGAATTGTATTTTATAACGCGAAAGCAAGTAAATAATGAAAAAAAAGATGAATTACGAACAAACAAGTAAACATCGGAAGAGAACAATTTAACAGTAAAAATAAAGCGAGTATATAAATAGCCCATAAACGTCGAAGTAACGAGTTAAACGACTCAAATGTTGCAATATGGTATTTAAGAAATATTCGAAAATAGTACATTGTACAACAAGTGCATAAAACGCACCATTTTACCCGAGACGACGTACACCCGAACCGCAGGCGAGGGTGGATAGTCAAATCGAGGGTAAATAGTAGTTTGTACAACAAGTGCATAAAACACACCATTTTCATTAAATAAATTAACTATACGTCCGATGGGTCGGACTAAAAAAAAAAACAGAATATCTCTTTTTTGGATTAATTGGAAGAGCAATAAAAAAATACGTTGTACGCTCGAACGGAAATATCTGTCGAACATCAGACCACGTGCTTAGGTCAATGACGAGTGTTGAACTAAGTACCAGTTTTATGTTTTGAGTTATTTATGACTTGAGTTGAAACGACAGTGAATCTCAATTGATTAAAATTATAATTTAATTTAAATTAAGTAGAAATAAACAACTTGTAATCTAACAGTTCAGCTACAATATTTGAGTATCTAAATGTACACATAATTGAACAAGAATACCAAGGAACCATTTTTCTAAGTGTTTTGGCACTATTTCCATACTAACTCACGTTGTCCTATCCAGCCATCGATTTACTACATATCTTTTAAATACATTTGTCATATTTCGGTCAGCGGGGTAACCATGAACTCTTAAAACAATCTCAAAGCTGTCAAATCTGACAATTTTGGTACGTCATTACATACAAAATTTGATAGATTTGATAATGTTTGACAGATTTGAGATTGTTTTAAGTGTTTGTGGTTACCGCCCAGGGCCATAACCATGAACTCTTAAAACAATCTCAAAGTTGTCAAATCTGTCAATTTTGGTACGTCATTTCATACAAAATTTGACAGAAATGATTATTTTTGACAGATTTGTGATTGTTTTAACAGTTCATGGTTAGGGCCCAGGTTCCTTATGCAAACACTTTAAATTTCAAGAGCAATGCTTTCTGATAAAATCATTTTATGTTACATAATATATTATTGAGGTAAATGGCAATATTTTTTGTTACGGCATACTAACCAACTAACGCGTTACGCACCCCGTTCTAAACTGCTACATAAACACAACTAATGTAACAGCGAAACCTAACCAGCTAACAGCAATATGCTGTAGCCGTCAACCGTAAGGAGCAAACATGGCTAATGATCGAATAGCGGGGATTATGATAGATGAAAGTTAAATGTCTCACGCACACCTAACTCTTGTTTGTGCTATATGATATGATATATCGTGTCCCTTTTTGACGTATGTGCGTCTTGTAGAGCAAACTTTGCCATGTAGAGGCGGTGTAGTGTTTTGCGGCTATCTTTACTGTCTTTTGATGTAAGTGACATTTTGGTAATTCAAATAGGGAAACATTCCAAATGTAAATGGTTAAAGGTTAGCTGTTGAGCTCTTATCTTGGAACCGAGGTAAAATATTATGTGGTTTCTAAAGCTGAGCTTTGATCATGATTACAATCACATGCTAGCGATTATTGTGTCACTTGTCTTAAACGCCAAGATACGGGAAAAACGGTTTTCATGAGGAAAACAATGAACACATTAATTTAAACTACAAAATACATTTTAAACTCATAACTCGAGATCGTAAGGCTAACACGCAAGACTAACAAATTGTCGTTTAAACAAATGGGTCCTATTTGCTTTCTAATTGGTCCTAGTTGAATATAAAACGACTGCCGACACGGCCTTAAGTTGTTTGACGTAGTAATAGTGGCTGTTCTTGTTGTAATTACTTATAGCTTATACTGAAGTTATATTATTATGCCCAGTAGTCCCAGAGGAGGTAGGGGTTGAGCCTGTTATTAATTCACACAATATCCGTGTTTACGTCAGTTTAGCCCCGATATCTTCACGTTTTTGGATACATTAGAGAATTGGATGAATCACTTAAAAGGGTTTAATGTTGTTAAAATCAAATTCGGGCTTAATATTATAATAATGATTTTATTTATTACATTGCGATGTAGATTTTCTTTTAGTGTCGTCTTATTGTATGTCAAAATACTACTAAACCATTTTTTTAGTCTAGAGTAGTCTTTTTTTTTTTGTTATTCTGACACTAAAATAGTAATGTTTGGCCATATTATTAACACCTAAATTATGTAATTATGAGACACTTCATACATTACAGGATTTTTTGGGTGTAGGTTAATACGACTTACCTTAGAAAACTCAAGGTTATAGAGAGAGCAGTTTTATTAACAGTTCAGGCTTTGACTTATCTGGCCTTTTAAATTTGAAAATTAAAGCAAATTTAGTTTGTCACCTTGAATGTGTCGAATCATAAATTTCACTTATAATATATTAATTCACTGGCCAATATTAAATTCTCGTTATACGAGTAATATGACGCGTTCCTAACTGCCAACATTTAAGCGACCGTCAATCACCAAAACAAATGACAGTAGGCGTGCATTTGCTATAGTAAAATATGCTAGTATATTATATTTAATGAAATTAAAAGATAAAGTACTTATTTATAAGGTTAAATAATATGGTCTTATTTGATGAAATTTCGATGATAAATGATGATAATAGATATAAAGGTAATTTGAAATTTTCTTTCGAAATTTCTTGTCTGAGCCAGGAACTTCAATCCAGGAAGAATCAATTCGAACCAAACTTGAAAAATCAACCCTGCAGAGTCGAGAATACAAACCATATAAAAGAAAAGACATTTTTTGTTAAGCAACGTTTGAATGTGGCTGTTGTTGATTTTATAAATTGACAAAAACGAAATATTATTATATGATTTCGACTTTTCCTAATCCTATGAATGCAGGTTTTCTACTCAAGTCACAGATAAAAATACACACGTAGATACTTTTACTGGAATAATATTGCTCTCTTTTTTTGAGTCAGCCAATCGTTTATTGCTCTCTAGAAAAATGACACACGACAATTTACAGCGTTATCGATAAAACAATATCCTGGATAAACTTTAATAAAAATATCTAGATTAGTGTCGTGTTAACCTTTTTAGTGCTAGCTAGGGGATATCAGGCAGATGTCATGATTGCACAAAGCCCACACTATGCTAACACAGACATCTTTCAGCTTAGCTATTTGGCCCCGTGTAAGTTTATGCTTCTAGGATTCATCCAGGTTTGATTTTTTTGGATCAAGCCGTTGCTGGTAATGTTTTTAGCTCAGTCTACTAGAGCTGGACTAGCAAAAAAGTAAGAAAATGCACTGAACCACTAATAAGCAACCTCTGGCATGTTGTGAAACTGGAGCCAGAGGTGGCTATTCCGGTTTTATTTCTTCAATCATCGAGCCGCTTGTTGCACAATTGACTAAGATGCTGGTATTATTTTTAGTTCAGTCTACCAGCGCTGGACTAGCAAAAAAAGGATAAAATGTACTGAACCACCAATATGCAACCTCTGGCATTCTTGTGAAACTGGTGCCAGAGGTGGCTATCCAGATTTTATTTTCTTAATCATCGAGCCGTTGATGCAAAATTGGCTGAGATTCTGGTATTAATTTAACATATCCAGCACTAGCATGAACATTTTTTGCAAGCAATGGGCCACCAATAAACCAGTGTTGACATGCCAGTGAGACTAGTGACAGCATCTGATTCCATATAAATATGCCTCTAGGTTCATCCAGATTTGATTTTCTTAGACCATTGTTCTTCAACAGCTGTAGTTGGCACAGTAATCAGCTAAGACGCTTGTTTAATTATTAGTTTTATAACAACGAGGACTGGACTGGCACGACAAATTTATTGTTTACACGCACTGGGACAGCAATACGGCAGCTCTATCTTGCTAGTGTGACTATAGATCCAGCTGCTAGCTCCATATTATTTATTTCTTAGTTCATCTATATCTGAATTTCTTCGATCAATCGAGCCGTTGGCGCAAGAATCGGCTGAGATGCTAGTGTTATTTTTAGCCCCATCGTTATAACCGTTCCGTTTTGGTGATCACCTAGTTCGACGTAAGGCAATTTATCGGTTGTTTTGGAAGTTACCGAAATAGAAACTCTTAGAAGTAAATTAGGGTGTAATACGTCTTTCAGCATCGACTTAAGTTGAGCGACATCTAGTGTTGACTTACATTAATACCTTTTTGTTTATTGGTTTTTAATCTTGTTCACACTTATGTATAGGTGGTCAAATTTTTTTTTATAAAGATTTCTAAATTTTTATCAAATATTTTTGGGACAAACATATCATTGGATATAGATACCATAATTAATTATGATTAAGTTAGAACATTCAAAATTTAGATCACCTTAAAACATTGGTAAGGATGGATTAAAGTTACAGTTCATTAATTAAAATTTAAAAGCAAACACCTCTTCGATTCAAACTTTAATACTTGTGTAGTTTCAATACTCGTAGTTGTTAAACTTTCTCTATGATGGTAGTACATTAATTACTCTGCTAGAGCAGGGTTAAGTTCGTGTAGATTTACGATCGAACCCTTTCATTAAGCAGGTATTAAGGAGACAGATAAGCCTACATTATACACTTGTTCATACCATTTCGGAGTTTGCATGACAGCTTTATAGTCACAAACGAACTGTGACCCACTTCAATACGGATAGTATCCCTAATACTCGTATGTAAACATTGTGGTTTAATTTATATGTAGGTGGGACTCCAAAACTTTCAATAGCATGGAAGGGTTAACGGAATCAAAATTTATGTTACAGGGATAACTATTTGTTTTACTTGAAATACAGATTTTGTGCCTGTAGTAGTTATTTAGAATTTAAAAAATAAATACAAATAAGTTATAATTTGAGATGAAATGAAATTTACATGTAGGTACTTATTCTGTGTATAGGACTAATACGTGTACATTTCAATTCACTTCAAATTAAATGTAATATTTAAAAGTTATACGTAATTTTAGTAATAAAATACAACCATTATGTACTAGATATAATAATATCTAACCCTAGTAGCATAATTGTTAGTAATCACTTTTGAGAGTACCTATCAGTATAGAAACCAATAATTAAAGCTAATTTTAAAATCAAAACCAAACTACAAACTTGTAAACGAAAACAAAGTTACTAACTTATTGTTAGTAAACAAATAAATACTCGTTTAAAACTTCCCTGTTTTTGACCTGGATATAGTTGAAGGAAAAACAACGTGCATTGTTTTTAATATCTAAGGAAATTGTCGGATTAAAACGTTAATTTAGCCGAGGTGTACGGTGGACGGGCCCTTGTTTCGTTTAGCACTTACAAAGAGCAATCGATTTTAGAGCTCGCTGGATTGAAAATTATATGAGAAGCCTTAGAGAGTGGGTGCGGGTGGTGTTCGTGAGCCGCCAATGCGCTTGTCTTTCGGTTCAATGGGCTTTCTTTAAATTGACGCTGGCCGCTCTGCCGCCGCTTATTGCATCCCGCCCGCAACGTCGCGACGTCCACGATATTGCTTCCATTCGACCTTTAAGCAAATAGAATTTCTCAGTCTGTAAATAGGATAGCGTTATAGGTAAATCTTAAGCGTGTCCTTACATCGTTTACGGGAAAAAGATATAAATTCAATTTTTGCCGAACGATGGCACTCTAACGTCTAATCCGAAGCAGAAGCGAATTTAACTAAAGTCTTTCAGGCAAATTCGTGCGTGATAAAGGCGAATCCTTCAGCACTTGTCAGGATTGTCTCTTTCAGGTTCCAGGTTCTATTCATATTCATACTCGAGGCCGCGGATAACAAAGTACCATACAATGTCGTTTTTATTCTGACGAGTGAACACCAAGAAAGTTGCGTGCCGCGAGGATTTCCATCATGGGACCCATCAAATAATAACGAGGTCGTCCTTCTCAAACGGAGCGCTGCCCGATATCGCGGCCAATCTTTTGTGCTTTATGAACATGTCATTGTTATTCGGTAAATCGTTTTTATGTTCACTTATGAAGCATGCGTGTATTGATTAGACGAAGGCAGGGCTGATATGTCTATTCAGGCAAATGGTTCAGTTAATAGGTGTGGGAGCTCAGATCTGCAGTACGCGCCCGGTCGGCCTTCTGCCCATTGTCGCTCGCAAGAGGAACCATCATGAATTCTGGCCACGATCTACTCTGAGGTTTATTGTAATTTACAAAACTGACGGAGGTTTTGTTGCTATCATTCTGGGAACGTGTGTTTTGTTGCTCCGCTTTTAGGGTCGAGAGAGGCTTTGGATTAGGGTTGTTGCGAAAACAAACAAATAGTCATTTGTCTACCCACTCAGGTAGTGTGGGCAAACAAAATATTTAATGACATAAGATATTGTTTCGAATTAAAAAAATTTGCTTTATTAAGCTCTAGTAATACCTAGTAAATACCCAGTGCAAGGTTGAATAAGTTAAAGTATCTTTTTTGACGACTCTTTTAATTTCATGTCAAATAATAAAAACTCTTCTAGCAGTAAATACGAATAAAACATTGATAAAGAACATTTGTACTTCAATAACATAGATATTGCGAAATTCGCGTTCTTCGAACAAACTAGGTACAAAAATATTTTACGTTAAAATTTCCCGATAACCACTTCCTTTCTCGAGCGATTTTCATGTAACTTATTACAAAACGGTCTTATATGTCTAGGCTCGTTATTTAAGGGAATACCTAAGGTAGTAAACATTATACATTTTACTGAAAGCGGAAGGCTACTAATGGCATAAATTGAAGAGCGAGCGCTGGAAGCAACCGCAGGATTTTGCGTATTTGAAATTCAGTTCCTAGCAACGAAGCACCGGGAAGGTTCCACCGATCGACTATATTGCTCACCCTTTATAAATTCCCCTTTAGAAAACCGAAGGAGATGGATCGTTTCAAACGTGTTGCGGCAACCTGAATTTTAAATTTCTCATATCAAACTCGCTAAAACACCATTGAAATTCGAAATCAATTGACAACCGCAGCGCCGAATAGATTTTTTGACGCGACCGAAGTGGCAATTAAAACAGTTTTCAAGTATTATAACAATGTAATCCGTTTGTTAAGAGCCGTCACTCGATGGGCTCGCGAGAACGGCAACACATTCCGAAATTTTTGCAGAATGAATAGCACAAATCATAGCTTTTGAATGCCTTTTTGTGAACGACTGTACAGGTGAAATTTTAACACGTTTGTTAGAAAAAAAAATTTGCTGTCATTTATCTTTTTTTCTGTAATGGTCTGAACTTTTGCAGTTTTCATTTAATGGTTACCTTCGTATTTGATAAACGAAGAACTATAACTAAGTATTGTGTATATGAGGAACTATCATTTTATATTGACATAATAATAATAACAAAATAATTATTCAACCATGAATATTAGCTTGAATAGCTACTGTTGCTTTCCAAACAGGCATGAAAATACAGAAGAAGCAGACTTTTTACTCCAAAAAAATCATGACTGTCTTGGATGGAATGAAGGATGACCTTTATTTAAACAAAAAATAAAATAAATAGTTTTTTTTTATGGAATACTATATCCCTCTTTGAACTTGAAGTGGCAACCGCAAACTGAAAAAGAAGAAAACTAAACTACTAACTGATCATTTCGCAGATAATGTGCTTTCAATACAAAAAGAAGTGACAACATGGAAAAATGAAATTATAGGATATTTTATACCATTAATCCCACTGCTTCTACTCCAGGAGAAGATTTCCAGCTTGGTCATCTATAAAAGCTATCCAAAAAAAGGTTAGGTAGTTCCAGGGGTCTATGGGGTTTGGTACAAAATAATTCAGAAAGTGAACGGAAGAAGTTTGAAATTTTTAATCGATTTCTTTTCAGTGCAAAGTGGAAGGCGGATAAAATTAAAGTTTTTAATTTTTAGACAAAAATAGTGGCATCATTATCTATACATATTGTAAACCAATAGAAATCGCGTCTCTGTACATTTATTAAAATATCAGAAAGTGAGTGTAGGCGATATGAAAAGAGTAACAGAACACATTTTTTTCTGTCCAAAAGTGCTGCGACGAATTTTTACTAACATATTAATCTTAGCTAGGCGCAACTTATAGACTTTGTTTCATTGAAATCTGATGCCAGAGAAAAAAATACAGTTATTTAAAGATTTTCATTTTAAATTTGCCGCGCGCATAATGATTGATTCTAAAGCTTACCGTCAGCAAAGAATTTTGAAATTTTGAAAAGAACATTAAAATTTTGATTTAAAAAAAAAAAAACCGACTTCAATGTCTTGCCTAATGTACAAATACGTACAATGTCTTATTTTGTAAATAATAATATATAATAATATGTTATTATATACCAAAGCCTTACTTTACAAACTTAAACGAAAGGAAAATACTATAATATTAAAACTGTAAGAGGTCAAAGTCTGTACATTAAAGATATTGTAAAAATTGTTTTTGAGGGGCTCTATTGTCGACTGAGGTACTGAAGACACAAATGCAATTATTTTAATTTTTTTCTATATGTCTGTTTGTATCTTGGCCGAATATCATGCCAAAACTACTGAATAAATTAAAATTAGCATGATTTGAGTTCATACTAAAAGGTTTGACACAAGATACTTTTTATCCCGAAATTCAGCAAGGTGCTCTTGGGAGAGTGGTTGAAAGTTAAAAATGCTAACTTAGTTTAAATCATTAACGCGTAGTCTGATTTCATTCCTATTTTTTTAAGTAAGTAGGTACTGAAAAGATCATCTGATAAATATTTCATGGTCATCGATTAGGCAGTTTGGAAATTAGTCATCAAAGCTTGAAATAATAAAATAAATAATTTTGGACTACCTATGTCCGTTACTTTGGTCTTATGCCTGATGATCTCGTTTCTGATTTTATCTCTTAACGAAATCCCAAGCATCGACCTTTCCATAGCCCGCTGAGTGACGTAAAGTCGGTGGGCCAGCTGTACTGTCATATTCCACGTTTCGGCTCCATAGGTCATCATCGATAGGTCGCACTGATCTTATACCTTGCTATTCAGGCATTGTGGCAGTGGCGACAAAAAGATATGACGCAGCTTACCAAATGCTGCCCAGCCAAGCTGCATTCTCCTAGCGATTTCCCGCTCGAAGTTGTCTTTACCCAACTGCATCACTTGACATCACTCAACGAGCATCACGCTTTCGACGGAAACCGGACCGGGGATGGCATAGTCATTGAACTTGACTTTGGTCTTGTCCAAGTTCATCGCCGCGTTGTCATGTTGAGACTATGCAGCACTTTTTGCAAATCCTCTAGCAATTCCACCATAATGACAATGTCATTGGCAAAACGGAGGTGCGTGAGATGTTCGCCGTTGACTTTGATGCCCGTTCCTTTCCAATCCAGTGTCTTGAAGACGTCTTCCAGTGTGTTTGTGAACAACTTCGGAGATATAAAATCTCCTTGTCTTAGGCCTCTGAGCAACTGGATAGGTTTTGTTTTATGGTTTTGGATTTGAACAGTAATCGATGCCATTTTATATAGGCTACTCAGCACCTCTACATACCGCCAATCAACCTGGCATCGCTGTAAAGACTCTAGAACACCCTAGGTCTCGACGGAGTCGAAGGCTTTCTCGTAGTCCACAAAGACTAGGCACAGAGGTTGATTATACTCCTCTGACTTCTATATAATCTGCCTTACTGTGTGGATATGGTCTATACTATACAGCCTTTACGAAACCCAGCCTGCTCCGGTGGCTGGAAAGCGTCAAATCTTGCGGCTGGACGATTTGTGACGACTCTTGAAAACAGCTTTAGACGGCTAGTCTTACGCACTTATAATTATGAAAACGATTTTATGCCTTCTATTCTTAACTTACTCGTGAAAGAGAAGAGTGGAAAAGGCGGGTAGAAAGGCGCTAATAGGAGTACTTGTCCGCAGTCCACGGCGTTGCTTGATATGACATACAAAACATCCTGTAGTTGGCAAGCAAAGATGCAGACACAGCTAGTAAACAATATTATAATAATTATAAATGTTCTCAGGCCCAAGCCGTGTGTGCCCGCTGCAACTCTAGTATCCTTATCTTAATGATGCCTCATAATAGGTCGTTCAATAAACTGAGGCCATAATTGGCGATACAGACAACGGATAGATACATATTTATCAAAGGCACGATACCTAGCCAAGCACGCAAATAGGTAAAAACCTGCACAAATGCATTGGTAAACGAGTCGATCACAGGACAAATAGCGACAGTCAATAAAGAATCATGGCTCGGTGTATATTCTCTGCAAATTACGAATGCAGCCCGCTGTCTGTCCAAACGACAGCCGGCGGAGTCGGCGATGCCTGCAACGTCATATCAATCACTATTCCCGTCCCTAGATACCTGGCCTGGATACGAAATTACAGGAATTTATATACAGGCCCAACTTACGGAGATTTCCGAGCGGAAACTGACAACTAATTTTGGGAACTAAACTCGTTCGAAATGCATTTTTAAGTGGTAACATCCAACAGAAGTGTTTATCTAAAGGCTGCGGTGAGTTAGAGTTTATATTATGACTTGCAATTAATATCGTTATGAAATAGAGGTTTCTGAAATTAAGTATCACCAGGTTAATGATTCGAAGGAGAAATACTGCTTTATAGTTATTCGTACAACTTACCTAAACAGTTATAGATTTAAAATTGAACACTGAAGTTGTGATTTCACAAGAAAGCAAACCTTTGATAATAAGTTCATACCTTCCTGTAGGTTAAAAGTAAAGCGAGTTCATAATTTAGAGAAATAAATTTATCTCAACAACACAATCTTTATTTTTGATTACTGTTTTAAAAAATACCAAAATCTATCCTTTAAAAAATCTAAAAGAACATTGACAAAGATAGTAGCAACGCAAGATGGCTGCTACCGCGGCGTTATATCAATCACCATTGCGAGCCGATCCCTTGGCATTTGGCCTGGATACCAAATTACACGAATTTACGTAGAGGGCCTAACCGCGCCCGTTAGACCGGGGATTAGGCGGTCGGCGCAGCTTACGCTGATCGGCCGATACTCAGCCGATGTGCGGTGGTCGATCTTCCAACCATTTTTGTTGACTGTACAAAACATTCTAGTTTCCTATTAGTTGACGAATGTCTCTTCTAGCATCGTTGTTATTGACTGTACAAAAAAACAAAAATTCACAAGCTATACCCAATAATATATTTTCATAATCGGGCTTGGCTTATATGTCACGAGACTTGAAGTAAATCACGGTTATTGTGCTCAGTTAACTTTAACCTTATTTGTTTAAATTAAAGCCTGTTATCGATAATGATAACCAATGAACGCAATTTTTATACAAAAAATATGACACATTTATAAGATTTCAGAAATGATGGGTCTTGTTAGTCTATTTCCTCGGAACATATTGTGTTTTTAATGTTAAATAATGACCCTTCTTTGTTTATTTGTTGTTTTACTCACGTCTTAAGCAAAGTATAGATTATTTTACATAATAACTTACTTAACGAATTTACACTTTTATTTATCTTATTCTTAAAGAAGCAGTACAAATATAAAAAAATAAGATTATTAACTAAATGACTTACTACAGACTTACAGTATAATACGACGAGTAGGTCACTACCTAAGTAATTTCCCGGCTACTTTTCTCGCCGACTAAAGTAAGGATAGTTTGACAGCCCATCTATAACTGTCATCATAAATGTTAGCGTAAATAAGTCTTTAATAAGCAAGTTAATAAGTAGAAAACTTTGAATAAACTCTTCTTAGGCCGTCAATGTTAAGAGCCATCAGAAGCAACTGCCTACTTTGCCAAAGTTACAACTAAGTAGGATTTATGTTAGATTCATGTTTCCTTAAAAGGATTATGGCAATATCATACTGACAACATGTTATTTTGTAACTTTTCTATTACAAAATCAGAAGGGTTTACTTGTTTTAAATTAATTATTATATAACGTTTTAACTCATAATTAATGTTAATATACAAATTTTTCAAACTATTGGGCCAAAAATATTTTATGACATCATAATATGAAATCTTATAATTAAAACAAATACTAGTAAAACAGCTTTTGCTTCCAATAACGATTGGTGTTATTAGCTGCAATGTAGACATACTATTAAACTTGTTATTTTATGTTAACACAAAGTGTATTACTGTTTATTCATGGCCCAACCTTCGTCGAAAAACATAGTGGCGTATAATATTAAATAGAACGAACCGACCAAAAGCACAAATAAACGGAGGCTACACTATCAGCCGAAATCAGATATGAAAATATTTTGCCAGTCAGCAGTTTACCTAAGTTGTAATGGCAAACACGGCTAATACCCTTTCATTTATAACTCCCTCTGTGGTTCTTGATATAGGCTTGCCCTTAATTCCGCTTTAATTAGTGTCACGCAAGTTCCTTAATCCTAGGCTCGAGGATCGTACGACCGTTCTTAAAATGGAGATTAGTGCGGCAAATATCTCGAACTACGCCAGCGTTCATAAAGCCACTATACAACTGAGTAAAAACCGTTTGCCGTTCAAATGCCCCGGGGTAGGGGTGAAGTAATATTTAGCTTATACAGGTAGTTTGAGAATATGGTTACACATAGCGATACCGCAGGGATTCAATGTTTTGAATCACTTGAAACGATATCACCGTTATATTCTGCGGGGAAGTCATTAAACTAGAGATAAAGATTCCAAGAAAAGATCCAAAACTTTCCGAAGATATTTTAACTCGACCACTTTAAGTAAGTAGACGTACCGTATCTGTTTCAAAATTTAAAACATTTTGCAGTACACAGAAATAAGTACGTATCTGAAAAATTAATTCCAGTCAAGAATTTTAAAGCGTATAACTATATTTTCCATTCGCCGCGACATGTCGGCACGAAGAGTCACTGCGACGAGGAATTCTAAAAGAACTTGAACACAAACATAGTATTTTGTGTACGGAAGTCCTTCCGCGACCGCGTAGAACGGATGTGTTGGAAAACGCTTGCATACTTAGTAGGCGTGCCTAAAAGACACTGCGGTATAGTTTACCTACAGCGGATTACACGAAACTTAAACATGCCACCTAAATCTGCGACAAACCAAACCACCCCATTTGCGCGAACTGCCTTTATCCGTTCACCCAACTAAATTACTGCCAGATTCTAACCTCACCCCAGTCTTCTTAGCGCACCCAACTCACATTTCATATCTTTGTAATGCTACGTAAATACACTTAATCGAATTCTGACACATCTCAACCCGCGAAGCTCACCTCGTTTCTGGTTAATCTCGTTAAAATTTTAAACACAAATTTCTTGGTACGTCACTGAAATTTATTTCTGGGTTGTCTTCGTCTTGTCAGTCGACAAATTAGTTACGGATTTATTCATGTCAATCGACGGGCTATTTTATTTTTAACGAGACATCAAACATTATCGAGGACTCGCGAGTTGCTCAAGCGCCTGTTTACAAATAAGAAACGTCGAGGAGACGAGTGCGTAATAAATTTTATAACACGGCATCGATCCGGATTCGAATGTAATAATAATATATTGGTACGAAATATTGGAATGTTTCGGTGCGCTCGGCCCGCGTCTGAAAATAGACCCTCATCAAAGACAAGCAGGTTTGCAGCTGTAAATCCATTTCAGTGTGGCTTGTCCGCATTATAAATTGGAGTGTATGTGTGTGTATGTACGTCGTGAGCAGCGCCGTGTGCGGCGCGTCCTACGACCACCGCTCCCATCTCATGTAGCATTCGTTTGCGTTTTCTATTAACGTATCCCGGACACTATTATGGCAGCTAGATGGATGCTGTAATTTGATTTTGCATTCATCCCCAGAATTAGAGCAATACAAGTCGCCAGTTCGCCACCAGACTTGCAAATATACTTTTTACAATAGTTGCGGAGGTTCATTATCAACAATGTCACTCCGTTGACAAACTACTTGTGTATGATAATTCGAGTCATATTGCATTTGATGAAACGCGGTGCGGGCTGGGTTCGCTGAGCACTCTAGACGACCGCAGTGCATAGATTTGCATTTTACGGTTTTGATACGTTGAGCGAATATTCAGTGCGGTGTCGGCGTAGGTATCTTTTCAATTGGACGCGGCGCGAGCGGGCTCGGAGTGGCCGCTGGAGGGCGCTCGAGTGGCGGCGCGTGCTCGAGTGCTCGTGTTGCTGCGCCTGCGCACACCTGGCCCACCTCTCCTCGCCCACACTCCCTCACCCCTTACAAAGGTTATTACAATTAACTCCAATGCCACGTTGAGCCGCAATCTGCTTAAGCTGACGACATGGAATTTAAAAATTGTTAGTGAAAGATTTATATTTTATCTCTAATTAATTTGCCTCTTCGTATAACTAATTAATTACCAAAGTTCCGTGAGTATAGTATGCAGACTGAGATGATATACCTAATTTATGGTTTCCGCGTAAAAATTGCCGGATGAAAATATAAAAACACCAGACAAAGTCCTTTTACAAGGGATTCTTTACATGATTTTGAATGAACAACTTTTCCTCACATTCTTTACGACTATTTTTCCAATGAGATTTTGGCCTAACTTCTTATATTTCAGCACTAATCTAAATACTTTAAAATATTATTTATCATTTGAATAAACTGGCATTTTAATGTGATTTTAATTATCTGTCATGACAACCGTACAGGAAAAAATATACGTTTAAACATGAAGTCGCGGTCGCGTAAAACGGAAGACCGCCATATTGCGACGTGTCAGTCGGTTCTAGTAGCATATAGCATCGCAAGTGAGACAAGCGTTTAACAAGTTTTATGTCTTATCACTCATAAAACTAGCTTCTACGTTGTCTTTTCAGTCTTTTAGTGCTCTCTTTAATCAATTGGGACGAGTTGTAATTCTGCATACGTTTCACGTTGATTTGTTTGGGAACCGGCATTTTTACGGCGTTTTTATCGCCTCAGGTATAACAGATTCGTTTAGAAGTTAATCCTTAAGTTTTATGTCTTTTTAATCTTACCTACTTGATACTGCAGGTTAAAAATCACTGCATGGGGTTTAGTCTGAAAAATATTGATTAAACCTTAGGGAAATACGTATCATAATGATCAAGTAGTGATTCCCCAAAAAATGCTTTAACATTCTAGGTCGTTCCAGATTTTAGAAGTCTGACGATTCTTCAACAATATGTTTTTTGAAGAATCGTTAGACTTCCAAAATCTGGATAAATGTTAAACACTTTTTAACATGCATGAATATCAAAATGGAGACTAGAAAATGAATAATAAACTAGTATTTTGTATAGAAGTTTTATGATTGATATTTAGAGGCAAAGCTGTTATAACGTACATCTCAGTTTTAACCTATGAAGTGGAGGTTAATTTTAATGCACGATTCCTTATCTATAGGGCTGACCCATATTTTTAGTTCCACTTGTAATACTACACCATACAAGATTATAGTTTGTTACTCCGATAAAATACATCCTTAAAAAAAGGATTATAAATGTTAAGGAATATAAATTCAAAAGTCCGTCAAAACAAGAAATACTACTTTTATTAGAAAACGATAAAGGTAAAAAAGGTAGTAGGTAAAGGTAGGGCAGTTAAAAGTGTATTAAAATCAGATTGATTACATAATTAGTTCCAAGTGTGGCTAATAAAAGCAAATTACGAACTATTTTTTTCTAGAAATAGCATCATAATTGTCAAAAATCATTACTCAAGTACTTTTTCCTTTAAAAGTGAAGACTCGTCTTCGTCCCTTTTGAACGCTTGCCCTTGATACACTACGCCAACTTTTGTCTATTACACAGTGCTGCCCCCCTTAAGGATAAATCATGGCAAAAACGCATTCAATGAAGGGAATGGAGGGTGAATCTGTCGCGTGGGGTGTGCAGATCTTAAATATAGCCATTTAAGATAATGTGTAGGCAAGTCTGGCGTTGAAGTCTGACAGTGTGTTAATGTTGGTCTTACTTCACAAATTATTACGACTTTTTAGTCCAAATATTCTCCTTTAAGTAATTAATTACCAGACATATTTTTAATTAAGTTTATTAAACATTTTTATTGCGTAGTCATAATACATACCTAAAGCTCTCATTTTTGTCGCGTACATTTTTCAGTTCATAATCTTTTGACACCTAGCCGTCTAATTTTATATTCCTTTTGCTGTTAATCTGTATAAAGGATATAATTAACTAATTTCTAACATATGCGCTGGAGAGTACATTTTCGCAAGTAGTACGTACATACCTTTTGTATAATTAAACTCGGGGTAAACCTAGTTTAACTTTAATCCTATAGCCTCTTGACACCGCTTTTCGCACGAGGGGGTTTATTTTGTCGTCGGCGCTATCGAACGACAGCTCCTACCCTGTGTGTCAACCAAAACACGACTGTCGTGTTGTCGGGGAGAATTCATTTTCCATCGTCATATGACGTCGACGTTGCATTTGGTGTGAATACAAGACGGGTACAATGTTCGTTCAGATAGTGATCATTTATAATGCACATTTGGTGGAGCTCATCATACACATACCCTTTTATTTGTGTTTGTTAAGAATGCTACTGGTTTCTAAAATAAAAACAATCAAACATTTCTAGATTGAAATACCTACTCTAGGTTTTAATCCAAACCTATTGATACTAGCTACCCAAATAAGGCAGTGGTGAATAGTAGTTTTAATCGAAACTAGATTATAATTAAAGAAACAATGTAAGACGTTGTGATAAGCAAATATTTCATTTTGGTTCAGTTTCAAAGTATTAAAAACTTTGAAACTATCAACTTTCTTGTACATTCATGCTGGTATAACGCCACATCTTACGCGTGACTATGTGTATGTATAAGTTGTTCACAAAAAATCTTAAAGTAGCCATTTGTTCCGAACGTGTCCAATTGTCCGGCCCCTGGTGTTTTAATGAATGCTCTCGGCGAAGCCACGACGGCTTACAGCATTTAGGCCCTTATTACGCATTCTCAACATTGCTTAATGTATGAACATTTGAAAGAGCGAACCATGTTGATGGCACTCGAAACAAAATAATTGGTACGGTCGCGTGGTCCCCGTTTCGGTCTCAGCATTCATTATTCACTTTTTATTTCACCCACCCCTCGGCTTATAATTTGACTCGAAACATAAAATCAAGTTTTATTTGATTATGCGTAGCAAAGAAAAACTCGGAATATCTTGTATCCTTCACTTTTAATAGGGAGAAGTATCTCTATATTATTATAACCAACCAACTTGGAAAAAGTTAATTTTGTTTTTCTCACCCGTTACAAATGTAGCTCCTTTTAAAATTTTTCGGCCATTCTTACTTCGCTTCTCGAAGTCGTATTCAAACTTGTATTCGTTTCACATTTGTCGCGTCTCGTAATAACAGAGCTGAAACACAAAACCCCGGTGTTTCGAAACCATACCTGTGATTGCAAAATAAGCATCCTGAACGTACGTGTCTTTTACTTCAGTCACACATCTGTCAGGGTATTTCAGACAAAGCAGCCTTCAATCTTACAATAGCCTAGGGTTGGTATAGGCATAGTTTTTTGCATTTAACACGAAGCGAGGGGAGAAAGCAAGGCTTGCTTTCATCCACTCCCCGTATAAAGGGAAGTATTCTTGTTATATGAGTGCCTACGTATATGTGGAGTCATTTCGATGTTCTTCGAATGGCTTTCGATGACAAGCTCACTGAAGCGTTTTGCTTTTTTGACGACTAAATGTGCCTATTGTTTCGAACGCGCAGCAACCGTTTCTAGAGTGCAAATCTGGGTTTACGAGGGTTGAAAAAAATATTTAATAACTGCAAAACGATATACCGTTCTTTACCATTTTTAATCTGTTTGCCGTTTTTAACTTCATGAATAAAAAACACAATTTAAGCTAGAAATACATTCAACGATAGAAAACCTCATTTTTCAAAACGGACAATGCTAAAAATTCAACAAAACATATCACAACACACTTTAAAATATTTAATCAAACAAAAACGTGAACATAGTAATAAATATTCAATTGGATGGACAGTATTATTCAAGTCATATGAATTCAAAAGGCGAAAATAATAAGATTACAGACTATTCCAGAGTGGGTACTATCGTATTGAAAGGAGTGGCCCTTTGTTCGCGGGAGGGCCGTACGAGTAATAGAGTGAAAGAAGCAATATCCAAGCAATTCATACCTACTCCATTCGTTTCTTTCTACTATTGTGCGGATCTTCTTTAAATTTTTCATGGGCTTATCAACGCATCGATCAGTCGTTATTTATTCAACTCACGACGTAATTCAGAGAAATTTCTTCATTTACTTGTTTGTCCTGCCTTCATCGGATATTGAATGAAAACATACGACTCTGCGAATATTCATGCGTTTTATTATTTATTCGTTTTCATTAGTTACTTGTGCGTGTCCCATAAACCTGAAATAGCATTCGGATACTAACTTTACTTAGAAATTTTAATAATCGTTATTGCTAATCGAATTAATATTTTCTCTTTCTCGCTAGCAGTTCATTATGAGCACGATCAACAAACGTGTGCCAATTCAGTTTATTCTGAGAACAATACATTTAACCTAGACTGAAATGACAGCTAATAGGGATTTATATCGTGCAAGTGCTATTGAAGGGATAGTAACATTTAGTTAATGTTGCCATTTCGTGCTACTCAAGACGTTATCTTATGACGTCACTCCGCTGTAAACTGTGCTAAGTACTAATTTCACAGTTCGAACTAATGAGAGAGTGGTGTAAGCTTCAGAATCACCGTTTGCTATTCGTGCAATCTCTGTATTGTTGTAAATGGTCTCCGACAATGCTAACGTGATCATTTAGTAGTCACGACGGTGTCTTGTGACGTCATATTACAGTAAACTCACTTTGACCTAACGAGTCACTTCACATTTCCTCTTGTGTAGTTTCACTATTGAAATTGTCGACCTTATTTGTTATGTATGCACTGGGATGCCATTCACTGGTCACTTTGAAAGGTAATAATTTAAATAAATATAATAAATATTGGACAACAACATCTCATACATTGCTCTTATCCTATGGTAAAGGTAAACGAAGTATTTTGCCAAACTAAAAGCATTAGAATTTTAATAGCTAAAAACCTTATCATTCATTAGCTTTGTAAAATAACTAGTTAGCTGAGTAAAGTGCTAGTAAAGTAGGCTCCATCCGAAGATGGGTCAGCTAGAAATAGCTTTATTTGTAGACCTTATCATAGAATGAAATAAGTACTGATTTGAAATCTGTTAACGTGAAGACATACAGCCGTCTCAAGTTTTAAGAACTCGATTCATCCAGTGACTCTAGTTCATGACTGTACTTATTTCACGCTCCGAACTAACGAGACGGCGCCCTAAGCCCTGGAATCACCATTTGCCATCCGTGCGGTCCCTGTATTGTTACAAATGGCACAGATCTGTTCTACGGCGCCGTGCGGGACCTAATGAGCCGTGAAGATAAGGTGCGCTACACAAGGAGCGGGATCATCCCTATCTGTGAAATGCTCATTGCTCACTGCGCCGGAGCGAATATGAGAATACATATAGCATAATGCGGGAACGGTATACGCAGTGTACGTTTTGATCCCATTCGCATTTGTAAGAGTTGGGAGGTTTAATTGCAATAGCTTCTTTCTATCTAAAACAATAAAGTTTCCAAAAATAATTGCTGAAATGTAAAAGGTTAACTTCTTTTTAGCGGGTGTAGTAGGAATAATGAAAATAGGCGGGTGCTTCAAAATACGCATTTATTCAGGAAGACAAAGAGGAGACGAGCGATCCAGAGGCTGTGGGCAAACAAAATGAAATGCAGTGTCAGCGGTGGAGGGCCGGCCGACCTTTGTGCGGGCGATCCTCCGAAATTCTCTCTGTATAAAAATTGATTCATATTGTCCCAACCGGTAGTACCGCAATAAATAGCATGTTCGCTCTTTTACGCTGCAGAAAACTCGAGAAGGAAAATGTTTTCAACTAGATTTCGCAAGCTGTAATTTCTTTTTTCGAATGAACGAAAAAGGTGTGCTGCGCTGAGTGGATTTAAAGCAATAAAAAATACCCGTTCAAAAGAATTGTGCGAAGGCTAACGTTGGATGCATTTATGTGTACCTGCACTGTAACTAACAGCGATCGTCCTATTATTCTCGTGCATTGCTGCAAATACTACCAACTTCACTGCGTGTCAGTGATCAGACTACTACGCCCGCAAGACACCTATGTATTTCTGAAAATTCGGCAGCAAGAAGCTCGATACGAAACAATACATCGCAACATCGCATCGCCCAGTTACATTGTCATATTTTTGTCATATCAGCATCATTCGACGTCGACCTCGGCATAGAGACGCACTTTCAACTAGCAGTTTTCGACAGCATTATGAATTGAGTTAGATCAACTCGTAAGCCAACACGTAAAGGGAGCACAGATCACCGCGGCTCGTAATTGATGTGTGTAGCTTTTTGTCGTGCTATGTTCGGTGTTTGCCGACGCCCGCGGTCAGGTTAGACTAAATTAAATTGTTGTATTTTTCACAACAAAATGACTGTAACCAAGTCCCGTTAACGAGGGGCTGGTTAATGTCATTTGGCACCGATGGAGTCCGTGTGCGCTTAGGAAATTTCGAGTTGCAAGAGCTTTTCTGGATGAGAGACATTTTAAAATGCCTCGCTAGTGCACTGAACAATTCAAAAAGTTTTTAGTCTATTTTAAGCAAGGTCCTTGATAAAAACCATTTTTGTAAAAGCATAACTAAATGAACCGTTTCCCCGTAGACATTCCAGTGCCAAAGTGGAATAAAGACGATAAGTATTCCGATCAAGAATGAAATTACTTAAGCAGAGTGTTCAAACATTTTGGCTACGCAAACTCATTCGTGGCAGCGATTAATTCAGGCAATCACAGGTAGCGAGTTCCAATTTAGAGCGAGCCAAAAATTGGATATGCGGTGAATAATAATTTTCCCAGTGGAATGGACTGCGTTGTCCACATTTAAGGTAATTGCCAACAGTTTCGGCTGACGTGGCCACCGGTAAACCTGACACTCGCTCCCTGCGGGATACCCTTTACAATCCCATTTATAAATGCCGCTTAATCAAATTTTTATTTATCTCTCCCTGCGTATTTGTGTTACGAATGTTGATAATGTATTCCATCACGAATGAATAGATATTGACATTAATTTAGATTCTAAAATGAATACTAAACCTACTTATAAAAGAACGAAGTTTTGATGGAATAATAATAATCGTGAATAGGCGTTGCTATTTATTTGTTTTCACAAACTGTTTCTTTGATACGACCGCAAAAAATATTATAAGAATTTTAATAATCCTGGACCCACCTGAAGCTCCTTTAAACGTTACTAATACAACATTATTACGCGTCTCGTAAAAACAGCTTGATTTTAAATAATAATTAAATTATTTTAGTCCAAAATGTACTACTCTGTCAAGAAAGTACCGGGAAAAGATTAATAATACACAAAATGTTAGTTATTCATCCAAATTTATTTTATCACCTTCAAAGTATGCTTCTTCAGAAGCGATACGCTTAAGCCAACGAATAATCCAATCATCAAAAAATTTTTGAAACGCTTTTCCGGAATCGAGTTCAGTTCTCGCCGCGAATTCTCCTTTATGTCTTCTACCGAATGAAACCGGGTGCCTCGAAGTGGTAATTTGAGTTTAGGAAAAAGAAAGAAGTCGGCTGGAGCCATATCTGGTAAATAAGGTGGCTGCTCGATGGTATTTGTTGAGTTTTTGTTCAAAAATTCGTTCACAATGATGACCTTGTGGGAAGGCACATTATCGTGGTGCAAAATCCAAGAATTTTCATTCTATAAATCTGGCCTTTTTCGTCTAATTTGCTCTCTTAAACGCCGCATAACCCTTAAATAATACTTTTTTTGTCGTTTGACCTTCTGGCAAGAATTCATAATTCATGCCAGAAGGTCAACACCGCGACAGTCAACATGACTTTGACTTTCGATCGAGTTTGGCGCGGTTTCTTCGGTTTCGGTTCAGTTGGAAGGCGCCACTCCAAAGCTTGTTAACTAGTTTGCCTGTCAAACTCGTAAACCCACGTCTCGTCACCAGTAACAATGCGTTTCATGAATGTTGGGTCGGAATTGACTCGCTCTAGCATGTCCTCAGCGACTCTTTTGCGATTGAGTTTTTGGAGAAAATTCAAGTCTTTTGGGATTAGCCGAGCGGCAACATGTTTCATACCCAATCGATTATTTAAAATGGCACGAATCGACTCGTGTGACACAGAAAGTTCGACGGCTAGCTCTCTCAAACTTGAATGAGGATTTTCAGTCACTATTTCCTTCACTTTTGCGATGTTATCTTCAGTAGCAGACGTTGATGGCCTACCAGAGCGAGGCAAATCTTCCATCACATCTCGACCGTTTTTGAACGCTTTGTACCACTCATAAACACGTGTTTTTGATAAAGTCGATTCACCGTAAGCCTTCTGTAACATTTTCAGAGACTCCGAACACGAAATCTCATTGGCGATGCAAAATTTAAGACAAACTCTTTGTTCGATGTTTTTGTCCATTATGAAATTCGCAATACACACTAGATATGGTATAACTAAAAACAATACTGTATTTAATCTAATTATCAGATGTAACTCAAACTCCGCGCCAAAATGGAAAACAGTTGTACCAATCTAACAACAACAAAAAAAATATAATTTTGAATTTGGAACCATAAACAAATCATCAATTCCCGAAACTTTTTTGACAGAATGTATTTAAACCTTCAAAAACGACTATGCGGCATGTGATATTTGCCAATGAAAAATGTTATCTATTCACACCGCAGACTCGCGATAATCCCGCGTCCAAAACGGAAACAATTTCGCGCGAGTCCAAATCATATTCGCACCCGAGCTTTACCTACTTGTCAAATATACAAACAGTGTGAATACCATCCCTTTACACCTGCGTTTATAGCCATTCCCACGTTATCAAACAAACACCCGAAAATATGTATTTCTCCCGAATTTTATACGATCATTGAATTCATTTGGATTAGTTATATCGCTCGTCGGGAATATTGAGTTATATTTCGAGATCTACGCTTTTATTTTCAATTTTTTGCTGTATACTTTTTGACGCTTCCATTCCGCTTTAATTTATGAACAAAGACAGTTATTGTATGTCATTCTTCAGCGAGATTTCCGCTCTAAAAGTGTAAAAACTTCCCAAAACATGGCTAATTTTGTTTAAGGAATGCCAGCAAAATTAAAATACCCAAATAAATTTCAAGATAAATAGTGACGTAACAAGAATTGACCTCCATTTAGAAGATTGATAGGTAAGTGCAATAATCAAGCCCGACTGTACGCGGGAAAATTAAACGGAGGAAAAAGCGTTGATTCTACGAGACAACGTGGCAGGGGCCCACGGAATGTTGTCACACTCGAGATTTACAGGGAAAAGGCCTGGGGGAGGCACTACTTGGACACGTCCGACCCTCCCCGCCACCCTGTCGTGCCACTTATTCATCATTTACGTATATTTGAGTGTGATTTCGTTTAGGATCGGCCCAGAACTCCGGGCCTCTTACTCAGTTACATTAGTTACATTAGATGTTACCGAATCTTGTTTTATTCAATTTCCACTGAGCTATTATCTTTCGCCACTCATAGTAATGGGGATTCCCTTTTCGAAATGTAATAATATTTATCGGGTATTGCGACTCTGAAAGGTTTAACCTCGTTTTCTACCTTTACAAGTATATATATTACTTCAATAATTATTCAGGTTAGGTAAAGGAAATCAAAACATGCTATAGACGAGCGGTTGAATAAATAATGCACATTTTCTTTCAATAAATGTTACATGCTGACATTTTAACTAAAAGGATGAACTGTGCGCTTGACAAAACATGGTATCGGCGTTCAAAGTGAACTCTAACACAGTATGGAAATTGAGTTCACTTTTGAGCCGTAAGTTTGGAAAAAAGTTTTGTCTGCGAGGGTTAATTGTTTGAGTTTTGTCGCTCAACTCTACCGGTCAGGTGATACACAAACGTTGGGTTAGTCGGTCCCCTTCGCCTATTATACGCGTGACATCTGGCAACTTTGCCGCGGCAAAATTACGGTATCGCCGCCGCAGCCTAACCGATCAGGAACCTCTGAAAATCTCGACAGCTATTGTTAGGTTGTCGCGGAGTACTTTTTTACCTCGTTATTACCAAGCATAAATATTCAAAAAGAAAAACAAGCGCGCCTTTGTGATGAAACCTTGCTGTATTGACATTATAATGAAATCCCCCATAAACGCCCATGCTTTGATTGTTAAAATATGCATTGAATAAATATTACCTGTAACTCTTGCAATGATATTCATAGAGTTTTATTAAGTGCCTTTTACATAACGAGTCTCTGGAGTTATTATGAGTTTTGAAGATTTAGCAAAAAAATAATTCCCCAGCTAGTCTGAACCAACAGAGTTTATTTAGTCAGTTTGAAGTATAACAGAGCGTAGGTCTGTGGACGCTATTATCTGTCGGAGCTATTATGTATTATGCTTTCTTCAGAATTATCGCTGGCTAACCTCTGTGCGGGAGGATTGCATAATATATTAATGGTAATTATTTTAACATTTCGCTCGCCTGCTGCGCGTTGGCTCACATCGCGTCCAATTGTTTTTACGTTACGAACTAGCAAACCCTTACTAATTTAGCAGATATTATGATAGCTATTTGTGTTGTTCGTTTCTAACTTGCGAATTGTTCATTTCAGATGGTCACCAGGACAAAGAAAATCTTCGTAGGAGGGCTATCGGCACCCACAACGCTTGAAGACGTTAAGAATTATTTCGAACAGTTTGGACCGGTAAGTGCATTTTTGTTGCCCACCAGAAAATTGTGGTCTATCTTTCGAAAATTATCAAAAAAAAAATGGTGTATTTGCGAAAATGCCAGCAGACCGCATAAATGACGGCTTGATGAGTGCCACCTTGGAGCAGTATATTACCCAAACGAATTTGTAATGTTTCATCGTCATGCTCTACGCAAAGTGTCAGCTCGGAAAGCGTGAAGTTACGGTAACTTCCCTCGTGAAATTAAATTTACACCAAACTTTTTGGAAAAGTGTACTGAATTTGCGCTGTCATGTCCCATTTGTTATTAGGCAACGCTAATTTTCCCCACAGTCAAATCATTCTGTGCACATAATATTAAACACATTACCACCATTTCGCATTTCGGCCAAACTTGCAAACTGTGTTACGATTATTCCGAGCGAATTATTTTGTTCGGCCGACTAAGTCATAAAGTTTTTAAAATTAGAAACGTACATTTATTTATAAAAAAAAATAGAAATGATTGACAAAATTAGCTTCATAACTATTTGCTCATTAACAATCTTACAAATCTACGATTTGATCAAAATAATATCAAAAGCGATTCAAACCGAGGAAACAATTTTAGCCATTGCCTCATTAACTTTGCGAGTTGATATTAAATAAGTCCTGTCTGTTCTGTCTTTGCACTGATCTCGTTGCTTAAGGAGTAATGCGCTTTAACTGTGTGGGTTAAGGTTACAATTTGAGTGGCAAAGTTCTGAGGGCTGTAAGTCCGCGATAAGTTGTTCTTTGTCTGGCAGCCGCGAGTAAGCGCAGGTGTCTATCTACAAAAGTTTCCTGGTAATTAGTCCCGTATCTAGTAGATGCGGACTAAGGAACTTTTCAGAATTCAACATTGGCTACAGCCGGGAGTCATTGTGCTAGCTCTCAAAGTAATCGACGCCCGCCAGCCGTCCGCGATCAGAACCTTCATTACCTATTATGAGAGTTTAGAATAAAGCCAACGAGTTTTTCGGAGTGAATGTGATTGATGCCAAGCGAAGGAAATATCCCGGGAGAGATAAAAGGAATTTAATGAAGAGTCTTTAAGAATAATGATTAAGGGAATGGTTATTCCTTTTGGTCGGCGGGCCTAATGATAGGCTTTTGAATTACTTTTGGTGTCTAAGTAATAATGTGTAACCGCAATTAGTTTAATTAAATACGAGGGACAGGGGATTATGGAAAAAGATTTTAAGGCTTGTGAAGAATATTTCCTGGAAATTTATTTTCGTCACTTGAATTAAGTAAGCTGATTAGGCCTGTAGAAAATATCACGGTTATTAAACCTAGGATACGCAATAAGTAAACAATGCTATTAGATTTCCTGCGCAGAGAAATAAATTTCGTAATACCGTTATTACAACCAAGAATGCACACCGAGAATTCTGATTACAAATTAATTCAATAACATTGAAGCCGTGCACTGTGCTCCCGGCACGACATCATTTCGTAAGGGTGTCACATTTTGAGCAAGTTTAATTAACAATCTAGTCGCTTTTGTGGGTGCCTTCATTAGTGTATTTATGGATAAACATTGCAGAACTCGCAATCCGAGAGCGTGTGCGTGAGCCCGGAGCTGACGTCGAATGTGCGGCACCGGGCATCACGTTCCGTCATAGTGACGGTGCCGTCGTCTATGCCCGCTATGTGTGCGTATGATCCGTGACTCCGATGTCTCGATACGCCCGTCCCGACTCTCCCTACGTGCGAGCTTTCCAAATGCAAACTGTCTCAGAATATCAAATGAGCCACTTAAATACCGAATACAATGACTACACCCACCTGAAGCAAAGGCCACGGGGACGCGTGCACGCAACGCCGCCGTAAATGAAAGCCCGGGTAGGGGCCGAAGGGTGGGCGAGTTTCGACCCCGGTAACGATTTCCTCCAGATAATGGAGAATTTTCTGATGAAAGCTGCTCGACAGTGCCTTTTCAAGGATTTAGGAACCGCCGGATTTATGGCCCAAACAGTCCACGCAAATTTTGTTCGACACGACATAGCCTTTTCTATTGCATGCTTAAACGATATGCTCGCTAGTGCCTGAGCATTTCTTTGGGAGCATTCGGAACTTATAAGTGGCGTGAAACTAAAGAGTTATGGAGATAACGTGCCTTTTAGTTTAATCTGCATAGCTGTGGTGTGTAAAAAAGGAACAGATTGCAGCGAGTTAATTTTATGGCGCAGGACGTTTAAGCTAAAACAAACACGTACGCGAAATTACTTCCGGGCATACATTTTCAGAAACAGTTTTAAGGTGAAGGTAATTTGCCAAATCCAGTTGGTTATGAAGCACTAGCATATTTCTCGCCGATTCTTTTCTGCATTAAATTGAAATAAAGCTACACACATACTCCTTTCATATTATGCATCCCAGGATAAAGTAAATTTGTAACAGTATCATTGTAAAATAACACGAGAAAAGAATGAACGATTTCATTTTGAAACAAAGGCTTAAGTTTTAAAGAGCTGAATCGAAAGTGGGGAAATTATTAGGCATTTATACAGTAAAACGCCTGTAACAAACAATTAATTCCAAACCAGTTTCCCTCAAACAAAAACAAAATTCAAATCAGGATTTGAAATCAAGGAAACAAACCCCTTATGTAATATGTAGATCGCAGTCGAATTTAGTCGAAATTCGAAGTTGCCGGCACCGAGATACTGACTTAAAAATTAATTAGCCGAACGACCGGTGTAATCGCTGGAGCCAATGGCGATTAGGTGTTATCTAGGAGCTCCCTTGTTTGTATAATTTTGTCTCTAACAGCTGGTATAAAAGTACAGTTTCCAACGGCGTGATACTTCACTTTAGTCATTTCTGTTTCGCGCTGCCCAGAATCTGTCTGCCAATCTCTGCCTCAGTTGACAGAAAACGCACACTCGGTACTACGATTTTACCTCGGATTGATTATTTATTTTTTCTGTTTTCTCAAGGATTTTTATTTCGTTTTTATCTTTCTGACTCGCTAAAACAATCTTCAATTTAATGTTAAGTGAGCAACTTTATTTTCAAGAATTTTGATTATCATGTAAGAATATCCTCTTTCCTTTAACATTTTTAAAATTGCATCTCGATTATTTTAAGATTTGCACCCCAAAGCCGAAAAGATATATAACGTACCTACAATTTCTAATACATATTAATTAAGTGTGTAGACATTGATCTATTTAATAAGTTCCCTTGTGGCATCAGTTCGGAGTTGAGGTTTAAAATTAATGATAGTAACCAGCGATTTGACATCTTATATTACTGGATCATGCTTCCCGGCAGCCGATGAAGTTTCCTAACCAATATAAAGTTAGTGAGCTGGCTTTCACTAAGCGTCGCACGCACAAGAGGGTGGGTGTCTTTGAGAAAGTTCCGTTGCATGCTTGATTCGCTATTGTTTTAGCTGTCGGGGAGTCCAAACTCTGACCGTCTCCGCTCTGCCGATAGCTACCGCCACAGTACGCAAGTGTGTTGCCTCGCTGAAACTTGCACGATTACTTGTTATTATCTTAGCATACGCTCTTAACTTTGTATCGGCTATCGAATGTTCTAACTGGGACTGCAAGCTGGCGTTTCGCTCGAGTTGCAAATGACTAAACAAGGTCGGTGGGGGAATCGCTTTGGTCGTGATTCTGCACATTTGCCAACACTTTTTCATGTAGTTAATTAACGGTGTTGTTTTCGTTGGTAACAATTCCTAATTTTAACAAATGAATGGTGAGTCAGGCGTTTTATAGGAATAAATATATTTTAAAGAAATAAGTTTTTGTCTGAAAATGTAGGAAAAAAAGTTATTCGTTCTATTTTCATGTAATCAGAACATTACTAAAGAAGCAACTGTTTGAATTAAATCAACAACTACAGTGAAACTCTATCAGAGTGAAAACCTTTGAGTGCTCTATGCCTTCGTCGATGCGTCACTAAACCGCTTGAGTGCTATATTTGTACTTGTGTGATGCTACAGACATCAACAGAATCCGATGAACTTGTTCAAACGGAGTTAACTACAAAAACAGCTTCGAGTGGCGACGTTGAACTTATCCTATAGATGGCTTAGTAAACAAACAATCGGATCCATAGCCGACTCTTGCGCGTTCGGCTGCTATCTAAACATCGTTTACTGTCAACAGCACTCGAACTGTAACTGAGGCGGGTCCGGAATTTGGCTCAACTAGGTACACGATAGGTACGATATCATCGGAGGCCGTATATCAATCAGTTGTTACAACGCTCCTCGGTTGTCGTTTATCTTCGGGCCCGCTCGGATCTGTCTGTCCAGATTCGTGCATTGTTCCGACATTAGCCATTGCTGCCGAAACGGTGGATGTCTGAAATGCCAGTGCGGTAGTGGCGTTCCCGTTGCAGCGGCGGCGCATCGAGCGCCCGATAGCGTTTCCAATTTCCTGACTTAAATTGCTCTAATTTGGTTATGCGCTGACGGGTGATCGAAGGCTGCTAAAGCACCGAGCGCAGCGACATTCGTTTGTGGTTTGTAATTTGTATCGGTTTACGTCGTATTTCTCCGCCATTTTTACCTCTGACCAACAAATATGACATTCAAAGTTTTACGCAAAGTAAATTTACAAAAGTATCACGTTCAACAAAGCTACAAATCAAGCCGAGTAACTTCTTTAAAAAACGTATTTCCGAATACATCTTCCGGCTGCAAAAGTAATGTAGAAATTAAAATTCACTTCCGAAGCACGAAACGCAAACTGCACGTTTATAAAATTACGAACACGAATTTCCCGAATTGAGAGTTTGCTTTTTTGTTTGCACTGAAGCAAAACGGGCAGCAGTAGAGTGCCAATATATTAGGCTAATGGAGAACTAATTATGCTCTCGAACGGTTCAGAGGACCACATAATTACTCCTGAAGGAGATCTCTTTCGAAGTGTATTCGAAAAACAACAATAATATCGAGTTATTTAAATACTGACTATAAGATTGAATACTTATACGTAATAAGAATGAAAGAAGGATCGTTTAACTCATTTGACAAAGAACGCGCGAACTCAAAACAATATCACAAACCACCCCTCTGTTGTCTGCAGAGATGGACTCTCAAGTATTTTAATGCACATTGGAACGAAACTGTGCCTTATATTATTTAGCCGTCGGTACATTTTTGTATGAGAGAAATAAAATCGGGACAATGATGTAATAGTTTTCTCGGCATAAGAGGTGTAGGAGGGGCAGGTAGCTTCGGATAAACGTACCCCCCGGCGAACGATTTGTATTAGCCGTCTAGTACTGTTCTCGTAATTGTCGATGCCGGAGGCTACGTTCGCGCACTCAAACACGTAAGAGGGGCAAAACCGAAAAAGTAATGAGAGACCTTCAATCGATACGATAGCCTCTGTAAATTTTCTTTTAGATTGTCTCCCACCTTTGTACTTACCTCGATTTAGGGGATCTGCATTAATGGTGTAGAAAATAATATAATTATTTGTATCGTAGTAATTCTGGCACCGGTAAAATTTTTGGTGCTCTATAAACTCAATTGATATGCTATGAGTGCGATTCACGCGTCAGCTGATTGATCCTGTTACAATGTTCGAGCCGATGGGGCGGTATAAGCCGATCATTTGCGAAATGAAAAACAATTTCAAACGAAAAACGAGCAACAGAAATGGCCACAGTGAAACGTAATGAAAGCGATATTGCACTTCTATTCTATAGACTACTGACAAGTTTATCGTCTTATAGTGTAATGCATTTAAAGAAGTGACTTTTTCTTTGTAAAAGAAATAGAACACAATGGCTTAGCAGTTGAGAGATGTTATTATGCTGTTCAGGTTGCATCGAGAAGAAATAAGAAACTTTACAAGTACCTATTATGCAAAATACAGTATATAAGTATTAATGATTTAGTTATAATTTTATACTAAAATATATCTAACCTTAGAGTGGTAATTAATGTACTTATGGCTCATTTTTATTCAGTTTAACTTTGTAAATTTTAACTTTTGCTTATTCCCGCACAATCCGATATTAATTAAAATATTTCAATTTCTTCGTCTTCCCTGTCTTCACACGCGAGATTCTTTGTTCCCACATCAACTTCGCTTTAAACCCAGCTTTGCATGTGGATCATGCTGTTAAATTATTCCTAAATTTTTATTGCCTCGTAGAAATCCGTCCGGATTCTGTGGAGGGTCTCTTCATTTTTTCATTCCCGTTTCGAGGGACAATTAGGTATGCTAATTCATTTATTTTATGACGGATAAAAAAGTGCTGAGAAAAGATCGGTGTTGGGATTTGGGAGGGCCGTATGCGCTCGTGGGGATTTGGGGGGAAGGGGGGCGGACCCGGTTGATAGCAAGGTTGACGTCTCACGCGGAGCTCTGCGGCTAGGTAATTAATGGATCGTGCGTGGCCTTCCTCAGAGGATAACCGTTACACACAGATTCTATATCTACCCTCTATCCTCCCAGTCTGCGACAAAAGCACCACATAAATGCAATTTATCAATCGCGCCGGCGTGGTGTCTGCTCACTTTTTCACAAAATATTTACCAGATACGACACGATATTCGAAGTCATTACTGAGCGAAG
The DNA here is from genome assembly GCA_950371115.1 of Anania fuscalis. NCBI lineage: Eukaryota > Metazoa > Arthropoda > Insecta > Lepidoptera > Crambidae > Anania > Anania fuscalis. The sequence goes on from OX493330.1 coordinate 16,207,653, forward strand.
CATGTAAATATTGCCAAAGTTTGTGCAAACACTTGTTTTATTTGTTTATTTGGTAAACGTTTGATTTTCGTTTTTGAGATACATATTGATATATACGTGAATTCTTAAAATGAGATAGACCCGCTAAATATAATTAGGTGCTCGCAAGAGGCCGTGTTTATTGGAGGAGACAGACACTCTTCCGAACAAATTGCATGAACGGTAATATTTCACTTGGATGAGATCCTTAGATAAGCGTCTTTATCCGCTTAGTTTTGTCTTGAGCTCGCAGGTAATATGAATATATTTTCGGAACCGAAATTTTCTCGATTTCTTTTTCAGACAGTTCTATTGATTCAAATTGAATTTTCCAATATATTTTCTTTACTATTGTTAAAAGATCAATATTTGTTATTCCTTAGATGTCGTACAATTTTCGTATCGGTTAGGCAGAACCGGCCAATGTAATAACATATTGTTATGTTTTGCGTGAGGCAAACAATAGTGGGGTTCGGTAACAAGTTTCAGCTTGTTTTATTACGCACGCATTATCCACTGACGTGAGAAGGAAACAGCGAAAAATAACAACAGGAACGGTCGGGCTGTGACAATTCAAACTGTCAAATAATTCAAGGTGCGGCGCGTTTCTCACAATCAGCGAGATCTACAGCTTTACCGAGCGAAACGCCCGAACGTTTTTTCCTATCCATTCGGTTTGTTTATTTCTCGTTTCTCCTTATAAATATAAGAGTTCGGCATCTCCGCACGAATTCCCAAGATGAAAAGGTATTTTTCACACGCGGAGTCAGCCGCGCCAATGCGCCGCGCCGCTCACCGACTAAACTGTATTCAGTGTAAAGCTTTCCTGTATCGATTCATCACATATTTATTTCTCTATATTTGTATTGCAGTCCATTTATTGCCACTGCATTTCCTATTTCCCAGATGTTTATCTCCAATCCCCATTTCGAACGATACGCTTCATCCGCACGTTTTAACGAATTTCCAGTTAATTTAATAAAACCGGCTTTCCATCATTTTTGTGTCTGCGGAAAAAGTATTATTTAGCGCAAGTAGCCTGTTGAGAGGGTCGTCTTTATTATTTCTTAGAATCTTATCACCGTCGGAGCCAACGCAACGTCCCTCACTTACGGCGTAATGTCGTAACGTCGTGTTTTAGGTATCGTAAAAGAAAACAAAAGCAAGCGTGCCCGAAGTAATAAAGCCGCTCGATTCCCGCTATTTAGGACTGAGAGAATTAAAGTTCTTTTGAGGAAAGTTCACTTTGGTATACACAGTATCCAAAGCGGGTAAGTAATAAGAATTCCGCGGCAGGCTGCCGCGGGGCGGGGGCGGGCACTTTGACGAAAAAACGATGATGAAGCACGACCATGTCGCCAATCCCCCGCCTAGCTGACTGACAAATTGTCGAACATTTTTTTCGCTAAAATTCCTTTCGTTCGAATCCAATTATTGAGACTTACCGATAGGATGCTATAGCGTCTTTAGTCTGGCCCGAGAAGGCTTTATTACCGTGTTTCAGTCGACTTGGCCGGGGCTTATGTTTAACCCCAGGCCAGTCGCGCATGTCTTTATGCATTCAACGTTTGTTTCAGTCTCCGAATATCAAAAAGACGTTGTCGAGGTAGTGAATATTGTCCCGCAGTTGAGTCGGAAGGGCCGCCCGGAGTAATATTCCCAATGCAAACATGTTTTCGGCATTCTCTAATTTTATTTTGCTGTACGTTTGCTACAATGGGATGTGCAATCTCGCTCAGCTGAGGCTGCCTAAATTGGTCTGTTGTGCAAGCATCAAACAACAGCGACGACCTAGGTTTAGTTATTGTACGCGCTTTGTAAAATTAAATTTAATATTTATGACTTGTTTGTGGTTTCCCAATTTATTTATAGGAAGTTTTTACATCCACAGCCGTTGGATAAAATAAAAACAGAGAAGAATTTCACTTAACAAAATATTTACACTTTCATACTCGTTATGGACAGTAATATTTAAAGTGGTATTTTTTGACAGTATACAGAAGAGCTTAAAAAACTTTAGCAACAAAAATATCTAACCAGTTACCCTTCGTACTACCCCATCATCATTACCTCAGTCTATTGCAGTCCACTGCTGGAAGTACGCAAAAGAGCGCAAAAGAGCATGATCTCCCTCTTTTTTCATCCATCCAATATGTCTAAAAGTTGCCCTACAAATACGTTTTATTTGTTGTGTAAAAATAGGGACTTTTTGTTCCCTCCACACACACCAAAATAATGTGGCGGTGCGATCCAAATATGCAAAACCCACGCCGGTCATACCCGAAATGGCACATACTCAAAACACTCTAACTCGATACAAGCCGTGATAAAGGCTCAATTGTATGCAGTAAATAAAATATGACTTGGCCATATTTCCACTTTCGTTCTTGCCAGTTTATGTCCCTTTTTTTGGCCTCGCTGGGAAACCGTTCATACAAAATACCTTTCCGATATTGCCTAACTTTATTAGCATCGGGCACGTGTTTTTATATCTGAAATATCTTTCACTTCAGTGGCACTTCTGCGGAATAAAGATTGCCACATGTGCTCTGCCATTGTACTATGATATATAAGGGAAAATATTTCCTTTCATTCTTATAATTTATTGTAAGTGCCGCCGGTGTTGAAACCTGGGAATTAGTGATTTTATTTGTGGGAACGTGAGTTACTTTATTGGGAATAACAAAAATATGCTTTAGGGAACATGTTTTTAGGTTATTCGGTTTATTGTTACATACTTTTGTTAGCTTAAATTCCTGATTTTACGTGGCATCTTATTTTTTTTTAATATTCTAATAAAAATTACATAAAAATAAAAAAAAGACTCGTATAACCAGTTTAAATTCTATCAAAATTCTACAGTATTTATTTTAACATGATTTCCACTCGCTGTAAATTTTCAAAATCTCAACTGGACGTTTATTAAGAGGTAAACGTCCTTATTGATAAAACGACAACGTAAAACGCTATATTTTGCAAGATAAAGTGGTTCAGAACGTTTTCTGTCCGAAATATTATTTCAAACACGGCCGTAATTTAACTGCGTAGCCTCAGCCGAGCGGATCGAGCTTACACGGCGCAAATAAATAGCTTCTTCGAAAGCTATCGCGAAAGCGAATTAGAATAATGCGCTGCGATTTGGCGTTTCAACAAACGAGAACGTGGAATAGCCCACTGTGGATTATTCGGGGTGTTCGAGTGGGCTGGCCAGAATTTGTATATAAATGGAGGTGTCGTGACTATTACTAAGCTTTGCGATTGGCAGAGACCACATGCGTCCAAATTTCTGAACGATGTAAATCGGAAGCGATTGTCCAGCAGTTAGCCGTTTTGCGCTCTTTGGGCCTCTGATTTAATGTGATTTCGCAATATTTCAACCTAGTTTCTATTTATTTAGTTGAATAAAAACAAAAAAAAAATTACCATCCAGCCGTGTTTTATAAAACTAATACACCGTGTGTTAAAAAAATATTTTCATTCCTACCATTTTGCAGTTACAAGTTGGGTTTTACACGGTAATTTCGGCTGTAAAAACCCTGAAATTTCAGTTTAAAACAAGACATATTTGGCCAAAAGGGTGCTGTTCAGTGATGTGCCGAGTCGGCAATTTTTGTTATTCGAATATTTTGGTATTCATTAAAAAAAGTTTCGAATACCTACCCGAGTCAGAAGACTCGGACAGGTATTCGAGTACTACCACGAGTATTCGAATACGTTAGTGGACTCGAGTACTTTATAAATCGAATTTTTTAATTTTCTTTTGACGACATATCCTAGTACTATAATCAGTCATTTAATCATCCTGTGGTAATTACGGCATAGCATATTAAATAATGCTAGCAACTATTAATTACGAATTGGATTTTTGTACATAATAAGTATGTATACCAAAGAAATTCTGCCGTTCTAGAAGCACGATTTACTAGCTTTGATATTCGCTGAGACAAAAGTAAAATACTTGTTAAAAAATAAGAAATAACAATTATGCTCAAAACGTAAACGTAAAAATCTTCAATGAATTCTTTGTACCTTCTTACGAAAATGTGATGTAAGAATCATAACTTAAATATAATGTAATATAAAAATTCACGATGCTCTTTTAATGTGGAGTGGGCATTCAAAATTCGACTGTACGCGCGAAGTTAGAAGGTTGCTATTAAATTACACGACTTAGGATTCGAATACCTTAAGTACTCGAAACCTGTATTCGGGTATTGAGGATCCGAATACAGGTTTTTCTATTCTCGAGTACGTGAGTACTTGCTAGGTATTCGAGTCAGTCTGACTCGGCACATCACTGTGTTACACCTTCCAGACGGGCTAAAAATACAGGAAAGCAGAATAATTGCGGGCCCGAGCAAGATTATCTGCCTTAGGAGCTTTACGTAATTTTGTCTACGCCAGATGGATTCCAACGTTACGTGACATGACAAGGCAGAAATGACGCAGAGACGTTTTTTAATCTTGTATTTTACAAAAATATATAAAGGTTTAAGACACCCCATTATCAAGCTACTATGTTCAACTTTTATTATTCTTCAGTGAAAATGCAAATACAAAATATTTTTTGATACAAAAAACGCGTCTGTTTAAGTATCAGTTACTACGCAGTTAATCTGAAACATTTCTTGTTTTAATCTGATTTTCTGCTCCATTACTTCAACTCGAGCAAAAGAAACCTATGATAATTATTCATTACCCGCATTAATATGGAGCATTAGAGTAAGCTGGGTCTTGGCCAGATCAAACGGCAACATGTCCCGCGATGTTAATGTCAAAGATTAATGGAATTACGGCCCGCGACCGCCGAGCGAAAGTTGACTAACAAAATTTGTTGTATAATAGCAACTTTGAAGCGTTATTTCATCTCGTGTACGCCGCAAAAAACTAAAATGTTGAATTCATTTAGGAACTTCAAAACCCATTGTTGTTTAAGTGATGTGTTAAGGTAAAAATGTGATTGAAGTGACATAACGCTTAAAAAACATATCTTCATAGATTGTTTTTTAGGGCAGTAGTTGGTTTTCAAACTTTTAAATGTCACATGGAAATCTAAATTAACCTGTTTTTCGGTAACGTCGTAAATCAGCATTGTCAATAAATAAGCTTCCACAAACACCCATCAAGCTGGAGCTTAACTCATTTTTGAATTATTGGACGCCCCGAGATCTCATACCGCGCAACATGTGTTTTATATCATCCCATCTCAGCCGTATTTCGTAACATCAAACTACACCAGATTGAAAACGGAGAAACTATGTAGGGATTCAATATAGGTACGACATATAGCAGAGAAACGCGGAACGGAACGAGATGCATTCATACATGTTGAAAAGTCATAATAAGATTTCGAATCGAATGCGCCGCGTATGTAAAGTTTTTATGGTCTTTGTAAGCCGTAGAAATAAAATTTTATTCAAATGTTACCTTCTTTGCGGTTAGTTCTCGTTGTGGCTGCGTACGGCCTATTTATGTTATATTAAAATGCAAGCTTATACTTTCTTTTGTTTCCAAAGTTGACTCTCGTGATTATTAAAAAAAACCGGCCAAGTACGAGTCGGACTCGCGCACGAAGGGTTCCGCACTATCAAACACACATCATAAATACGAGCAAACAAATCACCTTTGTTGTATAGGAGGCCTATGGGTTATAAATATTTATTTTATTCTGGTTTTTAGTATTTGTTGTTAAAGCGGCAATAGAAATTCATCATCTGCGAAAATTTCAACTGTCTCACTATCACGGTTTATGAGATACAGCCTGGTGGCAGACGGGCAGACGGGCAGACAGGCAGACAGGCAGACAGGCAGACAGGCAGACAGGCAGCCAGACAGACAGACGGATAGGGGAGTCTTAGTAATAAGGACCCGTTTTACCCTTTGATTACGGAACCCTAAAAACGACGATTCTTCAGTTCATTATTCATTTTATTACTCGTATAATTTGATGAATCAAGTTTTTTCTATCACCATCATCATTTCAGCAACATGACGTCCACTACTAAACATAAGCCTCCCCCAGTGACTTCCAGATTGGTCGGTTGGAAGCGGCCTGCATCCTGCGGCTTCCTGCAACCTTTACCAGGTCGTCTGTCCACTTTAAAGGTGGAAGTCCCATGCTGCGCTTTCTGGTACGTGGCCTCCATTCCAGAAACTTTCTGACCCATCGGCCGTCAGTTCTACGTGCTATGTGCCCCGCCCACTGCCACTTTAGCTTGCTAGTCCGTCGAGATGTGTCAGCGACTTTTGTTCGTTCGGAGTTTTTTTTAGCAAGGACAAAATTAAACGGAACAATTTTGTACCAATGTATTTATATGTTAATAGGCTGCTGTGATAAAACGTCAGCAAATTAAACTAAAACATTTAATCAAAGTCGTAAAGTTAAAAATAAATAAAGGCCAAAAGTTTACGGTGCGTAACGCTAACCTGTTTAAAAACCATTTCAACTACGTAATCGAACGGATTTTATACAAATTACCGTTTTATCGAATAACAATTTCCGACCCTTAAAAATTGTATCTATTAACTACGGCGCCCTAAAGTTTTTATGTCCAACACAAAGCTTTAAATACTTTCAAATGCCGTTCTTTAAATCAATAAAAAGCCTACTTTCATCAACGCCGAAGTAATAAAACCTGGCTTTACTGTTATCCGTGGCAGGGAATTAGATAATGTATCTTTGTAAAAAGTTCCTTTGTAGCAAGTTTGAAGCAGTAAAAATCTAATTGCTATGGCCAATAAATATTTGCTGTCGGTTCGCTCGTGTCTCTGAATGTCGATAGGGCCCGCAGGGTTCCGTTATGCATGCCAATAAGACCCTCACAATTGCCGAAGGATCCATGAAAAGCAAATTCTTGACATCATATCATCGGGCTTAGTAATAACCGAATCCTTTTATGTATTGGCATAGAAAGTAAGCTGAATGAATAGTCAAAAGTCCGTGCGAATAAATTGAAACGAGATCCTCTTATTATTCAGCTCAGAAATTGATATTCTAAAGATTCTCAATATTGTGAATTCGTCCATAGATAAATTTTATCTGGGAATGATAGATCGCACACGTGCACTATTGTTGTTCAAACTTTATGTGAGGATATAAAACCATTACTCCATTCAGGATGGAATTTTAATCAGTCTTCACCTCAAATATGTATTTTGAAAAATATTTTAACATATTGAATTCCATTTAGGTTATGAAATTAATTTCTTTTTTTTAATAAATTTTGGACAACATCACATACATTGCTCTGATCCTAAGGTAAGTAGCTAAAGCACTTGTGTTATAGAAATCAGAAACAACGACGGTAACACAACACCCATACCCGAGCCAATATAAAAAAGTTAGTTTTCTACATTGACACGACCGGGTATCGAACCCGGAACCTCAGAGATGGCGGCGCCATTTAAAGTCCAGCGTGCTCGCCTCTCGGTTACGGAGGTCGTCATTTTGTCAGACTAAACCAAAAATGACTTCAGAAAATTTATTTTAATTTGGTCTTTTGGGGGTAAAATAGGTAAATTGGAACATGCATACTTAATAAGAGTGGAATTAATTTCATTGATAATGTTAACTACATATTAGTAGTCAGGAACAAAAGAAATTGTCCAACAGCAGCAGGGGTTATAAATTTGAAAAAAACTAAAAACCTACCGAAAGCTATACTATATTGTGTGTGCATATCTTAATTATTGACATAATTCCTATAGTGAAATGAAGATATAATAAATTATTGAAGATGCCACTTGTGAGCAGATTAATATAAAATGATTAGCTTCTGCTAAGCTGGACGCCAGTCTGTCATAAAAAATACACTTGGAGATATCACAGGCTCCAATAAAAGGAAACAACAAAAGTGCAACATCTTTATAATTCACTGTTCGCCGTCTTTCATAGCTGCTAGTATAATATTGTTAATACTTTGTTTTCATAATTAAGCCAGCGGGGTAACCATGAACTCTTAAAACAATCTCAAATCTGTCAATTTGGCAGATTTGAGATTGTTTTAAGAGTTCATGGTTACCCCTCTGAATTTATTTGAGTTATGAATGATTGATAACGAAAATCTTAATTTAAGAAATTCAGATAGAAATCGAAATCTTCATATATAAATGTAACAACAAACTATCACCGCCAATTTATGCGACGTTATTTTCATCGTGCAAATTGATTGATTGGTTGCGATATTTTATTAAACAAACATTGGTCAAAGATTAGTTCGAGTGTAGAATCTCCACTTCTATGGAAATCTTTTGTATAACGTCTCACGTCTTTGCCTTTCAGCCCCCAGTCAACCATAATTACTTTTTCCTCCCGCGTAATCGTCGGTCGTAGGTATAAACATGCAACGTTGTTTCCGTAATGAAAATGCTCTTAAGTGCTAGTGCTTACTATATATATTAAGCTCCACTTACTTTTTTAACATCTTATAGTCTAAGAGAAATCTTAAGAAAGTGTTATGAGGTTCTTTTTGATTTTAATTTCTGTTATGGTTATCTATTAAAATTTAAGTTAGCTTAGATCTATTACATTTCATTAAGTCACGTTTCAAAAGTTATAATATAAGATCTTAATTTATTAAAATTAATATCTGCACGTTCTGCATCCTGCTACTCGTATATAAATACTTCAAAAAAAGGTAAGGATGGGGCAGTTTTTATAAAACAAGCGTAAACTCAGATAAAAAATGCATGTTTACTATAAATTTGCGTCAAAAAGGTTTTACATAGCTTCATAAAGAAACAATAATTGCAAACCATATTTTCCGTTACGTAAATTACCTAAATAACACTAAAAAAGCAAGACTCAAGCAAGTTTTTCAAAGATCTGGGCACAGGGCCCTAACCATGAACTGTTAAAACAATCACAAATCTGTCAAACATTATAATTTCTGTCAAATTTTGTATGAAATGACGTACCAAAATTGACAGATTTGACAACTTTGAGATTGTTTTAAGAGTTCATGGTTATGGCCCAGATATGAAAAAGCAAAAAACTTTGATGGTTTAAAAAAAAAGATCAATAACCTTTATTAGTTATTATTATTAATAACAGTTAACATTATTTTTTTTGTGTATTTTCGTACTCTTTTTAATTTTTTGTAGCTTTTCTTATATTATATTTTTCTGCCCTTCCTTGGGGCACCTGCAAGAGAGCACAAATAACGTGGGCCCTGATAAAGCCCTGCAGTCCACACATCGAGCCAAGATTTATACGACGTTTTTATAGTCGCTACCAACGCTCCTTGTTTTAATTTCGCAAGGATCGCCGCCCCTCTGCTCTAGTGGTTCAAGTGGCTCGGGTCTTGAGAAATAGGGTATTATAGACAGATGCATACCAGGCCCTGTTTAGTTAATATTACTAACCTTGTCTTATGAAACATAAGTGTTCCATACGTTTACCAGTTTCATACTTACAAAGAAAACTACATGAAATACATATGACTAGCTATTGCTATATCGCAATTATACTTTTCATTTATCAAATTATGTTGAGGATGTTAAAATTACTGAGTACCCATTTGCTTACGTTACTATAAATAATTATAATGTCGATGTAGGATAAAGTACTAAACATTTATTTTCCTTGGCTAGTAAAAACTTTCTCATGAAATAAACTGTATTTAAACTTTCGGTAGGTATTCATATTTTTAGTTCTTCAAAGACCTAAAGTTCCTGTTTACAAAAATAGTCAAAGTCTGCCTTCTTAGCAATATATTAGTCGATATTGGGTTATTAAATAAATTGTTAGGCGGCCAATAAACGACTGCACAAACTTCCGTAAATAAGTTTAAAGTAATACTGCTTTGAGATCATGGTTGGGCTCTGATGTATTACGTCTGACGTATACATCAAAAGTGTCTAAAATAATCGGAGACGGCACAACTGACGGTTGTGGCCACACAGCCAGCGCCACAACAAGCCTTAATCCAAAGTCGCGAGGCGCTGGAACTTACCGCGCCGCTTGTATTCCTTTCCGCCCAGCCACGCCGCCCGCCGTCACCCCGTCACCCAGCAACACACTATAACGTTTTCTAATGAAATTGTCCACAAACTCCCGCTACAACCCCCGTCACCGCCGGATGAACCGAAAAAAGTACATCTCGTGTTACTAATGGCTTCATTTATCACAGTCACCAACAGTGATACACCGCAACGACGTTTTATATTTAATTTGGCTCTCCACGGAATAAATTACCGTAATATCGAGCCTAGTAAGGACAAGGCTCTCTTGAGTTATCGGCACGGGTCATTGTATTAAGACAGTAATCTCTTTGGATTAATTCAGTCGCAGCTAAGTGATAAGTTAGGGAGGCTTGGAAACTTACGGCTTGTAAATAAGTGTGACTTACAAATGTTGGTCATTTGTTTCCTTGCCGATTCAAGGTGGGCTAAAAGTTGATGCGTGCGATCATAACTTATGGAAAGTTTGTTATTTAACAATAAAGATTACATTCGTGTGGTTAGTGTGACGTGAAGTAAATTAAAACAATGAGGTATGCTTAGGTCGAGTGCAGACGAAAGTGATCCCAATTTATACGAGTGTAGAAGCATTTTTCTCTCGTTTTCTTGAACAGGTTGCTTTATGCCGCCCGCAGTTTAAAGCCCATGTAGTCAGACTTATCGCGTTGTTTTATTGCAAGCGTTAAACATATCTACGTCGATAGCACGCTCACACTTTCTAATAGCATTTCAGTGGAACTAGCGTAGCCTTATCTTCAATTGTGCCTAGCTGGCATAGAAGCGAGCGTTCGTCTGCGGATTACTCATTGAATTAATGAATCGCGCTTAACGCTACCGGGAACATGGAGTTACTGTATTTTCTTGCTTAATTTTATATTACATACACATGTGAGAATCTTCAAACATAACTTTAAGTTCGATTGAGCAAAGTTAATATATTTTTTTAAATCAGCAATGCAAACCAAATTTTGATAAAGTGTAACAAAAATTGTACAACTTTTGTCTATACAACTGCCTTATTGCACATAATTGTGTCTTGTTTGTAGATCATTATTATAATATTTTAGTTATTATTTTATACAATGAATGAATTGGAAATGAAATTTATTTCACCGTCAACAAACACAAAAAGTTACACGAAGTACAGATTTCACTTAACATAAGAACCTACAAAAAGTCAACGAACCGATCTGGAAAACTTACAATTCCAAAACGCGACTTCGTAATCAAATGGCTCATATCAGTTGAGATTTCATTCCAAAATGATATGGTTTCAAAGGCTTGTCCCGGCATTAGGGCACATCGCAACCGACGTAAGCCCACATTTATACGTGAACCGCGTAATTTGGCAACTGAGCTGTGATTAGATAGTGCTTCGGTCTCGTTAGTGTAATGAGAACGGCTTTGTTAACCTTTGACTTTTATTCCAACGTGATATCGCATTTTCAAAGATAGTTTTGCTATTGTTTCATTTAATTGTTGAGTAGTTATTAATGTTGTTTTATTATTTGGATGTAAAGATAAATATGAGTCAAGCTTAGCCGCTCTAAGGATGGGCGGCTAAACCCACACGATCCTTGAAAGCCGGGCTTTTACCAACCGCAAAATGGTGGCCGTATGGTTTTACTTCGTAATTACTAATTATATTGTTTAGAGATAGATATTCACTAAAAACTTCGAACAATCCTACAAACAATTAGACGTATTCATAAAAAATAATAATAATTGGATAGTGTTGTTACCATAAATCGGTTATTACTAGTTATTTTGCCTAGTATATCACAGTTAGGGCCGTTTTCTAATTTGTCGGCGTAGCAGCGGCATCAGCATGCTCGGTATACGCGGTAAAGAAAGTATTGAATCTGTGCCGCGCCGCTCCCGCGCATACAGAGAGCCAATCAAGAAAGCTCCATTGAAGGCATTGAAGGCTCCATATAGCCGCTCGGTAAGCTTTCTTTACCGCGTATACCGAGCATGATGATGCCGCGCCGCTACTGCGCCGACAAATCAGAAAACGGCCTTACGGTGAAAACTGATATAATTCTAACACTGACTCCTCCGTGACAACTGACAGCCGTAGTTGCCTGCATAGCACAAGAGTACCTGCGTCCAGGGTTTGCCCACATCGCTTGAGCAGCAGTGCAATATACTAGCCAGTAATTTTGTTAAGTCCTATGTTTATTTAGCAAAATATAAAATTATGGCAGAGAGGAAAGTATTGTTTCTTTCTAATGTACATAAATAAAAATTTTAAACAGGTAAATATATATTTTTTTTACTTCTGTCAAACAATTCATAGTATTCAGAATAAACTAAATTAAAGTTAACTTACAATTCATTCTATGTTTTACCAAATTTCAATTGTTTCCATATATTTTACCAAATAAGTAGATAACTCGTCATTCTCCTTGAGGATTTATTACAGTATTTTAAGTTAAATCTAGTGATAAAATGTATGTATTTGAACGAGCGTGGCTCTATAAATCTTAGAAAAACGAGATAATTTTTTTACCAAACACACAATGTGGTTTTAACTTAGCGGCACAAAGGCGATTTTCTTGACTGTCAATTACCAAATTAGGTGAAATAAATCAAATGCAACAACTTTAAATTAAACTTTCTTAAATAAATTTGGACCGAAAATTAAATGATTTGAATAACACTAAAGAAAAACTACTTAGTAATAACATTAAAATTAAATATGGTTGCAGATGTAACAAGTAATATAAATTGAGTTGGATTTATTATGGTGCTTGCAGACTTGGAGCTCGTTGTATATTCGTTTTTGAATACATTACACATTTTTGTTTAGTACCGTGCACCGTGTAAAGTCAGACTTTTTCGTTAAAGTCCAAGAATTGCGGCTTGCGAATGGGAGTTCCTGCACTATTTCGGAAGCAATGTAAATCGTGGGGGCCACGGGAAAGTTCGCGGGTATCTAGCCAAGGGACAAGACGTTAATGTATGCACAATCCTGCAGTCCACGTATAGTTGTCTAATGCACCAAGTTCGTCGGCTGTTTCTATTTACGATTCTCTACTCCGCATCCGAATTTCGTTGCTCATTACTAGGTCTGCTGTTTCAAGAATGAACCGGTTTTAAGTTTTGCTCGAAACTGAATCGCAAACCGCAAACTTTGCGAAGACTTAAGTCGACGGTATAAGATAGCTTGTTTTTTGCATTTAATGGCATTGATCCCTTTTTATACATTTAGTAAAATATACAATAAATCGAGATCGATCAATTATAAAAAATATTTATTTTTGATAGATCGGTCAACATTGTAAATTTGATCAGCCTTGGTCCAGTTTTAAATTCATTAAATCTGAGCTTGATCCTATGATTCTATCGCACCTAGTGCAAGGCAAGTGATAATAAAACTTTAAATATGATGGCCACATCTCAGCAAACGTGTTTAGGACTTTAGTTCGATGGAACGACGACCGCGACATAAGGAAGATGACCGGCAGTGGCTGGATTTAAAACAAAAAGGGAATTCTTGCTCTTGACGATTTTGGGGGAGGCTTACTTGTAGCAGTGGACGGCAATCGGCTGAGATATTAAATTATGAGCTTCAATTAAATTTAAAACCACTTCAATGTGCTGTCGTCACGTTTGTGAAAAAACGAAAATAACTTAGGCTAGGCTAAAACTATGGCACTATAATGTCATGTGTTTGTAAAAACAAGCTATTCAAACAATTTGTGCAGTGTTTTAACACTCAATGGAATTGGAATGAAATTCTGCGCATGTGATATACGAATACTCGCAAATGCGTCCAATACCACCCTTAAATATTAATTTTCCTGATAAAAATTAATATTTAAGGCCGTGTTACATTTTCCTCTTTTTTATTATTTTCTCTATGTCCTTGACATAAACCTAATACAATTTAATATTCATGTCGTTAGTTACCATGCCAAGCTACCTATTTGGGTTATAATAAAAAACAAATTACCCGCTAATAGTTATGAATCGCCTGAAAATTCAGTTAGGTTGAAAACCTTTTATAATTTTTAACGCATCTAATGTAGTTAACCATTGTTTTCTCAGACGCATATAGAACCATAATACAGTTAACCCCATTGTGTCTACACCTTTGTCTCGACGCTATTAAAATACAGACGAGGTTCCGGATCCTAGCTACTACGGCCATTTCTTAGACCCTTTTGCTTAGTTAATTTAAATTAATTCATCCTTCTTCCTGGTACCTTTAAATTTCATTGTCATGCCCTGAATGAAATGACTGAAACTGCTCACACGTAAACATGATAGTAAAAAAGCAAGTTTCATTTTTTGATTCAGCATAATGCTGAACCTACAAATGGATTCGTCGGATTTCCCTTACACAAGCCGCTGCACCGAGAATTCCGCCGAAGAGTATTTGTATTTCATTATCAACAAAAGCTTTGTTGAAAAGATGACGCTCAGCGCAAACTCGACGTACTGCGCCCGAGCAAATTCGAGTAAAACCCCACTCAGTCGAGGCCCAAGCAAAGATATTTCGCAGTCGTATTTACTCAGGCGTGCCTAAATTGTTTGCTTACATGTTTGACGCCCTGCACGCAACGCTCATTACGGCGAACGGGCTTTGTTCAGACTTAGACAACACATTGTTACACCCGATAGAGCAGGCTGTTCTTTATAAATTTTTATTTTTATCATTACAGGTAAGTTGCCGAAGCGCTTGCTTGCAGTAATGGCTGCGGTGAGGATTTCTTTGAATGTCGCCCAGACGGTATTTAACGACGCTTAGCGAAGAGCCTTATTATATTTCTCTATGCAAGTGGAAATATTAAGGGTCTCTATGGCTAGTGCGATGCAACGCTGACGGATGCTAGCATTTCTCTAAAGTTCTGCGATTAGACGTACCACTTAGCAGCAGTAAACATTAATTACGTTTCTTCCCGCGCTGGGGCAGGTTGGCACACTTAATTGTTCATACAACAAGCCAACGGGGAATTGGCTCTAAATGTTCCGCTGTCCGGGAGGTAGCTACACCACAAACGCGCTACGTTGTAATAGTCCGAAACAGCGCGTGCGTGGCAAGCCAAAATAGACCGCGTCTGCTGCTGGCTTAGTTTCAGATTCCGAAGGGTTCGGCGCTCGGGAAAGCCCGTGATGGAAAGCGCAATAGGCGGCCATTTACACCTGCGATTCTTCTTCATCTTACCCTAAACTGGCACGCCGCTTTACCTAAAGTAATTATGCCATATAACGTATTAGTATTTTGGGAACGAACACGTGTCAGAAACGCTTAATCACTTACTTTACATTTGCGTACACAAATAATCCGTTAATTTCATTTCGGTGCGGTATTTATGACGCTTATTTAATTTATTATCATATCAAAGTGTAGGCTTTATTTAGCGGGTTTTGTGTGCGTACAAATAAGCGTTATTAATGAATTCATGTTAACGTTCTCAAGGGAAAAATGTTTACGATTTGACTGTAGTTTTGTTGATAGGCAAAATATGCTGTGACGAATGACAGAATACAATATCAGTTTACTGTTCTATTTAATTAAATCAGTGTATGCATTCCTTATTATTTTCCCGGATGTAATTCATCATCATCATTTCAGCCATAGGACGTCCACTGTTGAACATAGGCCTCCCCCAGTGACTTCCAGATCGGCCGGTTGGAAGCGGCCTGCATCCAGCGTCGTCCTGCAACCTTTACCGGGTCGTCTGCCCACCTTGTGGGTGGACGTCCCACGCTCAGCTTGCCGGTACGTGGCCTCCATTCTAGAACCTTTCTGCCCCATCGGCCGTCAGTTGTACGTGCTATGTGCCCCGCCCATTGCCACTTTAGCTGGCTAATCCGTCGGGCTGTCTTTTGTTCGTTTACGGATATCCTCATTTCTAATTTGATCTCGCAAAGAAACACCGAGCGAATGATGTAATTAGTCATTTATTTTCAAATTGTAAAAATTTTACCTTTAAAGGAACTTACGCCCAAATACATAAGCGACACTCGAATTAACAATTAAATGGGTCATCAAATATTAGTTTCCTTG
Organism: Anania fuscalis; assembly: GCA_950371115.1. Taxonomy (NCBI): domain Eukaryota; kingdom Metazoa; phylum Arthropoda; class Insecta; order Lepidoptera; family Crambidae; genus Anania; species Anania fuscalis. The sequence continues at coordinate 16,223,650 of OX493330.1, forward strand.
AAGAATTCGGCCGTTAATCGAAAAAAAAAATTAAATTTAACCATTGTGGTCCAATGTAACTGGCTGAATCGAGTTGTACGCGACGTTTGCACTGTTCAATGCCGGCTACAGTAATTCGCCCTAAAGCCACTAGCCATTCTAGTCGGCCAGCTCACTAGCACTTAAGCTTGCTGACTCCGCACCAACAGTTCATATTGATTATTCGGGAATCTCAATATCGTATCGTAAAACGCATTCGGACTCGTATTTGTCCCCTTCCCGCTCAAATCGCCTTGAGCCCTCCACACCATTGATATTTATGCTTTTTTCGGGATTCTTTCAGGGGGTAAGTTGTTTTGAAACTTTCCTTTTCGGGAGAAATGGCCGGGTTCACTGGATTAATGTAACTAGAGTGTTGTAATTGGTTGAGAAGTTATTACTTTTCTGTTTCTTTTCGAGAAAAACATAAAGCAATTGTACGAGTTCCCCAAGAGTGATTTATTTTTATACGGAGGAACATCTTTTTCGAACTTAAAAACAACGCCGCGAGTTTTGTAGATCTTGCTGATTTATTATTTATAACATTTTTGGTTTGATGAAAAATACTCGAAAAGTTTATACCACCAACATAAATCTCTGTTATCATAAAAATTCTGCTCATCATTTACAAACAAGTATCAAATTATGGTTCTATTTAAAATCTTATCACAATACAGAATTTCAATTCTGATTTTAACTAAACAAAAGATAACAGAGAACAAATTTTTGATTTGAAAGCCCCCGTAAAAGCATTTTCAAAGTTATTCCATTTAAAATACTTAAGAACAAAAAACAACGGTTACTCTCACTTCGACTGGACCTCGCTAAACAATTGCTGATTTTATTAATGAAATCGTTACGGGGGACTCAAAAATCACACCCCAGGGCAAAATAGCGATTTTGTTCCGAAGTTAAAATGAACAATTCCAATTCTTTACGAGTTCGTTAAAGTTCAAACGTTCGAGGTTGATCAATGCCTTGTTGTAATTAGGATAGGAAAATAACGCAAAGATAATTAAATTACTTTAAAATACTTCCAATCCCATATGAAAAATTATTTTGTCAGAGCATACCTACTATTCCTGTTTACCCTGCTTACAAAAAAAAATGTTTAGTTATTTTACTTCCAAAACATTATACTTACCTTATGATAGGTTAAAGTTTTTGTATGATTTGTTTAATTGCAAACTTTTTTAAATTATTTATTATCAATTAAATATTAAGTTTACTTCATTTCATAGCGCATTATACGTTGGAGAAAACCTCATAAATTAACGAAAAAAATAAAAGATTTGAATTTAATTATTCCTCATTTTGCTTTGAAAATGTTATGTGCATTTCCCACGTTTAATTAAATACAAATTTAAGGGACATATTTTAGAACAAACGAACCAATCCACCAATATTGCATCAATAAATTATGTTAAACACAATCACAATCACGCTTCAAACTAAATTATTTATGTTTTGATATTTAATTTTACCTACTTGTTTTACCAAGTCTAGACTTCTAAATTGATATGAAATTACCAAATTGATACAGAATACAATTAAGGTTTATTTAACCCATTTTTATCTAGTCTGCCAAAGGGGTATTATTGATTTTGAAATTTGTCTGCATGGACACTGCTATTAGTTTAGAGTCAACCCTTCCATTTTATCAATTTGGTTTAAAAAGATTAACCTAATGTTGTAGGTTTGGGTTCTTTACAATATATTAATAACCCACAATAAGAAAACCGTAATCGGTATAAAAAAACTGAAACATACATTTCGTACGCGTGCGAAGGGTTTTAAAAATATCCGGTGCAGAGAATAAAACACAAAAGCCATTCCGTCTGACAGGACCTTGTTTGAAATCATAACAAATAGCCTTTTAGAAAACCACATCCTAACCCGAACTGTCGTACAAAAAGGGGTTAGTAAACACATTACAAATCTTGCTTGGCGTCGGGCGGTTAAGAGTGCTGTCAATGAAATCCCTCCCTGCTCCGACTATTCGTTATGTGTCTTAATGGATTACATGGAATAAAGTAGACATCGACAAAACAAAAGCCGGGCGCCCCCGAAAATCTCTGACCACACAGTTTGTGGGCTAAAACTAAATTTATTACGTTTGACCTTAGTAATTCTTGCCGACGGTTCTATACCGACGTGTAGCGGCTTTCAAAGGTACGCCCGCGTCCGCTGCGGTTTTATACGCAACTAAATATTTTATTAGTTACAAAATAGTTCTATAAAAGTATCGACTCTAACAAAGTTTTGGTTTGATCCCATCGGTAAAGTATTTACGAGTAAGTATTACATCGATTTTCGTGATGGCAGATGTGTTCTGTGTTAAGAGGAAAACCGGCTTTTAATATATTTTTCAGTGAGCTTTTATTGTTGAATTCGGTGTGTTAAATCTTTAATATCAAAACGTTTCAAGTCTTCTATTTACTATGGAACATTTACAATATGAATATAAAGCTATAGTATTTTGTAACTATTTTTGAGAAAAGTTATATTTTGGAAAACTTCATGACGTCATCATCGCTTGCCCTAGTGTTGCCAGGCCATTCAGTGATTGAAGCAATATGACTTCCCCATCTAGTCTCGGAAGCTAGGAAGTCTAGTCTTTCTTTCTTTGGCCTTCCTCTTACTTTCCACTAAACAACAGTAATACTCATCGCCTTTATAACATAGGCTTTAAGATACTATTAACCAAAATTATTTATTAACTTTTTTTGAAATAAATTCACTTTAATTCAATTCAAATTTCGTTTATTTTTGAGTAGTTTATTTTTTATTTTAGGTAAGTTTAGTTATAGAAATGAAATTGTTGTTTTTTATAAGTTATTAAAATAAAAATCATTCGATTTATATTCAAATTCAACATTTTTTGTAATGCGCCTTTCATCCCTCCTACAGTAACGAGTAATGTTTGAACACCTGCTATTTCGTTGTAAAAAGGTTCAAAATGTAATATAAAATCAAAATATATTTATTTAAACTCGCAATTGTACATGTCTATACCAAGACAAACGATTTCCTTTCACATGACTGGGGACATTAGTGGATAATATAAACTCGAATCTCGCTGCACACATCATATTGTTTATCGATGTATAGTTCTCATTCAGATGCATCGGGAAGCCACAGTTCGATGCTCATCACGTGAAAACTTATTTCTGCCCCGATCGACGCGATTAACCGCTCACAGCGCGGACGCTTGCAAGTTATCGCAATGCGTTCACTTTGACCGTGTTCATTTCGCGCCCTTTGAGCCCGCCACGCTTAGAAACGTTTGATTCCGACTCTTTCGTGATTCAGCAACGTCGCGCTCTCTTTACAACCAGAAACAAATGAGAGCCGTACGAGAAAAACTTTTTAATTCGCCTAATGCACACGGACCTGTCTTTCCTAGAAAGTGCACCCGTATACAGATTTCCAGCGTCGTACACTGAGCGTGCTGTCACATTGACTGTTGTATTGTGAGCAGTTTATTTTAGTTCCGCCTTGAATGCACTCCATTTTTCTTAGCGCATTCTTTTGAAAGTTAGTGTTTTTTGAAACGAAAAACACTTCTGATATTATCTTTTCTAACAAAAGACCTAGATGTCACTGTGCTATTGAATTATAAATGAAACGTAAACGCCCTCGTCGTTTGTATTAATAATTCCGAGTGATATAAAATATTTAACTTATAAAGTATGATCGTTTGTTGTTTAGATGGATACTTTGTATTAATAAAGATTAATGAAATATTACGACAGAGCTAAATTATCCCTAATTAGTCGAAACAAAGAAAACATCGCAACTGCGATTTGTGAGACGCTTAATCAGACTTAATGATTACTTTGATTTTCATCTCTCGCTCAACGAAACAAGAAACTTAATGAAAAGTCAAGCAAACTCAGTCGAATACAAATTTTAGCATTAGTATGCAAGAGTAAAGTTTTTATTCAATATAACTTGCACTGTTTTATCTTTCGTTTGTCTTTTTCGCATCCGCGATGCAAGAGTTTACAGTTACATAAAGCGGTGATTATTTAATAAACTCATTCAAACTCAGTATGTTATAGAATACAAGGTTCTTAAAATGTCTTTCGTGACTAACTTATCATAGTACAATTCTGTACAATATATTTACCCTTTCTCTTATATTGTTATATATTTCTAATATTTTATTTAATATCAAATATACAGGGTGTAACAAAAAGGCGAAATAATATTTAAGGGTATGTATGTATGTAATGTGAACATTAAGTAGTAAAAGTTTTAGTTAAAAATAAACAACTTTTTTTTCCCATACTAATGAAATAAATTGTTTTTTTACTGAAAGTGTTGACAACCCTGAATCTGCGGTCATTCGTTAGCGAACCCCCACCCGCAACCCTCGCCCGCCGCACGATCAGCTTGTGGTTTTGCATAGGAACTACACATTTACTACTCTACACGTCCTTTAAATTTTATTTCGCCTTTTTGTCACACCCTGTATATGGCTCCGCCAAGATTAGATTCAAAGTAAGACTGTCACTGCATCGGCTATTTTGAAAGCAGAGTCACGGCAACGTATACCTCCCGACCCGACACCACCTAATTCTGATATGAATATGAAATTGTATGTAAATGTCGACCAAATGTTGCCGAGCAACTTGACAACTCGACGGCGCTGTAAATATACGGGTGACGTTGCACTGACTATACCAAAACATGCGAGTTTCTAGTTTACGACCGCCTGTTTGAATAAATTGTTTAGATTGTCGACTCGTACGCTTAACGTACGTCTGTGCAAAGGTGGCGACCGCCTCGTAACAATCCGGCTAAGGAGTCGGGAATTCGTATAGGTAGACAGTTAATATAACGCAGAGTACGCTCCCTCCGCAACACTCTAACGAGTGCAATATCACCTAACTACGTTCAGTGGAAGCACCCCTTCTGTTTTAAACTAGAATCCATTTCACGAGTACAAACTCCACAAATGTGCATTTTCTCGAGCGTACCGCTACGCCACAAAGTTCAGTTCACTTGCCATAATTACCAATAAAACGTGTTCTTGGTGACGGAACGTCAACTGGCCCGAGTCAGAATTATAAAGTTAGCTCCGTAGCCTCCGTGACATCGCGTTATTGCTGACGTTTCAGCCTGATTATCTTTAATTAAAAAGTTGTTTTAGGCTTCCTCAAAATTCCAAGTTATTAAAAGAAATTGCTGAGGCCTCGGGAAGTGGTAACTCAGTGAATTGTCATAATTAGATTAGGCTGGCTCGACTCTACTAAGATTCTGATTCATGAACAGGGATTTCTAACTTTATTCAGTGGTGTTTCTAGATAAGGAGTTTTATTCTCTTTACAAATAAATAGAATAGTTTTAAATGCATCGTATGCTCGAAGAATATTGACAGATATGATCACTTCTCGATTGGAGCTCAGCCAACAATGTCTAGATTTTCTGTACGATTTGTAACTTGATACTACTCGAGCTTCCGTTTAGAATAGATGTGCCATTTTAGTGTGTTGCGTCTCTCTCGTATTCGATATGCGTTCGAGATATTTATGACGGTATGCACTTCAACTGTTCGCGTGATGTATCTATAACTAGTCAGCGCATACATTTTCTATTCATTACCTACAGTGTGAATGAATTTTTGCATGCAATCTCTCGAATTTTGTAGAAATTCGAAACATCATCGGTAAAGGATCATATCTAGTAAAGCGTCAAAATGCTTATTGATTTGTTTATGAAAAAGACGTCGCCCTACAAACTTGACACGAACTCGCGGCCTCTAGGAGTTACGTCAAAAAATTCGACAGTTATTTTACTCCATAAAATGCGTATTTCATCAAAGCGAAAGTGTTTTCGTATTGATAGCGTTACATTGATACGTTTTGAATATTTGCTGGGCGAGTGCGCGCGGCGCACGCCAGTACCATATGATTCCTTTTATTTATATTAATCAAATGTACCAGTCGTTGTTTTGATGCGAGGGTTTGCTGTCGTGGCGGTTTTGTGTGCTCCACATTCGCCATGAATTCCGGTATGCGAGCTGCGGATAGATGAATGCTTTAACATTTTACATATCCGACGAATGAATACGTTCTCGCAACTGACGGTTTTTCATTTTATTCAGTTATGTGATACGTTTTTGTGTTCGCTCGGTGTTGTCTTTGTAAAGCTCACGCCTGGTATTGTTATGGAATAATGGCGGCTAATTGGGAACACTTTGCTAGGTCAATATTTTCCGATATTACGCGTTTAATAATACCAATTCACTATATTATATATATATATATATATATTCACAGTCACAAATGTATATCGAATGTGTTAATTTGTGTGGCACCTCATGAAAAATAAACTGCTATCCATATCTTCTAAAAGACTATACTATATAAATCAATACGACAGGCACAAAAATCCATGACATCAAAGTAAGCAATCATTGCGTTACAAGGAACCAGACAATAAATATTGCCAGTGATATCTTTCAGGAAACTAGACCCGAAACCAATAAACACAGTTCTCTACATTAACCCACACCAGAAATTGAATCTGGGACCCAAGGTTCATCAATGAGCTACTCCTCAATCGGGTCGTGACGTCACCTACACCAACACAAACAACGTGACTGTCCGTCGAGAGCTTTTTATTTAGATTATGTCACCCCAATTAACGTGTATAAAGCTGCTTCGTTTTGATTGGATATTGAAAATCTTTGGTGTGGTGTAATTGGTTTCTTTACAACCGCGTGTGCAGTGTTTCGCGGAAGCAATCAACAGTTATGAGTGTCGCAATAGCAGCGACAGTAATCATTGAAAAACTGCGAACCTTCGGTGAGAAACGTACCTAACATGTATAAATGTAGGTTTATACAACAGAATAGGTTCGTTATTTGATTCTAGACTATTTATTACGTTACTAGCAAAGTATACGCTACAAGAATTTCTCTAAAACCGTTCGTAGAGTTTTCAAGAGGCTGTAACGTTGGCGTAGTAAGTTTTATTTCTGTTTAAGTTTGAGTTCTTGTAAAAATAACTAGACAGGGTTCAAAACAAAATACGATCGATATAAAATCGGTAAAATATTACTCAAAACCATGTTACCTAGTTAAAAAGCGATCTTCATTTTGCACTCCACTGCAGGGCACAGGCCTTTCTTAACTATGTGCTTTCCAGTACTTTCTACGCGGGCCTAGTACGGATTGGTGATCAACCAATATCAACATTTGACGAGTTCTTTATATCTCGGAGCTACTTGTAATAAATTACAATAAACTGACCAAAATTGCCACTTACCCACATGGCCGTGGCGTGGGTTGCTTAAGCTTGAGGGTAAACTAGAGGTGTTGTAGCTACAAACTGCTTTATTGTATAGTTTTTTTTGTAACTTTACTGCAATCGATGAGGATTGCTTCAAGTAATGATATACTTTAGAGAAATACAAGTAAATAAGGTTTACAGACAAAAGCCTGAATCGGAATTCGATTAAAATCGATTAATTGATTTATGGCTGCCGCAAAAAAACCTTGTGAACAACCCTACATTGTTTGTGAAATCCTCCAAAACCTTGTGATTTGTGATTGGTGAACTGACAGTAAACGAATTAAATAGTTTTACTATTTCATGAGTTAGATCAAAAAACAAATGACATATATCATAGCAAAGCTTTATCGTTATCAAATACTCGTACCTACTCGTATTATTAAAAAACTGCATAAAAGTAAGAAAACTAAGTGCTGAAATTGAAGTCATGTTTTTGTGCTAGACAGTTTTGGTTATGTTTTACTAGTAGTACTAGTCTATTCCTGCAAACGTTACATTATTTTTGTTATAACCTATTGCCCTTTGTTAAATAGAACTCCGTTTAAATGAAAAACGATGAGTAAGTAATGCAAGTAATATATTTACTAAATATATTAGGTACCTATTAGAGTGGGTCAGGTTCTTGGAGCTCGGTTTATTTATTACGTTACAAGTCGTCAGGAGCAAAAAAATTTTCTCTGGTATCGATTCCGAGAACTCTCCATATAATATTTCATTAAAAGTAATTTAACTCAGAAAAGGCAAACAAAAATACAAATAGGCCATGACATTATCACCACTGTTTTTTAACTGACCTCCTATTTTATATAGTAAACGATTGCTTTAACGACAAAAGTGGTTTACAATCCTGAAGTTCACAGTAACCACATGTCTTGTATTGTAATTGTATTTCATGTGAAGTGGCAATAGGTTTGGTCATATTTGCTATAGGCAACAATAGCCGATGGGAAAGACGATTCTTATGTGGAGACAGCGATTAGGCAAACATTTAGGAAAAGGCAAAAGCGATGATAAAAGGTGTTTCAAAAATACCTGCCACGGCTGCAGTGGGTATTCCTTATATACATTACGATAGTAAAGAAATTTCGTGCTATATGGATCGAAAATTAATTTACTACGGTTACTGAATAAATACGTGCTTAATTTTGCAAAACACACTCTGCCACTCGCATTTGACAATGCGCAAGAGCGAGACGTAGTACAATTAACGAGCGTCGAGCGGCCTAGTTGGGCAGGACGTGTGGACCATTTTAGACAAAATGAAGTTTTCTTTAGTTTATTTTTTTAAATAAAAAATAGATGACGTCTGATGGGTTAAAAATTATTTTCTATGGTAATCTTTAACGCAATGCTTTCATCCATTGCAGCCGCGGCAGATATTTTTAAAACACCTTATATTAGGTATACCGACTACTGTACTATACTCCAAGGCAGAGACTCAGTGGCGTGCATTGTGGTCATGTGCAGGCTGATTGCAATGAACTTTTCTATTTTTGGTTCTAAGCATGTTTGAGTTACGCCTCAGGCCAAATCCACTATCTGGTTCCTTGTAACATAAGAATGTTAACTCCTTACTTCGAAACCATGACCTTTAGTATTGTCTAGTGTATATATTTTTTTAAGTTATTGTGATTGCGGCTTTATAAAATCAACTGTTATGACTTTACCCGCAAGTCCAGGCGACAGTGATCATTTAAAAACTGTGCCCGTTCGCTGTGAAACGCATATGACGATTGCCGCTTACGTTCCACAATCAGTATCGTCGCTCCTCTCTCATATCGACTTTTTCCACTTCGTTTGCCGCGCCCGGTTTCGGAATAGTTTTTGTTTTTGCCGGACTAATCAACGCCCGAACATGGCCATCCAACTGGGTTTTTCCATTTGTGTCCCCGAATAAAATATTCCGACTCGTTTATTCTACGACCGACTTTATTATATATAAATTTTCGAATATTTTTTACGTAACACTTGACGGCTGAGATATCGATAACATTATTTTAAAACATGAATGCACTGTTTTCGTTCTCGCGTGGAACGCTGAATGCAGTTTCATTTCAAAATGCAGATTTAACACTTTGATGCTTTTGAATCAATAGATATCTATTCGATGCTGAAACCGAATCTAATTCAATAACATTATCCTAAAAATCGTTATAATCGTTACTAAACGTCCATACAACTTTGGCCATATTTGTACCTCAAGGTGCATAGATACCAAACTGTAGAGAAAAATTCGAGGATTCCAAAACACTTATCATTTTACTTCCTTAATTAGTTACAACTAGTTAGTAAATAAATAAAATTGTTGATAACTTGTAACACATTATTTAACATGTGGTAGCATTGGATGCTCAATTGCGTTTAGTCTTAGAGCATTCAAATGCTCTAAGCGTTTAGTACCAACCTTATCCAAAACCTGGGTATTTTGGGTTTAAAAATATTTTATTCTCTGTTAATTATTGCTAATGCATCACATGTCGTCTATTTGCCTGAATACATCATTTGATGGCTTAAAACAATAAAAAGATCAAAATAATAATATTGTTTCGGAAATTAATAGTGTTTTTTGCAAGCAACAAAACGCCACAAAACGTCAAAATACAATCTATGGTGACAAAATGTCATTTTCGTTCGTTTTGACATTTTGGGGTGCTTAATGATAATGACAGGCCAGCAGCCTGACTGACAGCTGATAATTTGACATTTGCAGTTTTTTGAGTATCACTACAGAGGGCCTAGTGCGAGTGCAACAAAATGTCAGCGACGTTTACTTTTTCCGAAAAGTCAATGTTAATTTAAATTACATTCGATCGATTTTAGTGATTTGGTTGTTTAGTGTAACTGATACTTACATATAAAGACCTAGAACACATAAAGTCTTACCACAGATTAATAATGATCATAGACAGGTTCTGAAATGGCGTATTTTTCACAAATTGAAATTATTATTTCCGAATGACTTACAAAAAAGTAGGCCTTTTATATTATTCAGCGTTTTCTAGAGTATTTTTTCCATAAAGTGTACCTCGGTACATTAAATGGCCCGATTTTTGATTATATCAGTTTTAAATCAGATAACTTAAATATGATTTTTATTTCCGATTTCAAGTTATAAAACATTTATTTCATATTTACATTTTACAACTATTTATAACAAAAAATATATACATTATATTTTAATAGTTTTCAAGTTTTGTTCCTGTAAAATAATATTAAAAGTTATATGTCGAAAACATAAATAAGTACTTATATGTTAAATTGAAAATTATATTAAATGTTTTTTTTGTGCATAATCTGACGCTAATCCTAACTAAGGGCCACTGAAAACGCTGTCCATCCCAATGGTTCCGTACGTAGGTAATTGTGGTTATGCGGTGCAAATATCGATTTACATGCCACTGTATAATTCAAGGACTGAATAATGTATTACCTTTCATTAGCACATTGGCCAGGCCCGGGGCGTATTTGCACATAAATTCGCTTACCCACACCCTGAGGAGGCACCGTACGTGCGAACGATTATCCCTCGAAGCCGGCCCCCTGATCGGCTTTTGTTTTTTGACAAACCGAGATGCTGGCAGTTGAAATATACGCCTTTTATAACACCGCCCGGCAATTAAAATTTTCCCAGTTTTTCATCAAGTGTCACGAGTAAGACATTAACAAGCTGGAAGTGACGACATTATCTTAATCGACAGCTGCAGTAAGTGTGCATTAAATATATATAACTAGCTGGCCCGGCTAACTTTGTACCGCCTAACAATTTTTTTTTTCGTCAGTTTTTCCAATATTTTTGTTATTCTGCTATTTGCGGCGGAGACAAATCTATCAAATCATAAACCATGAAAATCGGTCCAGCGGTTCTCGAGTTGTTCTCGTGTTGTTGTTGTAACAAACTCGACTTTGTGTTACATATTAAGAAGAAGATATAATTAGTAGTTGCAATGTAATTGTATCTAATGTAGCACTTGCTACCTACTTAGGTATACTGAACATTTTATCTTTAAGTAGGTATAGACAAGAAAACATAAAAGAAAATTATTTTGCATAATGTAACATATTACAAAGCAACTAAATATTTGTGCAGTCAGTCAGTGGTACGGGTTAATAAGCAAACGACGATGTTTCATTATCAGTACCTGCTTTATAAATATTTTTATACATGCTTTAGAACAATGACATAAGCAGTTTGAAATATTTCATATAATTAGCAGAAAAATGTTAACAACCATTGGTGTATTTTTAAGAATATTTACTTTGAAGGCTTTTGACTGAAAAATATTTCTCGTGTAACTGTACCTTAAAACCGTGGAGGCAAACGAGAAAATCAAAACGAATTTAATATGTTGTAAGTAATAATTCAGGCCGACTAATGAGCGCGGCCGCTTTTTTCGAATTAGAAGCGTGAAAATTGTATAATTTAATAATTAATTGTATAATTGTATTTGGAGTGAAGGATTTTTTATCTTGCTTTTTATGGCGTCGATAAATATAAAGATTATAGAGCAAGTTCTAATTAGCTTTTTTAAATGACGTATGTGAGTTTTACTTTTACGTTAGACCCTTTATTACACGCAATCAGTAGTTGTTGTTGTTAAGCTATAGATTTAAGCAAATAATCGAAGCTCAACAACTTTGAACAATCAACAAAAGTTCATTAGCAACTCGTACGCACCGTTATTACCGGATTAACCGTTTACAGCCCTCTCTACTAAAACTTTAACAGGCGAAAAATTTTGGGTCCGATACTAATGAACTTCGATAATTGCAGCTTAGCGGGCCACGCGTGCTATTACCTCAGAAACGGCTCACCTCAATCATTTTAATGTCCATTTTATTATTATTCATTGCGCGACCGCCCCCGTCTGGACTCCCTCCTCCGATACCTACCCATCTCTATTCGTAATCATTACACCGCAAAAAGCAGTCCGCTTGATTAACGCGAATGAATACAAAGGGTATTAGGCTGATCAATGTATTTACAGAGTCGTTTTAGTTTTAATTAAGCTACATCGGACCGTTAAGCCGGACCGCGCAGTAAAATCGACTACGCAGAGCGTGCGGGGTGTTAATAAGCCTACGAATTTAACTCGGAGCGTGGACCGTAAATGAGAATCGCCAATAAATCGGGCATTATAATAAACATTAACGTTATTGTTTCCCGTTAAACGGTCGCGCCTCCCTCCCTGGCTCCGCAACAATCCGGCTGGAATTTCAACGACTTCAATTATTGAGTGCCTCCGAAAACCGAACCCTTTTGGTTTCTCAAGGGGCCGAACTGACCATTTCGCCAGATAATGCCGGAACGGCGCCCACGTTAAATAAGTCATTATACGTATGTAGTGGGCCTTTTGTGTTTTTTCAACCGCGACTTAGATCGGAATTTAATTATAGCTTGGAAACGTTATCTTTGAAAATTTTGGAACATGATGTGTATTTATTTTTGGGTAACGTAAAGTTCTTAAATACGCTGGAAAGGTTTTCAATAAGGTGTATTCATTATCTCCTCAATTAAGTGTCCTGTCCTAAATTTTCAGCACGAAAGTTCTGTCTTCGTAACGAAAATCAGCAGATCGATATTCGGACATATTTTCCTTAATTTATTTTAAACTTTCGCGTTGCATAATTTAAAACTCAACGAAACTCAGTGTAGTGTGTGACGGTACTTGGCGTGAAAATAATAATATGAGGGTAGATGAAGAATCTGCCTCTCATACGGAGTGAAGACATCGCTGTTCCAGTCAGCACAGGCTGACCGTGACCGTGGTCACAGGACCACTCGTACTCTCGTGGTCACAGGACCACTCGTACTCGTTTTTAGACATTAAACATATCGATGAAATTTTTCACACACATAGAATATCTGGATTAACATATTATAGGATACTTTTTATCACGTTTAAATGTTCCTCTGGGATATTTCTCTTTATACGATTTTTGTAACATACAGTTACTTATCATATAAATAGACATTAAATGTATTGAGCGTCAGAAATTATTTGCGTGATTTTGATGTAAGCACCTAGAGGTTGTGGTATATTAGGCACTATCTACTAACACGTGCAGTGGTGTGCCAATCCATCATCATAATCAACTCGCTGCATAATATGTCGTCACTGCTAGAATTCAATACCTGCCCAGTGGCAAGGAACACCCTAATCCAATTGAAGGTGTGCATAATTTGCATCTACTGGCACTACTTCGTACTAATGACGTCTAATGGGAATATGGCTTTGTAATGACGTATTGAGATAACTTAAATGATAAGATTACATTTGCTCCATAATCATTGATATGAAATGAGCTTTAACTAGCCAAACCTATGAGATCGCATAGCTGAAACGTAAAATGGAATTTTCATTGTGACTCGTTTTCCTAGGAAATTTATATTTAGGTCTTGTTAGGTTGGAGATAAAACGTGCAGTATAAAATCAAGCAGTGACATATAGTAGGAATACCTATCCTACAATTCTAAAAACTTTAGTATCCGGATACACTCTGAAAATTACAGTTATTTTTCTCACTGGAAAAGGATCGGGGCTAACTTTTAAATTGATCACAAACTTATCTAATAAATTAACGAGTAAAACAAACTGCAATCCACCCACAACTGGTTGCGGTTAAGGCATTATCGAAACTAAATTAGGACGATTACACACACACGTCACGTTGTCGCTAATCTCGACTCTTAGCGCAATCTCGAGCAATTCCGACGAGAAAACAATACAGCCACCTTTCACGGGAACAAAGAGGAAATAACAAAAGAATGGACCCGACGAATCGCTGCACGCCGCATTATCGGGCCCAGCCGGAACATACGTGCGACGGCCTTTATAACAAGCAACTTACAAAGAAAAAGTCGCAACAATCAACTCTGACTGCTCACTTGAAACATTCTGCAAAACGTATATCGATAGCGCAGTTCGAAAAATCACAAAAGACTCCCGACGCACCTAATCGAAAACGTGCAACATAAAAACAAAAAACGGAAAATTCTATACAGTGGCCTAACGTTTCTGGTATTTATATTGTAACCGCTTTGTGTAACTTCAGTTGCATCGGCTTTGTGTTAAAAGGTTCGCGCGTGCTGCCCGTCTATACTAAACAAGGGTTATCCAGTGGAATTTCACCGACTTTTTTGTTTTATGATTGACAGCACACGGGCGGTGCTCGGTCGCGCGCGCAGTGCCCATCGGCCTGTGATGCACCGCTAAGAGACTCGCCTGTATGCTCATATATGTCCTACTCTACGGTATACATTCTCCAACAATTTTCTAAATGCACCAACTACGAGCTCCATCGAAATATTATAGTAAAACACTCATTGAAACTCTCTTTCTCTCTTTATACGCGTCTAATTATCAAAATGAAAGCGTAGTTTCCAATTCGTGCCTAAACGTGGAATAAAAAATATGTTCATCTCGTTAAAACTTTCGTCTGCAAATATAAAATTCAATTTCTGAATGAGCGCAAAAAATCTTCTACCTTGTTTTTCGCGTTCATTTTGCATCAACCGACGTAGAATCCTAATTATCTTTCCCAGTTAAGCTTAAGTGAATTATTCCAGCCGCCCACTGTGGCGCACAAACAAAACGGCACGGAGTTCGCAACCTCAGTCGAAAATACTAAAACATTAAAGAGCATTCCCAGCGCACGTATAATATCTGCTAAGTAGTATGTAGACGCGGGCCATATGCCCGCTATCTTGGCGGAGTAACTGAGCCATGCTTAGCCAGCTCAACTTTTAATAACGCCCGCAAAATCATCTAATTAATCTAGTTACGGGTAAACCCACACACCCCTACTACACTCAGCGCTAATGCTCACTTCTGAGTATTAAACAAACTTATTTGTCCCTAAGATACTCGGATTAGCTTCACGAGCCCTGCCCGCCTTTAGGACTACTTAAAGAGAAATTGCAGTCTCTTAAATAAAAACCTTATATCACGATCGTAACTTTTAGTGTATAATAATGCAATAACATAGAAAATTCCTACATTTTAGTTCGATCATTGAATGAGAAAATATTATTTTTAATATAAGAGCATTGCAAAAATTTTACTTAACTACAACTACATATTTGTTTCAACCTATTTTTATACGCCGCAGATCATTGAAATTTCGAGATCAAAATGTTATGCCTGTATTTAATAGAAATTCTGTATCGTTACTTTGAGCCAAGGATAAAGTTGGATACACTTAGTTGTCCACATGCCTATTTTCCAGTTCAGTTTCTCCGACTAAGTGCTGTGATATTCAAAAGCGGTCCACACTATTGCCTAACCATATCGTTGCTCCGCGGGGATTTCAGGCAGTCTAGAAAGGACGCCTTTGCAAAACTCTACCATATAAAACTCATTGCAAACTTCGTAATTGGAGTCTGAATTTGAATAGAAAAAGGGGTAATTAGCCGGAAAAAATATCACTCGAGCTTTCCTTATCTGATTCTGTCCATGCTTGTGTGGCCTCACAATTGTAATTACGAGGATAGAGGCACGCACACGACCGCACCAGACACACGATGAATGAATTCTGAGACTAATGGAGATCTTATCTCTATCCCGAGATGGAGTAAGGTGGCCGTCCTTAACAGTATAAACTTTGTTAAGTATAATACCGGGAATTATCTTGGCCAAATAGGACAGCCCAGTTCAGGTCATAAATTTATAAAGCCCGGCTTTGATTTCTGGAGGTGACCCTAGCTTTGTGCCTTTGGGGTCAGAGGTCGTGACATCCCTTTTAATAGTTCCGAAGAAAATACCCCTCAATGAGAGTAATCAACATTTTAATCTGCACTAGTTAACTCGGAGTACGAATTCCTTGGTTCACGTTTTGACTCCATTAGTGCGATTTTGTTACAAACTTCTGGATGTATTAATTTCTCAACAATTACTCGCTAATCCGTTTTCTTCTCAAATTAAATATTTAAGACGGCAATTTGTGGCGCTTCCGCTTTGCACAGCGCGGTACAAAGAAGAGGACTATTTGGTGAAAGTAATTTTGAAAATTATATTGTTACTTCGCCTTTGGATCCTGTAATAATTATCTCTGGTCTACTTTAACAAGCGTTTAATTTGAGTAGGAAATTAAGACCTACTTTATGTTAAAATATCTTGGTAATGCGTCAATTTATTTTGTCGTTACAATTCTGAGAATGTTAACAGCTTTCCCAATGAGTTCCGAGGGATGAAAATTCGTCGGGAACCAATTGGCCGAATGTCAGACGGACTGATACAAGTCTGACTATGTACTAAATTGAACCGTACACTTGCTCGTCTGTGGAACATGAGACATGTGGTCTAGGCGTTGCCTTAGTCAGTAAAACGATCTATCCATCTAGTGACCGTCGAAATTTCCTCTGTCGGTGGCAAAGGCAAAGTGAACAATTCACGTTTTCACTAGAATGAATTTTACGTTGTGCCGTACGGTAGACAATACCGCAGACAACACGGATAGATCTGAAATCAATCAAATGCCATCCATTCGGAAACAGTGCCCGCACCATCCGTATGCAACCGTAAAAAGTCTGAAACGTATTGGAGACTTTGATAAAAGGTAAAGCCTATTGGCAGAGCGAAAGGGGCAGAATACAGAAGGAGACAGGAACCGAGATAGGCAGCCGGAGCGACGCGAATGCGACATTTCAATTTGAGTATATATTATTCATGGTAATGCGTTAAAAGCGCCGGTAGGACAAGTTGCTCAGTGCGGGCGGGAAGCGAGTAATCGCCGCGCACGTGCGAGCACCAGATACCTACATAAGTATATTCAATGTTGTGCTTTAAAATTGTCGTTTCGCGCCATTTGCAGTTGCCGCGCCCGGGCCGATGTGCTTCGCTTATAAAGTAACCCCACGAAATGTGGCGCTCGTTTTTATTTATCGTGCTCTGTACAAAAACGCTTTTTGCCAGAAAATTCGTGTCGAAAAAAGCATACGTGCGGATCAATCAGCATAAAAGAAGTAACAAACAGGAATCGAAGCAGTGATTTTGGATGCGATATGTTTTCGATCAATGGCAGAGAGACACAAGATATACCTACCTATTCATTTATCATAGGCCTCGTCAACAGCGTCACGATTCACTACAGTTATGGAGGCATTCAGATACTTCGAATGTATGCATGATATAGGTCTGTACGATTAATCTACAGATTAGTTGGGTGAAGTCATGTTACATAAATATCCCTGTGGATATTTATGTAAGTGTATGTGGATAAGTCTGTGACTTTGATTGTATGAGACGTAACTATATTTAAAGCGAACGTCCTAAAACTTTGTAAATTTATTTTTAAAGAACATCCAGAATGTAACAAACAAAACCTACATTTATTTCAAACATTTAAATTGAGTAGTAGTCTAACCATAAACTTTTTTCAGTACCTAATTTAATAAAAAATATTGTCTAAAAATCAAAAAACATTAAAGGAATATTGTTTTATGAGCTCGTGGTTAAGCCCCAAGTAACAATGTCTTATAATGTCAAAATCTCCTAAAACTTTCTCAGTACTCAAACTAAAGGATAAAGGGGCTTTCTTACTAGCATCAATATGTCGGTGAGTAGTGGGTGCGTACATGTGCGCTCAGGAGAGGTCGGAATGAACTTGCGGCCAACATCTATTATTCATCGGCGAAGACACGGGAACGAAATTTGTGTAAGTGTGTTGTGATCCAACCAATCTCGCCATCTTTATTTCATTCGCAATAAATGGATTACGCTGTTCACAAACCTTGTTGCGTTATTGACGTTTTTATTTGCCTCCATCAGCGATTGTCCTTGTTCTATAAAAGTTGTTAGATGGGGATGCTTGAGTGGCTTTATTGAAGTGTTCCTTATCAAAAACGATTGAAATTTCTAAAAATAAATTCAGTAACTATTTCTTTGATTTACCTCAGTTGCATTCTAAGTTTTTAGGATAGCTAATCGCGATAAAGACATTTTGTCTATTTTACTAGTGTTTGAAAGTCTTCAAAAATCAAACTTTCTAGGCCTTTCCTGTCTTTGATAGCTTTGTTAATTCAAAATTCCTTTCAGGCCCAATAGTTACCAGATCTTGAACTTGATAGTCTTGGGCAAACCTTTTCAATACCTTTCCATTCATGCGTATACCTATAAAATTCCTTTTTCCTCGCTGTGTGTAAGTAAGTAGGTACTGCTGCTTTTCTGTGATGGATGCCCCCAATATATTAGCGTGGGTGAGCACCCTCTACTTTATCTTTGTAATATTAATTAAATCTTTGTTTAGGAACATGGCTATCTTAAAGAAGAAAATATCTTGGATATACTTAATTACTTGCTTTACCATGAACACTAAACAGTAGGTACCTGAACAATGCTGATTTAAGCTGCAAAAAAAAAACTTAACAAGGTTGAAGTAAAACGGCTTTAAGAGGTCATAGTTAAGAATTCAAAATTCGACTTTTACTATAATTTTTTACGTCTCCAAAACCATAAAGTCTAACTACATATCTAATTTTGATGTCTCGAAATATCTTCAGCAAGATTATTTTCCGAACTTTTGTAGAATATTCTGCTCTAAGCAAAGCAGTACCATCTCTTCAAGTCCACACCAAATTATCTTGAGCAAACCTTTCAAATGCCTTTTCATTCATCCGTATACCCACAAGATTCCTTACCCTTCGCTACGTACAGTCCCGACTATGTATAATGCTACATTGAATTTCCACCCTTATTGCTTCACGTTAAGGCTGAACATGTGTATTAAAGGTATCAGTGCGTATGCAGTGCTGTGGCCTAGTGATGGATGCCGTCAATACATCAGCGCCCTCTACCTCATCCCGGGAATATTAATCTGGCCTAGGCATATAAAACGGTTTTGTTACCTCTCTTCATTTAGCAGAAGATGCAATTGTTGCGAGAGGGTGACAATGTTATAGTAAGGAGAGAGCTTAGGTTTTATGGAAGACTACTCAAAAAAATATTAAGTATTTCCTTTTATCACTTTTGTTGGATAGTTTAGATTAGTTAAAGGTGACACAATCAAATATCAGACTTTAACTTGGGTTGTGCCAACAAATGTTAATACTAGGCAATTTGAACTTACTTTATCGATGAAAAAAAGTAAACTTGAGATAAAATTTATGTTTAGCATCAATTTTATCTCAAGTTTTGATTCGTTCACTTTAGTTTTCTAGATTTGACTTTTAAAATTACCTTTATAACTTTTATGAACGCAAAAGTTTTACCTTTCATACAATTGAGTATATTAAATTGTAAGAATCATTCTGAATGAGAGAAGGAAATAATAATGTATTTTAAAGTATGAATTCTTTGTGGTACATAATTAAAAAACACGCTTAAAAAGACAAAACTTTAAAAAATAACATTTATTTTTATCCTGAATACCATTCCACTCGAAAAAAACTTAAGTCCACGTAAAAGGCTCCACGGTGAAATATGCATACGCCGACTCAATAAACTTCATCGAAGTCGGCTTTACTTTTAATTTAAAAGTTTTTTCATACATACATTTGTGTTGGTTAACATAAAACGTTCGCAAACATTTTAATGCAAGTTTTAAAGCGTCTAAGTTTCATTTAATTTTAAAAGTGGGCTCGTACATACTTTGAAATATGTTTTACTAAAATAACGAGTTAAAAAATAGCCACAATGCTATGCATATTTAATCTTGTTTAGTTTTTTTCTAGGCTGAAAAGTACGTAGGTAGTTTTAATTTCCCGCTTTAAATATTTCGTGATTCATCAAATGAAAAAGTAGGCATTTGTCAAAGCAATGATACTTGTAAATAGATTAAGGGGACTATTATTTACACCGAAAAGACACTGACACCTTAAATAATCGTTTTACAAGTACTTTGTCGAACTTACCATATAAATAACAACCAATTTAAGACACCCAAACAAGTTAAAATCCCATCGCATTTTCCTCGTCAGTTACAAAACTCATAAATGAGTCGACAAAACCTTTTTGCCGTGTGGACTAAAAAACGGTAATTTTGGGACGGAGTCACCTGTGACCGCTATCGTTTTATCGGTGCCCCTAGACATAAATTATGGGTGAAAGTAATCGTTGAAACTTTTCTAAGACAGGCCAGAGAGAGGGCCAGCCCTGGAATTTGTGCAGAATTACCTGCCACTGGTTTTAAGACTTGTAATTTATCAGTATGGGCCACGTACAGGGTGGCGATACGCCAGACTGCCCGGAAAATGGGTCGCACCTTTATTTTAAAGATCTTGAAAGAGATAACTCTGAGTGAAAGTAAGATTATATTAAGTCTAACGATGGGGTTGGGTCACATTACGTCAACGGTACGTGACACTTTTAACAAGACTTTTTAATTGAAAGCTGAAGTATCAATGTTACCTACCTAAATATATTGAAAGCATAATTTTAGAAAACAAATTGTCGATTTGTGGACATATAATATTGATATCCTTATATTTAAAAATATCACGAAATCGAAAAATTGCAAAAAATAAATAAATTGAATTGAATTGAATTATTGGTGCCAAAAAAACGTACCAACCCCGTAGTATGGTTCGCACGTCACAGTATCTCAGAAAAAGGCGGGTTTTGATTGACGCAGGCAATCGGCTTAATGTAACCTCGAGGCAAGTTTCGCACAACGACTGGTTAAATTCTGAGGTCGACGCAAAACGACGCAATCTCTCACACGTCACCCAGAAGGAGCTTTCCATATAATTCATTTCCCTATTCATATTTGTCTTAGTAGGAGTCAACTCGAAAAAACCAAAAGGACTTAAGAACGAAATAAAATGACATTGTTTTACGGCACTGCCGTTATTGAAAAAGTTTCCCCCGAATGTATTTTACTCACTTTGCCATCCATAGAAATTGGATACGGTACTCTAAAGTTATGAAACTAAATGTAAACAATCTAGCATTCAAACGTGGAGGTTATATCTCGTGATGCGACCAATGAGGGAGAGCCACGTGCTCCCCCATTGGTCATTGATCTGTAATACCATCACGCATCCAGTAGAAAGCATCCGTAGTCACCAATCTATAGTCGTATGGTTTATATTCGTCGTTCAAGATTACGTGACTGGAAATAGTAAAATCGGATGATGATTTTGATAATGTAGGTCGTAATGGGCCATTGCCAATAAAACCTTATAGGTAAGCGATGGATTAAAAGGAACTGGGTCAGGGCAAGGCCCGAGCCTTATGAAAATAACACAGTTTGGCTCCTCCTGTCAGATTATCGGCGGTAACGCATCGTTCATCAACCTACTGTTTGCGTGATTTGATGGAAGTGTTTGTTTAAACTACCTTTATTGTAAAGAGGTCAACTTTGTTTGAGGTAATATCAGAGATTGAATATTCAATTTAAACAATTATTTGATTTATATTTTAGGCAAACATTCTGGAAGTTTTCTTAATCTTAAACTTAGTTTACCTAAACAGTTATCTTTTTTTTTAAATAGCTAAACAATTGATGATAAATAACACTTGATAAAAATCATCGACCTCAGGTGGGACTCGAACCCACGTCCCATCGCATACCGGGCGAGTGCTTTGACCACTAAGCTACCGAGGACGTCACGTGACAAGATGAAATTCCTCAAGTGTTTTTTCTGGCTGTCAAAGCCAGCGTATTCTGATCAATGTTGTAGCTATATGTATAGCTGAGTAGTATACTACCGTCAACATCCTATAGAAATATTTTTACAAATATTTGACTATTGGTTAAGATCAGAAATGCTTAAACATTGTAAATTTTTGTTTTTAGCAATTCCATGCAAGGTTCAATTGATGATAAATAAGAGTAAGTAGAGTAGTTGACGGTAGTATACTACCGTCAACTACTCTACTCCACTCAGCTATACATATAGCTACAACATTGATCAGAATACGCTGGCTTTGACAGCGAGAAAAAACACTTGAGGAATTTCATCTTGTCACGGGACGTCCTCGGTAGCTTAGTGGTCAAAGCACTCGCCCGGTATGCGATGGGACGTAGGTTCGAGTCCCACCTGAGGTCGATGATTTTTATCAAGTGTTATTTATCATCAATTGAACCTTGCATGGAATTGCTAAAAACAAAAATTTACAATGTTTAAGCATTTCTGATCTTAACCAATAGTCAAATATTTGTAAAAATATTTCTATAGGGTGTTGACGGTAGTATACTACTTAGCTATACATATAGCTACAACATTGATCAGGATACGCTGGCTTTGACAGCGAGAAAAAACACTTGAGGAATTTCATCTTGTCACGTGACGTCCTCGGTAGCTTAGTGGTCAAAGCACTCGCCCGGTATGCGATGGGACGTGGGTTCGAGTCCCACCTGAGGTCGATGATTTTTTTCAAGTGTTATTTATCATCAATTGAACCTTGCATGGAATTACTAAAAACAAAAATTTACAATAGCTAAACAATTCATTTTTTTACTAATATCAGACGCAGTTGAAGCAAGTTGTTTAATTATGGGCTAATAATTATTTATATGAAATGGACATCTTAATCTCAAAAAATACTGTTACTACTAAATACATATTATAAACTATGGCGATTTTTTATACTGATTTAAATGGCATATGCCGTATGTATGTATGGTCGGCCAAAGACTTTTTTTATGCCTTTAATTTGATTATTATTAATTACGTATCTTTTCAGGTATTGTTTTTTAAATTTTGCCGAGTTAATTGTTCAAAAGTCCCGTTCAGGTAAAATTTATGTAGTATTAACCGAATGGAACGACCGATCACCGGAACTTTGCATTATTTCAGTTGGAGCTCCGCTCCTAAAAGGAAAGTTACATGCACTCAATAGAGACCCGCTTAAAAACTTTTCAAAACAGCCATGAAGAAAAAAGGAGAAAACTTTGCAATATCACCCACTTGTGCCGGCAAATGAATAATTATTGAAATTTAAATTCTTATTTTGAGGCTCGTTACCGAGTTTCGAAAGGGTAATGCTTTTTGTAAAATTAAAAGGCTTTCCATTTTGGGACGCTAAACTTCAGACCTATTAGAAAATTAATTGAAATATTTCAAATCAATTTATCGGATCGAACCTCTGTAACAGCATCTTTAGATATTATCTGATAGAAATTAAGAGCGACAGTATGATATAATTAGATTGTTACGTAAATGGGACAGTAAAATCTCATTTTCAGAATATTCATTTTGAATCAAACGAGTTGATAGAGTCAAGAATAACAGAGTACCTTTCATTTAAAAAAAATATGTGTGCATGGTTCAGTTTACATAGCGCTGGCCAGGATGCAATTTTAGTTAACGCGTGCTGCTGTGTACAAACTGACCGTCCATATGAACAAAATAAAATTCGGGTATAGCAAAAAATAAAAAAATTACAACACTGCTAACGGTTATTTTGTAATTGGCAAGTGTGCGGAAGGCACGGGTCGGGCGGCCCGTGCGCGCGGGTCATTTGTGCCCATCGTTAGTCGCAGCAGGCGGCCCCACACGCACAACGATCTTCTTATACACACACAATTATACGCCCAACACCTAAATTACATAATTTTTTTACGACACACTTAAAAATCACTACAATTTTGTTATGATTATGACTTACTACATTGTAATCTAGCTCCAACAAGATAACGCCATAAGTTAATATCGTAACTTTTACCCGCAAACTTAGTAGCCGCTGTGGCCAGCCGAAAGTTTCATGTGGCTGATAATTTACATAATAGAAGACGGTAGGTCTACCCACTATCGGGGTCATTCAAACTTCTGAGGATTAGGGCTTTCACGGGCAAGGCTTATCGGATTTTGAACGAATTTTGGGATGCGGTGGCGACGTCATTATCGATATCCGATTTATATGCAGATTGGGGTTGAAGTGGCGAGCTGTGGCCGCGACGTCACGGCTCGTTGCGGCCCTAGACGCGGCCGCCTCCGTCGCATTCTACATTAATAATCCTACTAACCAACCGCAATCTTCAACTTTATCCTACTCGAAGATTATACAATTAATCCCTTCCCTTTACATTCTCGTCGGAACTGAGAAGCTCGTTCAACTTTTGCGCACTCGACCCGACGAAGACAGACTCTCCATTGTGAGATTTAACAATTTCTCCCGCCTCGTTACGTTTCACGGAGTAATAATAAAACATCACAATGGATGTCAACTCTATTCATGATAAGTGTCCAAGATGTAGAGCGTCAGTAGCATGATTCGGAAAATGTTATAACGAGTATAACTGAGTCGTTCAATGAGAATGCTGTTTTGACGTACAATACGATTTGCTACTGATTACTTTGTAATAGCGCTAGAAACACTCAGCTAAACATGTTTACCTTCTACCTTTAAGGCACATAGCGCTAGCGTTACCCATTCGCTGATGAGTTCTCGGTAAACAATAAGTAATTCCGAAAATGGAGGGTAGCGTCGAAATCGCAGCGAGTACGACGAGCGAATGATCGGCGCTCTACGCAAGTCTAAGGAAACTTTAGCGCCATTAGAGTTTGCGATTGCTTGCTCGGCGTTGAATGCTCACTCGATCGCCATTTTTCACTTCGCCGTATAATCTGAGCAGTATTTATGCTACCCAATACCGACCGACATAGTAAATCAATTAAGCGAACCTGCACAAGTTTCGGTTGCATTTAAGCTGTTTATTCAGGAATTAGCTTCACTTTATCAACGTTCGTGTTGCTACCTAATGTATGCAATGCGATTATTTAGCTGGAATAGTAATCGATATTGATTAGTTTGGACCAGGCAGTGTATGGACGCCGCCATTTGTTCCTGTTAACCTTTACAGTACGTTCGTAGAGCTACATGAACATTTGACGGTTCGGAATTCGAAATGTTTTATTTTTCGAACGAGGATTAATTAATTTGTGGCTGTATTCATTATTCATTTCTAAAATACCGATGTGTCGAGCGAGCCACGTTTGCATTGTTGCCGTGAATTTCCATCCAACTTTGAGTGAAAAAGAAGGCGACTGCTGGAACACATCATTCATCTTTCAACCGAGCTGTCTATTATGAGTTGCAGTTTTTAAAAGTTTGTAATTAACACGACCCGGGTCGCAACTTCTGAAGTGCTGGCAACTTCGGGAAATGCCCTCAATAATTAAAAATCAGGAGAGAACGGCGTGTTTTTGTTTCGTTATCGGATTATTTTTGTCGTCGAAAGTTCAGTTCCTTCATTCACAAACAATTTAAGTCATCAGGGCCATAACCATGAACTCTTAAAACAATCTCAAAGTTGTCACATCTGTCAATTTTGGTTCGTCATTTCATACAAAATTTGACAGAAATGATAATGTTTGACAGATTTGTGATTGTTTTAACAGTTCATGGTTAGGGCCCAGGCCAAATAATGGCAATGGAATGATGTCATTTTATCAGTCTCTTGTTTTTAAAATTAGAATAGGTTTTCTTATTTATCATTTCAATATTTTATCAAACAAAAACAATTACTTACCTAAATGCTTTATAATAAAACAAAACTAACTCTACAGTCTAATCACATAACTACTATAAAATTTACCTCCTGTAACCTCACGGTATCATTAAATATTAAGTGGGTGCGTCACGACTACAAATAATCATATTATCCTACCAAATATGAGAAAACTTAAGGAAATCGTATAAAAACATGAGGTCGTTATTAAGTGCCAGATCCAATATACATTTTGAATACAGTCTTTTGGGAAAACAAAATCAATTCGTAAGTTATTTACTAATACAGTCATTTCAATAATAAATAAAATCGATGTTATTACGCCGTACAGAGGTTCTTTCAAAGGCCAATGTGCCTTTGAGCCGAGGAAATCTATTGAAGTCCGTTGATAACAATAGATCTGTCTTTTGAAGTGTTTCTACGGTTTCGGAAACAGAGATTTCCAATAATCTACTGAACCACATAATTAATCTGAAGTGATTTACTTACTTGAAAATTGAGTTATTGTTTATTTAATATTTGCTTTTATTTGGTGACAGCATCAGCCACAAACTTATGCCTGGATTTTTGATTACTAAATTATTTTAAAGAACGTGTAAAAATGTACGTGTCTCTTTGAACGGCAAAGCAACGCAGTGTCACTCACGCAGCTTGTTGTTCATGCTGCGTCACGTCATGCTGCGTCACTTTCGTTTCGATTTTTAAATATTTAAGTACTTATTTGAATTGTGTTTCAACATCAACCTTATTGTTTGATTAATGGTGGTATCAGGATCTCGTGTATACTGCAGTATCTATGGGTGCCTAAATTCAACGTTGTTAAAACCAACATTTTCATTTTTATGGTTTCGTACCCAAAGGGTAAAACGGGACCCTATTACTAAGACTCCGCTATCAGTCTGTCTGTCCGTCTGTAACCCAATCTGTATCTAATGAACGATAGTAAGACAGTTGAAATTTTCACAGATAATGTATTTCTGTTGCCGCTATAACAACAAATACTAAATACCGGCCAAGTACGTGTCGTGCCACGTACAGTATAGGGTTTCGTAGTTGCCCGTCGTAATCGCAATATATTTCAGCAATTACTTCATTTAAGTCACTTTTATTTAATGTTTTCCTCTAAGGAATTTTTGAACGACTAAGTTGAACGACTATTACTATTAAACTAACTAATCTATCTTAACCTTTATGATTATCCTTAAAAGTTGATGAGAAGCATTACTATCATGAATTATTCCAGATTTTTTGATTTTTTAAATCTGGTTGCTTTTGGCGTAAATATTTTTCTATTTATAAGTTACAAACGTTCCGCTCCCGGCTTCATCCGCTTAAACCTAAATTTTTCGACTTCTATTGCACCACCTTGGAAATAATATATTTTTGAGTAATTTAAGACAAGTGTTTTTATAATAATTTAATAAATAATCGTTAAATGAACACAATGTTTATTCTAAATCTTAAAAGAGCACAATAATAAAAATCATATAAGTACCTAAAATAAGTAATAATTTTACTTTTGGTAGGTACCAACCCTAGCGTCGTGTGCAGCCATAGGTATACATTTCAAGGACACGCATGAGACGGGCTACTGTTCGTCTTGTCTATTGTGGTACAGCTGTTTGTAAAAATCGTGTGTCATTTGTATGCAATTAATAGTTAGTTTATATCTATCTGACAGTGTGAAAATACATTTGATTTAGAAAAAATGACGAGATAATAAATAAACTTACTCTTCAATTCTGTAAATCCAATCGGCCAACTCGTCTCTCCTCTGTATTTGTCTCGAATCACAGGTTAATAAGTAATGAAGCGGGTTCAGTCGAGTTTTGTTTGTTAAAGTGATTATTCAAATACGAAAAACGTTTTCGGGTTTTCCCTAAACTTCCCTCATATTTTATTCACCGATTTTTCACGGTATGAGGTATTTGTAGCAGATAAAACCACCGTTTTTTTGTGTCTTTAACGTTATATTTATTTAACAACTGTCAATAATTGATGGTAGCTATATAATAACTAATTCCTCTCTCATTAAATCTTCATTTTATATTAATCATATACCGGTTCTTAAACTAAAAAAACAAATAAGTCATGTCAAATAAACGTTTTATGTGTATCTTTACTGCTAAAACGTTAATGTACGTCTAATTGCCTTGTAAATATACCAAAATTATATTCAGAAGTTACACTAATACTTTGTAATTTGGTGGCTGGTAAATTCTCCGTAATTGTTTGAACAAAATCCCCAGTCTGTCCCAGGCGTAATTGTTTCCGAGTCCATATTTAATTGCTGCTGTCCGATAAAATATTGAGGGATGTTAATAAGAATCCCGTGCGTTCCCAAAAACTTTCCAAAGAAAACTGATCCGTCCCGAGATTATTTCCAGTGGTTCCCAATCAATTCGCCTATGAAAACAAAAGAAGAAAACGGCTATCCTTTTCGGAGTTAGCTCGTCGATTCTCAGAGGAATCATTACGAAAATACGACAAAATTGTAGAGCGTCTTTGAGTGGGGAAGGGGTGTTATTTATCGAGGGCAGAGGCCGGAGTGTATCTGAGTGGGTCTATTAGCACAACTAATATTTTCTTCTTTGAGTTAATTGTTATGTCGCCTTTAAGAGCAGGTGGGTTGGCCCATTAGGTGTGCGTAACATGAGGCTTGAGTGCCTCAGAGGGAGGGCCCGCGGAAACGTTTAAACAAATTAAAAGTTATTCTTTATGCCATTTCCCGAAGAACGGAATAACTCAATAAATTAAGACCATTTTTGTGATAGGTTTTGTTTTGGTTTACATAAAATAGTATGTTATTATTTTTTTGTTATTAAATAGAGACAATAACAGTGTTTCTTCACGTCAACCCTGTTATAGTGAAATGTAAAATGATTTACTTTATTTACTCCTTTAATTGGTTTCCTGATTACTAATTGGTTCAAATCGTTATATTTTATCATATTGAATTTAATACAAATGATATCAGTGCCGCTAATTTGAAAATCAAAATTGCCTTTTAATGAGTTGTGGGTACGTTAAATTGAGTACAAACAAACTAATTTCAAATCAACATTATTCCTATTTATTGCTACAGTTACATACTGATTTAGCTATACAACAGTTTGTGTGGGCGAAACTATCGGTATAGCTGTTGTAATCTTGTGTATCGGCCAACCCAAACCAAAGTGCCGAGTAAACTAACAATCAAGAAGCTCTAATACAGCCTTTGATGGACGCGGGCTGACCATTAGGTCTGGCAATTGTTCGCAACAGTTAAGTAACCACAGTTGCTACTTGCTACAACTACGGCATAGTTCCACCCGAAACAACTGACAGTTTGGATTTCAAATAACCACCGGAATGAAAGATGGCATCCGAGGGTTCGATCTCCAAATATTTGTTAGGGACATTGTTGTCGAGTCGTGACGCGACGTGACGTCATAACGCATTAAGGGGGATCTCTAGGATACTGAGGTGGAAAATGATCGCGGATTTCGTCCCTGATTTGCATTTATTATCAAATATAGAACAGACTTACAACTAATTGGTGAATTTATCATGTACCTTTTTATAATAAATAATTATCCGATGTTTCAATTTAATTTTAGATAAGAATAGAAAACTTAACTTTTAAACTATGCAAATAGCCTTTAATATTTATTTATCGATAAAATACGAAGAAAAACTATTTTTCGTAAGAGGCAACGTTAGCGAAAACTTTTTCTGAACTTGACTTGTTCAAGTCTTTATCTGGTACATTAAGCCGAATTCCAGTAAATGTACACTGGCTTAAATCTCGGTTTGGCAGTTTGATAACTGCTTAGTACATAATCACAAGTGTTATTTCTTTAATTGTTAAATTACTAACGAATAACTTCTTCTGTTATACCATGCGAATACGTAAATAGTGTACATAGAGGCGAAGTCGTATTGTTAATGTTATATGTTAGAATAACACTGTAAATAAATAAACATAGCACATTTTTTGTGGTTTGATAACCATACCGTTTCTGGTAACTTGTTTGAAACTGTTGAAATATCACTGTTTGGAATGCCATTGGGTGTTAATTATGTTATTTCCTTGAATGTACCTATAAGTATCATAGTTAAGTGTATGTATTTTTCTTTTTTTATAACTATTTTTATTTTATTGTTATTATTATGTATGTTGTGTTTACCGGCCGATCTGGAAGTCACTGGAGGAGGCCTATGTTCAGCAGTGGACGTCCTGTGGCTGAGATGATGATGATGTTGTGTTTTGGTTTCTACTTATTGAAATTGTAATAGTATGTTTGTTTTCACAATAAGCACTCTGCACCACTTTCCCCTTTCTTTATAGTTGTCCTCTACCTGAAGGTTGTATAGACCGCAATTAGCGATAAGACCGTCTTAATTGTAAATCTTTCTGTAAACATCGACAGTAACTTTTTATTTGGTGTGCAATAAAGAGTATCTATCTATCTATTAATATATTCATATATTACTAGTTAATTATAGGTACATTGAGGTCGTGTGGTAAATGTGTATATTTAAATGTCAGTCATAATTCCAGTTTCAATATACTTATTCATAAAACATTGTGAATTCGCACGTTTTCATTAAATGTAAATTCAAATCTCGTCTGAGAACTCATTTAGAATACTGCTCATTTAATTGTGTGATTAAACCTGCACGACGAGGTAGACAAACAAGATTGCCACCGCTTTAAACCAAACCAGGAGCAATGTTATTAAGATCTACTTAAACTTAAGGTGTATAAATCTGAGTGGCAAAGGAAAAAAATAAGCGTCTGTCGGAGAGTACGTTAATGTTGCAAATTACAACGACAGGTATCTCTTGGGGCGTCTTACTGTTCCCCCTTAAATGAAATACTTAATAATGCTGCCAGTTTAAGCGGCGACGCTAAAGAAAAGTGTGTCCTGCGTGAGTTTATTGGTATTTAGGATGCTCTACTTTTTTCGTGAAAGGTCAAGTTATTGTAATGTGTTTCATTAAATAAGACCTTTTCCTGAACCAAATTCCTAATCAGTGTTGTGCAGCAATTTGATCGTAATTGGACCTTATAATAACTTTATGCTATTAACTCGTCGTGAAATCATTTAATACCTAACAAAATTATTTAAAATGGTATCTCTGCTTCAACTTCTTGACTTAATAAAATAAAAATGTTTCAAAAACTTTGCTTACTTAAAGAAAATAGGTCATAATGAATTCGTTCATGTAGCCGTTGAAACCGTTGAAAACGTTGATTTTAAAAGAATATCTAAGTTTTTTGTCCTCGCTTGTTGTCTGAAGCAAACTTTGTTAACAATCAATAAAAACTTGTTTTATTCTCGCCATGTACGTCGTACGTTCTCAACTATAAAAATTCTAGGCGCCAACGAACATTGTCTCCAATTTCGCTCACTTTCACGCTGTGAAAAATGCCAGGCGGGGTGGAATTAGTAAAGTTCCCCGGGATCCCGCAAGAGTGCGCCACACATTGTCCGAATATTAAAACTCGAATTAGAGTGCTCACGTCTCTATGGGTCCATAAATGTTCTTGTAAGGCCGGGAAATTTGAGGCCATAAGGCTTGATTTGATTTTAATTTACTATTCATACACTAGCTAGCTAACAAAAAAGGCAATTAAATATTAGCCATTTCATAAATTCACTTGCAACACTGTATTTTGTTTCTATACCTACAATATTATCACAGGTTAAAAGTGTAAATAAAGAAACTTAAATATAAAACTTCCTTATTGGCACATTTGCAAACCATGCACTTTTCCTCAACACTTTCAACATTGCAAGATAGCTCGACTGTCAGTTTTCCTACTTACGCGCCAAAGATCTCACGATACCAACTTTGACATTGTCTTAAAGTATAACGTGTGCAATATCTATTACGTGCAAAACAAACAATTGAATTTTTTCAAGTGTTATTTATCTTCAATTAAACCTTGCATGGAATTGCTAAAAACAAAAATTTACAATGTTTAAGCATTTCTGATCTTAACCAATAGTCAAATATTTGTAAAAATATTTCTATAGGGTGTTGACGGTAGTATACTACTCAGCTATACATATAGCTACAACATTGATCAGAATACGCTGGCTTTGACAGCGAGAAAAAACACTTGAGGAATTTCATCTCGTCACGTGACGTCCTCGGTAGCTTAGTGGTCAAAGCACTCGCCCGGTATGCGATGGGACGTGGGTTCGAGTCCTACCTGAGGTCGATGATTTTTTTCAAGTGTTATTTATCTTCAAACAATTGAACATTGAAACAAAGCAAAATCTATAAAGAATCATGCACCAACTTTAACTCAAAAGACACCTTGGAGGTTCGGCATTGATCACTGAACCGAACTTCGGTTTTGCCGTAACGTCACCCAGGGGAGTGCCCCAAAGCTATGTCGCCGTCCTTGTCACACGCACCAGATTACAAATAAGTAAGAAGGTAATGACGCGACAGGCCCCACAAATTGCCCGTAACAATACCGCATTAGGTCACAATCTATGTCGCAGGATACGTCATAATCTATTTTTCCGTGGAATCCTTGGTGATTTGCTCTGACAACGGGCAATCGGTTGTAGGATGAAATATACGACTGGTATTGCTTTGTTGACTAATGATATCGGGTAATCATAAGCGTCCCATTTTGTTTCTTACTAATTAATACAATGATTTAGAAACTGAGGATGATATTCAAATTCAAGGAAGTCAAATATATATTATTTTTTTATTTTGTGACAGGAAGGATTCGATTTTTTATTTTAATTTGCGTTATCTGAAATCGTTGTTTTTACTGCAGTAAAATATTGAATAAATTCAAGGATGGCAAATATAGGCTATGCTAGAATGCGTGTAGCAGCTAAGTAGATTTGCTATATTTAACTCGCGTGTTCTCGCGGTCACCCTGTCCCGTGTCTGTCTCATATCACCCAAAAAAGGATTGCCGGACAAACGCGGACAATTCCCACTTAAACAAATCACCACTAAACAAACGTTTCTACAGGTAGGAATAATTCAACGAAAGGTCACCTGTTACGGTATTCGACATCGATCATCGGGAGTGCGCTGTGCCGGCCTCCGCGTAATGTCACTCTGGGGACGCCCGCCGAGACAACCAGGGCCCCGCTGCCAAACTCAACTTGCCTGCCTTTGTACACACGCACATTTTTCAACACGGATCATTCCGACCCCTGTTTACCCTTCCCCGTGCCATGATACATGACATATCTAACACATCTGAAAACTTAATAAGGAATTCATAATTAACCCCCACGTACGTAATTGTACGTCACGCGTCGTGTCGACATGAATATTCACGGTGCAATTTCGTTCAGTTCAGATTTATTTTGTAAATGGGGAATTTAAAAACGCTCCTTGGTGGGCACATTCGGCTTGCTGTGGGCAAGGGAGGCGGTGACAGCGCATCTCGCCGTGTATTGTTCGTGTCCTAACCGCCGACTTTCCATTTATTTCTCTATGAATACGTTATTACCTGCTCGCCCCCGCTTATCAAAGTTTATTTGCAGCGTGTGGTTTACTCTGTACCGGTGCTTATTCGTTATTACAGCGCCGGAGTGTTTTATTGCTGGGGCGGGGCTCAAATCGCGCACAACGCCCTTGTTTTTCGCTATTTTTCCCCGCGATCTTTTCAGGATTTGAAGTTTATTTTATGTCTTTTTCTTGTTGCAGATTGAAGACGCCATGTTAATGTTCGACAAACAAACCAATAGGCACAGAGGTAAGTCAAAACATATTCATATATTATACACTTTTTACCTGCTTTCACATTTATCGAGCGTGCTGCATGCGTCATAATAAATTTTAGACTTTATTATCGGAATATGCTGAAAATAAAATATACAAACAAAATAATTTAATGTACGACGTCCATCAAGGGCCCATATTATTTCGGTAAATACTGTTAGTAAACGTCTCGATTGCGTGCTAGTACCTTTACAGGTTGATATTTGACTTACAAAGAAATAATTGGCTATTAGAAAAAGTAAACATTACATACATAAATGAATCAGTTTTTCTTCGAAAATTCTGTACTAATCCCATTAATATAGTGGCACAATTTAAAACCTTTATCATTAAAATTTGTTATAGAACGGCTCATCTATAACTGAATCTAAAAAAGCAAAATAAATTCAGGGCAATAACATATATTATCGCTTGCCCGCCCGTAACTTAGAAAGCACGCACGAGCGGTTCCGTGTCACCTTGTTTTTCCCGGCAATACAAAGGAATTTCCAAAGGCTTGCATGTCACAGACGGAAACATATCATTTTTGTGCGCGTCTCGCCTCATTTCTCCGACCGTATTCGCCACAAAGTCGTCGCCGGTTAACTAGCAACGAATAAACACAAGCATCGACCCTCGATAGATCGTAGCCAGATAACGTTGATATGTCACAATCTGTACACACTCATATCTTTCAACGCGTTTCGCAAAGAGAGTGAAGGGCAGGGGAGGTCAAACATCGCTGGCCAAAATGCGTCTCGTGCGAAGCGGAGCGAGACGTACGTTCGAGGTGGTATCACACTAAATAAGTCCACCGATTTCGGTATTGTGCTCCCCTCGTGTTACGACTATTCCCGACTAATAAATAACAAATCGACACCCGAATAAAATATATGGTTTTCTTGTGGAGATTCTGTGCTTAGGGCGAAAGGGAAAGTTCGTTTGAAACGCCCCTATTTTCAATTTTCCCGCGCCACTTCAGCTCAGCTATTTATGTTGACAGTACAGTTTGTAGTGAATGGACGGCCAGATACATTTCCTAAATACTAAAACTGAAGCCTATGTAATCAGTTTCTTCGATTATTCCCGCAACGCGTAAGATTTTAATTAAAACCTACGAAAATCGTATTAAGGCGGGCCATCTTTTGTTGCTAACGAAGGTTCCCTTGCAACAGTTACAGCAAATACAATGTTAAATTTGCTTTTGTAATCCCTATTACACAAAAACAGGTTGACCCAAATATTCAGGCTGGGTGAAATATCGTTGCGCCGTCATTTGTGCAAGTTCGCAAAAACGAATCCTGGTTCATTGCTGCCAGAGGGAAAATCACGCTTATTCTTATCCGCATAAGCTCGCAAGTTGCGTACGCACATACTTTTCCACTTCTAACTTTTGTGCCCTTTGCTTGTCATTTGGATGATATTTTGAAATCCCTCCGCCAGTAATTACTAAGATCGCGATAGCGCGCTTTATTCAGTTCTACGAGTTACTACTTTACTATTGTGCCTATTATTGTTGTTACAAAGTTCACAATCCATAAAATAAT
Organism: Anania fuscalis; assembly: GCA_950371115.1. Taxonomy (NCBI): domain Eukaryota; kingdom Metazoa; phylum Arthropoda; class Insecta; order Lepidoptera; family Crambidae; genus Anania; species Anania fuscalis. The sequence goes on from OX493330.1 coordinate 16,258,643, forward strand.
TCCGAACAGAATTTTGCGAGCGAGAAATAATATGCTTAAGACAAAAATCCGACGAGAAAACTTTAGTAATCGTCCTTACAATAATAAAGATATCTTCCAAGAACTCATGCGTCTATGCGAGAATATTAATTTTCCCTAAGAGATTTTGATGTGATTCAAATATATGTAATAAGTATAGGTCCATAAGCAATAATCTAATATAAATATTCCTTAGGCCGCCCGTAATACTGGCGGCTGGTTATTATCCCGAAACGTAATCAGTTGGGTCGGGTTATCCTAGCAAGAAATGTAAAAATATCCGCTGTTTATTTGTATCAAACTCGGGCAAGAGGCAACCCAAACGCGTATTCAAACTGAATATGAATGCAAACTGGCCCGGGAACGGGCAGAATGGCGAAAATCAAATTAGGTATGGCGTGAATTCTTCACGGCGACGACGGGAAAAAAAATTGAAATCAAATATTCATTGACTTTCAACCGGATAAGCCGGCCCGCAGTCATTTCAATACATTTTATTATCTATTTTTCGGGACCCCGCGAGGACAGAACGCCGAGATAGCGATTTCTTAGCGCCTGAATTATTAACTACATTTCTTTTGGCTAATCTAAGGAGATCCTTTTGATTGCAATTAAATTTTACCGCTATGAAATATTTTGTAACTAATCTAAATCTAAACTTACTCTTTATAAAAGCAAAAAGTTACATCGGCTTTTTTAAATGCATTTTACTAACAAAACTTAATACTTTATCATCATAAGTTATTATCTAGTATCATCTTGATGATACTTGAAGCCCTTTAACTATTTAGATTTGCATTATTATAGAATTCGTCAACATTATGATTTAAATTTAATAACCACACAAGAGCAGAACCTAATAAATCCAGTGGACCTGTGAAAATAATTCCGTGTGAACGTTTAAACCTCCTCCATAATGGGTATATTTAGATCATAAATTATATGTTGAATGGGGACTTAATTCAAACGGTGATTTTTGTGTAAAGCTGTTGAATCTGTGAAAATAAAAAAACCCTTTAGCCTTTTCAGTACATTAAATATGCGCGAATAATGCGTTTAATAGCACCCTTTACTTGTATTTACGACCTATAGCCAGTTGAAAAAATATTAACGATGACCCCATTTTTTTTCTGTTAACACACGCACAGGTTTTTTTTTTAATTCCATTGTAAACTCTGCCGCGGCACATCGTTTTTAATTTTTAATAAATTAAACTCAGAAACTAAAGGATTTTTTTTTTATGTGTCTGGTTGGATAAGGAAAAAAACACATAAAATATGTTTTACATAGCCCCATAATCAACAAGCCGTTACCAAGGGTCGGTTCACGTTCGTTTGCCATTCAAAGTGTCAACGGAGCTTGAAGTAAATGCTATTAGGTAAAGGGAAGGTAACGCGACGTGTGAGAGACGAATTCATAAATATTAAACAAAAAAAAAACTAGCAGTAGCAACGAATCTCGGCGGGATCCATTTGGTTGTCAGCCTCACCCGCCGTTGGGACGCATTTCTTCGAATGCGTGATACTGTGAAAATGTCACCTCTTTCTTACTTAAGGAATGTCGTTCACTGATAAATAATAAAAAGCTTGCTGATAAAAAGCTAAGCCTGGTGTCAACTATTAGTTGGAGCCTGCAAGAGTAAAATTTCTTTCATACGGTCGGTAATGCTAGTCGAATCAAAAATATATTGTCCTTTGTACACGCTAGATATTATGGTCAGTGCTTGGATAATGCTTGGGTATTTTAATTTGTTATGTTTAGAGACAGAATTAATGTCCGATTTTATTAAGGCTAATTTCAATCACCCTACATTGACAATAATATCGACTTAGCAATAACTCTAAAATAAGTTGTTGTGTTTTTGATTATTTTTTTCGCAAATCATTCATTACTTATTTAATTTATAATTTTAACACCTTCTAAGTTTAATACAATCTGTTGTTTTATTTATGATGTGAACAAACGAATTTTTGTGCAAATTGTAACATAAAACACGCCAAAAGCATATGCGAGAGGCTGTACCTAGGCAGGTACAAAAGAAAAAAACAAATTTAGATAATTTACAAAAGCCTAAAGATTTCAACGAGTGAAAAGTAAAACGATTGTTGCCGCATGCGCTATCAAACTCCATCGATTCAAATATTCAGATTTAAAAGTAAAAGTCACTCCCTTATATAATTCCTTGAAAGTGGAGGCAGAGCCTAAAAGCGTTATCTATATCTCATTCGACGTCGTTCCTGATGTGCGAAGGCTCCTATCGCGTGAATCATAAATGGCGATCGTTTTCGTCGACTTCCATAAAAGTTGAAGTCGGAAAGGGCGTATGGTTGGGCGTTTTAAGCTGCGCCCTCGTGTGATTTTGTACCTTTTATGGCAGTTTTATGTTCGAGAAACAGACTCGGCTGATTGATCAATGTGGGTTTATTTGTTTTAAATTGCGAAAGCAAAGAAAATCTTGAGTTGGACTTGTTGCGTATTAAAAAAAATCTTAAATTGAGAACCTAGCCTGCCCATACAATGACCTTAAGAGTTTCATTATGCGTCAAAATGTATACAAAAAATTAAACAAGATAGAAGTAATAATGTGTAAAAATCAGAAGCCCAATTTTCGTCATTTAAAAGTAGTAATAATTCGGTGTCGACCCTGTCCTATCAACCTCTCAAATGGTATTTTCGTACACTAAAATCACAATGTCAAATTGACAAATCAATCCAAAGTGATCGTAATATGATTGAGAGTGGAGTATGGCCGAATAGTATTCTACTTATTTTATGTCACAATAATTATTGTCACTAACTTGTTTTGACACAATCATATTACAGCCCGCTCATAATCATTTTTTGTGCAAATTGGATTTTTAGCAACATCATATCGCATCATATTAAAATCCTCTTATTTTGAATGTTCCCAATGAATGGCAATTACGGGAATTGGCCCGCAGAGGTTTTTGTAAATTAATCTTGAATATGTTATTTCGTACAATTTTGCTTTGTAGATAGATAGACTCCACGTTAATAATGTATCACATATACTTATCAAAAAACAATTACACAGTCAATTCCGACATCTTTGCCTAACATTGTTTACGGCATGAAATCATATTTCTTTCACAAACCTTCGATCTTTGTATTACTTATTAATTCTACAATTCAATAGAATTGAGGTAGTGCTATTTTTGTTCATGTCTAGGCATTCTAATACTGGCAAAGCTTCTGAAGTACGGCTCTCAGACAGTGTAAAGCGCGCAAATTTCCTCGGACGGTTCGAACAAAGGAAATTGACCTTTAAGTGTAAGGGATTAAAGTCACGGACGGTTTCCCGGTGTATTTACACAGTGCTAAGTGGCAGCATGCGACCGCCGTTCCCGGAGGGTCGGGAATGAGAGGAACCGGGTTTAGATGCATCTTACGGGAAACCAAAAGCCTCAGTTAATAATACTTGTATTACAATTAATTCTGTTTGTAATTAACGGCTAGGAATGGTCTGTCTATTCAGTCATTTTGTCTATATTTTAGTACGTAATAGAATTAGGTGATTTTATTTACAGTTTTTCTTAAATGAAAGTAAAACATGGTACTTTTTTACTCATTATTGTATTTTAACGCCTGTCACTTACTGCTCTTGTAAATTCAATTCTATTAAAAGTCACATCAACGATTTAAATTACTTACAATGTTAACCTTTTTTTACCAAAATAAATTACAGTAAATTTTAATTATTATTTTTATTCAAAAATACCTCAAGGACTTACACGGATTTCTAATGTACATCTTTCGTGTCTTTTACATTGCAATACTGTTATAATAAAACATGAATGTATATTCTTCAAAACAATTATCAATACGTCTTTCTAAAATTACAGTTAGAGAACTTTCAAATACTCTTCAACATAGCACAAAACTTGAGCACCGTTCTTTACTTTAAACATTATAAAACAAATAAACTGCTATTTTTCAAGAGTCGAAGACGCATTCGGAATAGCTGATTACTAGGCGTCTTACCTGACGTCCCATGCAATCCATTCATTCAGTTGCAGATGCACTCGAAACGTTTAAGTTCGCAAACCAATCACTAAAATATTTTGTATTTTAAAATTATTAAATTCTATCAGTCTATTTCAGTGGTTTACGCTTCGGACTTCGTCAGGCGGTTGCGGGCTCGAATACCTGCAAAGGGCAAATGTTTGTGTAATGGCACAAGCGTTTGTGCCTAACTTATTCATAAATGTTCAAAATTGTGCTAAAAGGTTAAACATTACCTAGGCAGTGTATTTTTACCGTCAAATTCTACACGGTAAAGACAAAACAAGGATTAAGTTAAAATTGAAAAAAGTACCCTGAATTAAATGGTTTCTTTTTGCACTCTAAGGATCTTATAACATGCAGAACAGGTTTTAGTATGGAGCTACGAATAAAATGGCTGTCACATACAAACACTCGTCAAATATAAAAAAATATATATATATAGTATGCATAAAAAATAAACAATATAGTAAATTGTTGGCTATTTTTCAAGAAGCGGAGACGCGTTTGGCAAGGTGATTACTATGCGGTCCCTTGCCGCCGCGCTGATATCCATGCATCGAGCGAGATGCACTCCACACCGCGGCACCCCCGGGATCGCACTCAGCCGGTGTTTTGAGCGTCAACCAATCACCTATAAGCGCGAGAAATCTTTAGCAAATGCTTTTGGTTGCTATTGTTTCGATACAAGCCATAAAATATTTAATAAAATTAGAAAAAAAAAACTATAAAGCTCTTTTGATGGTTAAAACTCATCTAAACGAATCAAACAATGCCAAACTATAATGTAGAATGATTTACTAGTAGCAATTGAAGAGTTTTACAGTTCATTTAGTTCCGAGATCAGATTAGCTGAGTTGTATTTAATGATTGTAGCGTCATCTCGGCTAACAAAATGTTAAATCGATAAAATCATTTCAATTTGATTTAAATTGATACATCGATGCGATACAATTACAATATGTTAAAATCAACGAAGTTTTGAAACATGATCCTATGGTCTTGTGTCTTGTCTACATAGTTGGTTGACACAAGTAAAGATATAATTAAAGAAATAATGAGAATCAACAATGTAAAAAATATATAACATAGTATGACAACAACAGTAAAGTTCAAACTTAAAACTGAATACGCGTACGTAAGTAAAGCCGAAAGTCAGATAACATAATAATCTCATGAGACACAATCACAGCTATTCAGAGCGAGCCCATACATTCGTAGTCAGACCCTCAATGCGCCCAATAACTCCATTGCTATCAACAACAATAGGTCTTTAAGAACGAATACCGATAAATCGAAGTACGAGGATTCATCGTCAATGGGGCATTAGGAGTCGACGCCACCACAATATACATTAAGAGTATGTTTTAGCGAATCACTTCCTACAAAGCCACAAAAAATAGTGAGAGCAGGAAATGACACGGTAGAACCTTTTCACGACCTCCTTACGCGCTAAGGTAAATAAGTGGCAGCAATTGAAAAGTCATTCTTAGGGGACTGACTGCAAGGTTACGATCGACAATAGCACGAGTTCGTCCAAAAATAATACTTTTTGTATACCTACATATTGAACGAATTCCTATTTTAAGTAATCTCAAAGATTATCCAGCCTTAAATAAAAGTTTCTGATTTAGCGCCTTCAGCTTTAATAAAAGTTATAAAAGTATTTTGATAAACATTTTTAGGAGTTAAAAAGAAATAGTTTTATTGAAATAGCACCTTTTATATTTGATGCTTAAATATTATTTTTAACGTTCGACTAGTTCTATTTTGGGTTATTATAAAGCATTTTATTAATAGCTTTATTTATCAAATTTATTTGACTTCCACTCACAAATGTCAGAAATCTGTTTAATTTTCTTATTTGGACTACAAACAGTACTTACCTTAAGGATTACCAGAAAATGAAATCAACTTTAAACCCACGATTAATACTTCCCGATGAAATAATTCAACGGTATCGTAATTACAAGAGCATTGGATTCATGTTATTTACAATTTTAACATTTTCGTTGTACAATGTTATTGTCGTGCGCGTGATAATAACATGTCATTGGATTCACAATCGCTTTCCAGTGGACTGTATTATTATCGACTTTGTTGTGTCTTGTCAATGAATGTATAATGTAATCGTTGAATGACTTTTGTCATCTATTTTTTACACAATTTCTTATCATTTGTTACAAAGACAAAACAAGGCGTAACCTCTCAGCCTAGCTTTACGTTTAATTGTTATTGACAGGGTTTCACGAGTTAGATTAATAAAAGTGCAAACGCAGTTTTATGCACAGGCAGCGCCATCTCTTGATAAGCCCCAAAAATTCCCAATTAGAAATAAAATAATTGTTTGAAAGTATCTGTAAATCATTGTGCAAATTCCAATAAAACAATAATTATGACCGAAAATAATTCAAAACTAACTTTTAAAGTTAACATTTAAAACTGAAATAGTCTTTAAATATAAACAACCTAATTAAAATTATTTTACCAGATAAGTTACAAACTGCTCTGTTTCTCATTTACGTCAAAATCGTGTAAAATCAATTCTCTGGAACTTCCAAATCAAATAAACAATAAACATAAACAAAGAAAGGTACCACAACTTTACATTACTAACAATATGACTGTATTTCGTTTCTTGCTAATCAGTGTGAGGTAAACTTAATGTATATACGAAGTGGTTGCATGAATACAAATTACCTTGTAAAGCAAAGAAGACAAATACTAACTAAATCTTCGCCAGGATCTGACATGATTGTGTTATTAAGTATCGTAGCGGCTTAAATTGAACAGACAGCAGACTCTACACCACTATCAGAAAGCTGAAATATGCTAGGATAATGTTTGATGCACCGTTAAGTTCAAGACTACTGTATGAAAATGTATACTTAGAATAACCGCGAGCAAAATGTTACTAATGCATTTTTTTCTGCTTAATAAGTTTGATGAAATCAACAATATTGGCGTATGTGTTGACAACTAAAGCATCAGTGTAAAATCCGATCAAGTATCGGAACACGCACATAGGGTTTAACTGTCTTACTAAATTAAATAAATACATTCTTTCAAAAATTGTTTTAATTACCTTGGTCCAGACTAAGCAATGCTAGTACTATGATGACCATTTGATAATGGATAAACATACTAAGATAATCATCCAGAAGCTCTCGGTTCTTGTCTACGCTTCTCAGGACTTCTTCATTGGTGACTCGATCAACCCAGCTGATCCGGAGAATACGTTTGTCTATATGCCCACATCTCGAACGCTGCCACTCGACCGCTTACATCTTTTTAGGGTTCCGTACCCAAAGGGTAATACGGGGGACCCTATTCTCTCTGTCTGTCGCCTGTCCGTCTGCCACCAGGCTGTATCTCATGAACCGTGATAGTTAGACAGTTGAAATTTTCACAGATGATGTATTTCTGTTGTCGCTATAACAACAAATACTAATAAAAAACAGAATAAAACAAATATTTATGGGGGCTCCTATACAAAAGACATGATTTTTTTGCCGTTTTTATAAATAATGGTACGAAACCCTTCGTGCGCAAGTCCGACTCGTACTTGGCCGGTTTTTTCAACGTCTTTCTTATAAAAGGTATGTAAAATCATTTTCATGAACGAGTGTAAATTCAAGTTTTTCTAAAATTGGCTGTTTTCTCACAGCCTGTGGCTACGTGGCATTAGCGAACTTGTGTCTACACACACAGTGTAAATAGGAGTAAACCGCTTTAAGTATAACTCGACAACTTAACAATATTATTAAGTTTATGCATTTCTCGCGAAACTGTAGCAATATAAATGCAAGGGGCAACGCTACTTCTAGTGCAAAGTTTTTAGGCAACACACAATGTCAATTGCTTTAATTGTTGGCAAAACAAAACAATAAAAATTAAATTTACTATAATATAAGAAGACGGGCAGCAGCCTCTCCTCTCCACCATTGGCCAAACTGCGATCGCCAACCCGCCTGCCAAGCGTGGTGATTATGGCAAAATCCTCCTTTTGGAGAGGCCTGTGTCCAGCAGTAGACTGATATAGGCTGGTGATGATGATGATGTAATATCGGGGGGCACGGCAGTTCCCCCGCCAAGTCGAGCGCGAAGCAAACACTGCCGTACCATCCTTTACTGGATTTGTTTTACTATTCCATACAATGTCATATAAACGAGGAGCCAGTTGGCGTAGTAGCCAGGCCATGATAATTTGCCTTGATTCCTAGTAGGCAGGTAAATTCTGAAAACATGTTTTTTTTATATTTGCTTGGATCTGCTGTGCTAAGTGAAGTTTTAAACTTCATAACTCAAGTAAGTTATTTCTTCATTTGAAGAATAGGACAATTGCTGCGTTGTATCTTAAAGAAAGATACACTAAATAGTATGTTCATCTTTTTAACCTACTTCTATGGGGTATTTTTAATATGTAGGTAATAACTTTTACTATGGAACCAACACGATTTCAATATGATTGTTAATATTGAATAGAAAGGTAATTTATTAAATTAAAAAACATCTCTATGCACCAACCATAAAGTTAGATGTGTGTTGGATTGAGAGGGATAAATTGGCTTATGTGGCAACATAATAAGGCATTTCACCGCTGGCTTTTTTGCTTTTTATAGTGGTAAATAATTATTCGTATTTCCAGCCAAAAGTATTTATTTAAATAAACTCAATGAAAGGGGAATTAACGCGATCATAATTTAGGAACAAAATGTTACCTCTTTTGCCTGACGTTTCGATCGGGTTACACAGACCGTGGTCACAGGCTGACTGAGTCAGCCTGTGCCCACAGTCGGTGTTAAATAATTTTATATATGAAAATGCTTTAACACATTGGTATTTATAACATTGGGCACAGCACTTAATAAACCATATTGGAGTTACGAAATTTCCCAACTAGTGAATTACTTAAGTTTTGTTTGAAAGCGTCTAAGTCCCACTATCGTATTAACACGTTTACTTGAGCTCGAGATATCCCGCTTGTTTTAGTTATATTAAAGGATTCCTCGCATAATTATCACACGACTTACTACGCACCCATTTATTAACCATCTTAATTACTAAGGCCAAGTTAATTACACCGAGTAAAACTTAGCACCCAAAGAGCGTTATCCCGTTAATTTAGTATAAAGCCTCTTCCGCGGAAATCTCTTTATGTCATTCCCCTGTGCGATATCGCTAAAGTTCCTCAGATGATTTCAAACGGTACCTTTAATGTCCTTACTTTTCTTTAATAAAATTATGGAAAAATCCCCGGCTACTTTGAACAATTACTTTTATTTATGACCCTCAATATATTACTGTCACCAGAATTAAGGCAACGTTGGCGCAAGGGCCTGATATTATATTTTTATTCTTTGTTGGGATTTTGAGAGATGTCTGAATTGCTATTTAAAAAATTGCAAACTTTTGAAAATAAACGTTGTCATTATCTTTTGGTTTGTTAAAAGTTTTAAAGCAATTTACAGCGGGAATAATTTATTTGTTGTATTTTTTTTTGTTAAAAACGGCACGCAAACTGCCTTTGAGGAATAAAGCAAATGGAAAATATGTTTCACGGACAGCGGCGGTGAAATGAATAGCCTATATTATACTGTGGCAATACAGGTGTTTGGACAATGAGAACGCGGGTAGAAGCCTATCTCATTACCTCCGTGACCACAGTTAAGTAATGACGCGCGGTGCGCCGAACACGAGTCACGCTAGAAGCGCGTTTGCGACCAGACTTTGCTGCTCATTCTAAATAAAGTACATTCCAACATCATTTTAGAACAGCAAAATGCTCTGAATAGTTTTAAGATATATTTGCTGAATCACGATCAAGCAAAATAAATTGAACTTACAATTTACAATAATGATATATTTTTTATTTTACTTCTAAAAATAAGGTTATTTTTTCAGTATATCTATTTTGAATCCTATGAAAATTTATTAATGATTTTATTGCTAAAACGGCCTAAAAATGTTACAGCCTCTGCATTTATCAGAGAAACAGCTTTGATAACGTTGCATTTAATGAAACGCAGCAAATTGGGCCACTCGTATATTCCGAAAGCTCTACAGCCGAATTTCAATCGGCTAGGATGCGGGCAGGTGTGGTCACGCCGTTTTACCTACAGCCAGCACAATTGCAATCAGCCTAATATGTTGAACAGTAGGTCCATCTCATTATCATGGGCGACCACAGGTGAATGATGGCGCTAGCGCTGCACGCGTTTTGTCTGTGGTCGATTTAATGCCGACGACAAATTGTGTATTTGCCGCCACAGGGAGATCATTCCAACTGAGAATAAATCGACTGATTACTTTTACAATTTGGCGGGTTAATTGTTTTCTGTGAAAACGATTTGTTGTTCGGCAGTTAAAAGATTAAAAGGATTTAATCAGGTTTTTGTAACAGAATAAAAGGAACTTACGTAATCATAGTTTGTACATTTGTACTTAAACTATTATGTTACTATTTATGCGTAACAAAAATTAAGAAAATGATTATAATATTGTAGTATAAACGAAACAGCTTTATATTTGTAGGACTCGTAATAACAAATCAAATGAGCTAAAAGTTTACTACAAGCAATATAAAAGTTTTTCTATATTGCTTGACAGTATATAACCACCGCCTTAGATCAGCTCGACGGCATAAAATTATCTATTTTAATATCATTAAGAATAATTGATATCCTTCATCATCATCATCATTTCAGCTGTACGACTTCCATTGCTAAATATAGGCTTCCCCCAATGGCTTCCAGATTGTATGTAGCCTGCATCCAGCGTGCAGCGGCTTCATGCAACGTTTACTAGGTCATCCTTACAAAGGTTTGTAGCCACGACTACAAGAATTAAATTAAAACTGACTTCTAGATTTATATGGATAGTATGAAGAGTTTCAAATAAAGCTATATTTGACTGAATCAAGATTTAATTACTTCTAATCTCATATTATTAATCATCAATCTAATAGAAAGAACCTGTTTCTAACGGCATAGTAATGTTTCATTCGTATACTAGCTCCAAAAGAAGAATATTAAAAAAGTTCACATTTACATTTTCAGAAAGTGAACTTACTCTTGTTCCATCCTCTTAACAAGAAAGTAATCTGTAACCTCCCACGATAACGCGATTTTTGTGTAACAACCCTGAGTCGCGCCTACCCTCACCTAGCCTCGGGCTTGAAATCCCCGCATTGTCAGACTGTACTAAGGATTCGGCATAATATACATTTTCTCGTGTTGAAATTACACCGTATTTCGCTCATGCAACATAAAATCGGCGTAAAGGCGGCGCCCATGAACGGCGCGATCCTATAGCCTTTATTTAGTTGACTCCAATGTAACAATCCAGTGAAACTTTTACTGTCAACAGTTTCGCCGGCCGTTTCATAAGCGCGCCGCACTAAAGTGCAAGGGTTGCCACTTACAATGGAAACAATATTATACTCCCAAGAACAAAACCATGAAATCGATAAATTAAACCGTATGACTCGGAATTTAGGAACTTATAGCCTTTTATATGACAAATCATTCAGGTTGTGTGATTATTTTCTTTTCGTCTCATCTTAGAAGATTACATGGAATTAAGTTGTATACATAAAAGCAAGGATAGTTTCGTAAAGGATCTTTTATCCTGGTGATCCTGCTAAAGTGGTGCTCAGACCTTAAATCAAGGTATTTTTTTTATATACAGTTAGAATAACCTGCCGTCACCGATGAAATTCCACATCTGTTGGTTCCTTTAAACGTCATCTTAGGAAATTTCTGTTGGACGAACAAGTTTCTGCCAAATAAGCAGTCGTTCCTTACTGTTAATTTTATCCATATATACTCTTATCACACAAACCGACACACACACACTCACACATACGCACACAAAAGCACGCGCTAGCACACAGCACACACAGTCACAAACCCGTAAAAACATACGGTTATATTTTATTATAGTTTTTGTTTTTTGTCGCCGATAGCGCCATCTTTTTCAACAAACGGTTTCCACTGAAAACCAGCGCAATGGATAGGTTTTTCACCTACGCCATCGCACATGCTGAGTGGATACCATTTGGTTCCATAAAACCTACTTTATTAGTTATTCATTAATTTTTGTTTATGTTATGTTCTTGGTTTATTTTATTTAAATGATATGTATCCATGTGTTTATGGACCAATAAACATTTTCTATTTCTATTAATTTTTGAATGTAGTAAAGACTCTTTAGTAGTTATTTCAATCATTTTCTTGCCTGCATTGCTTACTTATAAGTAAGCAAACTAAAGCTTTGCTGTCACTGACAAGCCTAACGCTAAATTAGGTGTAACTAAGTTTTATGCAGTTACGAGTAAAAGTTTTCTGTAATATAGTAAAAAAAACTAGTACTTACCCTCTTAACTCATGTTTGTTTTATAATTTGTTAATTAAGCTGTGGTAATTGTTACTGGTGTTAAAATTGGTATTACTCTCACATCATTATTGTTTTCGACTCTGTATTTCAACGCTGTTTTTTACCCAAATTAATGAAAAGAAAAGTAGAACTTTAACGTAGCAGACAGTATCAACAGCTGTATAAAGATGTTAAGTTGGACTAGTATACTATTTAAGTGCGTATTTATGTGTTTCTCTTCACTAATGAGTACGGGTCAGCCCTAACCCGCAGCGTAGTACAACGCAATGCACCTCGCGTATAAGACAAATTCGTGCACCGCGTGATACACTGCGCTCTCCTAAAACAACTTGTTCACTTCAAAATGGAGAAATGTTTCAGACGAGTTTTAACCTTTTAAATTGTTACCTTGTTAGTTTGTTGCGGTGACTCGCCGGGCAAAGACGTTGAGGTTCTTTATTTAATGACAGTGTATTGCATTATTCAACTCGTGTTTGTACTATACTTTCTGTAGGTGCACACTAATTGATAGAATGTATGAGCTTGTTGTACATCATCGTTTGTTTCTTTTAGTACGTTAATCAGGAAATCAAAAGAGGTTTCGTGGGATAAAAGATATAGAACAAAAGTTTATTGTAGTATAGTGAATGTTTAAGTGACATTTGTTTATAATTGATTATGTTTAATAAATGTTATGTTTACTTTTTGTATTTTTGTGGGCAAATGTGTAAAAATAATCAGCCTCTGTTATCTGCTCATAGCAACTTATCTAGCTCTGACTTGGGACATATTTCCACTAAACCTATCGATTTGGTTGATTTGGTGTAACATGGTATTTATGTATGAAACTATTGGTTTTGGGAGATGCTGTCGCAAAAAAAAACTACCAAAAATTTTGATTTTACATTTCTGGTTGAATGATTTATTTCAGTCAAAATGCGTTAAACATAAACTTACGTTCGGCGGATGGCCACAAGAAAATTACAATATACAGTATGTTAATTAACGAAAGGCGTTCCCGCTAACCCACAAGTAACAGTATAACGTCAATGAGAAAAAAAGATTTTATTTTAAAAGATCACAAAAAATAATTTATAGATACGTAACTAGGCTACTAGCTAGGTAGGTACTATTCCGCGCTACTATTTTAGTTATACACAGGACTTGATCATGTTTTTATTTGTGCTTATTTTTTTAATCTATATGTTTATTATAATCTACTAATGATGTGTATATACGGGCTTAAGGCAATGGCCCTATGTTTTTTACGTACTGTATACTAATAATATATACTGTACGTAAAAAACAGAGGTCGAAACCTTTGACCATAATAAAATAAAAATGTTTATTTATTGGGCAATAGAACTCTTTAAGTGAAGTAACATTAAAACTTAATAGCTTAGATTACACTAGCTATTAAGTTTTAATGTACATAACTGAAGGGATCGAGTAAGCCTGCATAAGTGCTCGACTCGTGGACAGTCCCTATTGACGGCGATGGCCTTAAGTATTGGTTAAAAAATGTTTAGCTCACCATAACCGCTTAATGTACTCAAATTAAATATACACTTCTTAATTTCTATTAAAATTTAGCTTACCAAGCCCACTAGACCCAACCCTTAGTTAGTAGAGTAAAGTTTTGTCTTTGTATAATATAGACAAATAGCTTACCTTTAATATAGACAAAGGCCTCACTTCGACTATGAGGTGGTTTGGACCATACTTCACCACGCGGGCCCAGTGCGATGCGGTGGAGGGGTGTTTTAAGGCCAGTGACTAAACCTCATTGTCAGATGTAATCAAGCCGCCGTAAAGCCTCTGACTAGGTTTCTCGACTAATATCGTAAGCGATATCAGCCGGGAACAATTTTTCATGTGCCTCCGATGCCTTATGAAGCAGGGAGATGCTCATGATAAATGTCACTAGATATGGTCGGAATGGTCACCCATCAACTCATAGCCGTGGCGTTAGTTGCTTAACTTTAGTAATCGATACCAAAGTGCTGCCGCCACTAAGCTTCGAGCACTAGACCCAACCCTTAGTTTAACCATTAGAAAATTTGTACAAATACCGCAAGTCCTGTACACGTATGCCACTAAATTTCAGTTGAACCATTTAGGCAACAGGTGTCTTGAATGAGCAGAGTCGTAGTGATCATGCTCACTACAGTATGCCGTAACTGTCCCACATATGAGCTATTGGCTTAAACTTCAGAAACCCAATTCCCGTAATTTAAAAGTAGTAGGTAATAGTCCGGTATCGATCCTGTCCCACTAACATCAAACTCTCAAACGGTACTCTCGTACAATAAAATGAAAATATCAAATTGACAAGTCAATCCAAAGTGCTCGTTACATGATTGAGAGTGGAAAAGGCCAAATGGTATTCTAACAATTTTAATGCTAGCCTGTACAATGTTGTCATTACATACTCTTTGGCTTGATTTTTTACAGCCCGCCCATGATCATATTTCGTGCGGCAAAGACGTATACGTCTTTTATAAAATAAAACGATAAGAATACCAATTTTAGTAACATATAATCGCATCATATTAAAATGCTCTTATGTTCCCAATGATTGACAATTACGGGAATCGCAACTAATTATATCCAAGATATAAGCGGAACACATTTTTATGTAGTGCTGGCAAAACAAACTTTAACGTGACTTTGAGTGATCAAAGTGAGTTGAGCAACCTTAATCCGTCTACGCTAACCCTTACTAATAAAATTGGGCAAAAATGAAAATATGTTTTCATACGAATGACAAACCGAGTGGGCTTTCAATTTTGCCAACCTCATAATTTGGCTTAATCTCATTAGAACGTCATTGTTATTTGTTGCTGCCAAAAATAATTAACTATGATTAGCAAATAGGTGTAAGGCTACTTTCATTTACGAGCTCTTCACTTCATCTATAGAAATCTAGAACTCTAGAACTTTATATAGCTTAGTCCGTTAGAGGTTTCAATTATGTAAACGTTGTGAGCATTGACCTGTAATAATTATTAAGTACATATTAATTACGTACATTAGGCTAATCACCAAACTAATTGACACAGTTCAACCACTGAACGAAATTTTGATTATCATAATTTAATGTGACGTTCAGTTTATGCTTGAACACTATTATTATAGTTGCACTGTTCTATCAAATGTATGTTTCACTCGGACGTGTCTGTTTTTGATATGACGATAATGACTTTAATAATAGATTAATGGTGATCGCAAAAACTGTGACCGATAATTACTCTGAACGCCGAGGGTAAGCACCCGGCCAAAACATTGATCGAACGACCGCAAAATATTAATCTCCCATTTTAAACATATCATTTATTAAAATAATTTTAATTAACTAGATTTCATCGGATGCGGCCACGTCGAGACCAGCCTTTAGCATAATTTAAATGTACGCACTTAATGCGAAATGACAGGACCTGCAGATTGCGACAGGTCACAACAATGAAAAATGTTGTGCCATCAGCAAGCTGCGTTTGATTCGCTTGTCAATTAAATGTCGCGTGGGATCTGTTGCGAATTTACTCAGTCGATTGCGTATATAAACCGGTCAATTGGAAATTTGCATCGGAAAACATAGGTAAGTGCTCGACTTTACAATAGTGCGGTTCTCGCGAGCCGAATCGAGTTTCGGTCGGCCTCGTGTCGCCGTGAGTAATTTGTCGTTTTAATTTTTCAATGGACGTAACCAACCAATGGCCTACCCCGGAATTCGGCGCTACTGCATAAATTACGTTACTCGGATTAAATCTCGCATTTCCTGAGAATTTTAACTTTTTTTTCAATGCAAAAGTAATTAGTTTCTGTAGTCGTAATTACGTTGCATACGTCGCCAAATTATTTACGATGCTTTTTTAAATTTCATTCCAAATTCTGTCACCGCCTACCGAGGTGCTATAAATAAGTTTGAAATACAACTACTTCTAGCATAAAAATTGCTTTCGGTATTTATTTAAATTTTATTGCACAGATTGAAAGAAAAATGTACAAAGATAAACCTAATACCAAGTGGCATTCTGTGCCAGTCATCCACTGTACTAAACATATACTACTCTGTCAAGAAAGTACCGGGAAAAGATTAATAATACACAAAATGTTAGTTATTCATCCAAATTTCTTTTATCACCTTCAAAGAATGCTCCTTCGGAAGCGATACACTTACGCCAACTAATAATCCAATCATCAAAACATTTTTTAAACGCTTTTTCCGGAATCGAGTTCAGTTCTCGCCGCGAATTTTCCTTTAGGCATGTCTTCTACCGAATGAAACCGGGTGCCACGAAGTGGTAATTTGAGTTTAGGAAAAATAAAGAAGTCGGCTGGAGCCATATCTGGTGAATAAGGTGGCTGCTCGATGGTATTTGTTGAGTTTTTGGTCAAAAATTCGTTCACAATGATGGCCTTGTGGCCATTATCGTGGTCCAAAATCCAAGAATTTTTATTCCACAAATCTGGGGGTTTTCATTTAATTTGCTTTCTTAAACGCCGCATAACGCTTAAATAATACTCTTTTTTTATCGTTTGACCTTTTGGCAAGAATTCTGAGTACACAACATCGCGACAGTCAAAGAAAACAGTCAACATGACTTTGACTTTCGATCGAGTTTGGCGCGGTTTCCTCGGTTTCGGTTCAGTTGGAAAGCGCCACTCCGAAGCTTGTTGACTAGTTTGCATGTCAAACTCGTAAGCCCACGTCTCGTCACCAGTAACAATGCGTTTCATGAATGTTGGGTCGGATTTGACTCGTTCTAGCATGTCCTCAGCGACTCTTTTGCGATTGAGTTTTTGGAGAAAATTCAGGTCTTTTGGGACTAGCCGAGCGGCAACATGTTTCATACCCAATTGATTATTTAAAATGGTACGAATCGACTCGTGTGACACAGAAAGTTCGACGGCTAGCTCTCTCAAACTTGAATGAGGATTTTCAGTCACTATTCCCTTCACTTTTGCGATGTTATCTTCAGTAGCAGACGTTGATGGCCTACCAGAGCGAGGCAAATCTTCCATCACATCTCGACCGTTTTTGAACGCTTTTTACCACTCATAAACACGTGTTTTTGATAAAGTTGATTCACCGTAAGCCTTCTGTAACATTTTCAGAGACTCCGAACACGAAATCCCATTGGCGATGCAAAATTTAAGACAAACTCTTTATTTGATGTTTTTGTCCATTATAAAATTCGCAATACACACTAGATATGGTATAACTAAAAATAATAATAATAATAGTATTTAATCTAATTATCAGATCTAACTCAAACTTCGCGCCAAAATGGAAAACAGTTGTGTCAATCTAACTACAACAAAAAAAAAATTGAATTTGGAACCATAAACAAATCATCAATTCCCGAAACTTTTTTGACAGTTTGTGAGCTGTGCGATAAACGGTAAGATATCATGAGAATTTTTCAACCACTTGTTTGAAATATTTTTTTATAATATTTTAAGCAAAATTGGATATAGTTGTCATTTAATAATACAGCTCCAGATGTTTAGTCAAGTACACTTAGGCCACGTTCGCCACATATCACAGAATAACTAATTTACAAATATGCAGAAAACTGGTTGCAGACGCATCCATTAGAATGAGCGGAGTGCAGAACTAATGCATGTATATTAGAAGTTAGGATAGAGTTATACGATGTGATGTCCATAAATTGAGACAGGCCAGGACACGCAACGAATGTGTGCGACTCCAGGATTTATACGTTCGTCTACGGTACCTCGCACACTCGTAGACAAAATTATTACTGGCCACGCTGGGCCAGCGTGAGCGAAAAATTCTTGGTATTGCTGACCTAGATGACAAAATGCTTCTAAAATTGGATAAACATCTAATTGTTGTTAATTGCAAAAACACTTTTTACTAGCTTGACGACTACAACAAATAGGTTAGTTAGTAGTAGTTTAAGCTTGGTCCCAAGACAGTCTTCAAGTAAAAACAATCTGCAAGTTATAAATACAACATAGGTACTTCGTACCATAAAGTGCGTTAAGCGACTTTTGGGCTTACGCCCGTCGCACACCTCCGCTGCGAAACCATAACAGCGGAACCGTAATGATTTCGTCATGTCCTGTCACGCCGTACAACACTTCAGCTGCGAAACCATAAAATTGGAACCGCAATAATTTCACCATGTCATGTCAGCAAGAAGCGGAACACTAGCAAAATTGCCTGTTCTAGCTCATTGATTTGACTATAATGCTGTCTCTTTCCCCTTGCGGTTTCGCCAATCTGATTCGACACCTGTCACATTTTCGCCATTTTGTTGCGGCACCGCATAGTTTCCGCATGTTTTTGTCAATGTAGACAATTTTTAAGAAGCCAAAGCGTTTTTATAATTAAAATGGACATCAAATTCGCTGAAAAATTGATCTAAGAGGTTAGAAATAGACCTATTATGTACTTGCTTAGTGATCCAGACTATAATGACGACATCTCACTTCGATTGTATCAACTAAACTGACTGAATTGCATTACGTTCCGCGCCGCGCAATGCTTGTCACTCTACACTAGATTACAGCAAAATACATCCAGCGGTTTCGCTACTCGTGTTTCGCAGCGGAGGTGTGCTACGGGCGTTATACTCTTTACAGCAAAAAGTTTTTAAAATTTCTATCCCTCAAAAATCTACATCTATATTTTAAATCACAGCAACGGAGAGATGTGATGTGTCAATCGAGAATTAATTTGCTGGCCAAAGCGAGCAGCGTACGGCCCAAGGGACCAAACCAGCATCAAATCGAATAGAAGGTTATAATTGACTGGCACCGAGCGAACAACAACCTAACTGCCACGTTGGGACTTAGCAAATATGAACTTTACTTCGTAACTTATAAGGTTTAAAACGCTTTACAGTTATGAAACTACCTAAGATCATTTTCCTTAGGGCGCCAACAAGTTGGTATCACCAGAGTCTAACACTCACTTAGTAGGTGCTTCACAAAAGTAATTTGCGAGTCTCGTGGCCGATCGTTTAGATATCGCATTTGCATACTTAATTAACGTTTTTACATATTATTATCCGGGTTTTGAAAACTTCAACGGGCAGTAGCTAAGTGGATTTATTGGCGGTGTAGTGAGAAGTTAGTCGTGTGTTCGATAATGGCTAAAACCGTTATGATGCGGTTCGAACGCTACCTTTATTGCTCGGTGGTGGCAATGTAGAAAGAGATACAGGAAGCTCACAAACATTCTGGTTCTAAACGGAGTAAATGTGAAATCATATGCACCTAAAAAAAACATATTTTCCCGGCACACAGTAATTACTACCTTAAATTTTAAAAATACACTATTTTTGAATTATGTTGATTTGATTTTCTAGAAATTAATAAAACTCTAGTACTTCTTAGTGTTACATATTTCAAAAAATGCTTTATGTTTATCTTCTTACAAGTAAACTTTTGTCTAATTTTTTTGACATTAATTTTCTTCCTCGTTGCAATCTTTTCCTAAGATTTCGCTTTTTGTCTGCAAAGGTCACCTTTCTTGAATACCAAATGTCAACTGATACATGAAGCCTAGCTTAGTGAATTAAGCACACACAGACAGCTTGTCCATAATATCTTGATCTCAGTTAGCAAAACGTTAAATGCTCATGTCGAAATTTCCCAAAGTATGATGCAATCAAACGTTACAGCGATTTAACTATATCGAACAAACTTAAGGCATTGCACAAACCATAATTCGACCTCATGATTGCTATACATGATTCGACAACCGTATAGTATATGTCATCGCCATTATAAAAAAAATAAATTACTATAAATATTTATAAAAGTAAAAATCGAAGCCCGTTCTGTAACAGAGAAACTACCATTTCAAATTGGGTTTGATACATCTCACTCCATGCACTTAAATTTGTTAATCCCGGAATCGCGGGATTTTTTCAATTAAAAAGTGCTTTTAATAGCCAATAACTAATATAATAATAAACTTTAGGCCGTTTTCTGATTTGTTGGCGCAGCAGCGGCGCGGCATCAGCATGCTCGGTATACGCGGTAAAGAAAATATTAAATTAGTGCCGCGCCGCTCCCGCGCATACCGAGCCAATCAGGAACGCTCAATTCAAATATAGGCGCTCGGTAAGCTTTCTGTACCGTGTATGCATGCTCGGTGCTGATGCCGCGCCGCTGCTGCGCCAACAAATCAGAAAACGGCCTTAGGTAAATCCGATATCCGATCTCCGAGCCTGAGCTAGAAGTTAACGAACCTACTGCATAATCTATATTAGGAGTGGGGGGGAGTTGCGAAATAAACCACCCCCTCTTTTGTTTTCATTAACGATGACGTTTTGCTGACGTTTGTATTGTCGTTGGAACTACGGTGAATTTTTACCGCTGCACGTAAACATCGTGCGTTCAATTAGCGCTCCCAATCTAGTTTGAGACAATAAAAAGTAATGGCATATTTCCCTACAATTGCAAAGTAAATTTCATTGCCATTAATGGAAAATGTACGCTTATTTAAATGTAAATATATACCTACAAGATACAGTTAATTGACTAAAACCCTAGGTCGAAAGTTTTAAGAATAAAGTAAATTATCAAGAAACCCCAGAAAGATACCTCAACGCCAAGAAAAAAGACTTATTTTATTAACAATTTTAATTTATAAAATACATGAAATAAATGCTTACCTACTTCATCACGAAATAAAAGAGTTGGTACTCCAAAAATCATAACTGTACATTATGCTTAATACGAATTAAAATATTTTCTATTCACCAATAAAACTAAAGCGTTTTGTCTAAGTTTTATTTCTTGACTAGTAATATATTTCAAATAAAAATAAACTACAATTCATTTCCTTAACCCTTACAAATAGTGTCATGTCACACGCCCCACTGACCGAGGCGTCTTGGGCTGACGTGCAAAGGCGCCTACAACAGCTAAACCCCACGCCTATTCACCTGGTGGTAAATTAAAAACGTCAATCAGCCATAGTCGCTATTACTGATAAATCACCAGTACCATTATTCCTGGCTATTAATTGCATTTGGCTTAATTGAGTTCATTCATTCGCGTTTTCACAGTAAGAAAATTAATGATGTAAACATTTTCGTTCGAGACATAATAGGGTGTTATAAATAAAATACGCAATATTTATATTTCGACGTGAGTCTCCAAATCTGAAATCTTGTTTTTAGAAGATTTGTTCTATTGGGTTTCTAAAATTAAGAGTCAATAAAATGCATATTATGTTTTATAAGCAGCCTATATCATATCTTTTTAAATATAGGTACGAGTATTCGTATTATAAAATGTTTCACGGTCTTAAAAACCTAAATTAATTTATTGCTTACGGTAAATTGAGAAAACATACTTTGCTAAACTTCACCTTTAATTCTTAATCTACGTGATAAACGTTTTAAATAAAAAGGTACTATTTATTGATTTCAGATAAGACAAATAACGTAATTCACTACAATCAAAACAAATACTTTGAAATCGTAAATAAAAGACAACATTTTCATCAATAAAACAACAATACGAGAACCTCAAAAGCCTTTTTATAGCAACAATACATCAAAGTGTGTAATATGAATATTTGAATAATATGAATTAACATTTGCTTTGTGAAATACTCCCGTAATCATTTCTAACAATAGCCCGTGGCTGTTTTGATGTCCGCCAAGGGTCCCGATTAATTTTGTCTTTAATAAAAAATATGAAAAAAATACCCTCATTCAAGAAAAGGTTGCAAATTTAAAATATTTTACTCAGATACTCCAGATTTATGTGCCGGCTTAGTCGTTTCAAGCGCTGTTATTAAATTTTATTAAATATTATATACCGTAATAAAACTACTCGTAAAGGGAAAATATTACATAGCAATCACGAGTTTTTGTAACATAAATTAAATTTTAATACTTTTGTAGATTTATCACTAATAGCCGTGTACTAAAACGATATTCAAAGTTGATAATATGTTTGTTTATTCCATGTTAGTTTTGTGCGTACGCACATTTTCGTGTTGCTATAATTTATTTAAACGAGCTCGATTTCAAAAAGACTTGACTAATAAACGAAAACTACCATTAATAGGTACTCCATATAGCTAGCTGTTCTCAAAATAGACCTCATTTTATTTTTCTAAGGTATCTTAATTTGTATGGTTATAATTGTAAAAATAACTTACTCATAAGATATTTATTTTGTGCCTCGTCATTAAAAATACATTTAAATATATTGAACTACATCAACAACATTTGAACATTAATTTCCAACTATTTCAGGCCAAAATACACTATTTAGCTTAACTCTACCTACATCGCTACACCCTTTGAATAATCGATTGTTGGCAGTGAATATTAAATTCGCTAATACCTTTATTATACTACGTTACTCACACATTGGAACTAAACGTCAACCTAGTAACATAATCCCCGGGGCTGTCAGACAACGATACCGGGAATGACAACGTCGCACCGGGAAACCGCCTAGGAAACCAGGTTCTAAACATTATTACTATTAGTTTAACCGGTACCTTATATTACGATAAACACATTTAAATAGATAGATACTCTTTATTGCACAACAAACAAAGAAGTTACAGTTGATATTTACAGAAAGATGTACAATTTAGCCGGATTTAATACTTTATGTATTTATTTACTTGGGTACTTTGTAATAATGATGACATTAATATTTGTTTAAAATCTCTAACCGAATTTACGAAAGGTGTGACTGGTATACAAATAATCTGACTTGTTTTTTTTTTGCTTTCGTTATTGCCTGAGCAAAGTTTGTAAGAATAAAAGAATTGTTCAAGTTTTCGGAAATATTTTCAAACCCGGGAAAAAAGAAACGTCCTTTTCTATGAGATTTTAATAAATATTGTATGACAGCTAGTTGTTACATTCTTGCTTATTCAAAGCTGCTTAAGTCCGACATGTAGTTGAAAATAGTATCAAATTAATCGTACAATGTGTTTTTTGTTTAAAAACATCAATATTTGTTTGTTAAAACGTTATGTACAATGACCTATCTAAAGTGTTTTTCAATTTAAAAAATAACTTCTCGATGCTCAAAAGGGGTGAGTGTAGTGAATCTTTTAAGTGGCCTGCGTTTCACGACTTAAGCACCTATTTCCGTAACAACTTTAAAGTCATCAGTTTAAAAATCCGATCGTGAGGTGCGCGCCCGCTCCAGCCAGCCATTAAACATTTATGCCTGTGAAGATAACGTCTGTAGTCTCCTTTTTGTATACTACACGATTTTACGACACTTTTATTGTTCCCTGATCTGATCGGGACTATTCCCACTTACCTACTTCTATTACAAACAATGCTATAATACAAAGTTTGATTGGTGCGTAAACATCAAGCACGCGTTCACGTTTGTTATTTAAAAATAACTTACTTTATTTGCTTTGTAAAATTGTGGTATTATCTCAAATCGGAAGATTATACTTATAAACGTCACCCTGACAGGATTTTAAAGTAACTTTAAGATTGCTCCTCCGTTATCCTTCGGAGCGGTGTAAATAAGTAAACGACGTAAGTATATAATCGTTATAATATGATGAGCTTGCGCCTTGCGTCATAAAAAAACGCTGACGGCATGCCTCAGCGAGAAGGGTTGATGCTTAATTGCTATTTATTTTGGGATTTAGGATCCTATTTAAATATGCGAGCTAGTTAGCCAGGCTTCATCTCTGCTACTTTTTCCCAAAGCCATCACGCTTTAACTTACTGCAAAACAAAAAGCAAATGTTTGTTTTACCTGACCAAATTCCAGATTAAGCCCTTTCAACTTCATGTAACAAAAAAGCGGCTGTGTATGTCAGTAGGGAGGAGAACTGCCATTGTATTACATCAGTATTCCTACATCCCATTCTTAGGGTAAAAGTGGTTGGATAACAAACAACACAAAAGGCGAAATAATGAATAGTCCAGAAAAACGGCGCGGTACTCGTTATGAGCCACATGCATAAATGATACGGCGAATCTGACAAATGGCGCGGCAGAGTATAACAATGCTAGTGCCTCCAAGTGGCCGTTCAATTATGCAAATAGACTGCGCGATGTTCGTCCGGCAATAATAAAACTGTTTAACAGCTGACGAGCGCCCGCCCGCTCAAACATTCTCGTATTCATTCAGGCCTAAGCAATAAAAAACAGGTACATCACTCGTATGACGAAACGTCCGCGCTCATATTAAATTAGACCGCCCCTGGTCATCCACTTTATTTTTATTTGAATCCCATGAAAATATGGAGCGTGTTTGCCTGTTCACGTTTGGGGACTGTGACTCGCCACCGTTTTATTCGCAAGTCAATGTTTATGAATTAGTTAATAAACACGCCGACTCGTCGCTGTTACCTCTGCAATTTGAGCGTCGAAAAATTTTGCGACTGAACTTTCATTTTGTCTGGCTGGAGCCGTAACTGCTATCGCTAATTATCCGGAGTGGGTTGTTCGAGTCAAATAAAAAGTAATCCGATAGTAATTTGGATAAAAGAGTATCTTTTTACGAGGTCTCGGGTCTTGATTGGCGCTGTTGTCGTCTTTAGGGGTGGTTATCATGCAAGCACGCCGTGTGTCACGACTCTGTCGTGCTGCGCAAACCTTACAATGTGGCGTACATCGAATATTTAAGCGGCTGATTCATGAATTGGATAATTACGTGAGGATTAATAGCGGGCGATATTAATAATGTAAATTATGAGTTTATTATACGAGAACAATTTTTCGTTCGTAACTCCTCATTAAACTGATCCACCGTGGGTGCTTCATCACTCAGTCAAATTGCGTTTCGCTTAATTTTCTTTCCCGGCAGGTGTGTTCGACAGAGCAATTATTTACACCGTCGGCGTGACGTCACTCCCCCGCCGCCCCCCGGGGCTCCGAGGAACTAAACTTCGTATCGTTGCCTAGATAGTTTGCAAGTGTTAGTTATTATCTTCCAAGTTTTCCTATTTTCTTTTCCTCAGGCAGAGCCTATATAACATTTTGTCAAATTGCACTTGAGAATTTTTTCAAGTTGTTCTTTTAAAGTTATATCAGAATCCATTTTGCTAAGTATACTGGCTGGTGTGTACATTCGTTGCTTGCATGTATTATCGTATTAAATGGCGCTTATTCCCATGGGTCCTCATTAAACGGATACTATTACTAATAGGCGACATCTAATACTAATTAGATAGCGTAATCTGTCATGAAACATAAATCTATGTTAGTATATAAGTGCTAATGATAAAAATATTTTAAAATATAAATTTTACCTTGAAAAGTTAAAGCAGATGTTTATCAGAAATAACAATAAAGTTTTGAAAATCAACCTATTTTAAATTTATTTTAAGTTGCTTCTTAAACATAAAGAAATTTTACTACGTAACAATTGAGGTATAATGTACTAGCGTACTAGAGAACACATCTCGAACTAAATTTTTCAGCTAAGAATTGTAGTCCAGTGGCCTACAAAGCTTCAGTCAGTGTCAATAATTGAAGTTGTCAAAACTGCTTCTTGATTGTTCAATACTACAATGCTTGGCTGAAACATTTAGTTCGAAATGTGTTCTCTAGTACGCTTGTACATTATACCTCAATGTACGTAACATCTTCAGTATGCAAATTTAAACACCATCGCGGAAAGTACGAGACAAAATAATTACAGTGATTCGTACGTCACTCAAATTCTAAGAAACATATCTGTATCGCTGACACGGCTATGAAGTGTCGTTATATAGGCATAATTGGAGGATACCCTTCTGCTTACCCACATTAGACTCAAGGTTGCCTAAATACTTAGGGAATGTCACTTCCATTTGTTCCGCCCCTTCAGAAATGTCAGTATATATGCCTATGGTTTAGTGCCTCTAATTTGACAGTGACATATAGAATTAAATTAGAATGTCATGCCGATAATACACAAAATGAATTCGCGCTCGGATTGAGTAGCTGCTATTGTTTACGGCTTTAGTGTTACGAATTATGTACTGTTGTACGATAATTTTCACGTACGAAAATGTCACATTCCAATTTTCATTTAGATTCTAAAGTAAAGCAAAAGTTTTTTTGAAAGCAAAAAATAATTGAAGTGAACTGACGATATTCCGGATATAGCAAGATATTTTTACGAACACGGAAATTTTTAGAGACTTTTGTCATACTTTTGCTTCAGAAATTCTCCGATAATATTCAACAACTTGCGTGACATTACACAATAAATGCGGTATTTTTAGATGTTACTTTCTACATGCAAGACATATACCTTATTCGGAATCGGACATAAAATTAAGGGATGACATCATGCACAGTCTGCGTGTCTGTAAGCTGGAACTCATGCGCGTGACTCTACATGTCTTGCGACCGCAGTACCGAGACCACCTTGACGTTAAAATATTGGCAAATAAAAACATAAACACGGTAAGCTATGATAATATGTTGATTTGGGGCGGGCCGCACAAACGTTCGTTAGTAAAATTCCGTGTCGAATTTCCGTAAACACAACTTTAGCACAAGTTTGTTTTAGTGTAACGATGCGTTAATTCGAATCTTGTAAGTTTTAGCCACAACTCCGCTACAACTTACAATGCGCAGACGGTTGATGTGAGAATGTTTCTACATATCAACTTGTTGTTGAACTATAAGTAAGAAAATTAAAATAAATATATTCTGACGTGCAACAAAAGAATTTAAATTTTACATAATATTGGGTTTAAAATGTGTATTGTTGTTAAAAATATACTACCTTTTGATTCCATATGTAACCCGTTTTTTCTGTGTACCGTTAACTATTTATAATTCAAAACGCATCCGTAAAAGGTTTTTCACCTCTTTATTAAACGGGGTAGGGCACGGTGGACATATGTCATATAATGTTTCTGGAGCTCTGCTTAGAAACACACGGTCTAATGTAAGGTAAATGACATTAACACAGGTTGATACTTGACATTTCGCCTACGATACGTACCAATGAGGCAACGGAAAAATAAATCGATAGCACTAAATAACCTTTTATGTAGCCACTAAAAAAGTATAAGCCGAACTCTGTCACGCGATTCTTGAATAAGTTTCATGGCAATCAAACGATGACTGTTATTTATCGAATTGGGGCCAATACTGTTGAAGTAAGCGTCCAATTTTCAAATAAAAACACTTTTATTTCATATGAGGGTAATAAAAATAGTAGGTGTTTTAAATTTTATGAAAATGATTGCATACCACAATGATATCGTACCGATCACACGACTAGCGGTAATGATTGCTGATCCTTCTATGGTTCATAGTATGTTTAAATTTGTTTCTTTCTTGTAAACTTTGATATTAATTCTAGAAATTTTTAACAACCTTCTATGAGCGTCACTACTTGACTCTCATAACTAAATGTGTAATCAAATCATCAAATTGTCGTATCGATTTTAAACTTTTCTGTGTATGCTATCCGGATGGCTACTTCTATTTTATACTATAAAGCTGATCTCTAGAATTAGCTAGTAGGTAACAAGTGAAACTCTTCATTATTATTACATTTAGGTATCTATAGAATAGGTAGTAGTTCAAAACGTAAGTAAGAAATATTGCGGCGTTTACATTGATGATTGATTATAACTTCTTAAAATTAATAGTTGAAAAGATAAAACTAGTATAAACTTACCAAATTATTTGTTTTTCTTTCAGAATGTTGATTTGCGATTGCATTTCAACACTGTGACAGAACAACAAATATGAAAGTAAAATTGAGAATCTACTCGTTTTTTAAAGTCGGATGATAATGGGTTAAACGTTTAATTTTGTGTTTATTCTTAAATACGCCACGTTTTGTGTATCAGTCAACAAATCACGGAACAAGTCCGACAAAATTCAATAGTCTTAACTTGAAATACCAAGAGTACTCAGCCGATAAGGGGAGTAATATCAAACGGTGCGCTGCAAAGCCTCGAATGAAACCGTTTTATAATAAATTCTCCCACGGCAGCATCCTGTGGGATTAATCGTCTTACTTTTCTCTCGCCATAATCCTCAGAGGGAATTGTGTGGCCAGGACTCTGCCCCTACCACACGGCAACAAGTTGTACCGACTTTTTACCGTTGTGACTCTGTAGTTCGATGAAATTATAAAGTTCAATTGAATGTGATATTGTCAATATTTATGATGCAAAGGTATTATCATCTAAATAAATTTTCTTAGGTAGGACCCAATTTTCTACTTTAATAATTATTGGAGAAATACCTTACAATAAAACGTGTTTTGTGTGTAGGAAGATATTAAATACCTATATATTATATTTGACGACCTCCGTTGCCGATTGGCGAGCACGCCAGACTATAATATAGCGTCGCCATCTCTGAGGTTCCGGGTTCGATCCCAGGTCGGGTCAATGTAGAAAACTAACTTTCCTAAATTGTCTTGTGTCTGGGTGTTGTAGTACCGTCGTTGTTTCTGATCTCTGTAACACAAGTGCTTTAGCTACTTACCTTAGGATCAGAACAATGTATGTAATGTTTTCCAATATTTTATATTTATATCCACCACAAATTATTTCTTTAGCTATTTACCTTATTACTAAAATGGACGGTCACTTGTATGAATTCATACCTACGTGAAAACTGACAATTATAATTATCTTTTTGTAACAGGTTTTAGGTAGGTACAACCATTTGCCGTTATATCCAATTTTGATTGTAATCTTCAAATATTTTGTAAGTTTTGTATTTTTACTGTTTTATACAAAAATAATACTGTCCCTTCTTTTGTTTATTATAATATTCTCTCTTTATCAAAAGTATATTTGGAGTCAGCCAATAGTAAGAGCCGCACGTTGTAAGGGTTAGTTCAGAAGTGGTAAGATTTACCGCATCACTAGTTGCTCTAGATAACTACCGTCAGTTACGTTTTAACTTATGAAATGGTCGCTATCAGCTACCTATGTCTTTGTACGGGAATAATTGCCTCGCACTGTGTATGGATCGTGTGCTCTATGTAATGGCACAGTTTGTGTTCATAGTTAATGACGGGAGCGAAGCCACCTTTGTTTTTATTGCTTCTTTCAATAAACATTAGTTATAGCGGTCATAAGTAGGAAGAGTAAAGAACTAACATTTTGTACGTAATGGGGTATTACGTACTATATATACTATATACGTACTATACCTATAATTCCAGACAGTCTTTTGTTTTTTTGATTCAAGTCCGTTCTTTGTGGTGGCGTGGTTTTGCTTTTGTAAGTTTGTTTAAAAACAAGATACGAAGTTGATGGTACGAAATAGATTAAATATACTTACACTATATATTTAAAACTTTAAAACACCATAAAAAAATAATGATTTTAAATTATTGTACTCGTAAATACAAAACATAATGTCATGATGCAATTTTAAGAGTTGAAATATAATTCAAAGAATTTTAAAAATTAAATGAATAAAAAAATAACGATTGTGAAACTAAACTAAACTTATAACATGCAACAAATCAATGTTGACAACAAGGTATAGGGTAGGTAAACTCGAAACTTATTCACGTACGTAGCATACCAACGCAAAACCAATCACAAAACCGTAAATTCTCACGTATCCTCCGTCCCCATAAAACCAATTTCTTTACAAGTTAACCAAAAAGCGGACGTAAAAATCCGCGACCCACATCATACGAGTAAAAGCATCGACCATCCGAAAACAAAGTTAAGTGATCTGACAGTCAGTGGCGCAATATTAGGTCGCAGCACCTGATGGGTTTACTGGTGGCAACAGGGTTTAGTTCGTGTCACAAAGCCGCTGCAGAATTAACCGCGCGTCCAGCCCGCTCTAAATGTCACTCTTATTATCGTCTGACACTCCGGGATTACCTAGGATAAATTGTTTTAACGTTTCGAAACCGGCCTTTTAACTCGACGTCGACGGTTGTTATCTTTCCGAATAAAAGCTATTTTAAATTTGCTCTCCCTTCGCCGTTTAATTCACTATGTGCGCAGCTAGCCAATTACCCTCGGTCTGATTGACTGTAACAATCACTTACACGGCCGTGTCAACTTTGACGTACGAATCCAGTTTCACGGCTCCCGGACTGCAGTACGACTGCTAATGCCATTTTCCGTTTGGCTAATAAGTTTAGCATGCGCTATTACCAATCTGCCGTCGAGCTTGCAGCCGAGCGCCTCTGCAGCAATCAATTTGTTTCATGTTCGGACGTTTTGATTCTCTGAATTTCACGGGAACGCGACACTGACTGGTTGCTCGTTGCGGCGTGTCTTCATTTGCAAGTTTATGCTGTTTTGTTTGCAAGGCACTTTGACTACTTTCAGCTATCTACAAACTGAGCGCGCTAAATGCGACTGTTCGGCGATTGTTAAGCAGAGCAGGGCCATTTCCATCTTCTAATTGTCATCGATACAAAATTGCAATAATATGTAAACGGCCCGGGCAGAACCGGGTAGACCCGGGCAGAGCCGGAGGCCTAAAGGTCCCGAATGAGGACGGCTGCCTCATTTGACATTCGCGTCACGAGCGCCACGAACGATGTCTCCCATCTCGGCTCACTCGCGCCGATTGCATTAATTTTACCGTTTTATAAACGATTTAATAGACAATCTTCAGATTCGGCTATTCGTGAACCGCCGATAATGTCGAGCTTAGAAAAATGTATAAAATTACTTAATCTTCATTTTCTCTCGCCACTAAGGCCGAAAAGAAATATCGGGATAATTATCCAAATTGAAATTTGCTGGTCTATGTTCACGGCGATATAAATCGGGCTCCAGCTTATTTCGGGCCAATGGCGAAGTTTAATTTATTCATTAATGCCACAGTTTTTCTTGATAAGCCGGGCTCGGGAAAACTGGAATAAGAATGCGGTTTGTCATTTCGCGGCTTCCGCCTTCGATATATCCTCGGGAGTATTCAAATCAATCTCTGAACATTTTCAATTTATTTCAGTGTCCTTATCTGTGACAGGCTCGGCGCTGAATTAATCTGAGCGACTGGGCGGCCTCCCGCCACCCTCTCACCGGAAATTAAACGAATTAACGCCATCCAAATGTACATTTTTCACTTTGGGACTCGCGCATCCTATCGATGAATCTCGTCTTTTTCATCGGAAAGCAATCGGCGGATCTGTGCGTTTATCTGTCTTCACTTAGATTGAACAATTGATACGTCAGTGATGTACGTAGAATTGTAAATTGAATTCTCGTTATTGATTCGTCTACGCTCCATTTGTTTGGAAAGCGATTTGATTAAGCGCGTCGCAACGTTTAATATATCAACTAAGCGTGCTTTGAATATAATTTAATTTTATAGCTCCGATACTAATAACTAGTGATAGTATTATGTAGGCTTACGCGTACAGCTACTATTATATAGACTGTAACGATACATGATAAATTACGGCAACGTTAATCGTGTGATTAGGAATATTATTCACGCTGTATGAACGCTTGATATTTTCATATGAATGCGTAATGTACCTTATAAAATGACCTGTGTTTAAACTAATTTAAACATACCACTTTATTGTTTCATTTCGCTAAATGCATGCTCGCAATGACTGCCATTAATAACTACACGTGTTAATAGTTCAGTTAAACTAAACAACTTACTATCAATTACTTTAGCTTAATTACCTGTTTTCTTTAAATTAGTTTTAAATTCCGCCATAGTTATGCTAAATTCACTCTTTAAATTACATGTAAAAGTTTATTTACATTGCATCGAGTTAAATTGTACTCAAAGCGCGTGGTTGCCCTTGGAGCTAAGCGGTGCGTAATAGCACTGTTAAACCACTTGCACACCTGCCCAACGATAGTTGATAATTAATTCAATAGGTATCTGCCATTACAACGAATACGATGCCTGCGATTATATCCACAATAAGGATTGTTAGTTGGGTTGGGTATACTGACCAAGAGCAAATTTAGATATCTTTATTCAAAAGTACGCTAATTTAAGTCTTATTTGGGTTACAAGTGTAGAAAAGTGTCAGTTGGTTTTGTTTTCAGGTAATTTTGTTTCTTCCGGTACAAGTATTACCGTCAAACCCTTTTTGCGGGTTTTGTCCAATTACATAAACTGTTTTGTTTTAGGTTAATAAAATTAACACTAACACGACATAATACGGCCAATTATACACTGAAAGCTCAGATATATAAAATACATTTGATGTCTATCGTCACTTGTTTAAAATTAAATCCAAAAATACATTCTCGGTCAATAAGTACCTATACCCTAAACTGTTTGTGAAATCATTTCTTTTTTACTGTGGGGAGAAGGGATTGAGTTACTTAAGTATCTTCTCCTATTTCGCTTAAGAAGTTAATACTTTTAGGATTCTATTATCCTTTAGATTATATTTCATATTGTTGAGTTTAATGTTGACACAATCCTTATGCATTGCGGAAAAGAAATAAAACGTTAATTTAATATAATGAAACATGAATACGTTAATTTATGGATAATTTTAAGAAGTATTTCATCATTTTACATGTTAATTTTATAATCTCTGATATCTGGATTTAGTAGGTCAATAAAAATCGGTCTATTTAATTTATCTGCATCATTAGTACCGTTTTGCGAGTAAAATAACATTACTTATTTATTTTAAGGGGAAAAGTGCATCTTTTAACAGGTAGACAATTGTATTTACAAAGTCAAATAATTTTACGTCAAACGGTGAATATTTTCTGTAATCTGTAACTAGTTGACCTGGCGAATTTCGAACCGCCTAACAGTTAATTTTTTTGACAGCTTTTCAATGTTTTAATTATTTATTATGCTATTCGGGGCGGAGACAAATCTAATAAATTATAAAAAATGAAAATCGGTCCAGCCGTTCTCGAATTAGGATAAGTGTTGTAACAAACCCAACCCGACTTTGTTTTATATATTAATATTTATCGACGTGTCGTATTAATTAACAATAACATTTAATAGTTCTAGTAGATTTACAAAAATAATATTGGTAAAGAAAAATGTAATACGTAATCTGATCAAATATTGTATTTAATTTCGTAAATAAAACTTATTTGGGACGTGGACACGCCTTATTTGCATAAATGCATTAATTTTATGGTTTTTTCAATAAATTCTTAGACTGTTAGACTAAAATACAACGGCAGGTCACAATGAGCCATAGACGTAAACAAAATTAAGCGTTTGGTTACACAAAATGCCTCACACGCACATAATTTAAACCGAGAGCTTTAGCGCTCATCCTCATAATGAGCTGCAACTGTCCAATAAATTGTCCCGCGCTGTATAAGTTCTGATTAATAAAACTGATTATGTTTATCTACATTCGCTAGTTTGCCCCTCATTTTATTCAAAATGCATTCCATTTCGATTCCGGCTAATTGTGAAATTTTGTCGCCTGAATAAATAAAAAGCTTGTGAATTATGAATGCGAAGCGTGGAAAAATGTTACTGTGTATTTTTTATTATGAGGTGATAAATCGATTCACTGCACTGATTTTATTTCACGATTTTATACGTACGTTTATTTATCGCGTTCTCACGTAGTCCGAGATGAAAATGGAACGAGACGGGTATTATGTGAGCAATGTATACGAGCGAGGAAAGAACTTGTGTTTCAATGTGCCCCAACAACTTAGCTAGTTGCAGGGAAGTGACGTAAAACACCTTAAGTGTTATCGCAGCCGGGAACAGCTGCCCACTAACTAACCGTGATTGCCCCCACAACGCTGCTCCGCGTGTATCATTTTTTCAACCCTCTCGACTCACCGTCGTCTTGAAATTGCGATACTTAGCATTAAATTGTGAGGCTCTTAAACGCCATTTTACCAGGATTACGGGCGCGTTTTTTTCCATTGTGCCAGTCTACCTCCCTTAGCTGCTTAGCTGTTTTGTAAATACCTTAAAGGTATCGGCGCGCATAAACTGCCGTCGGATCCGTGCTGACGTTAATGAGCCGGTCCCTTTCGCTATCTCGGAGACGTACGGTTATACCCCAGAAATTCGCGATACTTAGGAATTATCTCGGGCCCAGAGGTTTTTTCGCTTTCAATTTCGACCAACTCCCATTAAGGGAAATCAGTTCTGTAAATGGGGTACCCGGTTTCATATTCGACAACATAATGCCCTCTCATCAAGTAAATTATGACTTTAATCTCATAGAAAGTTGCGCTGAGAATTTACCCGACTTTACTTTTAAACTTCTCCCTCTCAGGCATTCAACGCTCGGTGATTTATGGAAACTAGAAAATTCTGAAGTATTTTTCATTGCTCCATGCAACTTTGTTGTCGTGTTTGAATGCATTCCTATAGGTAACTTCAGATTTCTCCGTGCAAGAATTATACGTCACTTACTTTACGCTACAAGATTTTGAAACTTTACGGTCGAGAACAAGCTTGAGAAAGTACGCACACATGTGAAGATAAAGATCGGGAGCCGTCGGAATAAGTCGTTAGGTAAGGTATGGGGAATACAGGAATACAGTGAAGTGGAGCATTAATATCGGCCTATTCATTTGCCGAGGAGCACTTTAGACTTATTTACTCCCCTAATGCTGTCTATTTGGGAAGATAAAAGAAGTTAATTTTATAAATGGGCCATTCCCGTATAGGTAGGTAATCTTGCGTCGGCGGCGTTATCTGGGTCCAATCGGGCAAAGACAGATAGCGCGGTCGACACGCAAGCGGCGATTGATTAGGTAGGCCCGCACTCCCATGACGGGCTAATAAAGCCTCCTGCTGCCCTCTGATTGCCTGGTAAGCTACCCATTCTGCTTTCCGCCTGAATTCCGTGAATCGATTACTTCATGCAATCTATCATATTTCAGCGCCGACCAAGTTTGGAAATTCTAATTAATGGTTATACACCCTGACTTGATAGTTTAAGATCTTGTTTTACAGACTTGAGTTTACTTATTGAATAAATTTTATAGTTTGGTAAACAAGACAGTTAAAGCACTTGAAAAATATGGCTCATTTTATAAAGTTTTCCATCTTTGTTCCTTAAAAGATGTTCATTCAATGTGTAACGATACTAAACTATTAATGGTACGTATTTTAACGCAAAAGTTTCATGTACATAATAATTATTTCAGTAGATATAGAGAAAAAGAAGAGAAAATTATGATAAATACAAATTTAACCAGATACATTATGTATATGTATATACACGAGCAGATAAAATTGAGTGGTTATTTATTAATGACTTCTCAATTATATCTAAAACTATAGGTACTATATTAACGATGTCCGCTATCGCAAGACATCCTATACACAGTCGATGGCAAAATACATTGCCCAAGGCAATCCACAACAAAAACATCTAAGCGAATTACGCCACCTAAAACAACTAAGCGTTTGTCCCTAAGAAGATCGCTTAGCATTAGTTGCATAACCTCGGCTTAAACGTGCCATCTGGCCTCGCGGACAGGTCATTGACCCGATTTTCCGGCAGGGTTGTTTAGCCTTCAATCACGCCCCCTGACTTAAAGGATTTCACTTAACGCAACGAACGAGTCAATTCTACTACGCTATAGGTACCCCAGTTCGTTCCAGATTAACAATCAACTTTCACAGTCGGCGCTTCTACGGATTAAAGTATAGGAACAACGGTACCGTTTTAGCGTAAGCACAAAAGTTATATCGGCTGTGGTTTGAATTAATCAATGCCTATATACTGCAGCACTTGTAAAGCAGGCGGGTGTCGGTGCGGTGTGGCAAAACAACTTTCGGCAACAATTCTGTCCAGCGGATCGGATTAGCCGGGACTGTTCGCGGTCACTAACAGGTCTCATGAACACGATATACGTTTCACAAAGTTCTTACCGCCGCCGGAATTAGAAAGTCACTCAACAACAAATCTGGGCTTAGTCCGGGCTGCGAGTGACGTTTTTAACCCGGCCGTCGGACGCATGAGCGGCGCACATTATCCAAGCTCGTTGCGTGGGAGTGTGCAAGAAAAAAGTGCGTTAAAACAACCCTTTTCGGAGGGGCGGCCCGATGTGACGTGAAGTTTCTTCCGGCCAGCTCCCGCCCGCCGAGGGCAGCCTAATTGTTTGACGAAAATAAATGATTCCCAAAATAAAAATAAACGAGAGTTTCGCGTTTCGTATTAATTTTTAACATTACATCGCTTTCGGCTTTCGCAGCGAAACTCAGGTTAATTCGGGTATCCAGTGGTATGCCCAAAATAAATTAACATTTCTTTCTCCGTCTGAATATTACATGAACGCCGACTTAATTCTCCATCAGCCGTCTAAATACACGTTTAATAATCATGAAATTTTCATATTTATTATCCATTACCATAGCATAAATCTGATTTTAGTGGGCTAATTCTAAAGTAGCTGTAATATTGCGGCGCATTTTCATAAATCAAAGCCTTGTTGAAAATGACAATGAAATGTTAAACCGTTGTTAATAGAGCAATAACTTAGTGGCGGTTGGTAGATAGAAGACAAAAAAATAATTATAATGAGTCGTGTATGTGTAAACATGAAGCACACGTGCTGTGATTGCCCGCACGCACGCACGATACGGGTTACAGTCGGGTTGCGTTGACAATTATTATTTACGTGGCTGACTTAACAAAATTTCTTTGCGTTAGTCACTTAAATACCGCAATATCCGTCGTTACTTTGATTTATATTTAAACGAAGGTTTTTCAATTTACGTCATTATAGACTAGAGAGCCAACACACTGTTGCGCTTTGTTCTTTCTTTTGGTTGTTTATTTTAGCGAACCTATAAAACTGTCGAATTATGTTTTCGCAAAAGATATGTTTTTTACTTCAAACAAACTACAGCAAAGAGTGTCATAAGAAAATCAGGCGCACTGCACTTTTTATGCCGAAAATCTCGACCGCGCTCGGCTCGCGGCAAATATGTTCTTATAGTGGAACCACGTGTTGCTATATTTTTTATCGCTCATAAGGTGCATGCAGCCACGCGAACTTAAACTTTTATAGGCAAACGCAATATTTATCCAAGTGGTCGTCTCCCTCCAGGTTAAAAGCAACCTTGTAGAGTCACGCGAAGTTAATCTGTCTTCATTCCCTATCTATCAGTCGGTGGAGCGAAGTAAAGCATTAACCGCTATCAGGCGACTGATGGTAGTGAAAAATGATTTCCACCACACCTTGGCGTTTGGCGGTCTTTTCACAATCTTTCACTGTTTGCCCTGTGTTTGGATCTTTATCTTTTGTTTCATTTAATGGTGGCATGTTGCGTCGTTCTGTATTAATATATCTTCTTTTGTTTTCAGGTATGTACCCACATTATATTCGGCTACGCAGGTTGGTGATACGGTAATTGTTTTAGCAATCAAATTACATTTCCGTTGGCAATTAAGTATTTCGAAATGCTGTCCGATGTGTTTTTATGTTAATCATTGTTATCACACTAATAAGCTATTATTGTTTAAACGAAATAGCACATTGCTTTAAAACCAAATAGTTGCCATTAAATGGATAGCCAGTTACAATGATGATAACATTTGACAATCGTAAAATACAGTATTTAATTTAATGAAATTGCTTGAACAATTTTACAATTACTCGACGATATTCACAAAAGATAGTAGTCTACAGGATTTTCATAGCAAAAAGAAACCGCTGTCAGCTTAATGCAGTTTTATTCTATGCAAGTGTATTAGCATTCTGTTCAGACTTATCTTGAGATTTTCAAGTCCCCGAGTATTGTGCGCAAAAAGAATGAGCTGAATGAACGCAACATTCTACATGTAGAACAATGGGATAGTTATCTCCCTCGCTGGAGGGGTCGTCGGATGATGTGAATTTTAATTACATTTTTATGATACTAAAGCGAGCTCACTCAAGTATTTACGAAGGGCAGGGCCCTCAGGCTTCCGGAGAGTACACAAAAACCAGAACCCTTGCTGAGTTTACTGGATCCTCAACGAGGCAGCTCTGGAGTGCGTAGGTAATTTCTATCAGCCGTTTTTAACTCGTAATATTTTGCTGACAACTGAATAAGGACGCCTTTGTCAGTGGTTAGGGATTGTATTTTTATGTAAAGCTACTTCTTGCTATAAATATTAAAGCAATGAATGTAATGTATATCTCAAGTTTCAAATAAAATGTTTCGAATCTTGTAGCCTCAAGCGTAATTCTATTGAGTCTATTTAAAAGGTTTGAATATTCTTTACTTTTAAAGGGAAAATAATACAATCCAGTAAATATCATAAGTCGCTATTTCTGCTGCGTTCTACCGCCATAATTCTGTACAGACTCCTGCCCGCCTCAACAAGACATCGCATAATCTTTGGCTCAGTTGACAGCCTGGCGATTTATTGTAGCTAAGCATACATTGTAAAGCTTCAACAATATTTAGTAGCCATAAATTTTCATTGAAAATATGGCAGGATAAAATTTCTTACAAGTACCTTCTAACTTATCTCTAGCAAATATAATGTCACGGCAATTAAATATGTCGCAAATTAAATATCACGGCAAATAAATCAGGTGGAATTCAAGCTTTTTTAATATATTAGTTGAACTGCTTGGTTTTGCAATATTTTCAATATTTTACGATTAGATAATGACATGTTTGTCGATGCAACTAGCGCTTTTCGTTAAATCACCTCTTCGGTTTATGCGGGACGTTGGCATTGTCCAGTTTTGCATATCGCAAAACAACCACATTTCTTGGGCACGCATTAGTTTTTCTTCGGGAGTGATGTATGCCGTCCCGCCATGGAGTGCCCCCTATATATCTGTGTAAATCACACACCGGAATTAAACGCGTCGGAAGCGCGTACCGAAAACAAATGACGGCGTAGGCCCCACGATCGCGAGAATACAATAAATAGAAAAAAAATTAAATGTTAAAATGAAAAACCGACAACAACAATGAAACGTGGCTTTCCATAAATAACGGAGCAGGCTTTCGTAACGGATGTAGGTAGATTTTGAGAGTTTATATAGCCGCCGAAGCGTGGCCGGTAAACAACGAGAAATTTGAATTATGAGATTTAACACTGAAATTGCTTGCTTCTGTTTTATTGTGAATAGATTCTACCATTTGTATTACTACGTATGATGACTGCCCGGCCGATACGTATATTGGCTGGAGCAATTAGTTTGCCTGCCGCGTTCTTGTTTTTGCTTCGTAAATTTTTATAATGACGTAATACGTCTGAACAGATAAGACGTCTAAGCGAACCATACTGTTAAACGTGTTTCAATTGAGGTTCTTACTAGAATATTTACGTGGGATTAGGTTTTGCTTAACGAAATTCTGCGGTGCATTTTAATATTTACTGAAAACCTTCGTATTATAGTTAATTTATTTGTATAGTGAAAGGGAAAGCCTACAATAATAGGGTAGCATTTTGGCTAAAGTGAGGCAAATACGAGCGTAATCGCCGAGCCCACTTACTAAACATAAGGTGCTCAGCAGGAAGATGACAATAGCTTTATGAATTTTTAGCACGTAATCGGTTTACCTAAAGTTCTGGCAGACAATGAGGTCTATAGTGTGTGCGTGAGGCCGGATGCGCCTCGTATGAAGAGGACAAGTCCTTCATACATAGTTGAGTGGTGTACCCTCGCAAATTTAAAATTCACCCCGTAACGATGGAATGAGCCTCGATGTTTGACCGCTATGATGGCGATGGCGAAAACATAAGCTGAAAAAATTACTCACGTCGACAGGTAGCCAAAGTCATATCTTATCTCGAACACAAAAAGCCCCATCACATTCCTTGTGTAACTCTTTATGTCCCCGTCGGGCAGTAATAATCTGCATTGTCGTTTACATGAACAGTATTTTTTCATTTCTCGCAAAAACGGCAACGAATAACTTGCCGTCGGCAACAGCGTTTGATATGCCACGTTATTATAAATATATTTTTTAAACACACGATATGTTTGGGAATTGTTGCAATGGTTGCGTTTATATTGTCGCTGTATTATCTTATCTGATTTATTGTTTTTATCAAAGCAGGAATTTAATTCGTTGAATTCCGTGAGAGGAATAGAGGTCTTGTGCCGAGCTATAATCCTGATCGATAGTGCTCTCACAATGGGATGGTTAAAATGGAAAGATTAAAAAAAGTTAGGAAAGTACATGGAGCGATTACGGCGGATCGTTTTGATCGCGCCGAGGCCAGCGCACGGCTGATCGGGCCGCGATAGCCGCAACATAATATTACCGTTGTACCCGTATCCAACTCTTATCTTTTGTGCGGTGAGCGCTGCATTTGATCCAATTTGCCAATACAATCGGATCTCGGGTATTGCAATGGCATTATCTCCACCGGTCGAGGTCCGCGTGGTCTCTAATGCGATCACTAAGAACTTTTCGCTCGCTTTTGCCTCTTGTAGCTTAATGTAACGACTCTACTTTCTACGCTATAATTGTACTAGGGTCCTGAGATTCCTGTTTGGTACTGTAGTAACACTTTTATATTCAAACCCTAAGGTTGTCAGTGCATTTTGAATTGAATCATCCGGAAATATGACAGTTACACACACATTTATGAGCGTTACAGAAATAGAGAAACAATAAAACGTGGACTTAACGAAAAAAATCCCGGATAAAAGGACTTTCGAGCCCAAAAATACAAAAATGTAAATCCTTTAAAAGCCGACTACATGCATAATAATTTGAAATCCAATCGTGCGGGCCCCGGGCGTCCTGGGAAATCCTCCAAGGTGAGAGGGCGCCGGACAGTGGAAAATCTTCCCCTCTTGCCTCCCTGATAAGATTGTCCAGTGCAACTCCCAAAACGCAGAGGGATTGAAAACTTCTACCGAACCGAAACCGAACATAGTAGGTATCCTGGGGGATCAATACGT
The DNA here is from genome assembly GCA_950371115.1 of Anania fuscalis. Classification (NCBI taxonomy): domain Eukaryota; kingdom Metazoa; phylum Arthropoda; class Insecta; order Lepidoptera; family Crambidae; genus Anania; species Anania fuscalis. The sequence goes on from OX493330.1 coordinate 16,299,804, forward strand.
TCGGAAATATAATATCTGGATAGTTCGCGCTCGACTTGAAGTCATACTTTTTTGTGATATTTTTGTCTGTTCTTTTATTATTAGTTTAGCACTGAGTTTGATTTGGATACGTGGGTTTGCTAGGTTGATTGTGTTTGAAAACTAAAGTAAATAAAAATATTGGATTGTACGAGTAATAACTGAAGAGGACAACTAGGTTTTGCATGACAGCGAGCGAGCACTTTATTCCATAGCTATATTTTATGACAGCTCTTAAGGCCTGTTTTTACGCCGTCTGCTTACTATTATTAGTACTATTTAAGAGTAGTAGTAATTAACATCTGATTGGTATTATTTGTTTCACTAAACTCTCCATGTTGTGAAATTTCAAACTAACATAAATAAAATTAGAGCATTGAATGAAGGCTACTTTTACCAAACATGTCAACTGTTGACAAAAGATATGATAGCCATACTAAAGGCGAGAATCATAACTAAATTTTGCTTTTATCTAAGAAGTTTAGAACTACTTAAACAAATTTACCGTGCTTCGAAAAACATAGTACGTCATTGATATTATTGTATTTTTTTATAAAAAACATCTGCATGGCTGGAGTTTGTGAACAGTCCAGCTCAAAATAAATAAACAAAATAAATTCACAAATAGTGCTTAGGATTTAGTGTCATTTTTACTTAATTTACTTGATATACACATGCTAATGAGTAAGCACTGCAGATAAATAGAACTGTTAAGTAGGTATCTACACTCTAGCTTTAAGCTAAATAATGTTTAGTTGTAAATACCATTTAAGCCAATCCACACACACTAGTTGACTACATAAAGAGCAATAACATAACAAGCATTTCTATTTAGGTACATAATTTTGTATTCTAATAAATTCAACTCTCGTACTAGTCTGCTTATTTAAGTATATCTTAAGAGCATTCAAATTGGTCATTTTATCCTCGGACGTCCTATCCGACAATTTCGCTCATATCTCCGCATGTTTAGGGAGTGTCCTTTCAGCGACTGTCCATTCCCAGTGTAATCTTTTCTTAAGTCCTTTACCGGTGGCTTTTGCTAGAATGTTCACTAGCTAACCTTACTTGTACGTCTTTAAAATGGAAAGTTCTTTTTACCAAGCTGAAATAAAATGTCGGATAAAAACGTCAAACTGCAGCAGACGGGTTTAGAGTAATTTACTGCGGTTTAGAATGTAGTTTTCATAATAGTCCTATGTATTACTACTACTTACGAACTAAAAAAAATACTTGACTAATTTTTTGCGCCCATGTTGACTCGGCCAAATTCGACATAATACCACAGTATTTAGATATAAATAGTAGCGAAATTACCTATAAACGTTCAAAATGACGTACCTGCTCACACATGCGTAGGGCTTAATAAGATCGCGGATGCCGAATACTGCCGATACGCGACGATATGCCCCTTGTTCCAAACTGCGTTAAAAGCACTATTAGCACGAATCAGTATAAATGCATTAGGTAGGTAAAATGATCCTATTTTGTGTAATTTTTGTGACTATTGTATTTGATCGGTTTACGCTGACAGCGCTTTTAGTGCAATTCGGAATGCGACAATGATGTCTGTTGTCATTGTCGCTGTCGAAAAACGATATTAAAAACCCTAGATACACCGCCAGCGCTCAAAACCTGTCCAGAAAAATGAGTGCTTAAACTCTTCTTAAGCACTCTTTCGCTCGCAGTCGCGCGCGGACCGTCCATGATAGTATTATTCTTTCTCTATGATGATACAGTATGCCGGAGTGCTCCGTAAAAAAATGCAAAAACAATGCTTTATTCACTCTAAAACAGGATGAAATGTCATATTTCCGATAGGTAATAAATCAATGCTTCATAATTGAATGCATTATGTGTAAAATTGGTCCTAAAACATGCTTAAACTGTAGTTTTCTAAAAATTTTATTAAATCATCAATCACGTGGCCAGTTTTATACACGTCCCTTTTTTCGCGCTGCTTTAGAAGAGGATGGCATTGGAACGTATTTGGAACAGGGGCCTAATGAAGTAGCTCCTCCTTAAAATTTTGTTTTTGTAAAATATTACTTCATTTTTAATTTTACGTGTGTTATAAAACGTCTATTTACATTATCTCATATTTCCAAAAAATAAATCGAAAGAGAAATATAGCGAAAAATTATAGATACAGAAAAAGGCGAAAAAAATACTCATCTAAAAACAATTATTTATTAAGTTAAATTTATTACAAGGCACTAAAAATAAATAACATTGTTTTACCCTACATACCTGATTTAATCGCTATTTTTGCTAAAAGAAATGTCGATTTTAAATAAACAATTACTTAGGTTTCTGCAAATGTTCTTAACAGAAATTTAAATGAAGAATTTCGCACGCACCCTAACACTACTCGTTGACTATAAGCATAGGTTAAGTAGTTTAAAAATTTAATTTAAAGTACTACTTTTCTCGTTTTATATAAAACAATAGTTCGTAACTATAGCTATTTGTACGGTCTGTGCATATTTTTGGCAAATGTCTTAATTTTTGGACTTAAGAAAAATATAACATCGATGACGAGTCCATCTAACTCTGTCCATTTGAAGTCATTTTTACAAATTTCGAACCGCGCATACGAAACCAAATTTCTATAGACTTAAAGCATATATTGATATTTCTATCAAAAAAGCAATAAAATTTTACGACCGTACTGTCTGTTCGCGTTCTAAAGTGTCTTAACTAAGGACCTTAAGGACTTTTCTTTAAGGTCGACTTATGAATAATTAAGTAAGACTTGATATTATTTTCGACATGCACGTACTGCGCATGCTTGCTAGCTACTTTCGGGACACTTTTTGGCCGCGTTTTTGTACGTACTATTGTTGTAGTGAGTGGGATAAGTAAATATCTTCAAGACTTGATTTTGATTGTATAAACTTTTTAATTTTCTACAGATTTGACTCATCATAGTTTAAAAATCATTTTTACAAGTTTAAAAAAAATTAATATTGCTTCTTATCTTTAAAACAAGCCTAATCAGCTGAGATACAGCGCTAGCTTAACAAAAAACCTTATCAAGTTTACAAAAATTAAGACGACAACTTTAACGCTACATCGACATATTTGACATCACTCAACAAATAGGCCTAGTTTATATACTGCATAGATATAAAATAAAATGTAATGTGATAATACCGTGTGCAAAAATTTTACCTTACCTTCGAGTAAAATGTATGATTACAGACATTGACAAACATTGTCATACAACAGACCGCAACTTTTTGACTGCCCATCCTTGTTTTAAAACGATAACCTCAACTTACGGAATAAGCCGTCCGAACTCTTGTCGTCCCCCCATTATCTGTGTACAGTATAACATTGTTGTGTCGTCGACTTGTCACTGTATACCTTGGAGACGTAAATAAGTGGGTTTGCGAATTTTTCCTGGTAGTCGAGCGGTTGTTTACAATGAAAGCGGAGTCGTTTACTTTGTCGGGTGGGGTGGGGGATTGCTAACCTAATTAGTGAAGTCGGTCGGCGTCTGAGTGCGCGTCACGACGAACTTAATCTTGGCAAAAAAATATTGCATTCGATTGCGGAATCGGTGAGCAATCGGTAAGTGCCCGAATCAAACGATTCCAATTCGAGATAACTTTCGTTTATGATTTGATGAATCGTTATTTTACTATCTGGTTTTTACTGTTCATATGTCTGTTCACTGTAAAATTGGTAGTTGTCTTTTAGCAATAGTTAATTATTTGATTTGCTAGACGTTCTGTTTACTTCCTGTTTAACTACTAATAATTTGGTAAATAGTAAACAATTTCAAATAATGATAGCCTCTGTGAGATAATTGTGTTTTTGGAAATATCGAAAATATAGTTGTATACTTTGACTGGCTTCGTTGTAGTTCTTTCACGGTTTAAATCTGCTGTAGAGTCAATGGCGACTTACGATCTTCAACCGAAATTTGGTATCTTCTACGGTATTTTGTGTCACTCTGTGTAGGTCGTCACTCACGTAAGTGTAGAAATGGTTAATATAAATATACAAAAAATTAAAAGAAAATGAAAGAAAAATATATCACGTACCAGAATAGTGTAAAGAAAACCAAGAAACATATTAAATATAAGTCTGAACTATGTTAAAGAAATCATAAAGGTTAAACATGTTAGTATCTGTATTAAAAATCAAGCACTTACTCGTCCGAATAATGATATTTTATACCAATGGTTGCTCGCTGAATAGCTACACTGGTCACTTTTATAGTGGTAACAAAAGGCAAGTTTATTTCAATGCTGCAGAGACATTCGATTATATCCTCGAACGTTTCTAATTTCCTGAAACCGAATGTGGTTAACGCAATTTCCGAGACTTTAGGTACTACCTGGGGACTGCCCGCATCTACGTTATCGTAAAATCAAATAAAAGGATCCCCTCGAATTACACGATTGAGATGATTGTCAATATGTACAAAAAGACATGTTCCGATCCCTTTTTGTGACTTGCTTTGAGCGGTGCGAGGTTTGAGATCAATCATGACTTGTTTTGTACCAGTATTTGAGTTACAACTAATAAAGTCAGTACCGTTTAAGTAAACGTTTGAAAGTGTGTAACGCACGTATTTATAAAGAAGTAATTACTTTTTGCTTATTATAGCAGAAACTTAGTAAAGTCATTACTTAAGTAAAGAATTCTAATTTGGAAAATTGTAATTCTATGGACAAGTTATTACCCGCCTCCGATTGCTCATAGATCGCGGCGTTCACGCTGTACACACGCCGCACGCTGGTAAATCGCGTCGGTCGCACGCTTCAGGAACGCGCACGCCTAATGTGGAGTCAGTCTAAAGGAAAAGGTGTCTATTACTTGGCTAAGACTTCTACGAACTTTTGAAAGCTTTAACTTCTGTCAATTACTTTTAAAAAAATTGTTGTCTAAGTGATTACTTTCACTTATCTATACGATCTGGGTGTTAATAGTCTTTCTCAAGAATATGCTAGGTTACAAAATGCTTGTCTGATGTATCCTAAATTTAGCGAAAAGTAAAAGACAAGCATTAGAAAACTTTTAGTCTGGGTTTAAAATTTAAACAAATAAGGTCATTAACTTTATAAGAAAGATTTCAGTTCCCAACGATCCAGTCATTCCTTTACAAAACTTTGCAGACCTATTTAACTTTGTGTCGTAGGTACCTATAATAACTTATATGCAAAATTAAGAGTTACATGCAGCTACTAGTAAAATCAAAAGTGTTATTTTCAAAATCAAAAGTTTTCCTACTTCATTTAATTAGATCCGATATTTTTTTACAAAAAAAGATTGAAGTAATTTTTAAAATGAATTATTTTCTTTCTTCATTTAGATCCGAAAATTAAAAGTAAATAAATGGCTTTATTGGCGTCGACTTGCTTCGGTTCGTGTTTGATTTCTCGTCTTTATCAATTAAAAATTCAAACTTTTCTAAATTGACTTGTTATTAAGTGTGCTGAACAATTACCCTGCAATAATTTTATGTATTAATAACCGAATGATGTTTATTCCATACTTATAGAACATGACAATGTGAACTTGTGTTAATTTATTTAAAAATAATCTTCTTAATACGTCACAGTACAAAACAGTAAAAACTCTTCATAAATACGCCTGTGTCTAACGATGAAGTCCGTAATAATATAGCCGTCAGAACTATTTTATCTTAGCTCAAGCTACATTCTTCAAAGAATATTTGTTCAGTGGAACCACTTCGGACGAAAACTTTTCTATCATTAACAAGTTTCTTGAGTGTTTTCGCTCAATTGCATTGCGTTTGTTACTTTTGTAAGTAATCTAATAAACACTGCACAGTTGAAAGTGGACTGGACTTTTTTATTTTTGCTCTGAACCGCTATATTTATCGCAATTGCAACAATGCTTGATTGTAATTTAAATTGTATATTTGAAAATACTTTAATGTTAAACATCTGTAAATCATGAAAGATATTCTTATATATTTATGTGCATATTATTTTATACAATACAGGCACACATCATAAGCTTACACATTGTCACTATGAAATGTTTCAAGCTATGTTAAATAAACAATATAACCAATTTCTAATATTAATTGTTACGCCTAAACCGTTATAATATGTTATTTTCGGCGTTAAGTAGATTTTCTATCTCACTATTAAATAAACATATCTCAAGTAGACGGTACCACTAAGACCCTTTTATCATAACAAGTTTCAAGTGCCATCTACATAATACAATCCACAATCGCACATAATTCATTTCAAACAAAATATCATAAGCGTTTTCTTAGGCAAACAATCCATCTGAATGTGATATAGAATGTTTATTTTATTAAGATCAAAATCGTGGAATAACTCACGGAACGAGACATTTCAATACTTACATTCCTGCGATCCCGGTTTTTGGATATTGACATTGCCAAAAATAAGAAAAAGTTGAACATTTGACAGTTCAGTAGGGAAATCTCCTTGTCAAGTGATTGACAATGTGTGAGGGCCCGACTGAAATGTGGATCTGAAAATGGTGGTTTTTCTTTAACTCGCTTACGTTCAATTCGGAAGGATATACAAAGGGGATTAAGAAGAGCAGTGTTATATGTAATGAATATTTTATTTTTACATTAATGGAAGCAGTAATTCTATATTGTTTGTGGTCCAATTCGGTTTATTACCTAGTTTTTTTTGTCTACAATAAATGTATGAGTCTTTATTAAATATAAGTTTGTAATTGTTAGTGTTTATACCTGGATACTGCTTCTCAACTTACTTAGTATTTACATTGATCTCGTACCACGTTATCCTTGATTATTTCAAGTCAAAGTGTAAAAAAAACATAAATTGTTCTGCAACCTTTGACATTATTCATGAAGTTCGTCGTATTTTACAATAAACCTTATTCAATTATCTTCGAGGATGTCTCCGACATGCACCTGTCCTCGAAATTTTAATTTTCAAATTTCCTCAACTCAATCTGGCTCGGGCGAATATCTCACCATTTATCATTAGCTTCATTTATTTTTGCGCCTTCAAGGAAGTATGATTTATCACGGCCACGAGCGTAGGTTTGTTTTTGCTGTGCCCGCGAAGATATTAATCGTATCGTACGCGTGGCTCGAGTCGTTTGTTTTCGTTACTCTGGCACACCCATTAATTATCAATGAATGTCCGGCCGTCGCATGATGAAGGTGCTGTTATGTCCCCAGCTTTCACAGGTGACAGGGCTACTCGGTATCAACCCTTTTTAAGCCTGCGCGTTTAACGCAGAGTGTCCGATGTCATAAAAGTGTCCGATTTAGGTACGTGCCGCGGACGTTAAATTTACGATTAAATTGTTCCAAACGATCCTCTTTCCTGAAATAAAAAATAAGGATCTCATAATGCGTTATGTTGGTGCGTACGTTAAAATAATAAAGGCGTGGATGGGTATCGTTTCTTCAACGACCGGAAAATTTGCAAAAAATTGCCACGTTTTCAGGTAAAGTGTTTCGCGGTAATCTTTTGTCTTACATTGAGCCTAGGTGTGAAAATGTAACACAAAGTGGAGGTAAAATGTTTTCTTGTCTCTAAATTCTTTTTGTTAGATGTTAAAAGACCATACGCGAAAATGTGGACTAGATTCAATTCAATAGCATTTACTCGTTTATTTTTCATAACAAACTGGTTAATAAACCTTACCATTATTGAGTGATGTCTTCATTAGGCTTTTATTTAGGTATTATTTAAATCAGCTGCAGCGCTCTGGCTAGAATAGTAATTATAATGCTATTATTAACACATTGATTGCCAAAATTCAGACACAATAGTAAAATACTAACTGATTCTCTGCGGAGTTTTTGTTATTGAACGTGTTAATAAATAAAATATAAACCAGTCGAATTCCCCATTCTTCACCAAACTCAAAGTGAACACTAAAGTGTCAGTTGCCGAAAATTGTTTTCTAATTTCTCGTTAGCCACTAACGCCATCTGGCGTGGCGCGTCGCCAGCCCTGACATATTGATAGATGGCGCCTCTGCCGCTTCTGATTGATCGCAGACTTCTCCATACAGCCTCCTGTCATACTGTGTATAAATTAATGCCTGAAATGTGTACAAAATATTTAAAAAATGGCAACTTCAAGAGTGTTGAAGGTAGGAAAGTACTAGGAACTTTTAAAACTCAAAATCATAAAGCATCAAAATAATACCTGTTTAAATATTTAATAAGATGATTGAATTAATTAGTATGTACTAGTAGTACTTGGTATACAAATGATTGAATCAATTGACTTTTAATTAATTCCTAAACCTAGAAAACCGAAACTAATTTGGTTAAGACACGAAATATGCACAATTAATTTAATTTTTAAATCTTATTTTACTTTAATGATAAAAACAGTCGTTCTCGTTTCAATGACTGCGCTAAGAATCATTAGCCCACAACCATAAGATAAGATGACCTAAATCAAAGTACTTTACTAAGTCGTACTAAGCAATTAAAAACTAAATACATTTCCAAACACCCCTAATTTATGAAGTGGGTGGAGTTACGCAGTTGCGAGATCCGATAGATATCCCTGGCTAAGTTTAATTAAAATAATCACGGTTATCTTTAATCACTATATACCGTCTAGTCCGTTCCGGTTTGGTAATTAACAACACCAATATAAGACCATGAATTTCCGAATTACGTTGATTGGAAATACTTTAATTACGTCTTTTACGAAATCTTAACACGTTTTACACGTAATTGAAGATTAAATGTTTGTTCGAAGACAATTATTTCAGAAACATAATTATCTTGAGCATCTTTTAAATTAACTTAAGCTCAGGTGCACAGATATGTAACATTGTGAGATACCTTGAACAATATGGGTTCAAATATTGAACATATTTTTTTATTTACCATGACTTTAATGTAACCCTTCAGGGCACGGAAACAAAAGACCCTATATTGTTTAAACTTGACAGAATAGAAAACCCATTTATATGTATTATTAATAATTATTCTGCTTTCTTTAATTGCTGTAGAAACAAAAATAAATGTTTTTTTTCCGACCACTCCTCTTTTATTAACTGTAAATCATCGACGACCGTTAACCAATAAAAACCAATAAAACCAATAAAACCAATTTATTTCTGTAAATAGGCTTAAACTAAGCGCTTTTACACGTCCCAATATTTTTTTTCCCTACCACTACTTCAGGACAATTTTGGGCTAGCGCCGAGAAGAAGTAGCGCAAGAAACTCGGTCACTATTGTCAGCCTCTTTTTAAATAGTATATATTTTACATTACAAGATAAATGTACCTGTGCGAGCAGGGCAGTATTTATTTCCAAATATTTTTATCGTTTATATAATCATTTACAGTATAATATCCTTTTTTCATTAAAGTTGTTTTAATATGCGATTTAAATTTTAACAGGGGCAGTTCTACAATAGACGCTGGTAATTTATTAAAAAAGCGAATACATTTTCCCATAAACGAATTACCCACTTTATGCAGTCTGAAATTGGGAACGGCAAGCTTATTCTTATTCCGTGTGTTAAGATTATGAATGTCACTTTTCTTAAGGAATAAGGACAGGTTTTTGCGGATGTACATTATATTTTCATAAATAAATTGGAATCGTCTCGCAGACATAAACTATTTCGATCGATGAAATTGAAATTGGAAAGTTGCTTCTAATTGAAGATCCTGAGGGTTACGGGAACGCAATCTCCCCGATTAATGATGCGAGCCTAATCCAACTAGCAGGAAGATGGGAGCGTCATAAGGATACGTCTTGACAAGCGACGTAATTCAAAGATCAGTTGTAACCTTAAAATTAGATGGGTAGATAGATACTCTTTACTGCACATTATACAAATAAGTTACAGTTTTTATTTATAATGTCAATTAAATAATTTTAAAAGTATTACAAACTTTTTTTATTATTTAAACTAAAGTTACAGTCGATGTTTATAGACAGATTTTAAATTGTAAGCGGTATTTGGCAAAGACACTAAAGAGAATAAGGATTGTTTTCTACCTCGTAGATTTTCGGGAAAAGGTTCAAAAAGGTTATCAATGGTTTCCTATTATAAAACTTACAAAGTCTGTCCATGTTGGAAGTTACAAAGATATCTAACTAAAATAAACAAAAAGTGTAAATTTAACTAAATGAAAAAGTGTAAAACTAAAATGAAAACAACTACAACACGAGTTAATATTTCTCTAAAAAATAAAGCAATCAGGGCGGTAACCACGAACCCTTAAAACAATCTCAAATCTGTCAAACATTATCATTTCTGTCAAATTTTGTATGAAATGACGTACCAAAATTGACAGATTTGACAACTTTGAGATTGTTTTAAGAGTTCGTGGCTACCGCCCAGAGCGAGTTTTCTAAACAATCATGATACGATTGTAAAAAATAATATTGTATTCGAAAAATACATACCATTATCTCACGCAGAGGGTTTAGCTTAAATTCCGTAATACTATAATTTCTACCTTTTGTATATATAACTACATACTAACACATATGGATAAAATAATATCTAATGTATGAAGTAGAAAATTACTGCTATGTATTTAGCAATCCGAGAACGGTATCTTTTAGGTTTTACGAGCTGACATTTCAAGTGTTTAATAGGCCAAATAAAACGTTTCGGGTTCGATTAAAGTTTCACTTTTATCTGGCATGTTGATTAGCCGAGCAGAAGTTCCGTTGGGCTGTGTTTAATCGATGCGGAGTAACAACTCTTTGAAATTAAACTTTGATTATACGGTTGGCGCAATCGGTGTGCAGGCTTTCAGGCGTGACACGAACCGCATGGAAGACACGTTTCATGTAGTCACTTGTAAACCTTGCAAGAAAATATGGGTCTACATCAATTTCGAGGGAGTGAATAACGTTGCTACTAATAAAGATGACATCCTATAAATTATTAAAGTATTGCTTAAAGACCCGCTTAAGCATTAAAAACTCGATTTTGTTTTGTGGAGCAAATTTTTGATCTTTGACATTATTCTTAGATTTACATGTTGCCAATAGCATTTGGAAACGTTTTTCTACAAAAAAACGATAGTTACATTTATTCATGATGAGCAATACTGTCAATTATTAATAATATTATATCATTTTGATTTTATGTAACTATAACTTATTTTATTTCGATAAAAAGTTTCATGCAACAGCAACTAGTAACCGCAGTATCCTTTTATACCAAGTAATGCCTGTACCATAAGAATCTGCTCTTTCATGACATGTAATAGTTAATTCTAAAATAATACCTAAAGTTATTTATCGTCGAAAAATCTATCTGTAATACCCAAGCCTCCCAAAACCTTAATCTCCTCGCTCTCAAACACGAGTATCACTCGCGTAAGTCGCCGTTAGAACTCGGTAAGAACAAAAGGAAATTAGCGTAACGCGTGTGGGAAGCACGCAAGCCATCGCAGGTGATACTCAAATGTAATTTTATAAAGGTTTTGAACCCAATGAACATTGGCCCTGAGCAAGAGAAACAGTTTAATACGCTTGATATTCTTATCCTTTCTGTATAATGTTCTTTATAAACTGACGACCAGGGTGCCTGTCCGAGTACCACAAAACAACTAAGTCACTTAAACCGATCGAAAAGTAATACAACTTAACATTGACTTTTCGATCAAAGTAAGTGATTAGATTATTTTGTGGCACTCGCACTAGGCCCTCTGATTGATGTAGTTTCAGCTTTGCTGTTTCCGCGCGCGGATCGGGATGTTCTAGAAGATGGTTCCGGATATTTTTTTAGTATCTCTGTATAATTTACTTCGAGACTATGACAGTGGATGAGCTGTCTGGTGTACTTTATGTTAAGTTTGTTATACTGACGCTATTTTTTCACTTAATTGCTAACTTAGTTCATAAAAACAATTGACTCACAAACTCCAAATACATTACAATAGTAAAAGTTAACTAACATCGTAATGTTTAACTACTATCATCATTGAAACTTAATTGCGAAAAGAATGTAATTCGAAAGCGGCCTTAATGCGTGTGTAATACTAAATAAATGGGAGTCTTAACTTACTTAATGTTATCCTCGCTAAATCCGCCTTAATCAAACCCTACGACTTAGCCGATAGCTTTTGGTGCACTAAACATTAATATCTTGGGAGTTGCTAAGAACTAGGCAAAGCTGAATAATCCTTCTGCGAGATTTATACGAGACCGCGTGTAACGCACTGCGGCTACGGTTCGTAGCGCGCTACGTGCTACGAGGCTACAGTGCTACGGCGTTACGGACTACGGCGCAGACCGGCAATTACTTACGGTTTTAAGAGGCGTGTTTTTGAGGTAGCAAGCTTGTAACGTTGACAAAGATTGTTAGTTATTTAGACGGGTTTAGTCTTTAAACATTTATAAGGCTAGTTTAGTAGTTTGAGGCGAAAACTTATCTAGAAATACTTACTAGAGCTTCTGAGACAAACATTTATTGTTAAAATTAAAGTTGCGAGCTAACATAACGCATTTTGAGACAATTTTACTTTAGACATGGTGACATACATCTTAAATTAGTTTGCTTATTTAATCATGGTTTTCTTGTGAATATTTCTATCAATAAGACCGAATACATTTAGTTCCTCAAATTTGTATCCTTATTCTTTGATTTTATTTTATCACATCATGTTATAACGTCACGGCTGATCGTACGACAACAAACTAAATATCTCGTACTCAGACGAAATGAAGGCTTATTCGACACGGCTGGGCGGGCACATCCCTCGTGCTTCGGAGATTATCTAGCTAACACACTAAAAGTGGATTTGTCTGTACGTAGAATGGTTTTACAGTGTTGATTTTGATCTTCGTTTTGATACGGCTGAAATGTTTTATTTTTTAATTTATTTTAATTTTAAATGCAAGTTTTTAAATCGATTTTATTATTTTTATGGGGTGATCTTTGACAATATTCTTTGCATTTAACCAATTATACCAACAGATTTTGAATTTAAGATTTCATTTTAAATATTTTATCTTTCTGCAATAGAAACAACGCTACTCTAAAAGTGATATCGCTACAAAATGTAAGGGCTACTCCCGTTAGTGACTCTGTGACGTCACGAGTCCGACGGCTATAAACGTGACTGCAACAGTGATCCTGCCTCCTAGTTATTATTTACACTCGCCTCAACTTTAATGGAGTCGCTCCTGTCAGAAACATCTTTAGCGACCGCCGAATAATGAGCGCCCACGACGACAGCAAGCCAACTTAGACGCTGAAACGACTGCAGCAAAGTTGCAATTTGAATGGTAAACTTTGATTTGTGTGACGGGGTCGCCAACAGAAATAACGTTTGTCTAACTAATTGATTATTTACTGGGTAAAGATTCTCGTAAGGTCTAGATTGACTAGTTAAAAAGATTATATGTTTTACAAAAAATGGTCATTTGGTATTTCTTCAAAAACTTAATAAAATGAAATTTGTAAAAATGTTGTTCATAAACTGTTAACATTGATGTTTCAATTTAAAATGCTCCCAATAATCGAACGTTTCCGAAGGTCGAACCTTCGCAAACCGCTCGTTATTAACTAAACGTGAATAATTCGCCCAAATTAACGAGGTACCTATTCATGTCCTAATTCGGATTAGTCGTTTCGAGTGTGGCGTAAATAAGAACAGTATTCGATGGGGATTATAACACTATAACGTTGTAGAAGGGTCAAATGGGAAGGAGCCGGCAATGATCCCGGATCCAAACGTAATACCTCGTGTTCAAACAGCGATAAAGCTCTCTAGGATAGTCTTAATGAACTAAGGGTACATTTGAATGGTAATATTGCCCCAGGATCAATCCAGCTGAGCAGCTACGATTTCATTTTGGGAGATGTAAACGGACTTCATTTGTTGTTCTATGGAGTAATATAGCTGCGGCTACGATTTTGATTTATGCATTTCATTAGCCACTAATATAATATATAAACTGGTATTTTTTTATAAATCGAGATAAACTTTTAAAAACTTGAGATATGTGCACAAATTGTTTTTGTACTTAAACTATCAAGATCAGACTTCAGCTTGTCTCTGTAATATGTATATTCCGTACAGATTTATTAATAGTATTTTGCTTATTCAAAACCGTAACTTTAATCCTTAATAAGAGTAACGTTATCTCTAAGCTTTGTACAGTTACCAACAAACTATACGTATAAACTTCAGATAATCAGCACTGGGTTAATTTAAATACGAACAACTTTGTTAAAGAGATCCTGAAACTACGGCATTGTTCTCTGAATTTTACATACACATTAGACGGAAATTTCGTCTCGTGCTGATTTACGATCGACCCTCAAGGAAGGAGGTTCTAACAGTGAGATTATTTATTCCCGCCTCTTCTAACACTCTGCAGCGGGGAACCGGCAACCGATTTGTATATATGCTAAACGGCCTGCAACTACAACCACTCAAAAATAATTTGCATATTTAAATAAGGCGACAAACTCGGTAATCACTGAAGTTGTTTTTAAAACTATGGCGTTTTAAGGAAGCTGTAATAGTTATTAATAAACTAAGATAGCTTTTATATAAAATATATTTAAAATAAACCTTATAATATTATCTCCGGAATAGATACTACTGTTATGTTCAATACTCAGGTAATAATTAATTTTCACGACAGCAGTTCACAACAATTTAATTAATTTGTTAGTAATATGTAGATAGCGCTGTGAGATACGTTAACTTTTCGTCAGTTGTTTTATTAGTTATTACTATACATGTATTTTGTGGCTGTTTGCTGTTAATAAAGTGAAATAATAGCTGGATCTCTTTGTCGGATGTAATATGAATAATACAAAATCTGACATCACTCTAAATCGAATGCCTCACACTAGTACTTCAACAAACACTCCTCAAAAACCAATCCGTCAAAAACTCGGCAGTGTTTTAATAATAGCGTTCAGTCTTGCTAATCCGGATAAACTTGTTAATTCTGATTAGTCCGCTGTCATTATTTTTGTAGATAAATCAGCGCAAGAGACCGAGGCGTGTTCCTTATTAATAACTCGGGCGAAAGAGTTAACGGCGTTCCGACACGATTGTTACTAAACCGACGGAATTTTAATTCGTCTCAGAGTTTATTAAGTGCGTAAAGTTTCAGCGGAGCCTCAACGCGAGCGGTAAATTAAGTGAATTCGGTCGTACGCTTGAGGGGAGGTCGCGCCAGCGCGGTTCACAATCGAATCATACTTTTTTTTAAGTATTACAATCCTGACGTTGCCAAGGCGACGCTCAAGGCACTTGACTTATCAATTAATTAATTTGTTACAGGTAAGTCACCATCGGCCCCACTCGTACCCCAATCTATATCCCCGTAAACGCTATTCGAATTTGGTATTCTAAGATACAAGGACCTGCATAAAAAGGTAGGTAGTAAAATGTAGTGAAATGAGTGAGACCCGTAAAATTCTTTTCATACAATATTCAATAGAAAATATTTTATTATACCGAGATTTCCACAATTTGCCGATAAATTTATGCTATATCTCCTGTTTTATATCCTTCTGTAGGGCAAATTTGTTTCTTTTTCACGTGATTCAGTTATAAATCTAGCGGTGTGCGTACGCTCCTTTGGTTACGAATCTATTTTATGACCGCACACGCCGAAGGTTAACCAATAAAACCTTTTAACAGCCGTAACTATTTCGTTATAAGTTCCGAGTACGCAATAAAAATGGCGGAATAGAAATAAATCTATGGATACAATGGTGGGCAGCGTCTGTAGGAATCAATCACGGTAGGGCGCAGTTTAATCGCTCCAATTTAAGTTTTTCCTTTCTTGATGGAACAAATTGATGGAAATAGTTGAACGTTAAATATAGCGAGTGGTGGAGCGGCAGTGTACAAACTTCCTCTTACGCGCATTTACGGCAAGCCAATAAATCTTGGCCGCTTTGTGCGCCGCTTCCCTCAACATCTTCAGCCATAAACGGCACGTGCGCTGTTATCTGTATTTTTGTAACGACCTCCAGCGAAAAATTGTAAACAACACGTCGACGCTGCGCTTTTATTCGGCACACAGAATTCAAATTAATACGTTTATGTCTTATCATTCCCACTCAGTCATTCGCCCACTTACTTCGAAAACGTGTTTATGAATTAGAAATAAGCCGTCACCCGCTGCTTGTCGGGGGCTTCATTCCGTAAACTAACCCAAAGATAAATTATTCGGGCGCATTTCTCATCATTCTTTTCGTCGACAAAGCGTCAGCGAATCCCTGGGACATACGAGCGCTTATCCGCGAAATAAAATGAAGTCGTGCGGTTGGTAAGTAACGTACACGTTACATATACAGTATGTACAAGGACATAATGAATCACAGCTGATAAGCATAGCGCACAGATTTGCAGGATCGCGCCTGTTGCCAAGTTTCTTGCGGCACGCCCACACATTTGCATGCTGTGGCTCTCATGTTGTTATTATCTAGCTTTAATGTGTACATTTATTTTTGTTCGCCTCTTAATGTCAATGGGCATCGTCTCGCTGGAGGGTCGGAAGAAAAATCTTCACTGAGCGTGGCATTCAGCTTAATGTTCTTCCTGTATTTTGTTTATACAGTCTGTAAATCAGAGATCAGAGGGATGACGACTATTTTTTTTTTATTCTTCTATCAGGTAGATTATCAAAAAGTATGTGACACGTATTTTCTCTGTTTTTCAAAATCAAAACATTACAGACATATATTGATTTGAAATGTCGCATGTCGTCACGCCTAGGTACAATTTTTACTTAGAAGTGACATCATGAGCCCCCTTTTCCGAACTTTTACACGCTCTATCTTTGTATTTTTTTGGTTATTAGATAAAAGAAAAATTAAGTGTCCATTATTTTTTAATACTATAACTGACAAACAAAATAGAGTTTCATTTTCTTTACCCAATCGTCACCCTTTGTTAAACAATTTCGTGTTAGCTAATCGAGATTGTCGCCAACGAGATATAAAGCTAATTTCCATATCGGCAGGGTTCCGCAATTATAAATTTGTATCGGCAAATAGAGTTTTAACGGCGAGCAGTGATAAATCGGCGTTTGTTTAGCGAGCAAACAGCGGCTGGTCAGTGCGATCATTACTCAGAGTACGCGGCAAAAAGCGGGATGAGCGCTCAAGAGGCATGGGTCACTCAGTTCTTTCATGTCCATATTAGTTATCTGTAATAGTTTACTTATTTGGGTTTTTCGTGAAAATTTATTAGTCCAATTTCATTTTAATGTGCTTTAAAATCCTCAATGTTTAAGCTCATGCATAATATGATGTCTATCGGCTTTTTGTAGAAATGCAGGAAAAAAAGTATGAAAATCGACAGTCAATTAAAACTATATCAATACAAAGTTCCAATTATTATAAATATAAATTAATTTATCCAATAGACTATCCACAGTTTCAATTAATTTGCCATTGTTTTTTACCTTCACAGCAAAAAAATACTAATTGCGCTCTTGATAGACTCGAATCACTGAAATCCGTGCACTTGAGCACGTTTGCTAGATTTCTTTCGCTTATTTTTTTTTTTAAAACTGTGAGCCTTAGAAAAAAGACATATTACTCACGGCCTTTTTAGACATTTTTAGAAAGCTTAATTTAAAAAGATGATTTCGTAGTATTACATAATTTTGATTATCTTACATGGCTCAGCCTGCATTAAAAAGAACTAAAAAGCTGTATCTTAAAGCGAGGTCCATAATAAAGAAATTAACACGTTCCTGGATACATCACGCCTATAACGTGATAACAATAAAAAAAATATTGTGTCTAGCGTAGTGTCCCAGAAAGCGTTAAACACCCAAAAAGACAAACGACAATTTTATTTTATACAAAAAAGAAGTTCTAAAATTTTATTTTATAACTAATAGTCTATTTATTATTAAGGTCAATAAATAGAGATCAACAACGTAACGTGTGTATTTAGTAAATATAATTTGTCCAAATAATTATGTTTATCTGGAAAGGTCATGTGATCATGTCCAATCGTTTCTCAAAATATGCCCTAGTACAGTCAACCCTAGTACTCTGTATGCACCCCTACAAAATTCGCTCTTAAACACATAACAACACTGATCAAATCGGCAGGTGCTTGCGCATGCACAAGTTTACAGGTTGTTTTGATACATGACTTTGTTACGCATACAGACGGATGTTTGTAATGTCGAATATAAAGGGATAAAATTAAATTAGATGTACAGTTTGAAATAAAACAGGAAAATAAACTAATAAAATGAGCGGTACTCTATGAAAAAAGTGTTATGATTTTTATAAGTCACAACTCGTTTAACATAAATAGTATTAGTAACAATAGTTTTCACAGTAACGATAAATCAGCGTTTGTTTGGCTAGTCCGATCATTACTCAGAGTATCTCAGAGTACAGTCAGCAAAAAGCTGACTAATTGCGCTCTTGAACGACGCGGGTCACTCAGCAGTTGGTACTTGCTCACGTTCTCAGTTTTTCCGCTCTGGAGAGCTCGCCTTCCGCGCTTTATTGCTTATCAATGAGGCCTTTTGCTTTTAAGAGTCCACTTTAAACGACTGAGAAGATTTAATTTGAAGCAGTAAACACTTGGAAATACTCTATTAGCTATGATTTACAATAATTGATTAATAGTTCCGATTCTTTAAACAGTTTGAAGTACTGACTAAGCGTTTGTAACTACGTTGCACAGTTTTTTTTTCTTGAGACCTACCCCCCTAGCATGACTAATAAAACACGATAATATGATATTGCGATTTATCAACACCCAACTGTCATAATTTGAACTTTAATAGAAACAGTTGACGTCACGGTCATGTTCGCTGTTTTGATAAAAGTCAAGATGGCGGCTATGTACATACAAGTAATATTTTGACAGTTGGGTATCGATCATATTGACCTAGGTGTCGATAAATAGCTTCAACATAATATCATATCGTATTTGATTGGTCATGCTAGGGGGACTGGATAAGAAGATTAAGCCTGATCTGATCGAGAACTCCTATACAGGGTATCAGCTAACTTCTCTGGCGACGTGCATACATTAGATGTTTTTTAAATATTACCTACATTATGTAGATAGTAGTTTAGTGGTGAAAGTAAAAATAGAAACAGAGTTATGTTCTATTTTAATGGTTAAAAACAAAAAATTAAAATAAATTGATTATGTAATATTATAATGAAAATTATTTTACTAATTTGTTTTTATTTTTTTTGTTTAAATCATTCCATTAGAGGAAATACGACAGCGCTAAAGTTTAAGAAGGTCGACATAATATTATAGGAAGAAATAATCTCGTGACAACAACTTCAATAGAAAAATCCAGTGAGCAAAATGCAACTTTTTATTAATAAAAAGTTCGTTTTTATTTTCTTCGTGTAACCTGTGAAAGAAATGCGCGAGCAGGCTCGATTTTTGTATAGAGTACAACTTGTTAAATATTTTTTTCCTAAAGTTGGTTAATTTTAGAAAGAAATTTCAACGAGGTTGAGGTTTAAGTTTCGTTCACATTGCCTCGTCTTTCCGAAGTAAACACCCCACAAGTTGCCCTTCTGGAGCTTGTAAGAAATTGATTTTTAAACTGTGAACAAGTAAGCTTGAAAAAAAGCTGCAAAACATGAAAGAACTATTCTAACACGAAAGTTGGTAATGAAATTAGTTTTAAGCGACAGGTTCATTTCAGTTTTTTACCGGCAGCCGGTTCTGCAATTGCTAGGAGATTCCCGTTGAAAGTTTCCCAGTGCAGATTTTGATTACACACGCTCCTTCAGGAAACTTCTTGTCGGATAGGAATATTAAATCTTATTTAAGTTAGACATCCGCGGCGGTTCGCGTTGTTATTTCGAATAAGGTGCTTTATAAACAGAAAGTGCAGTACCACTGAACTTGCCCCGGCAGCGTTTAACCTTTGCCGCTTTACTTCTTAGTGATATTACTTTCAGCTTTACTTGACAACAATAAATTACTACTTTTATTACTCGATCTAGGTTTTATAACACATAACAATGCGATAACTATAAAACATTACAACAACGAATACAGAAATGTAGGGATGTTCTATTGTTAAAGTCAAAGTATGTAAGCTCTTGGGCTTATCAATGTAATTGATAAAATATTTCAAGTGTGAAATAAATCAAGTGAAATAACTTAGCTCCGTTCTGCTGCTGCAGTTATCTTCCCAGCTCGTTAATTGTCTGCTAAAGACCTAAAATTTTACGTACACTTAACAGCTGACTACTTGTAGCAACGCCTTGCAAATTCTCGTGATATTTATATCTCTGAAATTCCCTTCTGATTTCAGGGGCAATCCTTTTAGGGAGCTCGCTACGCTCCGTTGAGATGAAATAGAGTACCGTACAATCTTCCGTACAATTTAAGGAAAGCTTAAATTTTAATTGTGCTGTAAAAGTAAGGTTATATAATCATTGCGGCACAATATGGCCGGAGAGAGAGCATCGCGTTTCTCGCTCAGCCGCCGTTACATGGTGCATTTGGCTAATTACAACTTAGCTCACTGTTGTGACGATTCGTTATTACCGAAACGGTTATTTCGAAGACGTCTACTCCATTCCGGATTATGTTTTACACAGCTCAGACATCATTCCCGCGACCTCTCTTATTACTTATAAAATAAAATACTAAAGTTCCACTCGCAGTCGGTAATATGATACTTACGAGACTGCCGCGACGCTAAAACCCTACCCGGGACGCTACTATATAGGTATCCGTCTGAAACATTTCTTTCAAATCTCTCCAGGGCTCTTACTTACTTATCTTATATTTCTAAAAGTTGTGTTTAACAAGTTGTAAAGTTAATATAAGTCAGTCGTACGGCTGGCAGGAAAAAGGAAGTCGAAAAATATAGTTAGTGCAGAGGGACGGGAATCGATGGATGGCGCCGCGAAGGCGGAGGAGGCCGCAGGTCCCGTGTATTTTGGGCAACATCGGAAACTTCCCGCGCCTTTCCATTGCATTTTTCCAATAACGCAATGTCTTCTTACGTCCAAGCGCCCCTTGCTCACGACGCGACGAACTATATTTACATTGAACTTCAGACTACACCAACATAGAAGTATACAGTATATTCTTAGCTATCTTACTAATCATACAACAAAAGTTTTCAAGAAGTAAATTATCTTCAGAAGTTCCGAGCCCACTTTACTTACATTGTGGGGTGTATCTAAAGAAAGCACTCGATTTTTTCCCATTTAAAATGTACTGACTGTCGGGACGATCAAAGTGTTTTTTATCACAGAGACGAGAGAAAATTAGAATCGAAATACTGTTACACAGCCATCGTAAACATCGAAAAGGGCCGTACTCCGACGTTTTAATTTTATTAAACATCTCCCGGTGCCCGAGGTAGATTTCTTTCGGTGCCAAGTAAGAATTCGAGTCGTATAATAATTTAGATTACGTAGCAAGCAGTGAGCGTTCATTATCGTTCTTTTGTACCTGATTTCGTGGAGATCTCATTCGGATAGAGCAGCAGTCCGCGGCGCCGGCGCTCTCTCGAAATGGAAAGTGCGAAAATGAAATTATAAAGCCCCGCGATAAAAATAAATTAAATCGGATTTCGCGTTTCCCAGTAGCCAGGGATGAGGAGCATTTTGTAGTCTGCGAATTCCTTTCTCTTTTTTAAATATTTGTTTTAACGGTTGATTTGTGGGGTAATGAGAAAATTCTCACTTTGCAATTTTTCTCGTTCTTTTGTGTTAGGTTATCTCATTTTGCTCGGAATAGAAATGTAAGTTACATTTAACGTCTTAGGGTGGGTGTACACTGCGGCAAATCACTCTGCATTCTCACCTACGATTATTCAAATTAGGAAATGGTACGACAAAGACGAATGGAGCTAATATCGCAGCGCCGATGGCCGACGCGATAAGCGCGCTACGCTCGAACACACGCGCAACAGATTTCGTCCGCGATAAAGCGCCGATTGATCCATGCGATACGCTTTTTGCGTAAATACCTCTGGCATTATGCAGGTGGAAACTTGCGTTTAGTAGGTCAATTTATCTACATACGTGGGGTATTTTTTTTTAATTATTACTTATTGCAAAATCATTACGTTGTCATCTTTATTATTTAGTGCTACTAAACTTATTATTAAGTTTAGTGTCGCAGAACCGATGAAAGGTGGAGCAAGCGGGTTCTCGAGTGGAGACCAAGCCTAGGCAAACGTAGTTGTAGGACGCCCCCCAGCTCGATGGACCGACGACCTTAGGAAGATGGCTGGCAGTGGATAGATGAAAAAAGCGGGAGATTGTGCTGTTTGGTGCTCTTTGGGGAAGGCCTACGTCCAGTAGTGGACTGCAATATGCTGAGATGATGATGATGAGATGAATAATAAAAAGCAATAATATTACATTTATTCAAAACATTTCTGTCCTAACATCAGTGATAATGTAAAATAATTCTTTACTTTGTGTTAAATATTAATTACACTAATAAATATGCGTGCAACTAGAAGAGCTATATTACAATACAACAATGCATTTAGATGGTATCATAAAAATATCTACTAGTATCATTTATATCGATAAATAGGTATTTATTTTAACCTACCAAATGATTTATTGACACAATTGTTTACCAACATTTGCATAGATTCTACTTATTTCGAGTGAAACAATGTAATTATATTTTTATTGCTCATTCAGTGTCCAGTAAATCGGACCGCGGTCCCAGAGGCCCCTTCCGATGTCCCGACCTTGTTTAATAGTCGTTCTCTAGGCGCGGGTCGACCGGGCCAGCACGCTATAGATACAACAGTATAGTTAGGAACAGTAGGTACGCCTGCTTACTAATACGACTAGCTACGCATAGCAGTCATCAACTTCGTTGATTGCCCTTTTTAACACACCAATCCCATAAAAGAAGTTAACTAATTGAAAATTATTTAAGATCAGATTATTGGAATTTGATTTTTTTAAACTAACTTAGGTATACAATGACGCACTTCCCAAGCACCTTGACTTAGTATTGAACAATACGCTTAATATATGCTATTTTTCCTGGAGGTGTCAAGTACTCTATTTGCTGACTAATCAGATCGAGTTATCGAAATAGCATTTTCGGGCCGGTAATGAAATTACAGGGGTGACTCGGTAGCGACACATGTAGCATATTTTTGTGACAGAGCCTCTATCGGACACATTGTGCACTATAAGCGCATATAAACTCATGGTAGACATACTGTGTCTCAATACTTTGTGTAGATACCTTTTGTTTATTTTATAACGTCCCCAGAGCTTTGTAATCATGAATATAATTGTCCGGATTTAAGTTTTCTATCGCGTAATATCGCCCGTTTGCGTTTAATAGGATTATCGTGGTGGTTCGCGTTCATCAGATTATTATAATTTGTACATAATACTAGACTGGACACAATCACTTTAATTCGTTTTTTAGTGTAGTTTTATAATCAGGTACGTAATTTTAATATTACAATTCTTTTGACAATAACTTTGTACTTTCTTGCACTTTCAGCAGACTATATAGAAACCAATATGCAAGAACAACTCAACTTTGTGAATTTACAAACCGGTCATTTTTTTCAATATGATTTTAATGTACCTTACTAAAACTATTACTAGAATAAAACAATCGCAACCTACGGAATATCCATTTCAAAATCGATACGAAAGTTTCTCGGTAGATGTGAATACGGATTACGGCACGTTAAATATGGCTTTTAAATCTATAACTCTCACGTACTAAGCTCGTTAAATACCCACCTAGTTAAACCGACGCTTAACTTGACAGGCGATATTCCGAGTCCCGTGTGTCCAAGTAGAAATAAAAGTGCATTACTGAATGGTTCACGATTTGATCTGCATACAATTTTAGGTAGAAAAAGTTTAACATGACTGAGTTGACATTATTTATTGCACTAAACCTTTGATTACCCCCAAATTACGATGTACGAAACTCTTATAACGGGGTAAATTTTTACCTATCTTCAATTTTGGTTATACCGGCAAAAGATGATAATAGTAATTTCCCGTATGCATCTTGTTTAGTGTACCCTAAATTTATTTGGTAATTTGTATAACATATTTTAAAACTTTAACACATATGCACTTGTGAATACAGAATATCTGATTTAATCTTTTGCGAGATACTCCGAACAGCTTTAACGTCACCGAATTCAGACAAACAGCAATTTAAAATAGATAATCGTTTTATATCTAGTTTTAACTGACTTTTAACAAGGCACGCGAGATTTCATATGTACTTAACAAAGTCAACATGCAAGTAATATAGATAAAAGTGCATTACCGAAGTGCTCGCACGTTTTAGAGGCGAGTAATTTGTCGGAAGTGACGCTTCCGCGGTAATTTCGACGCGAGACAGAGCTGAGTTGGAAACCGGATAGAACAGACCTCCCATTATGGACTAAGTTTTAGGATTTAACTTGGGGCGATAAATGTTTTCATTTGGCATGTAAAAACTTTAAAATCAGGTATTTAAAGTCATCTTGTGTTTGATATCGACGTGTCTTTAAGTTATTCGAAGTTGATATGAGAAATGTACAACACAACAGAACAAAAATTAGAAGCAGGTTTTTAAAAAAATGTAAATACAGTACAACAATGTAAAAAAAATCATTACACTGTGACAAAATTTTACTTTATATACAATATTTTTAACTCTCCGCGATTTAAGAGATAACCTAAAAGTAAAATTGTTTTACTTTTCTACGTACACATTAAGCTGGCTGTTATCTAAATGCTATGTCAGAGCGGAGTTGTCATGGAATTTTGTGCACGATGCACGGTGCGCGCTTAAAAGCCCAGGTGTTATAAGCCGGGGACGCCATCGGTGAAAAACTTTCGCGACTATGTTCACGAAAATGAAATTCTGTTCCACTTAATTAAATGCATTTATAGTATGATTTCAACCTACTCTTTGAATTAAATTCTACAATTTTACCCTAAAATGTATTCAAAAACTGTTCAAAACTGTTTCCCTAATACCCATTTTTGCTTACCTATTTATAATAATACATTTCACTAAACCAGTTTGAAGACAAAGTATTCCATTTGAACAAGGCAAATATTGAAAAACGTTGAAGCGTGTAACTAAAAACAGAATAAGCGAATGCTACCGAGCTAATTTTAAAACTGGAATTTTATACCCGTTATTTTCAGTTTATACTTCTGACAACACAAAATTAAGTTGCCACTGTTCCGCTGCAATTTGTGCCTTACAACGGGGAGACCTAAATTCCAAATTTAGCTTGCGGAGAAAACGCTAGGTCGGCTAAGAAACCGTGTTCCCTTTAATCTTGTCACAAAAGCCTTACCTGATTCAGCGAGGCTACGAGCACTCTTCCCCGTACAAACGTGGAGGAATGAAGCGGAAGAGTGCGGGGCGCTCTGAATTACTTCCTAATGAAAAGAGCTGAGGAGTGGGACGGAGTGGGAAAGAGAAGTGTAGTTTGTGACGCCGCTAACGAACGCGGTGGGCACTCGACCCTCGAGGGCTCGTGACGTGTGTCACAGTCGCTGCTGCGACTCGCCCTTGGCTTATTAAGGTATGCGTCACCAACCTGCTCACAAATGTTTGATCAAATATTTGATGAACGAACACATTGGCAATTAAAATACACGATAAAAATAAACAGCAGAGAGTTTACAACTTCTTTTAATAAATGTACAAAATAATGCACCAACAACTCGAACAAAATAACCATTTCAGAATTTCAAAAGCAAACATTTAATATTAATTTAAAATTCTCTTTAACAATTACCTCACCCTAGCCATACGTTATAAATGCGGTGCCTTCACCAATTACATCTATTATGCATCCATCATAATTATCGTGACCGTTTCCAATAAATACTCCATTTATTTTACGAGCTCAGTTTATTTTTATTGCACTAATAGAATAATGGAGTATGTTTTCAAAACAAATACAGGTAATGGACGGGATTTATATAATTAAATGGGAATAATTTTAATTCGGCACAACACATTGTGGCGTCATTAAAATAATGGCCGTCAGTGAATAATTATGAATCGTAAAAACGAATATTACTTCTTAAAATATATGAAATTAGACATAATTAGTGCTAAGTAATGATAGCAATAAGAGATTTCTTTAAACTAAGACTTTTCCGAACTGCAGTAATACAAATACAATTTATTAGCGCGACTATTTAAGTACCAATTATGTAACAATCTGAGCAGGCATTTTCTATGGTCAACTAGATAACGAATGTACTCAAATAAAGTTTATGTCATTTAAGACTTAAATACAGATTTTCTCTATCAGACAAACACTTGCATCTTTCGAGTTTCGAACCCGGGCCAGGCTTTGTAGTCTGTAGTGGGAACAACAAGACCAAGACGGTTCATAAAACATATTACTCGTTTAGCAATTGAAGCATAGTCAGCGAATCAATGCAATTTCAAATAATATCAATAAAATCGCTAGCTTACTTGCACGAATTCACATAACTCCAAACTGCAATCTGGGGAATGAAATATTTATCCATTCTCGGCCCTTTCATCAGTTCACTAAAATCGAGTCTTAAAGTGAATCTTGGCGCAACAGGTAGCAACAATACATTTCGAATTACCGCTGCCGGCAAAACAATAACCAATGGGCCACTGTCGATTGTAATGATTCGAAATATCGTTCGGATTGCATAGCCGGCGAGATCAAACATTTTTATTTGTTTGCTCATCCAACCGCACCACTGAAACTAATGAAGAGCTTTGATTAAATTAATACCACTTCTATTTCCGTTTTTCTCTACGTGAGTTTTTTCACGATCGCTCGCTCCGATCGTACCATAACGATAATTGATAAAATATGGTTCATTAGTTTGGATTTATTATTGCTCCATTTGTCCGTTCAAGTTTGCCGCTGCTATTTATTTTCATATAGCTCCGATGGTAATGGGAAAATCAAATTTTTCTTAACGGTCTTCATTCGCTTTCTTTTTCCGGGTGCTTTTATAAATATTTCGTAAACAGGCACTGCTGAGGTTTTGTTTACTTGATTCATTTTATTACAAAAATATTTCAAAATATGGTGTATTAATAATTATTTTTCAATGTTTTGTTTTAATGATTGTTTATGTGTATAACAACAACTAATAACTAAAATAATACTCATTTAATAAATCTTATTTTGTCCCCAACGTCGATCAATTTATTCCAACTTGACCTTTTAAACACAGTATCATATTTTTTTACTTTCACGATTTAAAAAAAAATTAACTTCTTGAACGATGTGGTGAATCGATAACGTGTTTTTAAAAATGGAAACATTAATCATATTTATGTTTTCTTTTTTGTATTATATGTTGCCCAATAACATTCAAAATGTAGGTACTGCAGAGTAGATGCACCATTAGTTCCTTATCGCACTGCGGTTCAAGTCGATAAAATTTGATCTCTGTAAAATACTTCTACAAAAGGAAAACAAAATCCACGTTCCCCTCATGTTCCAAGTGCACGTAACCAAGTTCACAGACGCAAAACGAAAGTATAACTTGAAAGTGAAATGCGGCTAATAAGCAGCCCCTACACCGCTGTTAAGTTTCTGACTCCAGTTAACAAGCAATGTGTTCGTTTAAAACTGATATTAACACGATACACCTATTTGTAGTGCTTCAACTATCGCTTAACTAGATATTGCTTTGAATTTAACTTTGTTAATTTTGTTTGCGTTTTTAATTGACTTTAAACAGTAGAAGTTTTTCAATTTAAAATTTTGTTTGTAGGTATTCTAGCAATTGGATGTAGATTGTCTTACATAAATTAATTGAGCACTTTAGTTTTTCAGTGTTGATTTTTTATAAAATAGATTGGTTATGTGAATGGCTTAGTTAATATCATAGCTTATTTAAAACAAAAATCCTGACTATTTCCAAAAAACGATAAAATAACCGTCTAGCTATTAAAAACAAATGATAAACACTTTCCTACGGTTGAAACGCGAATTCATTGGTGCAAAAAGCTTTATCGAGTTTCCGATAGAAAATCCCCGCCGTCAATAACTTTAAATGGTATCATAAGAAAATCAGGGCTCACAATCGCGTAATCGGCGAGCGAAATCAACCGCGTTGATAAATCTCATTAGCGGCGAGTACCGCGGCATCCACTCACTAGGCGCTCTCAATCCACGTTGCCGAATGATTCAATAGCCTACCGTGACGCTTCCAGAATTAAAATTCAGTCCGGATCTTTTGTTCGGCGAATTTCTCGGCGCATAGCGACATCGATGGAATACTACGCTCCTCGGTGCGAATCGAACAGTCGTTAATGAAACTTCCCCGGCACAATTAGGTAACCATCTTGGTTTTATTAAATTTAATCAAGAACTTGTGTAATATTACGCAGATTGGGCCAATCGAGCCGTGTACAAGTTTCGATAACGCTGTAGTTCGGAACTAATTTCGGAAATAAGCGGAGTTATCTCGGTTTCTACTCGATCGACTTATAAAAAGGGGATTAGTGCTTTAACGAGATGAGTGTAAGCTGACTCCACATGTAGGAAGTCGGCTTTGATCTTGGACGTCCGAAAATAATGAAAGTAAGATATTTCTTTATTGTTGGAACTTTGATCCGTTGCCGTCTCATTTTCATTATTCAACTGTTTGCTCGTGCGCCACAGAAATTTAGAAAATCAACGGACGACGGGCGTTTGTGAAAAAGCAGCGTAAAGTCGTCTAAAACGACGCCTACAAAAGCAGTTAAACCTAGTGCAATTTGGTGGCAACAGCGTTGCAAATGCTCACTCATTTTTCCAGAAAGTTTCGTGATACATTTGGGTAGATTTAATGTTGTTTTCGGCATTATATTTTGAAGAGTTCAAGAGTTTGAATTTATAGTACCTAATACTTGTTTAATTTGTAAAATAGAATTTTACAGCTAACAACGCACAGAAATAGCATCAAATCTTGCAACAAACTTGACGTTACAACCACCTAAGTTCCACATCTAGCATCAAACTAATTTCTCAAAATTAGCTCAGACATACTATGGCAGTGAAATGCTCGTTCATAACTGGGTTAACGCTATATAGGGTGTACGTATGAGCGTGCTATCGGCGGTGATAAGCCGCGCCGGGCCGGAACCGGCGGCCGGAGCGGCCTCCGGCAGTATCTGTGTTACACTCGCTCTGGTTTCACACTCCCTGCTTGATTTCGGGTGAAAACTGGTTAACACTTCAACTGCCTGAGTTTCGGTGGGGGTGTTATTACAAGCGTTGGAATTTAATATGATAAAGAGATAATAATTTCACAAATTCAAGCCTAACAAAATAAATCGAGTTAGCGCTTTAAAATAAATGCAGCATTTCAAAACTTCATGCAATAAATTATTTGCAGTGGTTATTAATTATGTACGTCTAATGCAGGTCCACAGATAGAATAAAAGCTAATGTCAACTATTTCGTTTATAGGACTGGAACCCACAGACGTCATGTTAGTGCGAACTTCGTAATTTTCAACCTATGTACTAATATACCTGGTGTAGTTAGAATTAGGTGAACTTTGTAACGTAATTCTACTACTAAAACACAACAACTCTTTATAAAGAACCCATCTCTTAAAAAAATAAAACTTTCCCAGAAATCTTAAAAAAATAAAACTTTCCCATACTGAATCGCCAAAAAGCAAATATCAGTTTTATATGGAGTTTAATCCCATAAAAAAGGGGTTGTTTTTGAGAAGCAGAATCTGCCCTTAAAGTTGCACTACACATTTTTGTTACACCCTATATATTTACCACGTACGTGCAGGATAAGATAAACCAGAGCTGGCCTGGAACCGGTTTCTCGTAGCTACCGGTTTTCGGGTGAAAACTGGTAATGCGTGTTTAACGCCGACGTAGCATCTCGTTTAGCGCTACATGCAACGTTCAATTTAAAGTTTGCTTGTAAGTTTTGAGTTACAAGTCAATTAGTGTGTTGAACATGATATATAATCTTGGTCTGAAATTTTGTAAATTCTAAATAGAGAAAATAAGCGACGATATTTTTTAGTATCATTTGATCTTAGTTGCAATAACTAGCATGTGATTGTAAAAAAATACAGGGCCATTACCATGAACTCTTAAAACAATCTCAAAGTTGTCAAATCTGTCAATTTTGGTACGTCATTTCATACAAAATTTGACAGAAATGATAATGTTTGACAGATTTGAGATTTTTTTAAGGGTTCGTGGTTACCGCCCAGGGCCCTAACCATGAGTTGTTAAAACAATCACAAATCTGTCAAACATTATCATTTCTGTCAAATTTTGTATGAAATGACGTACCAAAATTGACAGATTTGACAACTTTGAGATTGTTTTAACAGTTCATGGTTAGGGCCCTGGTCTCATTAACTTTTTTCGGAAAATTCTTCTTTCTATAGGCTTTATCATTTCTCTTTTAGACGATATTTAAGGCGTACATTAAATGACTGGGTATTAAAATTTAAATAGGTACATAATATTTTGCAAAAATATTTTAAAAAAATAACTTTTTTATCAGTGTTTTACGTTACAAGCTACCATTACGAGTTTTGACTTACACGTTACAAATAATATTTTTACTAAAACTTTTTAGACAGCACTCCAGTCCAGTAACATTGTTAATAAAATGGCAAAATATTTACTCAAAACATGAAGCAAAAGGGAAACTAATATTTTTATTGTCCTAGTCTAGCTGGCTCTCTATACTCTCCCAAATTCAGTTTGGAGTAAACTGCCGCCCCGCGTCGCCATCGGCGATACCTACCTGTTACTGGTCATAACCGCTTTGAACCGGTCCGATCTAACACTTCTGGTGAGATCTATCTACACCTTCAGTTTCGCAAATCAAAATAACACCCTTTTACATTTTTATCCATTAATATTTAGGGTTAATAAACTCGCACTTATAACAAAATAAGAATGCTTTACTGTAATATTTTTACTTTTTAAATACCAAGGCATTTATGGAAATAATAATACGAGCTGAGGTTAACTTTTTTGAAATATACTAGTCCAATGCGACTTTTAAAAAGTTCCAAGTTTATACAAACTAAGAAGTTAATAAAAGAGGCGTAATGGCCAAAGGCTGTTCGTTGGTTCGCATTAAAAATATATCGTTATCTTTAACTGCATTCGCTGGCGAAACTATATAAGATTCCGAACTTGCAGTCATTTTGTAAAGCACCTGAATTCCGCAAACGAGTATTGCACTGTTTTAAACCAAACATATACATATATAATACCTATAGATGGGACGGTGCATTTCCATAATCAATCCATTAGAATGGATAGTATAATCTGGAAATGACAATAGATATTTTATAGTTATAAGCTTCGAACCCTTAAGGTTTTTATAAAACAATATATAACATCTGAAAAAGTACGTTTTTAGTAAAAAAGTACAGCATAATGTCTAGCAGTAGCGTTGGCTAACTATGGTGATCCTGAAAGGAAGTGTGTATTGTTTTTTTTATTATTATTCTGGTCGTACGCTAGGCATGATCTCTTAGAGCAGCATTAGTTCAAACTTATTTTGGTTTTCACTACAGACTTTTACATAAAAATAACACTGCTTACGTACTGTTTAGCTGTCTGCGGAGGTGCTGTAGGCAATCATAAACTAACTCAGATGTAGATCATAGACAAGTTTACTAATATAAGTTTATTCACGCGTGTCAAATAAAAAAAAAACTATCCACCATCACACCAATTATCTAGCCCCAAACCAAAGCCCAAACTTAAGAAAACTTGTATTATGGCGACTAAAATAACAGATTAATATACTTAAATACGTTTATAAGCATCCATGACTTAGATACAAATGCTCGTGTTCATCACACAAACATTTGACCCTTGCGGGATTCGAACCCGCAACCGCCAGGCATTGTAGTCCGGAGCGCGAACCACTACACTAGACGATCGTCAAAACCTGAATAATTTTGGAGACAATTATTTAAAAATATACCATAAACCTATGCTTTAAGCAACATAAAAGAGTTGTTTCGCAAATATTAAATAAGTACAACAATGCAATAGATTTTCAAACTTTGCGAGTTGTGGAAACCGAAATAGCTTTTTTTAACTCAGTACTACGACTTGTGAAAAAGTTGAATAAAGCTGGAGACAGAGTAAGGCTGGCCGTAATCACATTTGACTCCGGGTTGCTCGATGCAGAATGGACTCACCTCCGTTGTTTACAGAGCTTGCGTGCAACTTTCTCGCTGTAAGATTAGGATGCTACTGGTATTTACGTAACAGTGCTAGTGGAGCGAAAACGTCGATACATTGACATAAAAAATGATAAAAATACACTTTTGTTAGCCTAACTTTATGAGACAAGCCAACTTAGAGCCGGTTTTCAGCTCACAGATCTAGAAATAGTTGGAGAAGGTTCAGCAGTTGACTTCCTATGGCTGAATTTATGATGATGAGTGAGATTTATAAAATACAATTGATCTGAGAAACACCGTTATACATATAAACAGATAATTTACATGTCTCTTTATTTTCGATTTGAATAACGATATCTATATTCAACATACAAATTATTATTTATAGCAATCAACATTTTTGATTGTTTCACGTAATCGATTCGATATTTTTAAGTAACTCTCAAGACATTAGTGCTTTAATTTTAGCGCATTTAGGTTTGCCATTTTTGTATCAAAAGATATAATAAGTTTACTATCACCGAAATTCAACATTTCTAAAATTATAAATGTAATATAAGATATCCACAGAATAAATTCGAAAACGTTAATGTTAACGTTCAAGGATATATCGATGCTTTCGACGGCTGCACTATTGAACGGCAACAATAAACGCTGCACGTCTCTACGAACGTGCTTTTTAGCAATTCCACGACCATAGTGGATGCTTATTAGAAACTGCACAAGATTTGGTTAAATTCTACCTATTTAAAGTAACAGAACTGTAAGCTCAACAACTGATATCAAGATTGCGACTGCAGCATTTATGTAAGTGCATGGCAAAAGAACTTCGGTTACTGTTTAGCATCTGTATCTAAACCAGTGTAGTGAAGTCGAGCTAAGGTAAAAGAAAATGTGCTGACTTAAATATTTGCTTTGTGATTAGAATATAAAACATGTTTTTATTTTTACACAACCGCCACGGCGATTTTTTATTTTTTATTAAGAAACATTGTTTTGACGTGTATTATGTTTAAATTATTTCCAAAATGTAGAAGCCATTGTTAAATTTTGACGTAAAATATGAAAAGAATCCATCTATTAGTAGCACCGCTTGATTTTTGTGGAATTAGATTATTGTAATATAAGAAATAACAGATATTGCAGCGCCATTTGATCGGATCATATGATCTTATATAGTTGACTATTATTACAATTCTGACTGAAGCAAGCCTAGACTGATCTTAAGCCTTGTCAAAGTTTTTTCGGACCCTACACAATGTAGGTTTATCAATATTTGGTTAGTAAATTAATAAATTTATAAAATATAAAGTATCATGATGTGTTAACTTCACAACCTACTTAATCCAACTAACTAAAGCTGAGCATGTATTTAATCCAGTTGTAAATATAACGTTCGATTAACAAAACAGTATCGAACTCGAACTTATAATAGAGTACACCATAAACCAGACCAAAGCTTTGCAAAAATGTCAACCCAAGTTACG
Organism: Anania fuscalis; assembly: GCA_950371115.1. Taxonomy (NCBI): domain Eukaryota; kingdom Metazoa; phylum Arthropoda; class Insecta; order Lepidoptera; family Crambidae; genus Anania; species Anania fuscalis. Next base: position 16,333,410 of record OX493330.1, read on the forward strand.
GCTGCAAAAAAATACACACAACCGGTCGCCAAATGGTTCCACTCAAATGTTTTAACGTAAATCTACCGCGCATATCCCCAATTCGAGTACATTCAATATTCAAAAAGGATTCCGTTAAACAAGCATATATATAGTAAGATTAACCCGAGAATATTATGACCGTGGTAAGCCCTATAATGCCGCGAACACCGTGCGTGAACATATTTTATCTGCTTCCGTTATACAACCACCGGCAATTATCAACATCGTGCTTTACACCCATAACGCCGACCCCATTCCCCTTCCTATACTATCAAAGAAAGATCAACGATAAAAAATACCATCTACATCACTAATTTGCAACCACTTGTAATTAATGCCTTAACAAATCACTGCCACCCGTCATTGATATCATCGCTCGAAATGGTTGCGAGGAATTTGTTATCTTAATATACAGAAGATAGCGCCATTTCACGGCCTTGTCAAACAGAAATATTGTTAATTATTACCAAAATTATAGCTGTAGTTACCACGAAATACTCGTATATCTTCGTAGAATGGTTGCGGTACACTATGAAACCGTCTTTGAAAGAAACGTCTTATTCTTTTAAAACACATTTACAGTTAGTTTTCACATAAACATAAAATATAGCCAATTTTTACCAAGTTTATTTCATCGATAATTTAGAATGGACTCTTTTCCTTTATGTTCAAAATGTTTGTCGTTACCAATAGGAGGTAAGTTTAGTACGAACAGACAACGGTCTGCTTCTCACAAAAATACTTTACCCCCTGGTATCATTTTGTTCATCACATTATTAAAGTTCCATACCCGAAAAAATTGAACACTATAGGATTACGTTTTTGTCAGTTATTTACGAGCCTTTTTCGTATGAAACGTGTAGAGGTACTAGTAGATTTTAAAATACTGATGATGACGATGAGTAAACTTATTAGGTACATCTCGTTGATCTAAAATCATTAAATTAATCGAGAACCAAGGTAGCCGGCAAAAAATATATTTTTGTTATCATTTTCACAGTTTTAGATCATTAATTTAATGGTACTAAAGTTTGCCGTAAAACTGTAAAACATACAAGCGTCAAACTTATAAAAAAAACACTATGTAGTTATACAACTGCAACAATAAAACAGGTGATACAAACCCCTCGATTTAAAAGTCCGATTTGTTCTTGCCTAGTTAAAAAAATATTAACAAAATAAGAAAATTTCAACTAAAATTAAAATAAAAGATTAGACATGCCGTACATTTTTGACTGTAATAAAATTCCCTTTTAGCCATTTTTGTGCCTAAATCTGTCGATCGTACGATTTTCCGGCTTTATCTCGTAAGTAAAACTTTTTCCTTTGGAATAATGTAAGCAATTTATGTATATTCATTATTCTGAGAGGTCAGAAAATATCTATTACATTATTGTGTTCATTAGTGGTGAAATGCGAGCCAGCATCCTGCTCTAGCAATTAGAGAGAAATAATTGTTTACATAAATACGGGGATTTACCAATAACTAGGCAGTTTCTACATTATATTTACCGTACACGTTGCTATTAAGTGGACTATTATAGTAATAACTTTATTGCAATTATTATAGTTGAGATTGTTGTTACGGCTCCTAGGGTGCCGGTTATAAGCTCAATTATAATATGACTCGATATTTCCTTATTAAAATCGTAATTTACACTTAATAATACGATAAACTTTGCATGTATAGGTCCTTTATGAATTGACTGAACTAATTTTATATAAATAGTTTGCATTACTCGTATATTTTTACTATTTGCTATGTCATTATTTAAACAAAATTTAAAAATCATTTTTATATGAAAACGATGAAGATAAGATGTCGATGATGATGTTGAAATAAGTACTCAAAATCTCTTTCCAAAGCACCAAAAGCAAAGAATACTACAACTCGCAAATGAATCCTACGCCTCAAGCGTTTGTGGATTGCCAGCGCCTCTGGCGCCGCTTATGAGAAACAGGTAAAGAACAGGAGCAAACAATTTGTTCGCGGCTCACTCGTGAATAAACACCCTTATCGCGAATGTCTTGTAACAGATTCTAATATGTTTTAGTGAGACCGAGATGTCTATCGTGGTTTCGTTGTAAGCGAGCTCGGGGCAATGTTTATATAACGAGTCGCTAACGTGTTATTTTCAATGCGGAATAATACTAAAGGAAAACTTTTGGTTTTACGAAGTCTAATTTGAAATTAGTTCTGTCCAGGGGTCTAACTATTACAGTCTCGAAACAAAACAGTGTTGCTTTTACGTCAAACTGTGTACAGGAAGAACAAAACATGGTGGAAGTAATACTGTTTTAAAAGCTCATGACCAGCCCTAGGTCTTACAGGTTAAGTTAATTTTAAAAACGATTTTTTATAACCGATACAAAAAACTTTTTTACCCTCCCTTTAAATATAAGAAAAAAAAATCTTTCTGTGCTAGGCATTTGATTTGTAAACTACTTCTTATAAAGTAAAACAAAACACTGCAAGGAAAGCCGTACTCCATCTCTTGTTTTGCGAAGCGTCGCACCGCGTCATATATTCCCTCAAAAACCGGTATAAATTGTTTACCTTCTGTATTCGCGTTCGTAGTGTGTCAGAAACTTCCCAACCCGTAAACATGTACCGATGTTCTATAACGTTTTTGGCGACATTTTGTTGTGTATACTTTGCTGGAAGTACGTGTCATCTGTTTTTATGGGACATCAAAACATTTTATAATATTGGCACGGTAAACAACCCACTTGTTAGAACAGATAATCGTTTTTGAACTCTAAGTGACTCTAGCTAGCGGGTTTTACTGACTGCCACACATTGTATAAACATACTAGCTGTTTCTCGTGACTTTATTGGTGTAGTCTTCAACTGAATTCAACTTTACCCTGTATGTGCACAACAACTAACATTCAGTTTAATCAATGGTTTATAAAAGCAAACACAGTCTTCTAATTTCTCATTGAATCTTCGGAGCAATCTTAATCAGTATGTATGTTTATAATTTGATTTAAATTTCGTTGAAATTTTTTTTTTTGTAATTCCATGCAAGGTTACACACGGACGGAAGGTACACGAACCCACGTCCCATCGTCCCACCTGAGGTCGATGATTTTTTTCAAGAGTTATTTATCTTCAATTAAATTTTGTTTCTTATAATTTCGTTTATACTAAAACTATTTATTAAAGTTACGTTTTAATAACTTATAATCATATTCTGTAACATACTGTAAATACAATGTGATATGGGCGGTACTTCTAACCCTTTAAGGCTAAGTGCGATATCAAATTTTATCGACAAAAATAATAATTTGGGGGTCTAACCCTCACCCCCTATGAAAAGCGGCCATTTTGGTTTTTTAACACTTTAGGCAATAACAAAGGTTTTATGTATCGTAATAAAATGAAAGAAATACCACAAGATATCTAAAAGAACAAAGTAACTAACCATAAATTTCATTTCTGGTGTTAAGGGTTTCCTTGGCTAGTAAAATAATAATTCAATAAATTATTTTCGAAAAATCCTTTTTTGCTAGATTTTTTTTGACCCTAAATTACTTTTTTTGTAAATAAAATTAGAATCCGAACTTAGCCTTAACGGGTTAGAAGTACCGCCCATATCACATACAAATATACATTTACTTTGATGAGTTATTTTTTTTTCTAATATTTTAATTGAGTTACAAAATTTTCTCGTTCACTGCCAGAGACACCTCACTGTAAGGGCGAAGCGATATTTCTTAAGCAGGAAAATTCTTTTACAAGTTCTGGTATTGTTAAAGTAGCCCACAAGTTTTTGCCCTCGCTCCCCTGGGGCAGGGATCAGCTGAATTCGTCGCATCTGCGTACCTTTCGACTCATGTTTTATCTTATGATATATTTTTATCCTTCGAGTAAAAATTTTAAATTCCGTGTCTGCCGCTACCTTTCGTAAGGAAAATAAAACGACGCAACGCTTTCTGGGAAAACTGTGTCACCCGAGTTTCTATTTGTAAAAAAACGTTGTATGTTGGATAGGTATTTACAAAATGGTGTTTGGTATTTCAATGTTGCTTGGGTTGAATATCTTTAAAAATTTTTCCTTCTTTTTCATTCTAAAGGTTCGACTTAAAAATGTTTTCTAACCCATCACACTTCTTGATGCTGCGTATTGCATTCTTGAATTTCCAGCCTACGTCCATCGTTTACGGGGTAGCATATCCTATCAAAACAAGAATGAAGTAGCACTTTTTTGGAACCATTAATTAATCAAATAAAATTCGGGCCGCAGCTCGCAGCTTATTTTCCAATTAATATTTTTCTAATTTAAAGCTATATTAGCTATCAAATTGTTTGTTAACTGAAGAAAAGAAACAAAAACCTGTTGATTCGGCTTACAACGAAGATTAAAAATATTTACAACAGTCCTCGACTATCCAATTTAAGGCCCACGGGCACGTCAAAGGACTAGATTATTAACCGCGACTAAAAGATACGATATCTTGCGGGTATTCTTAAGAGCGGCTGTTGACAAAATAGGGGGTGGAGTCCCCTCCCGGCTTTGTGGTTGGTCGCTGGAGGCTTCATTAGAAGCTGCTGTGTCGGGGGACTGCAACGTCATTCTGTTAGGCCCACAGTCCAGTGGGAGCAACTTCGTTGTCTAGTTTATTTGTCTGCAACAAGAGATACGTTGCTATTTTAGTTACGGCAATTGCCCAATTTGTTTACTATATCCTTCTGTATAGACTAATGCCATAGGCACAGGACATGGAAGTAAATAAATAAAAAATTGACAGATGAATTGTATCCTACTTACTGAAATACGTAATTATTTTGTGTACAACTAAACTTTCTATCAGACAGGAATCTGATGCTTGTAATCATATTAAAATTTTATTTCCACATTTTACCCATGGAAGCATTATGAAACAAAGCTTCCATGGGTAACAATCTTTAGAAGGGAATCGGACACTGGGAATGCAACGTATAAGATCTCGCAAATATTATAAAACTGTAAAATATAAGTCCTAGAAAAATACCGTTCCATCCTCCGTGAGTAATGCATCGCGGTAGTGATATTTACATACGTGAATTTACACTGTAATGTCAAGTGGAATGGTAAATTGTCAAGGGAACGGTGAGGCAAAATACGTCGAGTTTGTTACCGGGATAATCCAGGAATAAAGTAACGGTTGTTGAATTAATGTAACTTAAGTATAGGTGATCTCTAGCAGCTGGTTCTAGAAAAAACATCTTTCTACGTTACAAATATCATTTTGAGTTCAAGACTATTTTAGTATTTATTTTAATTGAATTAAGTCTATAAATAATAAATTTCCATATTTTTCAAAAGCGGAATCCAAGTAATTTGCGTGTATACCTCGTTTTGTAATTGGTGAACCAAGCGCTTTTAAGATAAAACCCAAAATTCTGTTAAATAAAGGAACTTAGCCGTTATTGAGTTAATGAATTTTTATAAAATTTCGAAACGCAATAAATCATTCATCAGCAAAAAGACTCAGATAGTTTGAAATAATATAGTTTACTTTTGTTTGCTCCATTTGATAGGACTTGGGCAAAGCTATATCCCACAACCGTTTGATTTACCAATTACAGGATACGATGTATAGGCAGAAACTGAATGTGCACAGAGCGTCCTCTAACTATAATAGAATAGCCAGGGATTGGGCTTAGTAGCGTACAGTCGAGCAATGAAATGTAAACACTTCGTAACTTATACCATTGCAATAAGTCCCACTAAAATGTATCTATATTTTATGCTCGTGACTGTACATTAGAAGAGGTCTATGCCTAGAAAAAAAATAAGGTAGGCTGATTATAATGATGATGAAGCATCAATGTATTGCCAAAATAATTAAGTCACATTCTAAAAATGACGTGCTTTTTATTTAGCCCCATTAATGAGAACTAACTGAATGCGGTCTATAAAAGAATAAACTATAAATATACGTCGTAACTTAAACAGTGAGTAATAATCCTAACAGTTAACCAGAATGATCCATATCCGTAGTTTAACCGGAGTAATTTGGGTGCATATAAAACTCCAGGCAAACACTAACTTGTAACACAAGTAACAAAGTAAGCCAGACTTGGGAGTTTTATTATAAATACTTCGCCGCTAATGATACTTGTACAATGAAACTAAAATTGAAACATTGTTGAAGCTGTTATAGTCTTGGTAGAGCGAATTATATTGGACTTTTGATAAGATAATTCACACCGTAAATTTAAGGATTTGACAAGTAATGATGAGATAATAAATATAGTAACAAAGATAAGTTAAATATTGCTTTATTGATGAGTCATCTGGGTAAAATTTTGCAACTGGATAATGATCTTGATACGTATCAAACGTGATATTTTAATGTTTGATTAACTCGATGAATTTACTTCAATAAATATGTATAAAAAACCGGCCAAGTGCGAGTCGGACTCGCGCACGAAGGGTTCCCGCACCATTATCTATAAAAACGAGCAAAAAATCATGTTTGTTGTATGGGAGCCCCCTTAAATGTTTATTTTATTCTGATCTTTGGTATTTGTTGTTATAGCGGCAACAGAAATTCATCATCTGTGAAAATTTTAACTATCTAACTATCACGGTTCATGAGATACAGCCTGGTGACAGACGGACAGACGGACAGACGGACAGACGGAAAGACGGACAGACGGACAGACGGACAGACGGACAGACGGACAGACGGACAGACGGACAGACGGACAGACGGACAGACGGACAGACGGACAGACGGACAGACGGACAGACGGACAGACGGACAGACGGACAGACGGACAGACGGACAGACGGACAGACGGACAGACGGACAGACGGACAGACGGACAGACGGACAGACGGACAGACGGACAGACGGACAGACGGACAGACGGACAGACGGACAGACGGACAGACGGACAGACGGACAGACGGACAGACGGACAGACGGACAGACGGACAGACAGGCAGTCAGAGGGACAGTGGAGTCTTAGTAATAGGGTCCCGTTTTACCCTTTAAGTACGGAACCCTAAAAAGGTTCCAGACATCATATCAATTGACAAAGACTCGAAGTAAGAATTAAGTGCCTTCTGTAACGAATTATAAGATAACTATTTTGTGTCGGTGTCGTCTCACAGTACACCCGATGGCGAAAAATATAAAAAAAGTTATTTTCCTAAATTCACCCGAACGGGAATCGAATCTGGGACTCTTGCACTTAAACCAAAACAACGTATTACCCGTCAATCGGGTTCTGTAGCAGGAACAAAACTAAAACCAGTCAAATTGTGATTAGTTTAATCTATTGTATGACATCAAGCAGCCAGCAAAGATTATTTATTTACGATGGCAATTCTGCAACGTTTTCTTACTTTACTATACATTCTACTGCCATTACGTAAATTATTAAACGTATTGCATTGTTATTTAAAAAACATATTACATACACGTCGCTAAAGTTACTTATTCAACTTAAATATTAAAACGCTTGATGGCGATTTAAATATTTAACGAGCCCTTTTTTCTTTTAGCTATTCCACTTAATCATACGTAATCGTTTCATTATATATTTAACTAGAGATCTAAAACCAACTTTAAGCAATTAAATATTAACTTACACTTTTACGAAACTTTGAAAACCGAATTAAATTATTTATTTAAAAAAAAATTATTTATATTGTATTATTAATATGTAATGCTCAGAACAAGCTTAAGTGGCAGTGGGCTGGCCACATCTGTCGCAGAACCGATGAAAGGTGGAGTAAACAGGTTCTCGAGTGAAGACCACGCCTAGGCAAACGTAGTGTAGGACGACCCCCAGCTTGATGGACCGACGACCTTAGGAAGATGGCTAGCTGTGGATGGATGAAAAAAAGCTGGAGATCGTGCTCTTTGGCGCTCTTTGGGGGAGGCCTACGTCCAGCAGTGGACTGCAATAGGCTGAGGAATAATAATCTTTTACATTAAGGGCCTGTTTCGCAATGTGCGGATAAGTTCTGCGTTAGTTCTGAATAAGCTATATTTTACTTATCTGTAGGATATAAACACGATTTTTGACACAATTTTCAAGTCATTTTATCCTCTACATATTTTTATCTCTTACATTACTATATAGGTACATTGTGAAACAGACCATTAATAATTTAAATCTTAAACATAGCTTTTTATCATAGCAAATTAAAACTATACAGTTTTAATACAGAAACAGTAATTGTTTTTCATATTCATGACCAGCACGAGCATTAAGAAACTGTATATACCTACTTATCTCGTTCAACCTAGCATCCTGTAACCTGTCAAATGACGATCTTTACTGACTACTTTCATACTACATAAGACTTAGTTCTGCTGGCCGTACCTGCCCTTAAAATTCTAATAAAGATGGAAAAAACGAAAGCAGGCACAAATTTTAATAAAAATGCGCGTGCCTACGCATTGAAGAAAAAAAATGTGCCGTAGTTAAAAATTGCAAGACCGCCTTTAGCCTGCATCTCTTGAGACGCATCATTACGGGGGTGAGGCTGACGAGAGGGGATGGGGTAAGGCTGCGGTTTGACTAACAGCGGAGAAATAAAAGCAATGATAGCTTTTTGATGTCTCTTAAAATGTATTTTTAGGGTTACGTACCCACAAGGTAAAACGGGACCTTATTACTAAGGCTCCGCTGTCCGTCTGTCTGTCTGTCCGTCTGTCACCAGGCTGTATCTCACGAACCGTGATAGCTAGAGAGTTGAAATTTTCACAGATGATGTATTACTGTTGCCGCTATAACAACAAATACTAAAAAAAGAATACCTACAATAAATATTTAAGGGGGCTCCCATACAACAAACGTGATTTTTTTGCCATTTTTATAGAAAAAGGTACGGAACCCTTCGTGCGCGAGTCCGACTCGCACTTGGCCGGTTTTTTATTTAATTGTTCGCGTTTGAATTGCTACGAACCGATAGTTAATATACCTATAGAGGTAATAAGTAATAAGTAAGTAAGTAATAGTACTTTGACACCTATGCAAACACAATATAGCTTTACCAAGTGTTTTTTTTTCAATTGTTTTACTTACCTACAGCTGATTTAACATTTTTTTACTAGATGTTACAGGTTTGGGCCCAGGTACGCTAGGAGGCGCTCCTGGCGAAATTTAGCTAAGCTTTTTTTACTTGGACAATTACAATTGGTGTGCTGTTTAAATCCTAGAAGTTCTGATGTTTGACCACTATAACGTCTTTGGACTAAAATAAGTGTCGATGTTTACAGCATTTTATTAGTATTTGAGTAACGTTCAAAAGAATCACGCTACCGAATTCAATTACACTCGTGGTATGTGTGTTATCACTTTAGGCGTCTAGTTTTATTCTTTGCGAGCGTGAATAAAAATCTTTTAGTCAAATTGTGTGAACAAAGAATTGTGAAAGTGACCCGTAAAGGTGACAAAGGTGACTGCGGTTTTTAGCTAATACATATTTGATTTGTACTAAAATCTCTGATAAATTTCAAGAAAATTGGGTTTAGTGCTTTGTTCCATCAAATGCTACTGTTAGTAAGTGAGTAGATAAATGTGAACAGAGTAAACTTAATTAGGATTCGGGCTGCGTGGGTAAATTTGTCGTTCAGTTTGAACTTTGTTGGACTACTATTACCCTCATTGGCATTTCGTCCCATGACACACCCTCAGTTTTATGTATCTACTTACCTATTCCGCACTTGTTACTGTGGAATAATGACCAAATGAAACCCAACTTAAGGCAGTTTCAACAAACTGGGCTAGAATTTTTTGGTACTTATTTTACTTAATAATCATAATTAGTAGACTAACTAGTTTTTGTTAATATTTTAACTTCATAACTATTAGTTGCCATAAAATAACAGCTTAAAATAAATTACTTCCTAAAAGTATAATTCTTAATATTAAGAAGTTGTTGCTTCACGTAACCGCTCTCAAAGACAACGCAACCTAAAGCCTCATTTGAGGGAATATTTACACTTTCTGCCCGTCGTACGTCTTTGGTTCTTTACTGACTAAGCGCACACAAGAATCTTACGTCTCGCTATCAAGGTTTCAAAAAGGTTTTATGACGAAAATGATGCCCATTTACCTTGCGTCATTGTATGTTTGCGTTCTATGAAGTAGTCAAATAAAACAGTCTAGCTCCCCCAATAACTCACCGTCTTGTTTTAAACGTACCTAGTTTTTTTTTCTGAAACAAAATCTCACGAAATACAAGTTTCAAATAAAAATTAGAATAAACTTCAGTCGCCTTCAGCGTAGTCGCAGCAAACAGAAACTTCATAAAGTCCTTTGCATGGACAACATTTTAGTTGATTAAAATCTGTTCAACTTTTCATTCTATTTACTAGTTTGCCTTGTAAACTTCTTTCACGACCACGCGGGTTCGTTTTCTTTCATTGTCGTGTTGCAATACCGTCACTTGGCTACGTGAACTGCACTGTATCGCTTTGAAAAGTTTCTCTCATGACGAGCGTCATTGTCCTTGGCATTTCACGGGTTGCACGTGTAAGCAATACGATCAAAGGTGAGCTTTATTACGTCTCTATAGAGTTGATTACAGTTTCTCTCAAGCGACTCAGCCCGTACACGTCTCTGATCAATTATGAACCACTATAACCAGATAGTGAATTACTGGCTTCAACGGCGCGGGCTTACCGTCGCGTAATGTCGTACAACGTCGCATATTCCCGCGGATTAGGCTGATACCCCGAATCTCCGGCTTGTTATATGATAGGCGACGCGATAGCGCCGTCAATCCTATCCTAGCCGAGTCATTATCGTAAACGTTAATGACCACGACAATTACCAGCCAGCTTCATCGAGAGCCTGCCTCCGAAATTGAACATTCCCAATCTATCGGCTCCAGCCGATTTGTCCCTCTATAAACTCCTTCCAACCGAGCGGATTTAATTAAAATAGTTTTACGGGAAAAATAGTATAAGCGAGTAGCTTCATTTATGGGTGGTCGTTCGCTTTTTTTATATTTGAAAAACGTCATTTTTTCCGAGTGTCTGTTGGCAATTTTTCGGTTCAGTGCACTATACGTCCAAACGGGCCTTTTAAGTTTCATTAAGTTTGGCATGTCAATATTAGTATTTAATTCCGTTATGTCAAAGCCGTTTTAAACTTTGTAATAACAAATTCAAATGAAAAAGTGGTGGTTTACTAGAAAACCATTTTGGTAACATCTAGCGAGAATATTTTATGAAGATACCGTAAAAAGTATTTTTCTGCGCCAAAGTGAGCCGTTAGCAATAAAAAATATCCGCGCCCGAGCGTAGGACTCTTTGTGTAAAGAATCAATATTAACTACGGCGTATCGAAATAAAAAATCGGACCGATATTTTCCGAAGGAAAACTTTTGAGTAAAGGAAATGAGTAGTTCGTTTCCGTACAGAAGTCGACGTATAATATACCAAGAGGCGGCTACTCGGAGACAATGGACGAGGGAGCAACTTTCAATATTAATGATGCACCGAGAATGCACACAGAGACGGCAGTTTCAAAAGCCTCCCATTGATACTCATTAACTATTGATTCATAAGTAATACCCTTTTACCGTTACCGGGTCGCTCCAGACAACTTTTCAAATTTAAATGTGAAAGAGAATTCCTTTTTAAAGAGGGCCCCGATTTAAATTTTAGAAGTTTTGTTTCATTGACTGAGTAGATCGAAGTGCAGCTTAGTGATGTAAAAAAAAAATAAATAAAACCATCAAATGACTACGTATAGTAAACTTTTACCGGGAAATTATCACATATTTAAAGTTTTTTGACATTATCACCTTCGATTAAAAATCGTAACCAGTAGGTATAAAATTAAATCGTCAGTAGATATTTAATAATTGATATTTGCAAATATAAAGTGTGCGACGATGCGCTATGCTTTAACTAGAATGCCTAGCGGTCACATGAGAGTCACTTCATAGCTTGAGCTGAATTTAAATCATTATTTGATATTTTAATCTAAGGGACTAGGACAAGTTAATCGAAGTACCTACAAAGCTTTTAAACAGCAAGACGTTTAACTAGACATTTCCAAAATAATTGGAGCTCAAACATGCTCTAAATCAGCATTTGCATAGGTACTGGCTTGTTTCCATGGCAGTTATATAAAATTCCAGCTGAGCACGTTCCTAAGCCTCCAAAGGTTAGATTTAGCCGGAATAACAAGTAACAACTCCGCACAATGCCCAGCTTTTGGACTTTATTGTTCTAACATCTGGCGGGATATGCAAACTGGAGCTCGTAAAACAACGGCCGATTACTGGGCGCAGTTAACTCTCTCTTACACTCGTCTTTATAGGGATTTCTACCTGTAAATTTGTAATCTGATGCCCCCTTAATGTCTTTGATTAGAGAGCTTTATGAGTTTTAAGTAATCCCCGAATCGGAAGTTTTCATTGGCTTCCTTCGCGGTGTGAGATTATTTTGATGTATTTTATGAAAACGAAGTCGTCAAAAAGGTCGTTAATGGATTTTATGTGGTTACAAAGATTTTTATTGTTATTCGACTTATTTTTTAGTTTAAAAAATTTAAAACACAGTTACTTAATTAAACTTTCTACGTAATATTCATAAACTAAACAACAATATTCCATCGTAAAAAAGCGACGTCAAATCGCTACAACTCAATACCGACGTGCGTGACAGCTAAATGTCATTAAAATTTCGGTACATTGTCAGTTTTTCAGTTCCTCGATTAATCTAACTAAGCCGTAACAAAGAACTATGGTTGCCGCTTCAAATCACTCACTCATTCACTCGATCGAGCTCTCGTAATCGCGCAGTGCAAATACGCTCAGCTCTCGCAGTCAGCCCTTGTACAGGTGTTCCGTGTGTGCCCATGCCCTTAGCGAAGTGGGTGAAACTGTGCCGAAGATCGAATGGAGCGTATTTCGAATTTGTTTTTTAGATCAATTCTATTTTTTTTTTATTATACCAGTAACTTATTGGCTGCGGAGCTATCACATGAAACCAATAGCAATATAACATATAAAATCTGTAATAAAATTATTCGATGTAATTAAATCTTTACTCTCTAAATGGATTTTAAAATATTTTAGAATAGCCAAATTAATTATATTTGCATAGCTTTCATCTATTTACTTAACGTCAATAACGATTAGAATAGATTATAACAATAAATTATGTATTACCCGGGGGTTTCACTGAAGCAATTTGAGAATAATGGTATTTAAGAAACAAGATCCTTCGTAATCTATTCAGTCATTAGTTTAGAGAATAATATTATTTACATTCATTAAACTTTCACAATAACTCAACACGTAATTGATACTCAACATTGCAGGGATTTAAGGTAAACCCAGCTAACGACTAAGGAATGAAATATTATTTCCGCTTCACCGAATATAGGGTTCCCTTAGAAATTATTTAACCATTATCTGCGGAGATGTGTATCAATGCGAGCTTAATCACAAATTCTTGGGGATTATTTTTTCGTTGACGGAGGCGAAAATAAAATGGCGGAGGGTCGAGGGAGGAAAGTGTATGATCCTGATAATATGGTTTTAATTGCTTTCAAAGTGGTGGATGCGGGTGGGTTGAGTCACAGAATTAAAAATCAGAAGGCTCGGCTGTGCATGAACCTTTATTTATATTAGTTCACTAAATCTGCATGAATTTGTACTACTAAGTATGTACGTACATTCTAAAAACTAATTGTTTGACAATATTTGTAGATAAAATCTTTAACGTTCTAAATAAACGTAAACCACATATTATTATTTATCTAATGACACAAATACCCCATGATGCATTAAAAGAAAATTTAAAATTTAAATTTAAGTGGTAAAAATATCTTGCATCTAAGACCGCTAGTCCAGTCCGTTTGGATATTGATCAACAATAATATGCTATTGAATTACTATCGACTCGAAGATGAAATAAAATAAGTTTAATAAAAAACTAAAAACCGACTTCAAAATGAAACTAAAAAGCGAAAAATAATATTGACTAAAACATACGTAATCAGTTCTTTTTGGAGTCGGTGCCAGCCATCGAAAGTTTAAATTTGTTCATTCGCACCGACTCCAAAAAGAACTGATTACGTATGTTTTAGTCAATATTATTTTTCGCTTTTTAGTTTCATTTTGAAGTCGGTTTTTAGTTTTTTATTAAACTTATTTTATTTCATATTTTTAATTGTTAAGTCCTCTATTTTTCCCCTCCTTACTCCGCCAAAAATGACTTTACAGCAAAGTAACCTTTACTAATGTTGGTCCTCTATAGACTTCCCATCTAATGGTATGATAAAAATAAGGTGTTATATAGGGTCAATTTTTCGACGAAAATTTGTAAGTTTTAAGAAAAGGGTTTACCTACACTCCAACCAGAACGGCGGCTATTTTGGTGTCGTAACCATAGGATGAGGTCTTGCGTTATATAACAAGTCAAATTAAGAATGGAACTTTCAAATTTTTTTTCGTTACTGGGTGTGCGGGTACGCCCCCAGTAAATAAAAATTGGCGGTCTGGTTCCTCATAAGCTCCACGTCTGCTCAACACGCTGCGAAATACGTTCTGTCGACAAATTGCAGTATAATCTTCTAACTCCTATCCGTTAAGGAGTTCTGTGGCTTCCATCATCAGGTCAGCAACATGACATGATGATTACCAGACCCAAAAATCAGCATTGAGTCAGAAAATATATGCAAAACATTATGGGTGCCTATAAAAATTGAGGGTTGCCCTCGATTTTCCAGGGATCCCATCATCAGAATCTGACTTGGTGTAAATGGGACCACCTCGGAAGTATACCCTTTCAAACTAAAAAATAAATTTTGAAATCGGTCCATAATTGACGGCGTAATCGCGTAACAAATATATAAAAAAAAAAAAAAAAAAAAAAAACAACTTTCAGACGAATTGAGAACCTCCTTTTTTTTGAAGTCGGTTAAAAAGAAGTTTCACGATACAAAATTCGAACAAATCTGTAGGGTGCACCGCATTATCGTGTATCGCACGCTTGTGTTTTGTTTGAGGTAAATATCGCCTGTACGCACTGTCACTTGTTTGTCGCAAAGTAAGAAGTAGTTTCACTGTACTTATTTATACTGTGGATGAATTGAGATGCCGGCAGCGAGCGCGCCTTCCCGAGTGAAGACTCGCACGTCCCGCACGGTTCACTTGTTAGGAAGACCGCAGTGAGAAAAGCTTATGTTTACTGTAAGCAGAGATACAAAAGGCGGAATTTTGGGCCCTTTACAGATGGGAGAGTTTTTAGTTATAAAATTATTACTGTTACGAATTTATTTCAAATATTACAAAAATAGTTTTGTTAATTATTAGATCGAATTTGATTAATGTTCTTTTTTGAAACCCTACCTATATCTATGTAAATATTTTTTTTACTAATTAAAGTATAAATAGTAAGCTATTTAAACATAATAATACGCTTCTTACTTTAATGCATCTATCTACCGATGTTTCCTCCGCCTTCTTCTTGGTTGTCTACTGCTGTACACAGAGATAAGGTTTTAAACATTTATAACAATCACACTAGTAACCCTTAGTTAATTACGCCATAATAATATACCTTCTTACATAATATTGATGATACACAGTAGGTATTAGTAAAATGGTCATATTTACGGAAAAGTGGTATCTTAAAGTTGGTCGAGTTGCGCTCGTATTTCGAGTTGTCCCCGAGTTTGGAGTGTCCGCTTATTGCAGGTCTGTTTACAAGCCACTACGGAACAGTTTGGCAATATAGTCGGAAACGCGATGCAACTTTCCAGCGATTATCGAAACTTTTGATGCGTAAGTGGTCATTACGATGTACCCATATCGTGAATCATTTTGAGTGACCTAAAATGTTTCGCAACGTAAATAAATTATGTTTACTGGTAAACAAAGCTAGTTGATATTGTAAGTGTCATACCTACAAACATTTGGTTTGAAAACAATTCTTACAAAAATGATATCCTGATAATATTACCTGTATTTTGTCCCAAGAGCGTTAATGAATCATAATAATGAATTCACTTAGTTAAAAGACTATGGATGAACTTACTTAATAATAATTTCCTGCTCCTTTGAGAACTCTAAACTGGCATTACACGCAGTTTAGTGCCGGACAACATCACGCAACCTCCAACCGCGTGACACAGTCCACTCCGATTTAACTGTGAGATATGATAGTAACTGTCTCTTTCCGATACAATCACGGGGCATTCCAGTCCCGGTTGATAGTTGCGGCCATAATCCCGGTAGCAAGACGTGCTCGCCCCGAGAAGGGTGGGCTTTGCGGATCATTGGACACGGGACTACCCTTGTAGACAACACTACGGGCTACAACTATGCGCATTACAAAACTTGCCGATAAACAAAGGAACATTCCAATAATAGGAAATTGTAAAGGATTATTTATGGGCTGTACTGTACTGGTTTTGAAGCGTAAATTTTAATTATTGCAGTGGAACAAAGAGGCGAATGTGATTTAGTGTGACTTGTTAGTTTCCCTTAATAAATTTGGAAAGTATCTTAAGATGATTTCATTAAACAGTAAAGTAGTTAAAGTGATGTTTACATTAAACATAGCTTATAGAAACCGGGAGATAATTTCATTAAGCTATTTTTACACAGGTGGACATTGTCAAAATTTTAGAGGGACCCTTAAAGTTCGGGATAAATTTCCTTTTTTTACTATCCACTTAGTTCTTTTCCTTTTATCTTGTTACGGGTGAGTTTTTAGGGCCCCGTTTCAATAGGGTTTGAGGAAGGGCTTTAACTAACACTTTGCTACAAACTCCGGCACTAAAAAAACAATGCGCTTACGCCACTCCAGGTCGCAATCGCGGGCCAAAGTGTCTCGTAAAACAACACTCGCGAATAAAAAGGACGGAATCTTATTAAAGTAAATATTTATGGCATTGCTATCAACCGATTGGACGAGGGTTCCGTCGCGTTGATAAATTGTCCTGCCGCTTGCGGCCTAACGGCCACTCTCCCAAATATTTCTCGTGTTACATATCGCTCTAAAAAAATTCGATGTGTTTGATTTATGGCATAATTTCCTTTCACGCCTTTTGATAAGTTTCCTCGGAATTTGGGGAATACGCAACGTTTTTACTGAGAAACCTTGTCCATATCAAATGCCTTGGAAACGTTGCTAGCTATAAAACAACTTGCGGAGTTCGGGAATTTTAAAGTTGAGCATCTCAAGTTAAAAAGTAATGTGGGAGCTAGTATTTCTATTTTACCTGGATGTAGACAATAGGGTTGTCTCCACACAATCACCTCGACGAGAAACTTGATTGTTCTCGTCCCATTCAACTCCACAATAGAGAAAATGAAGAGGAGCCAATTCTTTCTACAACAGCTTTTATCCGCCGTTTTGTTCGTTTGCCGAAAGTTAGCATTTTGAATCCACCTCGTGAGTGCATTAGAATGTGCGCACATATTTGTCTTGGCATGAAGTGGATGTGTTCTTCGGAACAGCTATTTCGATATACTGTTTGCGTAGGTACAACTCCCAAAACGTTTATCCCGAATGTAACGATGTTACGTTCAGTCTCTGTTGTAAATACAATCGTTGCTATTATTTTAGATTGAATATTATCAAATCCTTCTAGATCGCCATATGAATTTGGTATATTCTCGTACAAATAATAATAACTTTAATAAAAAACAAAAATAAGACCCAAGAAAATTCATGAACATCTCCACTAAACTTAGACGAGTAGCTTACTTTTAAACTATTAACAAATAGAAACGTTCAAACGTAAACCGGTCATTTCCTAAGACGCCGCTTTACTGGGCAACAAGTTTCTCAAACATAAAACTAAGATGGTTTCCCAAAAAAAGTGATTAATGTTTCTAGAACCCACACAAGTTTCAAAAAACATTCGTAAGTAGAGGAGCTCGGCATCGAAGTTTACGAGGGAATGTTGAGACTTATTGCGTCTACGGACTATCTTCAAACATTCATAAGTATTTATTCACATACATAGCTTCAAGATTCATGATTTTATCTTCATCTGCGTTTGCAATATATTTAAGAATCTTAACTATAATTTAAAACTGTGTATAACTTGTTATTTCAGAAAAAAATGGAAACGTTAATGATGTGATCAGAATCTTGAATTTTTGTTTTGATTGGAAGTTATTCAATCAATTAGTAAAATAGTTGATTACAAAAAAAAAGTCAAGAAAAGTTTAATTGTATTCATAACAACTCATATAAAACTTCAAGAAAGCTCGTACAGAAGCAAAATGTAATACCCATATTTCTCAAAAAATATAGTTTTATCCTTACGGATGATGAGCTTATACTACTATTATCACCTTTACATATTTTATGGTTAATAATTAAATTTATTTTTTATAAATTTCTATACATAGTCTATATTTAATATCCAACCTTTAAAAAAATCGTTGATTTAGGAATTTACTACTTTAAATGCGTTACCAGATATCTAATACATTAGTCGTAAATAAATTGTTCAATCTCAAGTACGTCGTACAAGAATAACGTTTTGTTCCAGTTAATAGGTTTCTAATAACCTTTGATTGCCTAACGACGGTCGGCAATGGCGTAGGCATTTCCTTTTTCTTATAACAGTATTTTCCTCTCTAATAACTAGTGCGATTAACTTGTTATTATTAGCTGGACTCAGAAGCAATCCGGCAATTATTTACGTAGCAAACATTCTGTCACGATGAGAGCCCGTTGATAAAACTTTCGGCCAACTATTACGTCAGAAGGGACAATTTCCGAGCATCTCTTAATTATTGTGCCGCGTATTTCGTATTACAATAATGAAGCGAAACAATAACAAAAGTTTGGCCGTCGGAGCACGGCCAGCGAGCAACTTCAGCTGCTCATTTGAGTGCTGTTCATCTCACTCCTAATGAAAACTTGCTAGTTACCGCAGTAATAGAACACTACTTTTATTTGGCGCGAAACAGAGATAGAAGCGTCTCAGTGTTTTGACCAATTAAAGAAATGAATACGAAGATATAAGGAAAAAATGTGTGGAGTAGGTGCAGGGCACCAAGTGGAGGCCTAAGGTTGTAACGTCCGTTATCGACGGCTACAATAAGTCGCGTTTTATACGGTTATTATAGCGCCATAAACGCCACCGGCCGGTGTTTCATACAGTGCTGGGGCAGATTATACTGCCTATGGCCCCGATTCGGGGGTTAGGTGCAGGGATGGGGTGGAGTTGGTCGCCCGCTGTCGGCCCCACGTGCCACCCGACAGATGTGTCGAGATATCCGATATCGGGAGACACATTCATAATCTTCGTCTCAAACCTCTCGGTCCTTATATTAAAATAACGAACGCCGCCATCGCAGGTGCGAACTCGCTGCGAATTAATAAAAACGGGCGCCTTCAGAAGCGCTGACTTCGAGAAAACCTTGGCCATTATTGCACAAAGTAGATAAAAAGACTAGTAATACCTAGAATACATTAAATAATCTGTAATAATAAGGTAATCAGGGAAAAATAAATAAAGAAAGGAAGTTGAAAATTAGAATTTAATTTGTCAAGGAACTGATTGCCAGCGCACTCTTCATCAAATCACCTGTAAGCTTGAAGATTTAATTAAAGTATTCCATCTAAAAAATAAAGGTACCACCCAGTCTAATTGAAGCGGGGGAAAAATAAAGTTAAATCCTCGAGCGACTGGAGAACTTTCATTAGCGCTTCACAGCTACAATTGCGAGTTCAAATAATTATGTTTACGGAATCCTTTTCTTACGCAGAGATTATTTATCTTCTCCATTGTTAGGAGAAGTGACGCGGACGAATTTTGCGAAAATACCCCATTTATCTGGAGCGGCACACAAAGGCAAGCGAAACCCAAAACTTTTTACGTGGTCAGTGACAATGCCATTTCTCTCTTTTCTCTTAACGTTTCATTTCGAACTTTCACAGCTATTGTACACGTCATGTGTTTGACACATGAACTGGCTGTGACGCACTGGATTCGAACTTAATTTACTTTCATTGGAGGTCCGACTTTATATTTGCTCTGCCACCCCACTCACAACTTTGCTTTTGATCAGGAAGTAAGTCCTTTGAAAAGTTTAGCACACTTAGGTAATTTTCAAAAATAAGACTTTGGAGGTAAAAAGAGAAAATATACTTTTTGATTGTACCGTACCATTTATTGCTTGATTGAATTTAAAATATCCTCTTTCCCATAAAAAAGCCATTGTTTGAATAGGTAAAATAATTATGTAGAATGAAGATACTCTTAATTTGTGGAAAGAAACGAATACTATGCTAATAATACTACTCTTTTTCCATACGTGTCGTTTTAACAGCGATTCTTTAATTTTTGTCACTTAGTTTGTCCATATACGGAACTAATGTTTTTCTTGTAAATATGTCCTATGTTGCACAAGCTTCCGCGGCGACACCGCATCCTATTGCGACAATATTCCTCAGTGAATACGCGGCTTTATTCAGTTTACAAACCCGCATAAATAAGTGCGGAATCGGCTCCTTTCGCCACGCAACTACATAATATTTGTCCACACTGCCCAGAATTCTATCCCGCTTAGAATCTAAACACCAAAACAATGGTTTATCTACTTTCGTGAGACTCTCCCAACACCATGTTTTATGTAAGTGAGGATAGTTTCCAATCGTTTTTATTGGGAAAGCAATAGCGCAGAAACGATTTTCGTGATAAAACGTACCAACCTTATAATGTATAAAGAAAATACGGTCATCTACGAAACTCAACTGAACCCTTATTTGCCTTTTCGGGGCGTTACTATCTTTGCCTCGATTCCTACGCAAAGCCACCCGGCCGCGCGTGAAATACCAACTACGCCCTCCTTTCGGTGGACGGATCGCGCTGTTTGTTTAGGTCAGACGAAGCCGCGAAAGGTGATGGACTAAATATTAACAAAGAGCCATTGGATTATAAATATCAGGGCGCGTGAAAGGTAACATTTGCTGGTATTGATTGGAGCCCCCTTAGTTTGTTTTTTGGATGAGTCACGCAAAAAGTTTTTTAGTATTGATTGAGTGGCACCTGTCGATATCAACACGTGGACGTGGGATGAGAAGGTTGGAAGTTTAGGAACGCTAGAAGGGTGTGCCTTGATATCTAAGTGTCAGAGTCAGCGTAATCACGGTCGCGGCCACTGTTTGCGCAGCGTCGCTAATGCTGTTTGCCGTGAGGCGGGTGGACACGGCACGTCACGATGTGTGTCTTAATCGTTAAAACACGGGTGCTCACCGCCGTGTTGTGTTTGCCACTTTAACTGGAACTTTGTCGACGTCAGGTGATTACGTGATTCGAACGGGCCCCGAAGTTCTGTTTGGGCGACAGATTGTGTGCTTCGAATAAGGATTTATGCTAATGCGGCTCCAATGACACACTTTCGTTGTTTAAATTTTCTTGATGATATCAAAGTATCTACGCAAGATTTACAAAGCTATTTTGGCTTCAAGAAAGCATAACACTAGAAGTTGACAGAACACTTAAATTGTATTTGACTAATACGGCTTGCAATTAAATCTCAGAGCCTTATATATGTCTAGATTATTGTTAGATATTTAAACGTTACAACTTCAAATCAAAACTGAACTACATGTGAGATAATAGCTTTCCCTGGATTTTTGTGTGAACATTTTGTGAATTCCAATAGTAATATTAGTTAGGTTTGTGGTCGACCAGGGTTTAAATTTTATTAAATTGTCTAGTACAACGACTGCCGACGGTACCGCCACAATGCCTGATTGGTGTTGTCGAAACTGATTGACGCCTTTTGAAAATAACCCAAAGCGAATTGCCCTTAATTAAAACGATATCAAAGATGAGAATTTTGCGATAACTTGAAACTGGGTAAATTCGAAAACTTTTCAGTTTCAATGCCTGGGGTTTTTAATTAAGGATTGCAATTTATGGAATAATAGTTTAATAAAATATATACTTGTGTAAAATGGTTTAAATATTGGAATAATAATTAACCCCAGATTAAAATTCAATATGTATTTATATTTGTTAAATCGGGTATTATACCATCAAACTTATCAGAAATTATATTTTAAGCGTGCATTTTTAATGACTTCTCTCATTTTTTAATAACAAGAAGATACTTACTAAATTTATGTGTCTTTTTTATTTGTAGTAGCAACATAACTAACATTTCGTTTTTTGTTTCAGGTTTCGGATTCGTCACATTTCAAAGTGAAGACATAGTAGATAAAGTGTGCGAAATACATTTTCACGAAATCAACAACAAAATGGTAAGTAGTAGCTTTCTTTATATTATTCCCAAAACTGTTTAAGCAGCTTACGAGGAACAGAAAAATTATTGCAACTTTTTTGACAAAAAAATACTACCCTAATTAAAAATGTTAAGTATTTTAAGATGTCTACCAAAAAGTTTTAAAGCCTAAGATCTTATACAATTTACACATGTAAGTAGTGAAATACAAATCAAAGAGAAAATAAATAATTCGATCACCGAAAATAGAACATCGGAATAGTCCCCAAAAGTCCTAAAAACACAACAGTTATTTACACAAAGATCTTTCGCAACTCAATCTCTGACAACGCCGACATTGTCGGTCAGATATCAATTAAAGCGAAGGAGTTGGCGGCCGTCCAAGCTAGCCAATAAAAAGCCGCTAAAACGGCTTTACTGTGTTTAGATTTTTGCTCGCCAGTCGTGTGTATGTGACAAGAAACCAAGAAACGTCTTTAAATAAGATTCGTTTTTGTTGTGTAACGTTTGTTCATTTATTGAAAGATTATTTAATACATAATACTGTCGTATATTAAAGAAATTCTTAAAGTACTTATAAAAAAAACATTTTGTTGTAATAATAAGTCAAAGCAACAAGCTTAAGAGTTTTCAAATCTTGTATAAAAAAATCAAATTATATAATTAAAACCAAAATCTGGTACCTACTTTCTTGCTTAAGTAAAACTTATTTATTTAGTATAGGTTTCATTCAGTCAAATTTACATTTTAAACTTAATTTTACTAGTATTTGGAAGCCTACAACTACCTAAAATAACATGAAATTTAATGTAAATGTACATGTTGTGACGTATTTATTGTAGCTATAACACTGAATGCCGTCCATTTGCAATACATCACATCCACCCTTTACTTACAAGACTATTACAATCATGTACCGCCATAAACCTGGCCCGATTAAGTTGCCCGCACGCATGTTGTCATTGTCTCTAGGTTTATTTTAGTGAAAATTTCACTACATAATCAAATTAATTGTGCCCATCCACGCACTGTTTCATAGCGCCAATAAAAATAATTACGGTATAATTACAGCGGCAATGGACACTGAATAATAGTGTTTTGTTTTTGTTGATTTGAACGTTAGTGCTTTGCCCGTTATTTTTTATGTATTTTGTTTACAAATTCAACTAAATGGGGTAACAAATTAAAGGACACTTATCAATGTCTATTTCAAAACTTAGCTACTATCTAGTTAAGTTTTTGCGTCATATCGTTTGGTGACATAGTTACAAATGACATGCTTACATTCTGGAAAGCTAAAGTGGCTAGTCACTACTTAAGTGAAGTCATTCTAAATAAAAGGTGTACCATATCGACTTATGAAAGTTATGAAAAGCATAAACATTTTAGAACATTTTTTTATTTAAAATATTGACGGTAAAGTCGCAAGAACGTTAACGAGTGCTAATGTGAAAAAGTCAAAAAGCGAACAATATTTTTATAAGTCGTTTATACATAAACCACAAGAAACCACACCACGACATCAAGTTATTTATCTCGTAGATGCAAGGGACGTTTGAGTTAAGTGCCCATCTCTGAAATGTTTGAATTAAAATAGAAAACTTGTGGGGCAGAAACGCGATGCTCAGCCAACCGTGCGAGCATTATTGCAAGCCGCAGACCCCCGCGGGAGTCGCCCTCGCCACTGCAGAAAGTTATACAGTAGACCCACTACTTTATTTTACTAGGCTTTTGTTAGCTAAGAAAAAAGCAGTCCCCATTATAAAAATGTGTAAGCCCACTACTTAGTTTTTACTGGGTTTTTGAACGCTGGAAAAAACCTGGTTTCATTAAATATACTCTTTTTCATAATGAGGAAGCTTATGTTATACTTAAAAAAAATCAATTTTACCAATGACACTGTATAATACGATACCATATAAAAATACAAACTGTTTTAGTTAGTGTAAAGCCGTTAAAATATCGTATTTTCTGTTACTATTCATAAAATCCAGTCTCTTAAAAAATTGCAGAAAAACCAAACAGTTTTTAGCTAGACATTGCATGGCAATTATTACTATTATTGCTTAAAGTTTAGTTATGATACAATTCTTTTTTTTTTTTACTTACATGCTATTTGTATCTAATATAATGTTAGAAGAGACGAAGGTTCGATTCCCATATTTCGGAAGACGATTATCAAGGGTCTTACTTTTGGTGGTACAGTCAACAGCACGTCGACCTACCCCAAAAGTCAAAAATTCTCCAATAGATTTTCAACTTTAAGCCTGACAAATAGAGTTCATTTTCAAATGAGAAAATTTGACATTTTGTGGTAGGTCGACGTGCTGTTGTCCGTACAATAACGTCTCTTGAAAATAATAATATAACTTTAGTAAGACAATAAAGTTGATATTGTCATAAAAATACATCGTCGTGATTATTTTCTCTAGTCAAATGACAAATTGCGTGCTGTGTACAAAAGATAAAGTAAGTGAGCCCCTACTGCATTCGCTTATATTGGCTGCTCACCTCGCACTCCCTTCATAATTAGCACTAGTGATTTCTGCTATTCCAACGATGCTATTCATTTCATCATAACTGAGGGTAGGTATGATTTACGATTTAAGTGAACAAGGTCGCGTCGTGTCTGTGAAATATAGTCTGGTATGGATGGCAAAAACATCTACCTACATATCCTTTGATGTTTTTGCAAACGTTTGATACAAACTAAAAGATAATTCAGCTATTGGTTCAGATTATTGTAACAACGTACTAAATAAATTCGAATAAAGTCAACCTTCACAATACGAATATGAACGATTGTTTTTATGTTACATTTTAACTCGAAAACATCGCTGCTGACAAACCGAAATCACAATACGGCTCAAATTGTAAACTACATTAGACTTTTTTTAATCCGAGCAGTTCGCTACGCACTTCTTATTCGAGCTATTACGTACATTGTCTTTGTCAGGGCTCCGACGCCATTATCATACCGGCTGAAAGGACGCGAACATATAGGATAGGGGGTATCCCGATGCATATTCCTCATTATTAATGCCTGTTTTTTGTCTCGCTCTATTATCCAGCGCGTAATGGACGCAAACTCGCGGCATGTGTCGAGCGAAATCGCAAGGGTGATTCTCGCCCTAAGTGGAACAAACAACGAACAAAGACATCAAACAAATGAGTAGTGTTTAGAGTAATTACCGTTTGCTTCCGTGCAAAACGAGAGATGTGCTCGAAACAGCGTCTACGCGACAGGAAACTAATCGTGTATTATTCTGGCCCTTTTTTCTTGCGTGTCGACGCAATAATAATTGTTAAGGATCTGAACTTTTAACAGTTATATAAATAGATGAATTAATGCAAAAAAAATTGCAAGTAGGTAAAGTATTTATTCGCAAGTTTTTAATTTAAAAAAATGAACATCATTAAAATAAATAAATACACTGTTTAAAAAATTATATAACATTTTAGTGCGTGTTAACGCAAATACAAATGTTACAAACTATTTTCCACAGTTACAAAGTAGAGTAAGCATTGCTACACTTCACAGTTACGATGATCGGATATACACTCTGTGCGTGACTCGTAAACAATCTGAGGCATTAAAAATTCGCCGCGGCATATCATAAACACATCGGATAGTTATATTTACGTACGCAATAAAGAAGACAGAGGCGTCACGTCAGCGCCGACGTTTACGCTACGGGTAGCTGGCCTCGTAAATTTAATATATTGTCATCTCTAATATTAAAATGGTCGTTAAGCTAATAGCTGCTCCGCCTTCCCACACGAGTGATAGGGTGACGCGGCGGCATACTTTGAATAAAACAGTTTTCGTTCTTTATAAAGTTGCGATAAACTGCATATTTACAGCTTCAGCAGTTACATTGCATCTCTTTGCGAATAAAATCAGCTACTTATTATAATAATAAATTATTTTACAATCACAACATATCTCTAGCCCAAAATTGAGTACAGCCTATAAAATGGCGACAAGAGAACGGATTGATATACATATAACACTTATAATTACTATTGGCAGTGAATAAAAAAATAATGGTCGAGATAAGTCTTAGTGTATTACCTACACGTGAATGGTCCAATGTCCACTAATAACTAAAATGAACGGATTTTGATATCTACATAGATAATAATGACATCCATAACTCGGGTAAGATGCTCATGCTCATCACACAAAAAACCCTTGACGAATTGGAACCCACAACTCCTTTTTGTAGATCGAATCGCAAACCCCTACACTAGACCAATCAACAAAGACTTAAAGTTTTGTGAAATGCGCTAAACTTTAAAGAGAGTGGTGGCGCTCTAATAAATGTCGTCTAAGAAAATATCGTGAACTTAATTACACGTTCAAGGCGATACTTAAGCACTTAGGGATGCATATTGTAACATAAATACGGCGGCCCATTAAAACGCTCACAACAAATTCTCGTCACTACATAACATCCTTATACATTACCCCCTAATTGCTTCCGCTTACGACGAATATTAACAAAGAAGCGCCGCAAAATGGGTGAAATACAGCGTAGCTTAGATTTCACCTTATAGCATCAATTTCTATTTAGCTGGATTTAAGCATGAGACATGCACACCTGCGTTTCTTTATGGGGTCACACCTGTTAAAATTATCCCATCGTGTGTAAAGATATGCCAATATAAATTTTATGACAGTGCCATAAAGTCGATGTTCGATTGGACAGGGTAGGAAGAGATGGGAAGTTTTTATGTAAATAAAGTTGGATTGACATGAATAATGTACGTTAATAATTATGTATTCCGTAATAGGGTTCGCCAGCAATTTTGAAAGGTGAATAGATTAAATAATGCCACCCCATTTTCTCAATATCATTTTTCCATATTTCACATAGTAATTAAGGTAGATCTTAGGCCTTAGATGTATTTCTGTTCGTAATAAATAACATTGATGTTTTATTTTCATTTCAATCCTAAACACATAACTTGCAAAATTAGGTTTAGGTTACACCAACCAGATCAAATCAAAGTCTAAACTAACTAAGTTGATATTGTGTTTTGAAAATTTTAGTGTATCAACTACTGGTAAACCAAATAAATAAAATAAAATAAAATAAACAAACTCAAATTTAAATGCAAATGCGTTTATTGCAGTGTACCTAACTCAAAAGCTAGTATGTCAAATTCATTATATTTCAATTTTTTTTGAAAATTTGTTGTTGTATTGCCTTAACTTAATCGAGAACCATTGTTTACTTTGAAACTTACTCCGAAGATATCATTCTTGGGATATATTTTTGAAGTTGGATGAAATATAGGTACATAGCAAACCATCAGAGTTACGATTTGTGGCAGACTCTCGAACCAACGAATGACCAACTTTTTTAGCAAGAGCTACAGAACAGTATTTATTTTCGAGCATCACGTTCATTGGCCGTTTAACTAATGGTTTTTCAAAACAAACTGACACCGAACTGTATGATTCATTCGCAAGTTTTTTCATAACAGATTTTCATTTTATGGAATTAAAAAGATTTAGTTTTATAAAACCGTGATTGGTCAAAAGCTATTTCCTAACAATGTTTTTTTCTATTGAATGATGATATTATACGGGGAGCAATTATTATGTACGCGTGGTTTTCAAGTTAAGTCTGAATCTTTCCCCGGCAAATGCATAAATTGCACAACAACTAATCAAATGTTAATCACAATGGCATAAATTAATGGTTCAAAATCATTTACGGGGCAAATGAATATTTATAATATTTTATAATGATCGATATACCTAAGTAGTAGGTTTTGTTTGAAGTCAATTTGATTCAGTTTTTATTATTTCTAAAGTCCATATTGTTAATAACTGTTTTAAATAAACAAAAATTAAATTTACTGTTATATTTATAAAATTATGTTATATGTCAAAATATTAATTAAGTCCCAACCTAGGCTATGTTTTTGCCGAAAAAGTGATTGACTTTAGAACAGTTGTTTTTACTTATAAACCTTTTAAAATCATGATAAAGAAATTCGGGTATTGTGCACATCTTTCCTCTATTGTGCATGAGGAAACAAATGTTTTCCGTAAAAGAAATAACACTAAAAGTAGGCACATTTCAAACTGCCGCTTAAATCTTGGGATCCTCAATCGCCATTTCTCTTAGTATCTTAACAGCCTTAGGATTTCGCCCTTGTCGTTAAAGAATGGCTACACTCATGCAGATGTAGGGTACAATCCGTCAGGCTAGGTTTATTTATTTGGGGAGGGCGCATCGGATAAATTAAAACAAAGTATAATTTACGCTTACAGAAGTAAAATAAAACAACACTGCCTTTTCCTATTTTAATATAGGCTAGCTCATTGTTTCTAGTGAAACATTATGATAATTTCTGCAAATAAAACTTTTTTATCAGCTAGTTATCATAGCGACATTTTGTCTTTTTTTCAGTATCGCACACACAAACACCTCAAACACCACCCAATCCTGAATACAGCGCCCTTAGCGATAGTGAATCAAGCCCCTCTAGCACGTTCAACAAAACACGATATGATATAGCGATTTATCGCCTATTTACTTTAAAAATATGATAACATAGCCGCCATTTTGAACTTTTATTGAAACAGTAAGCATGTCCGTGCCGGCGACGTCACGGTTATGCTCGCTTTTTTGATTAAAGTTCATATTTTGACAAAAAATATGCGATAAATTGCTATATCATATCGTATATGATACGATATGATATAGCTATATCATATCGTATATGATACGATATGATATAGCAATCGTGTTTGGTTGCACATGCTAGAGGGGCAGGTTAAGTAACGATATAGCCAGTTCTGACTTGACGAATAGTAGTCCTACACACATGCGTCGTTCAATTGTTTTAATGGCTCTCGTAAGTGTAAGGGTCCTTGTGTAGGGCCGTTTACCATTTCTAATGGGACATCTGTCGTGTATCCTAGACTTAATAATATGATGTTGATGTACAGGCGCAAAATTAAATAATTTCGCTTGTAGGAGAATCTTGTTAGATAACTAAATATGTGACTGTCTCAAACCTCTCTAATATTAAAGGCTGTTGCGCATTGTATTATGGTTGGATTATTGATTTCTGAAAGGGGATCATGAATTTTATTTTTTAACGTTTAGTAATGTATTGCCGCTAGTTTCTATTCATACCTTTTTAAATTAGAAAAAGACGCTTTTGATTTGGCCTACAGACATGGAAAATCATCCCAATGGATCACATTACCGAATGAAAACGTGTGTTAAAGCATTATGTTAGTACTGTTCAGTGCTTGACTCGGTAACAAACATCGAAACTTTATAAATACAGTAAAATAGAGCCAAAACAAGTTTATTTTGTTTTCTATTAGAACAGAGTCAACATTTCTAAAGCTATGACCATCTATAGCGATGTCGAAACATCCTTAAGTATTAAACCAGTAGATTCCCTGTCCATCCCTCCCTTAGACTGTTGAACAATCAATCACAGTACGTAGCACCCGTGATTACCATAAACTCCTCGTTTAACCAGGACCCAGCGCTTCTTCTATGCTTTATCGATCCCACCAATTTCGCGCGTCTATACAGGGTGACTAGTAAATATGAAAATGGTGATAGCATGGTCAAACTTGCAACAAATGCAGTAAATAAGAAAATCCGAACAATATATTGTAATTTATCATAATAGTTGCATTATTATTTTAGCCTTGTTTTTGTAACTGAACAAAATGTATCTATTTTAGATAAACAGAAAAAAATATTCATCAATTACTCTGCCACGGTACGAACAACCCATTTACTTGCAATAATAAAGTAAGTAAATGGTTCCCGTAACCCGATAACCCGCTCTTTTTATAGGTTTCGAATCTGTAATTACTGGTGTTTTTATCTATATAGCAAACCTTTACGTGGATCATGGTTGTAAATACATTTTGAAAGTCATTGATCTAACTAAGTACAAAGCTAATGCAGTCACACAATTCACTAGTCACCCTGTATATCAAAAAACCGTCCCTTTTCATTGAAACTTGCGATAGCCATGTCGTGGGCCCAAGATTTGGAAAGGTTTTATCTAGTCTCCCTTTTTTCTTTTAAAGTTTCTCATCCTCGAATCAATGTCGCACCCCAAACTTCGAAACGGGCATCGGTAAATTTCAATTTACTACGTTTTTATGCCTGTCTCTTCGTATTCATGTCAGTTAGAGCTGGGAGGGTCTAAATACTTACTTTTCTCCAAGTTATAAGGCCTAACCATGAACTCTTATTACATAGTAGTAACCCGGAACTTAGCAGTGATTATTTACATCAAACTCGCTACAAAAAAAAAACAATGTTAAAGTAATAGTTATATAGTGGTGAGGAGATTAAAGTTATTTTACACTTGTATTCGACAATCCTAACTAAACTTAACTTTAGGTGGCAATTAAATACCTAAATTAAAGTTGTACGCGTTGAGAACGAAAATCAATGTGATCGATCGATTTAAGTAGGTACTTATTCTATCCCCAAATTTAAGGGTTATTATAATTTTACATAAAATATTTTTTTTAAGTAGTTTGGTCTTCAAGATGTGTATAAAAGCCTTTTTAAGGAGAATCAGTACCTTGACCCTAAACCTGCTCGGCATTTGAAAATTAATTTCAACTAGACCCATCATCAAAATTACCACAATGTAATCAAATTCCTTGGATGCCTTAATCTATCTATTCTCAGACACATGCCAAATTAATTACTTATACAAAATGCATGCAAGTAATTTTAATAAGATGCCATAAACATGTCAACAATATAGAGTTCTATAAATAATTGAAGGGAAGCCATGGCGTCTCCGGGTCTGTTCTATGAGATGCAACACTCACATTTAACGAGGTTTCTAACCGTGGGGTTCTTAACTACCCCTGTGCCAACTTAATGACTTGTAGTTACAACGTTAGTTAGGACGTGGGATCTCCCAACTACGAGTTCATTAGTTACAATATTTTGTTGGAATTATCCTATTAAACGCAAATATGATTTGGTAAAACAAAGCGGATAAAGTCTAAACTGTGTATGTTACTGCAAAATAATCTAGTCTTGCAATCATGTCAATTCAACATAGACATGGGATTCTATTTTTTATTTTAAAATGACTTAAACGAACCTTGGTGCGATAAATTCCTTCCTTGCTAATTAGAGAATACGTCATTTTGTTTCAGAGTGACCCCTCGTCGACTTTTAAACTAAAAATTTACAAGTTCGATCATAATCTGATAGCGATCGCTATTTGAACAAGTACCTAATTTCCTATGTACGTATACAATATAAATTTAATGGGTACGAACCAAACACGCGACCGCAATATAAACGGATACAAAAGGCTTACTCTATGCTGGTCGGGGTGCTGTAATAACAACATGTCTAAATAAAATATCTCAGATCAAAATACTTAGATGATATCAAATTGGTAGCTGACATTATACTTGTAATTTAGAAACCTTTGTCAGTGTTTTGCTAACTTAAATACAATATTGCGTTTTATTCTTTACAAATAAACTTTATTTAAAATTTTAAGTTCGTACGTGAAACAATTTAAATCAACGTTTGGGTTTGTGTAGCATTTATATTTAAACAAATATGCCGGTACTTTTACTATTGTAAATCTCAATGTAATAAAATAAGATCTATTTTGCATTCAATTATTTACAATACGCGCTACACAAAGTGAACCTTCTGTTTTCTTTCGTACTTTGAGACAGAACTTCGAAATGACGCAACTGAGCCGAAACCGAACGCAGAGACGTAAATTACAGCTCAACAGGCCGTTCCGGCCTTTAACGATTTCGGTTCTAACTTAAATTCGGAAGCGTGAAAGAAAATTAATTAGTCACACGAGGCGTACGACAGAGGCAAGGTGTGCAAGCGCTGAAATGGAACATCAATCGAAATTTTCATATATATATGCCTTCGTCTTAACCATCAAAAGCAACAGAAACCTCTTTTTGATATTTTTTTGCGTTTCAAGTCAATATTGTTCAAAAATATTTTTCTACAGCATTTGCTATGACCAGAATTTTATGAACACAGAAGCAAATAATAATCAATCAATAATTTATCTTACTAAAAAGTCGTAGCATTGCCGTAGCACGTCTCATCAGGTTCTAAGAAAGAAGAATAATTCAAACTGTTTATTTACACGTAGTATCGTTCTCTTGACGACAAGCTCGTAGCAGTCAGGCCCGTCGTAGCATTAGGCACGGCGTACATGCGAATAGCGTCGTCGTCCGTGTAAGCCCTGCAATCCTATTACTGTTATTAATCCGAGCGTAATGTGCGAGATATATGATGGAGGCTCAGAACAGAACGATGACTTACCCTGGATACCAAGTCAAGCGGGAACGTTACGTTGAATCCACCTGTCAATAGTATTAATTGTATTTCAGTAAGCACGTCGGGTTTCACATTTATTATACATTTCTATTATTCTTTGTCAATATTTTATTACGTTTCGCGAATCCTAAGCTGAATTTAACTATCGAAGTGGTTTGTAATGATTTTATATCCACATTTAAATAAATTTTATCGTACACCTTTTTAAAGCTTATCTTTTTAAAACGAGATACTTCAAATACCACATTTTATTTATACGGACGGTTTTATGCAATCAAAATAAATGCAAGCCAACAAAAGTAAATATTTAATCAAGTAACGAACGCTACGCCAGCAATTTTGGCAGATGGAAACGCCCGAGCTCGGATCCCACTTTTATGGAGAGATTAGGCAGAGATTCCCCCGACGGCAAGAAATGATTCGACCGGCCATAAAGTATTGTAAGAAGCGGCGTAATTGAAACGGTGTCGCGTGACAATAAAGTAGTGAGTGCTGAGGGCGCGGGCGTCATCAATAAAGGCCATACGTTAAGGCAGGCCTGTTCATTACGGACCGGGCTCAGCGCCTCCACATTCCCATTACAGGGGAGTTAGGAGACGCGCGCAGCGATAAATACCAGCGAAGGAGACTTGCTTTATTTCTTGCGCACAATTTCATTTACATCAGAGGTGCTGAGCCGACTCTCCTCGGAGAGTCGTATGAAAGTCGCGAACAGATTCATGCAAAACAAGTTACGAGCGACGGGACCACGTGCCGCAGACCTTAATCTAGTCGGTAGTGGTCTGACAAGGCACCGCCGCCGGCGCCTGGCTCAACCTACTTAATTACTACTAATTGCTACAGCTTATACCTACATGTACGTGCCCCGTAAACTTTCTCACCGAGTATTACGAGTATTAATTCCGAATGTCACCTGAATTTGTCTTGGACATAAAATTTTGTTGTTTTAATTACCGCAGAATACGTTACGTAGCGCTGTATTGATTTTCTTGACGCTGAGAACTATCTCATAAATATTGTATGTGATATCACGAAAATATTAAACAAAACTTTTGAGAACTAAAATATAATTGTTTATTTATAGGTACCTAAGCGAAAATGTAATCATGTTATCGTAAATGAAAGTAATTGGTTCTTGTACTGCATAAAATGGTCTTAAAACTATTCTCATCTAACATTTACGAGATAAAAGATAAAGATAACACATTTTAGAAGCATCTTATTTCGCAAATTACCACTTAAAATGTGTAGACGCCATTACAAAAGTCTACTCCAATACCCTAATGCAAATTGCACTCATATGCTCCATTCAAATACATCGTATCCAATTTTATTTGGGTTTTCTAGCTCGCCTTCGGATTCGTACACGAAAACACTTTTATAGGACGTCGCTCCATTTTACATTAATATACAAATTTTACTATGCGTTTGAAATTGTTAAATGTTTGTCCCAAAGGTAATTTTTAAGTTCTTCTGTCAAAAAACCTTTTTAGTTCAAGGTAAAAGCTTACCTATCCCCATACAATATTGCTTTTATAGAAACCTCAACTACTTACTACTACTACTAACTTTTTAGTGTCAACCGAGATAAAGCTGTGTATTTTTATCATACTATTTAAATCAAATTGTATCAGCAATACACAACTAAATAAAAAAACAAACACACACACACACACACAAAAGATTGAAATAAAAATGCAGAGGTTGCAATAAAATATAAAGCACTGCATTGAGAGTACACCGTGTGTACTTATTTCCAACGCGCTATAAAACCAAGAACAATAACAAGATCGTCTTGCCTTGATTAAAAAACAATATCTTTTTATGTTAAACTTTATTTATTATTAATTAAGTAATTGTACAGACTAGTGACGGCCGGCACACTTTGGCCAATTTCAAGTTGATTTTTTCGCGTAGTTCGGTTCGAATAGTCCTTTTAAACGTGATAGGCATTAGCCAAGCGACTCCAAGTTAATCCTGTTTGCTTACAATTGCAAACTGCCCCTAATGCCTGTGAGTATCTGCCAATGCACTGTTCGCTTTGTTTAGTTCTTCTAATTGGCCTTTTTATAGGACTTGCGGCAGTTTCGGCTATTAACCGGATTCTACTGCGCTAGATTTAATCTCGATACAATTGCCTCTTTATTAGCTAATTCAGTTGTATAAATATTTAGACCCGAAATTGGGAACATTGTTTTCAAAATGAGCAAAATTAAAAACATTCTTTTCATTTAGATAAAAGGTTTGTTTTTTTAACTAAAAGCCAAGATTTCTTGGTGTTTGCTGTTTATTTCCTACTTAAAAGCTTTTAGATTGTTTTGTAATAAAGGGAGAACAGAATCTATTAAGGATTATTGTACTCGTACTATATTGATCTTTTTTGCGTGAATGAAGTTTAATATTATATATCAAATTCCATGATCTATGAAGTTAGTGCCATTTATGTCACATTTTAATGCTCACAAACTCCGCGATAAAAACACTTGTGTTATCGAATTATTAGTTATTTGCCTGTTTTGAGAGAATGTATTAAATATACACATACACAGCAAACCATCTCCAGACATTGGATTACTAATACCCTTCGACATAGCAAAATTGTTGCAAGAAAAATAATTCCCGTTACGGCAGCGATATTCGAACCAGTAAGGCGTGTAATATAAACGTCTTGATGCCTTCAAGTCGCGTTTTCCATCGACCACGATCGATTTCACAGAAATAGCCCGTAGCGGTAGACAGGCTTCCTTTAATAGAGGTGTAAGTAACCTACGGTTAAATCTCCGGTAGGCGACCGTAGTCAACGATTCGGTCTACGGTTAGCTACGGCGTAGTAAACCATCTACGCCGTAATCCATCTAAAACAATATTAATCAAACCAAATTTCATAAAAATGTTAAATACAGTCATATTGTTGACTTTTATTGTAAATATTTCAAAAAAGCTTCACTCTAAAAGAATATTTTTAAAACGTATTTTACTACCGTTAATTTTAACTGTTACTAAAGGTGGTTCATTATTATTTTAGGCTTTAAGTGTGTTACTATCACAAAGCTATTTAAATTATGTATTTTATTTTATTTATTTAAGGAACACAAACAGTGCAATGTACAATCTTTCCTTAATATCTAAAAACATTTTGTTTAGTTCTAGAACATACACAAATAATATGTGTCCACAACACTAGCCAAAAATAATAATACCATACATGCAAATTTACTTACAAAGCAAAATTACATTAAAGAAACTTAAATTTATAACTTATTTAAATATTTACTACATAAAACTCTATTAATTTATGTTTTACTTATATACCTACTTATAACTTACGTAATTTATTTATTCAAATTTACATTTGTGCAAATTGGTCTTGAACTGGTGCTGCTGGTTTATCGCAAAATATGTCTAAGCTGTTAAAATTCTTCGTGTTCAAATAGTTAAACGTACCACTTATGTATGTGGTAATTTATCATAAAATATTTTATACATGAGCATCACTGTTTAAGTTTTCGCCAACTAATTATATCGTAAGTAATCATTAGTTTTTTTCCTAATCTGTTACCAAAACTACCAACCTTACCGTAACAAATGCCGTAGTGAATTCCGATTTTGTAGCTTACGGTAGATTTACAGCACTACTCTCGAATGAATGCAGTCGCGCCGCTATGTGCACTCGCCTTAATATTTAATACCTAACTAACATTCGTATGACGCCGTCCCATGTGCCGTA
This sequence comes from Anania fuscalis, assembly GCA_950371115.1. Taxonomy (NCBI): domain Eukaryota; kingdom Metazoa; phylum Arthropoda; class Insecta; order Lepidoptera; family Crambidae; genus Anania; species Anania fuscalis. The sequence goes on from OX493330.1 coordinate 16,369,709, forward strand.
CCGATATTAAATTTAAACGTGACATATAACGGTTTCCTCAAGTGCGCGGTTCAATACGTGTGCTATTAGCGTCAAACAGAGCCTCGTGGGCATGCATTTTTAATGCAACTGATACTTTGTATTATAGGCAAACGTGGGTTTAATTGTTTTCCATTAACGAGTAGGACAAATAATTATTTACAGTATTTTATGGATAATAATAAATATGTTGCGATGTTGTTTTATTTTATAGATGCATTAAAATTATCCTGTCTGAAATAAGATATTATGATATAAGTAACTATTGTCACCATACATCTTTTAGATCATTACGAGAGTGAAATAGTTTATGGTCAATACAAATTGGCTTGGCATAAGCGAAATATAAAAAAAAAAACATATAGGATGTCTCTAGAATATTTTAAATTGTGAACTTTGAAAATCGTTTCCTGATTTATAGGAATAGCGATATCATCCAGCGTATGGATTCGTCTAAAATTGTAATATTGCCAGCCCTAGTGGCAGGTACGACGCCGACGAGTCGATCGCTTATATTATCTGATTTGAATTTCGCGCATTACGACCATCCCAGCCCAGCCCCGCACCGCCCTCAGTAAACACTCCAACACTTTAAGTAACTCTGCTGAAATTCGACGGAAAACGACGACTCCCGCTTATCTTATTTCTTCAAACAACAGTTACGTAAATATGGAAAGAGTTCCCGGGGTGCGCGAGTATTTCATTATCCGTGACCTGTTGAGCGTAAGATTTGTGACTCATCTCCTTCACGTAACGTCGTACTCGCAATACGATTTTTTTCGTTTAGCTTATCAAATTTTCGTACGTGCACGCGCTTTCGTTGATAGCGAAGGCTTTATCGAAATCTATCTTCGAGTAAATAGGCCAGAATTTAATAAAGTCGACGTTGTCTCGCGACATTGCGAATTTGGATAACCGTTTAGCAAATCCATTGCGTTACGGGGAGCATAAAATTTGTCGATGTTACGTTGGGATTTTTTATCTGTACGTATTTGTAAAGCGCTCGGTAGCCTCCGGTTCGACACTTGGGCTTCCGTTTAGCGGCAATCAGGCCCAGGCTGCGACGCTCTGTCAATACAGAGGCGAGAGGTTTCCCTGATAAACTTATCTAGCCCCCCTCCCTCCCGTAACCCTTCCCTGTCGTCTGCGTTTATCTCGCACGTATGTCGCAGCCACACTCTCCCACCGCTTACTCTCAAACACGACGCGTGCATTACGACTTTTTAGATCGACACGTTGAAAAACTCTTAGAAATATTTTTATTCTCTATCATCTAATAGATGACGTTCAGCCTTAGAACATGCGTTGGTACTTTTTGTAAAAGTTGTAACTTTACAGCTCTATAATATCTCAACGTCCTCACTCCCGTCCATGGCTCCAATTTATATTCATATAAAACAAGTTGAGATATTTTATTCTTTTATAAAGTTGTCTATTTGGCCGTCTGCCCATAGTCCGCCGCAGGAATTTCAAGGAAACAGAAATTCCACTACAAGGAAACAAACGCAAAATCTTATAAAATGCAGTTAACGTCAACACACATGCGGACTAGTTCAGTGAGCATGCACTCTTGCGAAGTTGCTTTATTTTCCTACATCGCGCCAAGCAAGGAATCTGGAATAAGGTCCGCTAACGCCACACTTTTAAACTCTTGAAAATCTTAGTACATAGCCAATGTAACTCACTGCGGATACCTCAACTATATATTTTGTAGCGTTAACAACATTTAATTTAAGCGTCTTTGTTCAAAAGGTCCCCGTCCGGCCGGCCTGGCAGTAACTCATCGGCACCCGCAATATTATACAGGCTGTACCTTCCGAAATTAATAAATTCGACCCGGCTGTATCTATTTAAACGCATCGGCTTTACTCGTAATACTCCGCCATTTTATTCCACCTTTCTTATTTCGACACTTTTTTATGTTAGCTCTAAGGACCGTAAAGGTGGATTAAAAAAACATCAACCAACCCCCAATTGCGCCAAGCAAGTATAATTCGAAAACACCCTTAGATAAAAATAAGTACCTAAATAATGCTTGAATAATGTTTCTGTTTTAAACGAAGTGATTTATTCCACGTGTTTCAAAGTGCCTACAAAATCAATGCTCTTAAAAGGTAGGCACAAATCTTCGCCTTCAAATTTATTGACATTACTGTTTTACCTTAAAAGGTTTTCACTCAAAATCAATCGAGCGAAAATTTAATGACTGCTTTCAGATTCGTATTAATTCACCTTTACGTACGAATGTTCAGCGAAGTGGTGGAGCATAAAACGCTGTGTTTTCTCGCGAAACAATTAAATTCTTCATACATCGATGGGATTAGAGGGCGAGCTCGGTCGGGCTAGAGGCGCGAGGCGGTAAGCCGCCGAGCACTGGAGCACATCTCGAGTCCGCTCGGCTGAGCGTCTTGGCGCGGTATCGAATACTTCTCGATCGCTCCGATCGATATATCGGCGAGGGCGCGCCTACCTAGCTGGGGCTAAATACAATTTACCTTTGTTATTTTTCGTGTCATTAAACTGCGTCGCGATCTCGAACGCTCGATCGGGATTGCGAACTCCGATGCGAATTGTTTGTGAGCTTTTGTTTCCCACTCCGCTCGCCAGCGACGCGACATCAATTAACGTCGGATCCCCGCCGACTGAATTTTCTTCATGGCCCGTATTATTTGTAGGTAGGTAGAGAATGAAATCATTTTCCACTGTCGAACAATGCTTAGAATGGATTTTGTTTTCACGTTTCCAGCGAAACAGTGGAACTTTCGAGAGAGACAGTAACGGGTGTTTTAACGAATTTCGGTGTCGCACTATCTTAGTTTTAAAGCCGGCGGGCATTTATTCTGGCATGTCCCCTCGGTTGCGTGTTGCCGAACAAATGGAGGGTGGCCACGGCACTAGCGGCCGCTGGCGTAGGCGCTGCTTCATTTGTAAAGCTTTATCGGACCTGACAAATGGCGACACTCACTATTTTTATGTCGCGGACGATCGAAGAATACCGTCCATGCTACATAACGATTTAGCTTCGATCCGCATTGTGAAAGTTTTGCACACTGTAACTTTCGACGTACGAAGTTTACGAAACGTATCCACCTTTCCTAAAACTTTCAGTTCCTTATTTTGGTCTTAAAGACGAACGGTTTCTGTATTATGGAGACTCATAACCCCAACTTATTTTGCATGTTGATTATTCAGTCTTATCTCGGCATAAAACTTGGTGGAAAGACACTCAACGCCGTAAAGCCCCGCACTCACTTCGCGGCGTTAATGCAAAAGCACGTAGTTCCATGTCGGCGCAGAAAGTTGTGCAAAGTGCACAAAGTACGCGAACGCCGTGGCAAAGCCTTCATTTGTCGGCTCGTGACGGCCCGTGACAAATGTGGACGAGCCGCGCACCGCGTCGAGGACACGCCGCGATTATGCACAGCTATGAAAAATGTCACTGCAAACTTCACTCCCGCGTTCCAAACGATTCATTACCAACTTTTAAGCGCGTATTACTTAACATCTTCAATCCCAAACAAGAGCGAAAGTAAATTCAAAGCGATCTATCCACCGACTTTAATTTAAGCCTACGTACTTTTCTGTAACGATGCTACTTGGTAGCGAAAATCCTATTGCTAGAGGTTTGGGTTAGCGTAGATTGGGTAATTTATACTTGCCTCCCGCCCTCCCCCCTGCCGGGCGGAGATACGAGTACCGAACGAAGCCATACTCGCCGTTAAAATTACTTAATAGATCGATTAAGCGTACGTTTGTAATTACTTTGTAGATTAATCTACTTAAACAAACACTTTTAAAAGGCAAAAGGAATCAGACAAATGTTCATGTAACTTTACGATTTGAAAACAAAACGAGATACGACATAATGTCTCTAATAATTACTTGGCTGCTCGTGAAATTTGTCCGGTTGTATAATAAATATTTAATGATAAGCTCCTTGACTTGGTAAAGCAAATTAAAATTCAATTTGTGCCTCGAACCGTGAAGCATAACGGATTGTCAACCGATTTCGTCACCCCCTTTCTTCCATAATTTCTTGACTTACTCGATCTCGAGAAGGCAGGAGTATTTGTTCAATCCCGGTGACTTATTAGAATTGAAGTGAATAGCGCAATTTAATCTTAACATCGAGAATTATCTTTGTTTCTTTATCAAGCTATTAGCGACCTTCAAGACAAATATCTGGGGAGTTAGCGACTACATGTAGCGCTTTCTGAGGCAAAGCGGATTGATGTGTAAAGTCACATTGTCTTTGAACTAGTAGAGTGATAAACACATTGCTTTCGCGTTACTTACTCATTATTATTCTCTTCGTGTCAATATAACAAGAAACAGTTGTTCATTAAACAAACTCTGGTGCGTCGAGCTCAAAACGGGTCGGCCTTTTTAATATTTTGCGCAGCCTTCTAAATCATACTAAAAGCTTTTACACATTATATATAAAATAATGCATAAAAGCTGTAAGCATGTCACTGTATAAACCTTGTTTCAAAAAGGATAAATGATAAAAAGCAATATTGGTGCAAATTAAAGTTAATGTATATATTTATCCTCGATAGCCTTTGCCGTGACACGGCAAATGACGCTTGACGGCTACTTTTTCCTAGCCGTGGGTCGGCAAGCGTCGCGCCAGAAGTTTAGTGACCGGTGTGTTAACATGTTTTATTTTGATAACATGTATCGTTTTTTGTTACAGGTGGAATGCAAAAAAGCACAGCCTAAAGAAGTTATGCTCCCAGCGAATTTGGCGAAGACGAGAGCCGCCGGACGCGGCGCGTACGGTGAGTTGCTAGGAACCGCCGTGGCGGCCGGCGCCGGCAACGTCCGGTACGCCCCGTACCCTGTCCATGCGCCGCAGCTGCTGGTCGCGGGCGCGGGCGCAGGCGCAGGGGGCGCCCACGCCGCCTACCGGCGCGCCCTCGCCGCCCTGCGCCCCGCGCCCAGGGCCCCGCGCCCTGCCCTCGCCCCGCTCGCCATCCCACCCCTCGCCTACTCCGTCTCAGAACTCCTCGGCGCACACGCACTCGACATCTCCACCCTCTACTCCCCACTCACCCACACCTCGATCCCGACGCCTCTGCCACTCTGATCCGCGATCCTCTTTCAGCAACATCCACACCACCCCTTCTAAGCCTACTCAGTAGGACATCAGTGCATTCCTATATATGCTAACTCTTCTCCTCTCCATTCCTACACTTTCTCTTACATTCCTCCTATCCTACAGATATGACAATACTAGAGCGTACCTTAAAGCAACTGATAATATCCAAAGTGTCTTATTTTTAGTAATTGCCATTAGACAATCAGTTAGTTTTTCGAAAGTTTACGAACATATTAGAAATGCCATAGTAACTATCAGTTTTATGAGATGATTTACATAAATTTCATATTGTTGATGAGAAGTAGATACAAATCTGGAACAATTTTAAGTAGGGCTGATAGAAAGCAATATTTTTCTACCAGGTCGTAGGTGCTTAATTCGATTTAACGAATAGATAGAAAAAATAGTGCAGAGCCTGGAGTTGTTTTGATTTCGAGTAGAGTTAAATGAAATACAAATAAGAGCCATATTAGCTCTGCTGATTCTTGCCAGTTTTCTATCCATCCATGTTTAAACTAAACCGTTTAGCGAGCAGAGTCTAGTTATGTCATTGATTGCGGACGATTGGTGAAATTACTCAAAACTATTTTCATAAACTGAACTTTTATATTCCTTAGCTTTTTACCATGATAGTTTTACAGTTTGATGTCGGCTTTTCAAAAAATGTTTTCAATGGATGAAAAGAGGTACCTATTATCTTTGGATGTTATATGAGTTTTGTGAGAAATTTAGACAATGTTATTTATATTTTAATTTATTACAACTGTATTGTAAGATATTTGAACTTAGTCTAGGTACTTAATTATTTGCGTTAATATGTGTGTTCTTAGTCAATTTAATTATAAGTTAAAATATTTATTTCTATCCTTACTCTTTACATATTTAATTATTTATTTATAATTATTATGCATTGCCAAATTAGGACCAAATATTTTGTGTTCACTATTAGTTATATTTAGTTTTGTATCTTCTGATACTTCATTATTAACTGGTACTGTTGTATTAACAGTAAGATTATCATCCAAGTTTGTATTCAAACGTAGCTCTCGTAAACTAATAGAATTAATTGTATTAACTTATTAAGTAGGATTTTCGGTAGAGTTTAGAGTAATAAATATCATTTCTAAAATATTAAAAAACGTCTGTTTGTTTAACATGTTTAGCTTTAGACTAACAATGTGTAGAATAGATTAACATTTCAAGTATATTACGCGACATCGATTTTGATGAGCGAGCACTAACAAACCCCATCAAGTAAAGAATATAGAAACTGTTTGGTGTTAGACACTTAGAATGTTGAATGCTCTATATAAATGTAAACTAAGTATATATTATAATACTTCACCATATATTTATCAGTATTTGTGTAAGGTAAACTTTTCTCGCCAAGCAAAATAGTGTCTCACGGCACATTATTCCAAGTATTTATCTTAAATGTAAAAGAAACACACATATTTAAATGTAAGGTGTAAGGATCGATCGATTTATGTAAATGTTTTTACATTTCTAGATTTCATGTGGTCATTGGGTGCTCTTCCTGACGGTAAGTTTATTCACATTTTTTAAAAATCACATCATTTATTCAGCTCTTCTTGCATCTACGATCATTGCACGTTCTGCAACTGACGTCTGAACGTTGTCTGTTTAAGTGTTAACTGGGGGTACTGTGGCGGATCAAGGCATAAATGAGAACTTCGAACTTACTTAATTGTTACTCAGTGTTTGTTCATTTAATTAACGGATATTGGTGTGTCGCGCTGTAGGTGCGTCCATCTGTCGAATGATGGATCGCGTGGCCTGACAGATACACTATTTTGATTGGCAATAATATGATAAACGATCCGGTGTAGTAATCATATCAGCCGATGTGGATGTCCGGCCATCATTCATTTTACATTTTACAACGGCCTCCACGCTGTTAACGAAACCGATAGTACAAAAAACTTTTTATATCAAACCTTAAAAGTGTAATGTACTATTCGTTTCTTTGTATTGTTATAGAGTAGATTGATTTGTTTGGTAATTTAGTTTGTTATGAAAACACGGTAGGTATCTCTTGTTTGAAGCCGTCCCAGTCCACTTAGACTATGCTACATTAAACGATGTTTACTAAATATCATGCGCTGGACATTATCCAAAACGATGTCGTACCGAACGTGTACTATATTTGCCTACCTTGTCTGTGACGCCTCTATTTTAGAATCAGGCCACCAGGACACTTGATACATAGCAGAAGTTTATCGGTCGACCAATCGGTACCAGCGCATATTTTATATTTTACTTATAACTAACCAAAAGCATGCTAACTGTTTTGACCTACGCTTCTCGTCTCCGCTTAAGTTAGTTTAAGTTAATAAATCTTATGTTTTGTTAAACAGGTTTTCCCGCAGCGTACGCCGCCTACGCGGCAGGACGTAGCTATTCGGGCTATCCTAGCTTCGGGCTGCCGTACCCAGCAGGTAATCCCCTGGCGAGCTTGCACCACCAACTCTCCGGCAATCACTACCACCACCTGGCGACACTCCTGCCTTACCACCCCCTCGAGCTCAGCGGGGTTTACAATGTACACGCCATGCATCTGTGAACTCGTGTAGGCGACAATGCATTCCACTAACGCTACCCGCTAACCCTCTATCGGCACCGAATCGCTTACTACTGACATGCTACTCATTTACAAACTTAACGCATACGCTAATTCTCGTCTACCCTCGTGACTACGTCCTAACTTCCCATTCTGACTAACTCGTCCCATAACAAAAGTTCGTGTGAACTCACTAACAACTTTACTAACAAGTTAACACGTCTAACAATGACTGAACCATCTAGATAAATCTGCCACGCCGTCAATTACAAAACGTCCATGTTTTGAGAAGTGCTACTTATTGTTTATCTCCAGAATTTTGTCGAGACAATCCAGCCAATTGCGAGCGCCTCGCTCTATGTTTACAGACGATTCGCCCTAACGATTCTCAAATGTTACGCGTCAGGCAAACACTCCAGCGCAAATACCGCCCCCCTCTCCTTCGCCGCTATTGCGCCATCCCGCTCCTCATTAACAGAGAAAGCTTTTAAAAGAGATTTAAACAGATTCAAACAAAAGTATAGAAAAAGTGACGTCCTTTTTGTGGTGACTTCTATGTAAATCTCGGGACGAAAGAAAAAAAGGAATTTTCACTAATTAAAAGAAGTCCACCGGAGGCTCTGGCCGATCTCGTCGAATGAGACTAGAATGTTAATTTTTGAGAGGCCTTTATTATTCTATCGGGGTTAGTTTGTTGCGCACTCTGGTGAAAAACTAACCTTCGAGGGATAGGCGTTGGGGGGTGGGGCGCGGGGCGCGGGCGGCGGCGCAGCTGCACAAATACTCTTCTCGTTATTTGTCCACACTCGGTGTTTGAGCCGCCTCCGCTCCACCATAATTACGCCACTAAGCTTTGGCTTTCCACTTTTTGTGGCCGGGGCGCACGCCGCACAAATTTTTCGGTCGAACATAGACGGAATCTAAAATCACCATTCGAAATTCCTTATTGAGCGAACAAGACGTACCTACCTAAAGTACCATATTTTTCGCCGTTTAGCGAATACGATTGATGTTATCATAACGGAGCGGTGACCGACTTTGGTCAAGTTTTTCTTTCGTATTAGTCGCACAAATCGTTCCGCGTTAATTACTTTTCAGCTAGCGTTTTGCGGCACGCGAGTCAGACGTTTCTAACATTCACAAAAAGTCCCCGATTGTGTGCGGTCGTTCAATTGTAAATATAATTGAACAATGGAGCGGCCCAGTAATTACACAGGTGTTCGAACGAGCAGTTTGAATTAATGGCATTATCGAACGCAAGTCAGCCGTTCCCGCCGCCCACACGAGGAATCGCAGCTCCGACTGAAAGATAACACGCGTGCACGGTACATTACGTCGCCTAACGAAGCTCGGCGCGCTTCTTCTACTATCGCACTTTAAAGTTCTTACTTCGGCCAAGCCTTTAATTCTGACACTGGTAAAGTGACGCAATTCAACATGTGAATTTACCGCTCACGAAAATCTGCTTCCTAGCCGGCGGTTAGGTAAAACACCGCAGCGAGCGTGCGTGTGTGCGTCGCCGCAATTAATGTCTGCCTATTTCACCCATTTAGCATTCCTCGGCCGGCGCCGCTACCAGCTTATTGGTAACATCATCTACATCACCGATATCTAGCTAGCCTGCCATAAATTAAAGCGTTTATGGATCCGGTTGCGACTGGTTAATTGAATTTCACAGTGTGAATAGTAATATGAAAGATCCGTGTGCAGCAATAGGAGACACCACGCGCTTTTAATTTCATTTTATTACGGAGAACGCGGTCGTCCTTTGATGCAGCAGATGCGATGACAAAGTGCAGCGATGCCGGGCCACAACTTCGTCCCGGGCCTTTAATATGGAGTAGTCTCCTCGAACTTAGGAAACGACTGCGCGTTCTGTCGGAGGAAGACAGTTTTCGAACGTATATAAACAACTTTGTTAGTTTCTAATGGTACGGAATTAATGTTAAATAATACGAGACCGTACGCTCTTATGGTGCTTTAGCACGTTTTTATTGCGGAATTTCTTTTCGGGGAATACGGAAATGTTGGCGTCTCGGCGTGAGTCGGCCGCAAGGGCGCACTTTGCACATAGTTTGCGGCACGCCTCGCATAAGTTTAGAAATTTTTCCACTTAACTATGATCAGTCAAGCGAGAACGAACGAGATGCTTGTGAATTGCAATAAATTATAGTTATAAATAACTATGTGAGCTAAGGCAGTAGTAGGTCAGAGATTATGTCAGTAATCAATTTAGACTTAGACCGAATAGATTGCTCTGTTATAGCGTAAACTTAGCGTGTATACTTTATCTTCTTCCTCTTTACTCTATATTAGATTAAATCATGATATTCGTCGAAAAGGTAGAAGTAGTGTTTTGATAGCGGCAGTATTATCGGCTAGTTTTCCTCTACATAGCATGCTATAGTAGAGTAGCGTTTGGATTTCAATAGGCATAGGTGAGGCCGAACACAACGATATGATTTATGGGCTTGCATTAAAATGGATGAGATTTGCTTTAAAACCTATTGATTTTTTCCACTATTCACCATTTAGTAATAAAAGTGCCGTAAAATGTTTGTGAATTGAAATAAAAGCTTACAGTTTTGAATACGTAACTTTTGCTATCAAATCGGTACATTTTAAAAATTCGATATCATTTTTAAATAGAAAACGCAAACAAGGAAACCTGTTGCAAATGGACTATCATTTGTCCGTCTGAAACATTAGTGAAAGTATTTTATCAAAATGTTCTCTTAAAAATCATTAACTGTGCAGTTTTTAATAGGTTACAGAAGTTATGCAATTTCTGCCAATTTCGGGTTCGTATAAAACTTTTCGAATTTCGCTTATAGCTAAAAGTTTGCAAGTTTGATATGTACGTAACCTTATCCGTCTTTACATCCCATGCGAGTATAACAAAATTCTTTGAACCTCACTTCGTAATAATAAATTGACAACGACAAATTTCTTTGAAGCTTTGTATTGTGATAAAAATACTTGCGCTTATGTCTTTCATTGAAAACTGTACTTTGGTACATTAAATAAGGTAAATTAAAAGATGTTACTTGGGTACCTGCTCGATACTCAGTGTTTTGATTACTTCAATGCTGAAACAGAAAGTCTTCATAATATTCATAATATTCGAATATTTTATTCGATGTTTCATAACGTTGCCTTTAAATTTGATTCTTAAAGAAGCTGCAGTGCCGCAACTATAGTGCAGTAAACGCTTATCTTTATTTTTCTGGTTTTTATCTTAAGACTCAGTTACGTGATTGATTCTGACAAAGAAGCATTATATTGATTTTGCTTACAAGTTAAGATTACAACTAGGCATGCATTCATTAACATGTTATTGAAATATATATCAATTGATCCTAAAACATGTTGTATTTATGCTTCCCGTTAGTTATTACACATTACATCATAAGTTGTGTTCGGCTGTATTTTAGTACATTTTAATCTAAGCAAATAATACATTAATGGATATCAAATTAGGTAGTTAAGACTTTTAGATGATTAGACATTAATTTCAAATTACTAAGTTTAGAGGATGAGTACCTACCTACTAACAAACACTTAGATCTTTATTTGCGTAGTCGATCATAATATTAAACTTAGAGCATTAGTTTAGATTGTTGATTTCTTGTTTATTCATTGTAATGATGAAAATAAACACTATATATACATCGAGCTTGAAAAGTGTTATTTTAATACTTAATTAAATATTCGCTATAATTATAAAATAATTAATTTCTAATTTCGAAGTTATTTGTCTATTATATTTTATATTTACACTGCTTAAATAATAATGTTATTGATATATTTATCGTTGTTGTTATATATTTTTGGATACAACTATTTTATGCTACCTTCTTCGTGTTATTGTTAATATAAAGCGATTCAGTAATAAACTTATCGGAGGCGAAATAGAGAGATGTCCTCTCATGCGTTTTGATTAAGGAATTGTTGGCATTTATAGCAATAAATCCATTGCTTCGTCACAACACCTCGCAATAAATTATTTGTCAAAATTAAGGTATTTTATCAAAATTATTACGTAAATAAGTTATACATTCGAACATTAATCGCTATGTGTGCGACCGTCCTTATCGCCATCCTCTAAACTAGTCATACAAGTAAGCTTGAAGTATTATATCGCATAACGTAAGTTACATTAACGTGTGGCAACCAGTATAATATACGTGTGTTAAGGTTAAACCCAACTTGTATAACTATCGTCATTAAAATAATACCGTGAACGCTAATGCGGGATTCGTAATTTGTGATCAAACTTAAAGGTTGGGCATTCGAATTGACTTTCCCCTATTACGTGATCCATTGCGTGCTCAGATATACTAATACCAAATGAATTATTCAGTAAATAACACCATGTTCTTGATACAATTTTGATGCTCAAATCAATAGTTAGAACCGCACGGAATGACCCCCATTCCTGCATCGTGTCTGTGCGTGATACCTACACGACCGGGGCTCGGCTTAATACGAAAACATAGTAAACCAGTCTATCATTCTGTATCTATGCGTGCAAACAATTTTAAATAGCCCGAAAACAGTAAACAGGAAACAATCAATTCCAAGTTTCCCCATAAAGATTCGACGAGTGGAGCTCCGAGCGATATTCTCCCTTTTTTCACTATCCTTCGCCGTAATTATATATGATTTTATTTTGTTTTTTTCCTTGAATGTTAATTTTTTAATGAGTTCGGTTTCGCTTGTTGTCACGTGCGCGGAGTCGAGTCGCACCCGCAGCTGTTTCGGGGTTTGTAGTTTTTTTTATTTTGTTGCTGCAGGTGTAGTGGGAGTAATACCTGCGGAAAGTCGTCTCTTGGTCGGGGCGGAGTACGTAGGAGCGGGCGTGCTGGGGCAGAGCTCGTAGGCCGCCGCAGCCAGCCACGCACCACTTTACCAAATAAACCCCGGACACATCCCGTTACGGCTCCCGAAATTACTTACGAACACAAATAAATCTTTTCTCAAGCGAACAACTCTTTGGTATTACGACTCCCACCTCGCTCTCCCTCTCGGATCTTACACAAGGAATGCAATGTCGCAAAATCAGTTGCCGTAGCCCGAATTCGCAGATGCGTGTTGCGGTACGCCCGACTAGGTTTGCCCATATAGCCCGATACGAAATTACTTAAATGTATCCAATTTGATTAACTATTCAGAATGATTAAATTGCGGTATCCCTCAGGAAGTAATTCCAATAACATTAGATAACTTAATTTAGGTATCGATCATGCACAAATCACTTTATAAATTACTATGTAACCCATGTGTCAAATTTTTAATGTATTAAGTCTTTATATCTTAAGTCAATAGCATTGTTCTTATCGCTGTTCCGACATATCGTCTTATATCATTAATCATAAGTTAATATTGTGAAGCCGCTATATTTTAAAATAAAGGAAATTGCCGTTGTATAAGCAAAACGTTTATCGTTTATTGTCCAATTGACGTTCAGCAATCGAGGTCGTTCAGGGCCTTACTTATTTACCGTTCGCATATCGATTGCGACCGAAATAAACTGGAAGAGATAGTGTGTTAGGAGCGGGCTAGCGTGCGGTGAAGTTTGTTCGCGTTTCTGGTGTATTTTAACGGTGTTTTTCGTTTTTCTGACTCATCCAACGCGGCCCACACAGCGTGGTGTCCGCGTCGCGCGCCTGCACACCAAGCCGGTAAGCCGCATGGCACGCGACTGGGCTCCCGCTCGCATACACTCAAATGAACAAATATCTTAGGCTTACGGTCGGGAAAGATAAACCACCGACGTAAGCAGTAGAAACTTAGCTTAGGAAAAACTCGATTCTTTTCGTCGTAGCTTAAAACCATGCCATAGATTTAGGGATTTGCGAGCCGTTTTTAGGCCGTATAGTTTCCGTGTTCTTACAAATATTTGGGTAGAAGTAACAATCGAATGTGAGTAGTCCAAGCCGCCGTCGCTCGCGTCCTCTCGCAAGCAGTCGAGGGCGCGGACGACGGCGGTGCCGGGAGGTGCGTGCGACCGCGGCCCGCCCGCCGCTGCATGTCCAACATTCCACACATTCAACACCCGCCCCCAGAATGCAGCGAACTAGACATCCACACAACTATTTTGCATAGTTCCCTCCCACCCGCTTGCACTTTTGAGCCGAACGCTCTCGAATTAACACAAAAAAGCCAACAAATTAGCGCCTTGAAACGAAATTCCTTAAAGAGTCACACGGCCGTCGGTTTGAATCCAAATAATTAGCTGGCGAGGCGGCGAGTGCCCGCGTGTCGCGAACGGTGCCAACTCCATTTGTAATTTAAGATATTTGACCGTTAATTGTGTTAGTAACTGTAACGTTTAGTGCTTGTTGCTTAGGTCAGAGCGCGACCTCGTTCCGTGCTACCTCCACAGCACTTCTTAGACTCTCATGTAAATAGCTCATAGAGTACCTCCATAGTCCGGCAGTCCGCCGATTAGTTCAGAGTGCTGTGTTTGGATGGGTCAGAAATTTTATTTTTCTTTTATTTGTTTTAGATAGTGTTTTGTTTTATGGATGTCCATAGATTTTGACTATAAAACGCTAGACTAGCGAGCTCCATCGCCTATAAATTTTTATTGTAGAATTTCACCGAAATGGAGTGTGTCCACGAGACCATAATGGGCACTATTAGCATACTAATCTCTTCTAGTTAGCATCAGATTGAGTGCACACCCTGCGCAGTGATCGGGTGCGCGTAGTAAGTCCTTTCTCCCTGCATGGAGATCGTCCGTGGTAGACCATAGACAGTGTAATGGCTCTTAAACCTATTGTTCCGCCTATGTTCGGCGAATAATCGTCACTCGCTATATTGCTCCGGCCCGGGACAAGGGATTTACCCACCGGCGTACTGTGTACATAGCAATATTATGTTAACGTGCTTACACAAAAAGTCTGTGATACCAAGAAAGAGTGCAGGCTGCTGACAGTACGAAGAATCGTCTACTACAAAATAGGGCGAGTAACTTCTCTTTTGAACATTCTAAAGTTTGATCTGTATCTGTAATCAAGAATTAGAATAGCGTAGGTAATAATGTGTGTAACGTATTGAAGAAGTTTCATGATGTAAAAAAGTCAAGTAGAAAAAAAAACATAGTTTAAAAAAATCAAAGTATTTTAGTAAAATGTAGCCAAAGCAGGTAAAAATTATAGACACTAGAATAGACTAAGGATTAAGTAAAAGAGAGAGAAAAAATGTGTAGATACTATCTGGTCGTTAGGAAAAGTCTATTAGAGAAACTTCTGAATAGCCTATCTAGATTTAGACAAAAAGTCGGGCGTTTTTACTATTATTGTATTTTAGTGAAGCTTCAAGATTAGCTTTAGGGATCAGTTGGAAAGCGAAAAGATTTCAAAGTGCTTTGTAAACGTAGGTAGAGACAAGCCAATAGAAAAGGTGGTAAAAAAATACTTTGTGATTGGTGGTGCAAACTCTTTTAGAGCGGTATTATTACTGTTTAGTTTTTAAGATTTATTATTACCTAGAATAGTGTTTTTAATGTAATTTAATCAATTTGTGCCTTAGAAAAATACGTAATTGTAATAGAGTCGAGTCAAAGTGTTATCAAAAATTTTATCGCAATATAGAATAGTCAGATTTCTGTTTTTTGACATAGAATAGTGATAATGTTAAACTGTAGTAAATTGAGTAGAAGTAAGTGGAATTAATCCGCAACTATAATTTGACTACATGGGTAGAACTGTTTTAATTGAAAAATTAGTAATTCGTAGCGAGATAATTTTGGATTTTCATTAAAATTGTGTGTTGTGGACGGAGGTTCAAGTTTCTTTGCTTTTTTTAATGTCGCTTTACATGTGCCGTCCATGGCTGAACCACGGCGGGCCGGGCGGTATAAACATCTTATTGGTTGAGGCAGTGGCCCGCAATAAGAGGTACACTCTGGGGAACAACCGAGATTTAAAGAAAGGACGGCTGCTTCTTTGAATTACCAACCGTCGCGTGCGTGACGGCCGTGACGGCTCCAGCTAGCATAGAAATTCGATTAATTTGCAATTGAGATAAGTCCCAGCGGCTAAACGATCGAAAACCTGTAAAAGCGTATCATCTTCGCGGCGAGTTATTGATGGCACCTATTAAATATACGTTTTCGGTGGTACGAGACGTGTGTGGAAGCCGGGATATCCAGTAAACGCTGAAATAAAACATTTCAATCGCGCCAAGTGGGAAATGAAGTATTAGGATCTGGGTTGTGAGGGATGGCCGCGCCCAACTTTTATATATGCGAGTGTTTTCGCCGCGAACTTTGCTAATGGGTGCTCGTAACCTGCCATATAGTTCACGTTTTTACATAATCTAACTTTCCATATCCACATCAAACTAGGTAAACTTTAAATTAAATCTAGGAACAAACTGCCGACAATTACGAAGTCCTAAAAAAGCAATCAAACACTCGTAGGTACTTACCTAGTGCTTTACAAATTGATTTCGAAATCCTTTTTCGCTCTTGATAGTTAGGCCTATGAATTCCACTCTTAGTTTTATGCTCTCATTTCAACAAAAACACTAACTTTTCGCGTTTTATTTCCGTAAAATACCGACAAATTTCCGTTCCAACTCCTATTTCTCATGTAACACTAAAACACCCACCCGCACATACCTTGCGAAAATTCCGGGGCCCGATTTTCGAAGTGGAGTTGAACATTGTTATACATAAAAAGGCCCGCGTAATATACTAGCTCGAAGGGCGAGACTTACGCGACTACGCCCCGTGAATATTTCGTTCGACCGTCATCCTACTTCAGAAGAAGAATTATTAAGTTTCCCGAACTTCGCAATTATGAAAGTTCCAATAGCTCTCGTAAGACGGCCTCTGAATTTATAGATGAATGTGTGCTCGCTATGAAAGGTGAGACACGCCGCCAGAATTACGACCACGTGCAACCAGTCGTCCACAAAGGTTAAACCGACTTGTAAAATTTACGACGTTATGACACAGCATGTAACTTTAACGTGCACGAACCTATAAAAAGACACGATAATGCCTAGTAAATAATGTCACGTTTAAAATAGTTATTATTTGAAACAAATGATGTTTGTTCACAATGTTGTTAACGTAATAACGTGAATAATTTAGGTACGTACGTTTTAAGCGTTCAACTCGCATGGCTACTAGACACGCGAGCTCACTTTCTGCTTAGATGACTCAATTTTCTGGCTCCTTTGCCGTGCAAAGCTTGAAGTAACTTGAACTATTACACGCACAAATTAAATTTGGAGCATATGTTAACATCAGGGCTTAAACTGCGCTCGGAGAGTTAATGTCTGGGGCAGATATGACCGGTGTTGATAACTCGCCCGCGCCGCGAGCCGTTAACTCAATTGTTTAAGTCGTAAATTATTTGAGGTCAGGAACACGCCTCGCACAACTAAGTTGGGCCTGGCTGTGACTTTGTTAGCTGTGAACCGGCTTGTGAAGTATGATTGAAGCGCCGCCCGATGTTTATAACCACTTGTCCGAGCGATGCTGTGTAACCGTTCGCAGTTTATCACTACACTATATAAACATTATTTGCAATGCTCCCAACAAAATCTCAATTTAAAACGACTCAACATTTTATTGTAAACCGAAAAATAAGATTAAAGCTCCGCAAATTAACATTGTAAATTACTGGGAATGTCGAATGTAAATTACGAACACAGATAAACATCAAAATGGAGCTAATAAAACCTCAAACCCATATTTTGTTGATTTGTATCGTCAATAATTTCATTTCACATTATTTAATAGCTGCAAATAATGCTTACTTGCGGTATTCGCACTAATGGGTAAAGAATGAGCTCCGCCCGATCGGACACGGTAACGATCGCGAGACGCGTCCACACCATCACTTAAATTCTTATTTATTACACGGCGACCCTCAAATAAATAGCCTCTCACATCCAAAGTAATGTTATTAAAATGTGTCAGCATTTTAGCGCTCGAGCGGGCGCAGGCGCGCGCGAGCACGCGGCGCGAACGCTCGCGGCGCCATCTATCATCCATCCTCCATTACTTATATTGTACTTTTTTCGCAAAGTCACTGGCAGGCCGGTAATCACCTGGTGCGACCGCGGACCACCATTTTTCACACTAAGTCATAACTCGCGCATCTGACAAAAATAAAATTTGTCTTACAAGCCAATAGGGGTGATGGTGACACTATGAGCAAGCAGAAAAGTAGGCAGGAATATTAATCTGTTCTTTGTTGGGTGAGACTTTTTATGTGTGCCACTTAAAGTGTGGGATTAGGCGGGAAGATGATTTTTCGCGGAGTTAATGTGTGCGAGGTGTAGTGCGTACGCGTGGGCGGCGCGGTCGCGTCTTGACGCGGCGACGTGCAGCGTATGCTAATGCCCTTCCCTATTCAATAAGCAGACCGCCGCGTGCCAGCGAGAACTCACGTCGGATAATTTACTGGATATTTTGTAAAAGTTTTTTCGCCCTCTGTGATTTATACCCGCGAAACTTCGAGCTCTCTTTTTCATTTGAATGCACGTGACATACGTGATATTTTTTTTGTTCCGACATAATCTTAGTCCGTGGAGTCTTCGCTGTCCTCATTCGTCAGCACGGCATCTGTCTCCAACGGCTAAATTATTCATGCATTTACGCGCTTCAACTTTATCCGCTCTAGAGAACTTTAATATTGAGTTGGTATTACATCGATAGTCACTTTACCGCTCTGTATGCTAAATTCGGGATAGATGAGGTGGCGCGGTCGCGAGTTTTTGAATTTAAAAGTGTCGATGGTTCAGTCATGGATGTATGTATGTATGTGTGCTGTCACTAACGAGTGTGCGTGCCACTCGTGTCGGTGGAGCGAATGCGAACCGTGTGTATGTTTGCAGTTGACCTGACCAACGGGCAACTCACACCGAACAACAACACACCGCTGCTCGCGCAGGCGCTCTCAGGTGAGGCCGCCATCATCAGCTCATCACTATCATCACCGTCATAATCATCACCCATCAAACCTTTAACAGTTTTAAGAACTAATACGGTATCTGTCGCTTTATGTGCTCTGCTGATTAACCTTGATGTGTCTATATACGTACAATATTTTATGCCGATAAGCTCCGTAGTCTAAAGTATGCACTAGCGTTTCATTGTGTACCGCAACCTGATTAATGTTTGCTTTTCAAAAGGCAATCGCATTTTTATTCGTATTCAAAACGGATATCATAGCTCTTTGCGTTCCATTCTACTCACTACAGAGAAACTCAAAGGAGAGTAATGGTTTCATACACTAGTTCATAGATGTATGAGTACTTACACTACACAGATTAAAACAAGCACACAAAAAGATTTTTGCAAATTTATTTATGTTTGATTTTTTTTTCAGATATCAATTGCATTGATGAATATTTAATGGATTTTTTTATTGAAATTTCAAAACTGATTTTATATTTATCTTAACTACCTATTTATTTTTATATTAACTGATATTTATCTTCAAATTTCAAAACATTAATGTATTTAATTTCAAATTATCTAAAAAGCAATTACAAAGAAACATAGTCATAAATTGAAATACCCAGCAAAACGAATCACAATATAAATCTAACTATAACACGGCCTCAAGCAACCGCTCAAGGTTTTACAAGTTAAAGAATCACCTGGCAACCCTGGCTATAAAGCTGCATACTGACTGACCACTCCCCTGTACATGTCCACAGTGATGAACAACTACCAAGCAGCCGCAGCCGGCTTCGGGCCCCCCGCGTCGCCGCACGCAGCCGGAGGCAGGGCCGGATTCCCCGCAGCGAGCTCGCCGGGGCCCGCGCTCGATGTGTACGGCTCCGCTGCGGACAGCGTCGGCTACGTGCAAGCGGCCAGCCCCCAGCCCTCAGGATTCCCCGCGATCGCAGTCAGCCGCGCGCCCCTCAATTACACCCCAGTGAGTTTCTGGATTTTTCGTTTTGACGATCTGATGGTGTCAAGATAGATAATATCTGTATATAGATAATAGAAGTATACTCTTTATTGAAAACCATATAAAGAAATTACAGTTGATTGTAGGCGTTATTATTAGCGGTAATTCTACTTGACCGGTTCGATTCCTTTAGGTTAATTTGGAAGACGAAAACGAGAAATTGGCTCGAACCTTTGTATGCTGGGAGACGCCCCTGACAGAATACTTGATCTGGTACATCTTAAAATAGGATGATATACCTTACTTTCAGACTATGATATTGGTGTGTTGCATATTTATACACATATTTATTAAAATTTATTTATATCTTAATCGAGTTGTTACTTTTTTAGTAAATCTTTAAGAAACTTCTTACAATTGCTCAGTGTAACATGCAACTTTTGCTTTTCTGGACTAATAGCTTGATGTTCATGCATATCTTAGAAACGGCTTTCCATAATTCTTAATCAGCTCACGTCAGTCCACTGCTAGACATAGGACTCCCAATACGTTAACAATTGAGTCAGTTCCTCGGCTAATCTTTTCAATCCACTGCGCTGCCAGGATCTTGCGTATATTATCGATCCACATTATGGGAGGGCGCCTTACGCTGCACTTACCGAGCTGTGGTTTTCAATCAAGAATGCGTCAACGCCATCCGTAATCGGTCAGAGTAGGCTAATCGACCCTTATCAAAAAGATTAGCTATAAAATCTATATGCAACGTATGTAGGTATCTCAAAATTGTTGCTCGTCTAGACAATATCCTGTTTTGTAAGCACACACACAAGTGTGTGACCTTTTAAGTTTGGTATCCAAAAAGGGATAGAGATATTTATATCTCTTGGTAAATATAAGATCTAAATTACAGTCAAAGGAGGCCCCGACGGTATATTTCAACATTTCTTTACAAAACTAAAAACGAAAATATAAACAAGGATAACATAGCATAGAAAAGCCTACCCAGAAGTATGCATCTTTTCAAAGAATACGCAAAACGTACGGCGCTTGAAATTTTTCTCATAATAAAACTTTTTAAAGGATTTGAAATTATTTCGTCCGGGCTGTGCAGTGTACATACTTATGAATTCCTACTAAAACGTAATTTTATAAAGGTACCCTAAACAAGCAAATGTACAGTTTTATGAGATTTTTAATTTTCAAGAAATGCCATTTACCATCTTATCGCAGGATAAAATAGGAAATCGTATCTCGCCAAATGAATATAAGAAAAGTTTCATTACTTATTTTATTTCGTGATGAATGGGATAAAGTTATTAACTTTTGATTCTAACTTTTTTCATTTATTACGTCATGTTCAAAATGGGTATTCCAGTAAGGCCCAAATGAAGGCAATTCCCAAAATTGTCCTTGTTCGAGAACTTTCAACTGTCACGGAATTTGAATTAATGTTTGTTCTGTTTTGTTTTTCTTTGGGGCTTTTGATTCGTGATTCAAGATGTTAGAATTCATTTTTAAGGCTGCGTCCCATTGATGCGCTGAGAGGACCGTAACCGCATAAACCTTGAGAATATTTCAAAGATAAACGGGTCTTCGGTTAATCTTTAAAATGATCCGGACCAATGTTCCTTGGTCAGCTTTACTGACACAATAACTTCTTCCAAGATTAACACCACTTTACTATGGCTATATGTATGACTATTCGACTTAAATAAATTTAATATAGTCTCCATATGCATGATTTAGGTAAAAATGCTCGTGCTTCTCACACGAAACCGCAACCACCTGACTTTGTAGCCTGAAGGGCGGAATACTAAGACAAAGGTAAAGTCCACTTTTTATTTTAATTATAATAAAAGTCGTCATTCACACAAAACATACTTACTTACATATAAAGTTTAATAGTCAAAAAAACCAACCGACGCTCCGCTAGTCTAATAGAAACGCAGCCTTAAATATTCCCGCGTACATTATAAAGTCCACTGTAATATTCTGTAGGAAGATGCAAATTTCACATGTCCCCGACGTATTTAATGCTCTCAAGCTGGCCGGGTAAAAATTTCATTAGCAGTTACTCATAAAAGGATAAAGCAGAAGTGGGTTGGCCCAGTCGATCGCCAACTCCGGGCACCGCAGACGTAATTAGCAGACGACGACACTAAAATTTTAGCGAGACGGTCCAATCTCATTACGGAACCGATCTTCCTTGTCGCTCTTAAAGCGTAATCACCATAAGTTAGCGAGCGAGTGAGGCGTGAGAGATGCGATTATAAAGTGTTCCGAAATATGAGGCGCGCGGCGCAATCTACGCGGTGCACTGCTTGTAATGGCTTTTTAAAACTGCGACCGTGCTCCATAACTGCTTCCTTAGACGCCATCAGTCTTCATTGCTTGTCGGCGCTCTCGCTGAGATCTTAACTCCTCACGTCCTTGTATCTCGAAGACATTTTTCATACTGTACTCGAAAGCTCACTTAATTTTTATAGTGGCGAAACACGCTGCTGCTATTTTGAAACATGGACGGTGACCACATACTGGGGCGGTTTGTCTTTTCTTGTGTTGGTGGTACAGCCCCTCGGATATGCGGGTTATTACTGACACTTTTACTGAATGTTGGACTTATGGCATAAAACAAAAATGGCGGTCGCTAACCTTGAGGTCCACATAACAATAATTGATTTACAACTCGACCGGAGCATTAACGGATCGGTTCGATTGTTTTCCAGAGCGTAAACCGAGTCTCGGCAACACTAAGCCACCCTTCCGTTTCAGGCGCGTCATATATCAAACGGGATATTAACCCAATCGTCCGTAATCGCTTGGGCAAAACAAATACGTCGCTAATGAGAGAATGAACGGGCCAGTCGGCCTGCCCAGCGCATGTGGCTCCCGGGTGTAAAACGGTCTTATTAGGTAACGGGAATACCCCCACGGGCAATAACACTAAATCAAGGAGTACAAGCGGTGTAATTACCGTTGCCGGGCGGTCGCGCGTTGCTCTAACTCATCCACTCCCTGTTTTTATTTTGTCGGCCACCGAGCCGGCTACCGCTCTATCGACTGCGAACACCAAACTTACTACCTTTAAATCTGCCCCCGGAGAGGTTAATGTTCCACTGAACGCTTTATACCCCTATTCAATTATAAACCGCCAACTCGATTAAGTTATTCAATTTTATTCACAACTTTCCTCTCGTTTCTATCGATCCGATGTTTTGCATTTTAGAATCATTAATGTTTTCTCTCTCTTATTTCCAGGGACCCCTGATTCCTGCGGCTTTTACCAACGGTTATCATTGAAAGTGTTATAGCACAAATATTTTACGTAAGTATAATTTTTTTATGTGCACTTTCGTCCCACTCTATTAAAATGTCGTTACGGTGAACATAGCGCAATAAAAACGCCGGCGTGTGTAATCGTTGCCGCCGCAGAAATGAACACTGAAAATTAACACAAATGTTTTTTTAAACGCTCTCATAAGAATTACACTGGGTCTCAAAATTTAATGGTTAACTAGTTGCCGGTTCAAAGTAATAATTAAAGCAACGAACGCAATACAGATAAAAATTAATGCCAATTCGCCACGCCCGTTGATTGTTATTTTCACACATTCAATAACGATAAACGTAAATGTTGGATAATTTCATATTGGCTTAATGTCATTTACATATTGAACGAAATTTGGTAATAAATAGTTTATTAGTAATTACTAAAAATAAAAATGCGCAATGTTTAACATAGATTTGCGATGTGACCATCGGCTTTCGCACAGAAAAAGTTTGACATGTCTGTTCTTATATAGCATATAACCTAAATGTTGCTAACGTTGAATTAATTGTGCAAAGGTGGCGAGCGGTGTGGCGGCGCGTAGTCACCCGAGCGCAGCCGGCCGCCAGCCCGACCCCGCATGAGCCCGCCACCCCCGCGCCGCAACGGCGCCCGCGCAGCCACGCGCCGCGTCGGACGCACGACCGTCCGAACTCGCGGCGACTCAATCTCGCACCCCTCCAACCACTATCATCCTCCTACAACTCCTACACCCATCTCCTCCTCCCTCCCACCCCTTATCCTCACCATCTACTCAACCCCACACGAGGAAACCTCGTCTATTGTAAATAACGATAATCTACTTTTTGTCGTGTGAACGAGAGATAGTCTATCGATTGAACAGGTATTTTTTCAAACTTTTCTCGCTTTCGACTGTACCGTAGATGTGTTGTCAGAGTAATAAACGATTTAAACTACAAAAAAATACATTTCATAATTATATAAAGTTGCATCTAGACGATTTTATTGCAGGGAAGTATATCTTAAAATATTTTATTATTCATAGTTAAATTACAGTATAAGGTGTAACTACGTGTCCTCGACGCGCGCGGGACTTGTGTTTCAGTAGATGATCTGTGAATTTCCTTTGGATTCTGTTCCCAGCCGAGCGCGTTTGCATTATTGTATTTAATCGCAAGCTTTGGAGTATAGTAGGAGGTGGTTAGTGTGAGCGACTGAGAGTGGTCGCGACTCGCGACTCGCGTTTGCAATGCTTGTCATTTTCGTGTCCGCGTGTAGATATAAGTAGTCGGCAGCGGCGCGGGCCGGTCGGCCGGCCCCGCTAGCGCGTTTAAGACATGCGACTGCGACTGCGACGGCTGGACACCGGAGACAATAACGGTGCGCGACTTTGCGTCCGCGCGCCTCCTCGCTCGTCCACCAACACATATTTAATTCTATCTATTTTTAATATTAATGTCAAATATTAACATAATTATTATACTATTATATATTATGCATATTTTACCTATGAATGTAATTATTTTCGCCTAATTCGAATTGTATAAAATCACCTCTTTGAACGGCTGTTCTGTTTCAGTAGCGAACAAGTTTCTCGATTACTTCCGTATAAGACTATGTTAGTTACAAGTATACATACTTCTAATATTATGTATTATGATATAAATTTTTATCCTAAGGATAATATGATCATATTTACGATTCATAAGGACGTTT
This sequence comes from Anania fuscalis, assembly GCA_950371115.1. NCBI lineage: Eukaryota > Metazoa > Arthropoda > Insecta > Lepidoptera > Crambidae > Anania > Anania fuscalis. Next base: position 16,394,302 of record OX493330.1, read on the forward strand.
GGAAAGCTAAGTCGGAACATTTCAGAATATCTCTCATCGCGTTAAGATAATAATTCGTTTCTATCTTGTACCTTTGGAAGTAGGTATTGTAATTATAATAAATAACAATTTTGTGCATTACGTAATAATATTTCATTATTTCTTACGATTGTATTTACCGTAATTTAAGACCACTGTTAAAAAATTATGACACTCCACGTAATATGCGGAGTCACACCGTAATTAGTTGTATTTAAAATTTTAATCAAAATAATAATTCTAACAGTAAATTTTCGTACAGACGGTTCTAGTTACACAACACAAATATTTCAATAAAATAATGACAGGGATATTAAAAAAATACAGCCAAAGGCGCAGGTTTGAGGTAATAGAATAAAATATGAAGTCAATTCATTAATCATATTCGTTAGGACATTTTTATCGACCACTTTGTCTAGTTTGCAGCAGTTAGGGAGACCCGCGGGCGCCGTAGCGGCCCGTAGCTGCTACGCGGTACGCCGGCACTACGCCGGCTACGGCCGCGCTAGGAGCGCTACGAGCGACATGCGCTCGCGCCGCTCGCTACACACATGCACTCGGTTGCATTCATTCGTTATTTACTATTATTATTACTCATTACCTACATCAATTAAACATTAATATTATAAATCTAGGTATTAAATTTTAGGTAATAATAATAAACAATCTTTTAAATGCTATTATTATATAAATACGTTATAAATATAAATGTTTCCTGTTACAAAAAAAAATATTGAAAATGATACGAAATAAATCAATATTCTTTTTAAAGGTAATTTATTACTTATGAGTATGTAGTTAATTGAATAATGGAGTGTTAGATGGAGTGCGCTCGTCGCCGGGCGGCGCGCTCGCTTCGCGTTTTTTGTTCGTTCGTGCCGAGTTCGTTCGCTGAGATGACGTCACGTGTGGCCGCGCGCCGAGCGCCGAGCCGAGCGCCGAGCGCCGCGCCGCGCACACCGCACGAGACGCGACCGCGATTATGTTGTTAAACGTTAGCTAGGAAATTGATAATGAAATCGAAAGGTGTGAAGTCTATAGGACGGTCGGATATCGATATCATACCTAACAAATTAACGTAATTATTTGTTTTATATTTACGGTGTTATAGGTATTTAAGACATTTTTTCTTAGAATATTTAATTATTACGATGAGATGTTATAATTGTTAGGCCTGGGCCGGCGGCGGGGGGGCGCCCCTCGCCGCCGTCGGCCGTCTCATTCACTGTCACATCCTCACTATAATTATATTTTCTTACCGACCTTTTTAATGTAGGAGAAGCGCACACGGCCGCTTGTCCCCGTGCGAGTAAGTACAAACATACTAACAAACATATAGTGAGAGAGGTACGTTTCGCCGCGTTCGTGAGAAGCCATCGGTTCGCCGCGATCGAGACGGTACAATGACAATTATTGTATATACATAGTTAGCCGCATGTGTAAAAAGACGTGTAGGTAAGCGCCAGCTGGCGTATCTGTATGCGCGACCGATGTTACCGTCCGTCTGTCAAACCGTCAATTAAGCTGACAGCAAACCGATCTACAGCGACATCTGTATACGCTCGCTTTTTTAAAGACCTGGTACCCGATAACCTAACACCAAAGAGTTTTTCGTATACATTAGAAAATAGCATGGCAATTTCGAAATGTTTCGTGGTATAACATCAATAATTTTTAGTATATTTTCGGAGGATTTCGGAAAATGCCAAATACTAGAACGTTGATTGTAAATTGTAAGAATACTTCTTAGGCCAAAGACAGGTCATTTAAAAAGGCAGTGTGTAATCGGTCTTAGTTTGGCGCTGTTAGTCGAAACCATCTGATCGATATTAGATTCATTCGAGCTGCAATCAGGACTAGCTTGACGAATATTAGTTTCATTGTTGTTGTTATAGTTTGTTATACAATTTGTGAGGTTGTTTTTTTAGTGTCACCCTTTAGAGCTTCTATTCGCGGACTATAACATTTTGGAACAGCATTTTGTAATAAGAATTTTTGGTAATTACGAAATTTTTCTAGAACTTATTAAAAATGTATTAGATAGAATAGATAAAAACATTACGATCGAAAGATTTATCAATAAACATCTGAAATAAACATAAATTATAGTCCGTGAGATATAAGCCATTCCATCGCGGTGCGGTTTGGTCATGGTCGTCGACTGGCCCACAGCCCCAGTGACTCCGCCACGCGATCACCGTGACCGTCACACCGTACTCTCGCTTTTTACGCGTTAGTTTACTTCAGTCACCATTTTAGAGATGTGTTCTATATCAGAATAAAGACTACGTAATGATAAGCGAGATCTCAAATTTATTTTAAAAAATTCGTTAATTGTGATCCTAATATTGCGACTTATCGTATATATATAATAAAATTAAAAAGATAATTTATTCTATTTTGTATAACGACATTCTATGTTATTTTACACTCGAACTACTTTAAATTGTTATTAACGATAATAATTAATTTTAATCTAATAACGTGACAGACTGGTAAAGTTCGTAGAGTCGCTGTGGCGGCCATAGATCAGTAGCTTTGCATATTCGGCGATGGCCAACTTAATGTTTCAAGGACCAAAGGTATACTTATTCGCGTAGAACCGGACGCGCATTGGCTCCGCACGAACCGACCCCAGCCGATCGGTTGTTTCATTGCAGCATCAGAGCGTGTCTATGAGTAGAGCTATGAGAATTTTCGAACGGGCATGGCGGCCGCGGCACCGCCGCCCGCGCCGCGCCGGAGGGGCTGCGCCCGCGCCGCCGCCCGGCACTACCCCGCCCCGCCCCGCCCCGCCCCACTGACACCCGCGCAACGCCGCCCGCTTGGTTTCGTTCTCGCGGTTACTTCTCGATTGCGTGCTTCGCGTGCTGACTGATTTTCTATAGCAATAAAAATCAATTACCTAAGATTTTACATTTAAATAAATTTGGATTTATATACGTTCGAATTTGGTGTCATGTACATTTAAAATATTAGAGAAAGAAGTAACGATAGGCGAACGATCCGCGACGCGTCCCGTCGCGGCTTCGGCGCATTATTTTCGTCATTTCTTCGTGTATAATATGTTACATGAATCTGTATACAATATGGATATAAATCGTAATGATGAATAAATTAGTTTTTACGGCATCTCTTTATTAAAATAATGATAATATCAAAACGTTTTGTAAAAAGCGGTGGGATGTTCGCCGCCCCGATACTGTGCACCCGTGCACTTTCTTATTGGAATATTACATTATATAACGTACATAATACTATGAGATATATAATCATACAGCCTTTCGGGGCGCGCGTGTATGGCGATGTATGTATACACATTGTGCAATGTACATATACCTATTATAATACAATGATTTAAGACAAGGTTCACATCGTGCCGTGTGTATGTGGTAATAAATATAATATGGACATTGTTCAAACAATAACCGGTTGTTTTATTTATTTATCCAAAAACATCAACCCTTAAAATATAATGCAGGCTCAAATATATTGGTATAAAAATACATTTCAACTTTACCTATTTTTAAATTTCGCTGAAAAATAATCCTTAATACAACAGATATATTAACAAATAAATTCGTTATACCAATATGTGTCGATCCATTCATACTCAATAATGAAAAGAAACATGCTGAAATATATTTATTCTTGGAAATTTGGCTTGAAAAGACAATTATATTTTATTACTAGGAAATTGAGGAAATTCCAATTACTCCTATCGAAACAATATTTCGCAAATATAACGTTATATAATTTAATATTATATAACATTCACTTGCAAACACGGTGAATGTTAAATGAAAATATCATAATATGAATTACCTGCTTCGGAAAGCCTTCAATCAATCATTGTCAATTACTGATAAAAATGTTGACATACTTCCAATATGGTTTGAGATTGATGCACTCTAGACCTAAATAATATAAATAAATATAGTTTTTATAACCTAGACCAATTATATGGTTTATAAACTTTTTATATCGCAAATATTCGAGGCCTATGATTATGGTTTTATGTCTAACTGCAATGCCAATTTTTAACCAAGAGCGAGAAGATATAGCTCAACTACTAAGTAGGTAGTAGTTGATTGACAAGTTGCAAGTAAGTAGGCTGTCTTACGTCTATCTACTGAGATAGCCGTATTGCGTCACATTACATGAGTAAGCAACGAGAGTCATTTTATATGGACTATTTCTCTGCTAAGTTAAGTAGCCGGCCAAGTCGCGTAGTGTGAAAGCGCTTTAACACCGGGTTCCTATATTGTACTATGCGTAAGTGTACATCAGCAACTGATTGTATTGTTGTCAAAAGTAACGAGCCGTTATAGTCGTTCCTATAAAATTTGACGAAGCGTCATTCATAGGAACGCTTTTGAGAATGTCTAGTTGACAATTCCTACCATCCGTTAGCAAAACCAACCGTTTCTCGGATATAGGAACCGGGATTAAGTCAGTTCGGCTGTCTTGCTATTGATCTCGAGTAAATAGATGTTTCATGCAAGTTTATTGATTTCTTCATGATCGACAATCAGTCAAGTTGAATAGCCACCGTTAGAGCTGAATTATTGCGTATGCTGTCTCCGAAACACTGATATTAATAAATTGACATTTAATAAGTTTAGTTAATTGACACTAAGTAAGACATAATGGTACAATACTTTGGAGACGATATCTCGTTCTTGGTTGACTTTGGCTGTGGACCTAGCCTTTATGCCCAAAATAACTTGGAGTTTTAACAAGTCAGTTCGAGTGCCACCACAGCAACAGGGCCCATGGTAAGTTTGTAAGTATCTTTTTTAAAACCGTAGATGCAAATTCAATACTCACCGTAAACGCTAATCATTACCTAAGCAGTGTTGTTTTTATAAAATTCTTTATAAATAAGGTTAAGTTAAGTATACAATATCATGGCCAGCCTTAACAATTTTTTGACTGCTATTCAATAATATTTTCAATGTAACAAACTTTCGATTCGAACTAATGAAAAAATATATATTCCGTGAAAAACGATTAGTATCTCATTATTGCAGAAATGCTCTACAAAGACAATAATATTAACAGATCTACGAGAGATAGGAACTCATTGGCTTCATACTTATATTGATTGGAAAATAATATGATCACCCCACTGGCACTCATGGTAAATCAGATTGCTATTACCAAAATTGACAAATAGTTATAAAGATTATAATCATTTACTAAATATCGACATTGTTTGTGTTTGAAATACTACACAGTTTGTTCTTAACTCGCCGACTGTAATCACAAAGTAGAGCCGTAAAGTAAACGGTTAAAGAGCCTAAAAAAGTATCAGAAATTGAAATTCAATTTCAGGACATGTGTTCCTATAGGCAATTCTATTCAGCTAGCCTTTATTCCCTCGCATGCCGCCAGTGAAAGTCGCCTCTACAGCCCTCCTTATACGTTACGTGACTCTATTCTGTAGGAAAGGGACCTCTTTCTAGCAATTTGCCTCGTTTCAGAACGATCCAATCTGTTAAAGTACTGTTACGCTAATAAACTGGCTTAGATTCGCTTGGAAATAAGTGGGCTAGTGGATCAGAGAATGTAAGGTCTAAAATATCGCAGTAAAACTTTTAGTACAAATAATTTTGTTAAATCATGATTATAGCCTAATTATAAAACAAACAGTAGTCATTTGCACGAATCTACTCAAATTTAATTAGGGGCATATATCTAGAATATAAATAGAATCGCATAAATAATAAACTTGCGAATACTGATCGAATAACACGAGGCATTGCATTACCAAAAGAAAAGTAAAACATTCATCATCGTCTTGCCCTATAGACGACCTCCGTAGCCGAGAGGCGAGCACGCCGGACTGTATATGGCGCCGCCATCTCTGAGGTTCCGGGTTCGATCCCCGGTCGGGTCAATGTGGAAAACGAACTTTTCTATATTGTCTCGGGTCTGGGTGTTGTGGTACCATCGTTGTTTCTGATTTCTATAACACAAGTGCTTTAGCTACTTACCTTAGGATCAAAGCAATGTATGTGATGTTGTCCAATATTTATTTATTTATTTATTACAGTCTGCTGGACGTACGCCTAAAGAAGGAGACTCAAGAAACCGTTTACTTAACCTTTCATTGGTTCTAAGAGAGATGGCCAGCCCACTGCCACTTTAGTTTGCTACATAAATGGACTACCTACTTCTATTACTTTGGTCTTCTACTGGATAAACACGTTTAGAGTGTTAAAATTGAGTATAAACGAGTCTAAATTGACGAACTCACACTAACACAATGCCAACAAGAACTAGTGTCTAGGATATAAGAGACTATTATTTCGAAGCCACCTAATTCAAAAACATGATTTTCGGCTAATTTGATTCTGTGCTGACAGTAAAGGAAAAAAGAAAGGAAGCTATTTTATACAAGATGTGACCCAATTAACGCACATGCTCTGAAAGACTTTATGATTTGACATAGATAGGTTATAAACTATCGAAAATTAATAAATTATAAGCAGTACGGTGCAGTTCACAATTTATCGACAATTTTTAATCTTTCACAATAGTTTATAAACTGTCGTTGGTCATAATCATACGGTGACATATACAGTGTATACAAAAGAATGGGACACTCCTTAAAACCAATGTGAATAGCTGCTGATATACAACTTTTCCTATGGATGCAACATTGAAATCATACTTTTTTAGATACGCCATACAATATCATCGAGGTACGCAAGTATGTTATTATAGAGCATCTAAACGATTTTGATATTGCGTCCATAGAAAAACCAACTGCAATTCCGTGGTATAAGGAGTGTCCTATTCTTTTGTAAACACTCTATGGTGATGCTGATGATGATGTCCTCCATTCCTATAGTTCGGCTACGATTGCTACTGGATTCTGGTATATGTATCGCTGTATACTTGATACCTTAATACAATAAGAATCCATATCCTACCCACATACCATATTGTTATCGACTTTCCCCATATAAATAACATTTAAAAACTTGGCGACTCTCAAAAGATTTCAAATTTCCAACGGATCAGCGCTTCGTTTGAAAATATAAGCGACATTTATGGACAGTAAATTCCGCTGACGACCGCTCCAAGCCAGAGAAAATAGAATATTGTGTACCTAAAATAGATATTTTAACATACTATTACCTCCACGGTCCCATTGAGCGGATAAATTGAACCATTCGCACCGCAGACGATTTTATCAATTTCAATACATGATCTGTTCGTCGAATAAGGTATAATCTGATTTCGCGGATCACATTGCCGGTCGTGCGCTAGTCCTGTAGGGATGCCTAATGGGTGCTCGATAATTATCTGTTTAAATCGTAATTCATACATTTATTATAATTTATTAAAAAGTTTATAAATTCTTCTATCTGCCATCTGACAGTCTGACAAAGCTACTTTGAATAATCAAACTTAAATACATTATTTATTATACTCCACATGAAATCCACGTAATTATCACACAAACACTTTTCCCTTTGCTGAATTTGAGCCCGAAAGCTAGGTCAATAGGCCGGAGAACGAGGCACTAAGAAAGATAGTTGAAAGTTGAGGGTATGATTAAATAATTTTTTCTACAACATTCTATTCTCCAGGATGAATAAAACGAAATCCATGTCATAATGTACCATTGAATTAGTAAATTTAATAAGAATATTACATCTAAATAATTAGTACAATATTATTGTTTTGTGCAAACACCATTATGTTATTTTATCAAGTTATAATCACAAAAATATAGCTATAAAGCAGGTACATGTCATATACATATTTAATGTCTTGATATTCGTAGTTCACATTATGATATTGGTTCTGGCCTAGTCCCAAAACAAAGATAATAATATCACATTTAACATCCCTACCCCTACAACCAAAGCAGCTAATCACATATCTTTTTTGTTTCCATCTCCCCAAGTTCTAAATCATATTCCCTTGATTACAAAAACTATCGACTACCCAACAAAAAGCGTCGACATTACACCCATCTCTACAGCGTATATTAAGCGCACTGTGCATTTGGCAGGCGAAATAATCTTTACACGCGAGTGGACGAGGCGGATAATTAAAGCGATTGGCCCGACATAAGTTGCCAACAATAGGTAGCTACGACGGTATTATGCTATAGTAAGTATTGCTAAGGTTGATTGGAATTGAAATCATTAAATCGTTCAGGGTAACGATTGAGTGCCTTTTTCATTTGGTTTAGGGTATGGTAACGATTGAGGATTTACATTTTCTTTTCGATCAAATGCTATAAAGGAAGAATAGGAACAATCCATCTCGTAATCGTGAGTTTCGATTTTTATTTAATTAAATAAGTAAATGGCCAAATTTGAGGAACGATAGAGGTCAAGGAGCGCAGTTACCACAGCAAGATCACATTGTCATGCCATTTAACAATTATTCTCACTTAATTTGGTACAGTCGCCATCAGATATATTGTAGTAGACAAGGTGACCAAATACTTCTGAACAGTTTAAAATGTCAACGTTACACACTGTGGCTTAATCTTTAATATGCACTCGTAAGTGCAATAGATGTCTGATGTCTGACCATGATAAAAACAGTAAGTATTTCTTCAACCTTGTTTGGCTTTGGGAAAAATAACAACTTTTATTTACTAAATGTTTATGGTTGGGCCTAAGTTTCATTATACTGATCAAATTGGTATGATACCTTCTTGGTAATGGCTATTCAAAATGAATTCAAACATAACTCTTCACGTAACTTTCCAAAACGAAATATCATTCACTGAATCCACCAAGTAAAGTGAATTAGGAAGTGACTTCGTACTTCTTTTGCGAACAAAACTGGCATACGCAATCCTTCCAAAGGGATGGTTTAACAAAGTCGATTTTCACATGTTTTCCCTTTATGCTTGTTTACGTTGACAAACAAATGCGGTCACTGAATGCTTCGAAAATATTACTTTCTTGCGTTTTTTTAATCCTGTTTACCCTGCTTCCCAATAGAAGATCCTTTAAATCGTATTCGTCATTTCTGAAAAGCCCTGGCAGATGCATTACTTTTTTTCAGCCGGTTTGTAGCTTCTGTCATCGCATTTTTACCAACCTTTTGTTATGCAATGTGGTCAATACAACTGAGAATATTTTGGATAGGTATCGTTTTTGATCAAGTTGCTCGATCTGGAATTGACCTATTCATTCAATTTTCTGTCAATGGCTTTTTCGGCGCCCTTTTTTATTTCTCTTTCTTTTCTCTCATTTAAACTACTCATATCCCAAAACTATAGGATTTGGAGCGTCCTTTTTTCATTCTTACTATTACCTATATCCCAAAACTTAAATATATACATATACTAATTTATTTGTAAATAAATCTTTTTTTTTAATTAAGAGTGCAATGGCAAGCACAAAAATTATAGAGAAAAAAAAATGATTATATGACCTTAGACACAAAAAAGTCACAAAGATATTATGCTCTTGCAGTTTCATTTGCTGCCGCTCTCAATATGAACACGGACTTATAAAACTTGGCAAATCATCGTCAACCGCTCATTATAACTGCCTTCGAACAGAGGATTCCTCGGGAAGCCGGCCTAAAGTAATTGAGTTGAGACGATACTTAATGTAGACAATTTGTTTGAGGGCCCTTACGTTTCCAGGTGGCGGGTCTATATGCCATAGACAATTAATGTTAGCTAGGCACTGTTAATGGCCACTGTAAAACAAATAAGTACTGTGAGAAGAATCATTAGGATAACTAAGTATAAGACAAAACGTGTAAATCTATTTTTTGCCTGACTACTCAAAAATATTTGTAATGGGGGTGCCATTTAATTTTATTAATAATTTGACATTTTTTCGCAACAAGCAGGATTCTGAAAAGGCTTTAGTATCATAGACCACATCCATACGCTGCGACGATTTATACAGAATACCGTAAAGTATAACTTGCCACTATGCTTAGCGTTTGTGGACTATGAGAAGGCCTTTGATTCAATCGAGACTTGGCCAGTGTAACAGTCTCTCCAGCGGTGCTAAATTGAATTTTGGTACATCAAGGTTCTAAAGTGTTTATATAAAACGACGCCATGTCGGTCCGAGTACAGGAGCAGAGCACGAAAGCTATTCCTCTGCAGCGACGACAGCGAAAGGCAACGTTATCTCTCCGAAACTGTTCACCGCCGCATTGGAAGACGCCGACGATATTGTGGTCATGGCAGAATCGCTGGAAGATCTCGGCACAATGCTCGATGGCCTTTATTAAGGCCAGATTTTCCCAACAGCTAGGTCTTCAGATAAACATGGACAAAACGCGCGCGTCCACCCACAAGGTGGACAGACGACCTGGAAAAAGTTGCAGGAAGACACTGGATGCAGGTCGCTTCCAACCGGCCGATCAGGAAGTCACTGTGGGAGGCCTATGTTCAGCAGTGGACGTTCTGTGGCTGAAATGATGATGATAATGATGATATCAAGTTTAAAAAAACATTTTCAAATGCCTTGATATGTCTATCGGTACTAAATTGCAGTTTTAAAGTTGGTGCCTATTATATTATTACAGTTAGTGGTCTTAGTAAGACACATCACTAACTTTAATAATAATCTATTCATTTTTTTTTATTTTATCAAAATATTTTAATCTATGATATAAAGTAAAGCTCCTCGACGGTTAAAAATACAATAATTAATCAGATAGCCTAATGTGTTTCGAAAATCCAGCATAACCTATTAGGATTTTCCTCTGCCCAATATAATGTTTATTGGCAAATACTCTGATACATTCGAGGCCCTACTATAATACACATTAATTTATAGTAATCAGCCTTGAATTTATTTTGTGTCCATTAAAAAAATAATGACATAATGGCTTTTTCGTTTCTGTTTTAGGAACATTCCTAAATGTAAATCACCTTGTTTTTACAGTAATCTGGGACATTTCATGAATTAAATTTATTTCTTACTGCAAAACCCAGTAAGAATAAAAAAATTAAGAATGAAACAGAAACAATAGAACTTTTCTTAAAAACCTAAAATATGTGGGTTACCCAATTAAATATATGTACTTATATGCGTTTTATAATAATCAGTACCTTCATAGGATATAGTCAATAGTTTTCGATCAGTTAAATCCAAAATACATAGCCTACTTCGTAAATAAAACGTTGGAAACTAGGGAGTACGGCCTCAGGTATTGGTTTTTAATCGATACAGCTTTTATCTGGCGGGACAACGGAATTGTACCGCCACGTAAATCCAAGATAATCTCCTTTCTACCGTGTATTGTCGAGTTCCGGTATTATCCGGTCGGAACTAGTTATTGCAGTAATAGCTTGTGGCTTATGAGTTAGTCTTATATTAAAAAGAAGAATTGTCTTTGAATTATTTATTCTTATTGTTTTTTTATTCGTAAACTTATTAGTCAATGTCCACACACAGGCAAGGACGATGGAGAAGCATTATATAAGAATAGGCGACAGCAAGCAACTTTCGGCTCGCGAGTGAACATCGATGCTCGATCTAACACTCCTTTTAATAACCTCAGTGAGTCACCTTTGTAACCTATTTCTCTGTCGGTATAAGGTACGTTAAGATTTTACTCATCATACAGTCCGCTTTTTAGGGTTCCATAGACCTGACAAGTAACCCTTATAGTTTCGACACGCCTCTGTCTGTCTGTCTGTCCGAGGTTTTTCTTGGAGACTGTCGGCACTAGAGAGCTGTAATTTTGTGGAAGTATGTGTATCAATCACGCCGACAAAGTGGTAGAATAAAAATTTGAATCGTTTGAATTTGGGTTATCGTTGAATAGATCCTTTAAAATGATTTAGGGGTTGCTAAGACTATTTTTCGACTAGGAATCCGTTTGCGAAATATTAAACTCTAAAGTGCTTATTTTTGTTTGAGTATATCTTCTGCTACTGAAAAGACCAAAACAACATTTTATACCTGAACACTGTTTAAGAATAAGGAGTGGAGTAAGGTAGGAATGATTGTGCTGCCACGTGTACATTAAATGACTGACAAAGTGACTTGTCTTGTGTTGAGGACTTCTTTGCCGTCTGGTTTTACAACCAACATTGCCTATATCAGAATTAAGAATACCGTAGACTATTTAATTTAATAATTAATTGGTCGGTCTAAAATGAATCGATATTAATACCTCTATATGGTTGTTTGTTGCCACACTATACGCAAACTAATCCGTTACGCTGCTAACAATCTGTTACTTAATGCAAAAAAAACCAAGCTTATCAAATTTACTATGCCCAATGTGAGGCAGGTCAGTACGCATATTAATATGTCAGACGATCATATAGATGCAGTCGATGCAACAACCTTTTTGGGAATTACAATAGACTCCCGACTGCAATGGGGTCCCCATATAATTGCCTTGTCAGGAAGGCTCAGTTCGGCGGCTTATGCTGTGAGGAAAATAAGGCTTATAACTGATGTCGAAACGGCAAGACTAGTATACTTTAGTTATTTTCATAGCTTGTTGTCGTATGGTCTATTGCTATGGGGCTCAGCTGCTGATATTGAGTCAATCTTTGTGTTGCAAAAAAGAGCTGTACGTGCAATATACTGTCTTGGGCCTCGCGACTCTCTGAGGGAGGTCTTTAAAGATATTAAAATATTAACAGTAGCGTCACAATACATTTTTGACAATATTATGTATGTTAGAAAAAACCTAAGTTCGTTTAGCCTTAAATGTGATTCACATCATTATAATACTAGAAATAAACATAAACTTGCCGTTCCGAGCTTCAGATTAAAAAAAGTGGGTAATTCATTTTTGGGGAAATGTATAAAAATCTTCAATAAAGTACCACAAACTCTTGTTGACTTACCTGTTTATAAGTTCAAAAACCACATTAAAAAAATTCTTATGGAAAAAGGATACTACAAAGTTGAAGATTACTTGAACGACAAGAGTGCATGGACTTAATAGCCTGCCTAGCTCGCACTTACACTATCTTGTAATTGTATTTCCTGTAATAAAATCAGGCTGACAAAGGTGACTGAGTTTCTTGCGCCGTTTCTTCTCATCACCAGCCGATATGTTGTCCCGAAGCGGTGGTAGGGCTAAGTTATATGTTGGGACGTGTATAAGTGCCCGGAAGAGGGCCTATATACAGAATAAAGAATTTCATTTCATTTCATTTCATTTCATTCATTTCATTTCATTTCATTTCATTTCATTTCATTTCATTTCATTTGTGACATGGGCCTTACCGAGTTGACGTACCGAATTTGACAGATTTGACAACTTTGAGATTGTTTTAAGAGTTCATGGTTATGGCCCAGTACGTGGTGTACAAGGCAGGCTAGATGCGTGCTGAGTTAGATAAACTCTTAAAAAAATCTCAAATCTGTCAAATCTTGTCAAATTTTGTACGTAATGAGTTACGAAATTGACAGATTTGAGATTGTTTTAAGAGTTCATGGTTACCCCGCTGGGTGTGGAATTTAAAAAGACCTTTTGAATTACCTCATAAGAGGAGAGTTAATCAGTTGCTGTGGCTTGATTACGCTGAATCTATTGAATCTTACATGAAGTAGACGAAAGTTCTAATAGGAAACATTGCAGAGTGCCTCTAAATTATGAAATAATCGACTACTCTCAACATGTGACAAGTCTTAAAAAGTCAAGTCCTAACTAAACGCTGTTCTTTATTCATAAGAAAGAACGGTTTGTTTGTTTTCAGTGTCGTTCCTAAATAGTCTTATTACAGTAGATAAAACTGAACCTACTTATTATAACAATGTTTTATATACAACGTTTTATTGTACTTATTTATTAAACAAAGTGCCGTGTGGTGCCGGCACGTTAAAGAATTGCACCACCCCTTCTCTTCCTATGGGTGTCGTAAGAGGCGACTACAGGAGAACCGCCATAAGAAGACGGGCAGCAGCGTCTCCTCTTCACCATTGGCCAAACTGCGATCGCCAACCCACGTGCCAAGCGTGGCGATTATGGCGAAATCCTCCTTTGGGAGAGGCTTGTGTCCAGCAGTGGACTGATATAGGCTGGTGATGATGATGAAACAAAGTGCCAGTTTAGCAATTCCATGCAAGGTTTAATTGAAGATAAATAAAACTTGAAAAAAAAATCATGACGTCCTCGGTAGTTTAATTGGTAAAGCACTCGCCCGGCATGCGATGGGACGTGGGTTCAAGTCCCACCTGAGATCGATGATATTTTTCAAGTGTTATTTATATTCATAATAAATTAATAAAACATATGACAATGTTTTAAATAACTTATTAACTTATTAAGCAAACATCTACGTCCTTTACATACCACCATCCTTTAACCATCATACGGCATACCTTCGACTAATTAAGAGAAGACAATTTAATTTAACAACACAGGAATTCTCGTTCTAAATTAATGTTTAAGAGCGAAACCGAAATGCCCTGAAAACATATACGAGTTAATAAAATGTAAAGTCGTGTGTATATAAGAATCAAAGCTAAATAATGTTGGTCCTAAACCAACAAGCCGCGTTGCCTTTCTCACCTGCAAGTTAGAGTCAAGTCTCGTTTATGGCCCGAATGGGAATCGAAATAGGTTAAATAGCCTAGAACAATCGTTTTAGGTTCATGGAAGTAGCCCCAATAAATTTAGAAGCGAATAAGAAAATTATGGCTTTGAAAGAGACGAACGAATGAAAACCTTGTTTTCATTCAGGTTTTTATGTTATAAAAACTAAATGTGACAGAAGTGGGTACGGGATATTAAAAGGAAACGACGGTTTATTTTTTATTGTTTTATTACTTGCTAGTTGAGACGTTGAATACCAACGTATAGTACTATTCAAACGTGGTCCTGTGATTTTCTCGACCAACGGCTCTGACGTAGTCCACCTTACTGATGTAGCACCGAGAAGATCTTCTTTTGAATAGACACAATTACCTTTAGATGGACTCAGTACTGTTTAGTCAACTAAGAATAGATAAGATAAATAAATAGTATTCGATAGAGTACTTACTAATTAAGTTCCATAAATCAAGTATCAGGTCATCGATTAACGCCTGTGACGCTGAGATAGATATATTAATGTTGCAGTAAAAAAAATATGGTACCAACGTAACAACTATAAGAGTAATAAATAAATTACAGTTACAACTTAGCTGTAACGACGTGTTCAGTACGAACTCTAAATGATTCTAAGACCACTTTATTGCGACAATAACCTGACCCAACAAAGTAATTGCTCGCAATTAATTACAATTTATAACCTAAACGACACTAAGCGTGAACTTGTAACACACTCTCATTCAAGTAACACAAGGGCATCTCAAATCTGGGGAGGTATTTTAATTTCAGTAGGTATCTCTGATTTACGAGCTCTATATGAAAGAGCTGTGCGTAAAACCATTTTCACGAGACCCCTGAGAAGGCCTTTGCTTGACCCTCTTTAGTTAACTAATAACTAACTAGAAGGAAACAGGGTAGGTCAACGCAGACTGGTCCCATAACTGCCATCGGAGTTCTGTGCCGTAAGTTATATTAGTTTGACTATTCATTACGAGATGCGAGAGTGCGTTATCTGAAGTACTTTTCTACGGAGTCAAACAAATAATAATGTCGTATAAATCATTCTGGAGTAACGGAAAAGCTATTAAACGCTCCATGTACTCGAAAGTGAAGTTCGCCGAACTTTTGCGAACCGAAATTCGATCTCGAAATGGCCGGTGTCTCAGCTTTACCGAAGTACATTATTACTAGTTCAAACTAGTTTCGCGTTTCATATTCTATTCCGCGTACATGTGTGTTCATAGATATGGATACATATATATAATATGTTAAGATGTGTCGGTCATTGCATAATAAAGAACCTAGTTTTCTATAATAACCAGGTTTTATGGATGTTTCTACATTCATTAATTATCACAAAGGTCTTTTAATACCTTCTTAATTACTTAAAAGACACAGTCAATATTCACACTTTCAGGAAAGTTCAGAATCACTGATTAAACTAGAACCTAAGATCGAACCTGGCTTAAAACTTTACTTCAGAACGAAGTGTTTTCTAGCGGAAAGTTTTATTCCAATAGGTTTTAAACTAATTGCAAGTTGATAACATTTTCGGAATCTTAATTTTACTGTTACTATTAGATATAGAGAATATTATTATTTGATTATAACAAATTTTCGTATCCGAAAAAACGTTATTGATTTTACTTAAGGTTGTGAACGGTTATTCTTTCTTAAAACGTCCAAACAAAGGAACAACCCTAACCTCTGACCATCTTCAATTCGATTCCCATGATCAGTAATCAATTTTCGAAGCTGCACTTTGTAATCCAGTGCAAACTGTGAACCGGCTCCGTCTGGTGCAGTGCAGAGCAAAGCAGTCGCGCGGATTAACAAACTTCCCCCAATCTCCTTGGAAACTTAAAATTCTGACATCACTTTTTTGAATTAAGGAATTCCTCCATAAATTCATAAAGCCAGCTTACTCCAACTAAATCTTGTTTATTTTCGCAGCTCTATTAGCGGATAAATCGAATAAGTTATTCCCTTTTGTACCTCGCCTTTGATTGGAGTGGGCTCGCTAGATGGACGTGTAATTGGATAATCGGTGGAATACCAAATTGCGTTAAATTTTGGTTTTTCCCCGTGGGAGAAGTAATTTTGGTGGTCAAAAAATATACAAGTATCTTTGTGCCGTAGTAGATGATATGAGTATGCCACAAATGATATGAATGAAATAATGAAAAATAAAAAAATATATTTTTACAAGAATAATTCATAAACCACTCGTAAAACTACACACACCGGCATATTTAGCGGAACACAAAAAAAAAGTCCATAATTAAAAAAAATATGGTTTTATTTTAAAATCTACTCACTACACTTATTTTGTTATTTAAAGTTTTATTTGTTTTAATTAAAATGAGATCACATTAAGAACACATTTTGCGAGTAAAGGCCTTTTGTGAAAAATGGTACATTATTGAATTTTTATGTAACCGGGAAAAGTGAAAATTGATATTAAAATAACAATTTATTAAATTAGAAAAATGGTGATTAATATCGCGTATTTCCTCCACGTGCTCTTATTAAAGTTTCTACCCGTCTAGGCATACTGAGAATGATGTTATCGATGGTCTCCTGGGATAGTCTCCGCCATTCCTCAACTACGGCGATTCGCAGTTCACCCACGTTGGCAGGAGCTGGAATTCTGGACTTAACTTTTCTTTTCAGCAAGTCCCAAACGTGCTCTATTGGGTTCATATCCGGTGATCTCGCCGGCCACTCCATAACAGTGATATTCATATCATTAAGATATGCTTGAGTTACCCGAGCGGTATGCGGCCGAGCATTATCCTGCATAAAAACAAAATCGTCACCGATATATGGGGAAAACGGTACGACATTTTCTTCTAAAACTTCTCTGATATAGCGGTCTGCAGTCAGACTCCCTCTGTCAATCACTACCAAGTCTGTGCGAGCTCCCAAACAAATGCCCGTCCAAACCATTATTGATCCACCGTATGCAACTGTAGTTTAAAAATTTGTCTGAATGTATCGTTCTCCTTTGCGTCTGTATATTCTTTGCCTGCCGTCAATTTGATTTAAGAGATTTCTGCACTCATCACTAAACAATACCTTACTCCATTGGTTCGCGTTCCAAATTCGATGTTCCTGAGCAAAAGTGAACCTGTTTCTACGATGATTTACTTCAAGCCTTGGAGCCTTTGCGGGCACAAATGAACTCAAACCAGCTTCTTCGAACGTTCTTCGTACCGTACGCTCACTTACGGTTACACCCCGCACCGCTTCTAACTCATGTCGGGCTTGGACGGCCGTCAAACGGGGGTTCCTACGTACACGAAGCCGAATGAAACGATCATCCCTACTCGAAGTGCGTCTTTTTCTGCCTTGTCCTGCTCTTCTCACATAAGTACCGGTCTCCCTGAACCGTTGGATACTGCGATGGATCGTTGAAACTGGTCGACGAAGATCTCTGGATATCACTCTGTAGGTTTGACCATTTCTTCTCATTTCGAGTGCCCTGGCAATCTCCGTTGGGGCTAAGTCAGGAAAAATTCAGTCCTCAACTCCAAAAAGATGCATTATTAAAAAAAAAATAACAAAAAACAGTATTTCAATGAAATTTTAAATCAAACTCAGAAGGAAGAAATAATCGAAGTTCGCTCCAAATAAGGTGTATTTGAATAAAATTAAAACAATTGCATAAAATGTGATGTTCAGTTGTTTTCTTAATTTGAAATTATTGCTTTTTAAATTAAATGACGTATAAACCAGCCAGCAACCTTATATGATACTGATATCAAACCTTTTTTTATGTTCCGCTAAATATGCCGGTGTGTGTAGTAAAGTTAGGTCCCTAAGCTAAGTTCGATTTTTTTACAGTTTTGAGAGATTGCTGAAACTCAAAAAACATAATTCGCACGTTGTTAATTCGCGCGGAAATTCCAGAATCTATTATAGAAACCACTAATTTTGTGCGGGTGTTGCCAGAGCTGGCTGTAAGCCCTTAAGGTCCCTGTACATCATACGAGCGCGCTCTGACACACGGCTTTACGTTATGATAAAGCACCTGCCCACTTATTTTATATTACGGACACCGTGTTAAAATGTATTATAAACGCGCAAAAACGCACGGACGATTTATTTCGGGACATTGGAGAAAATTGTCGTGTGTGATGATAAAACGTATAGCGCAGTGGTTTGGAAATTAAAAATACTGAAAAAAAAATTGAATAATACATTACTGACCGACACAACGTGCAGCATATACTGTTAAAAGAAGGAACTAGAATTTGAACAACGTTTTTGATTTAATATGTGGCCTAACTATAAACTCAAAAGACCCCGCACCCTACAGACTTTTTGATCGGGAGATACTTTGTTCGGTCTTTTAATTACTTAAAAATACATGTGAGTGCGCACACTGAAACTATTTGAAATCGATAAATTTTCATAGTAGGTACTCGTAATTCAGTACCGATCCAACTATCGGCCGACTAAAAATGTGTAGTGCAGTACCTAAAAAAAAACAAAAGAAGGTTTAAAGATTTACTGTTTCGAGAGCTCTTATAGGCCCCTGTAGAAACATAGGAAGAAAGACATTATTTCAAAATAAAAATGCCCCTACTCAATTACAAAATAATACTGTTTTTCGTGTTTTTTTTGTAAAATAATTGAACATTAAATAAAATGGCCACATTACTTAATACTGCTGCGAATATGGCGTTAGAACAATTTCAAAATTACAAGTTGCAAATTACCATCATAAGTGAAACATGTACTCACATTACTCGAAATAAGGCTCGTTATTATGACGTATAGCTCACTAAATCTAATTTTGCTGCATCAGTTAAAGTGCAAAGGTCATCCGGATTCTAACTTTTTACTGCCGTCGTTCGTTTTAATATTTTACACAAAATACTGTAACACCTGGTTTGAGGTTAGAACAGGCTAGACGTGAATTCAGAAAGCCGAAGTGGTTCTGTGCCCCAACTGACTAAAAAACGAACGAGCGATTGTCTCTAAAAATTACTGTAGTGCGGCTTATAAAGTTGGTTATAATAAATAAATATTGGACAACATCACATACATTGCTCTAATCCTAAGGTAAGTTGCTAAAGCACTTGTGTTATAGAAATCAGAATCAACGACGGTACCACAACACCCAGACCCGAGCCAGAATAGAAAAGTTCGTTTTCTACATTGACCCGACCGTGGATCGAACCCGGAACCTCAGAGATGGCGGGGCCATTTAAAGTCCGGCGTGCTCGCCTCTCGGCTACAGAGGTCGTCATCGTTATAAATGAAAATTAACGTAGGTAACTGATAAAAACATTCTTCTCATTCCTTTCGAACGTTTTTTGGTTTTGCATGGTAGTTAGAAGTAAACCCTTTATAACAAGATATAACAAGAAAAAAAAAGTTGACCACAATCAGAGTGTTAGGTACACTCTGATAGTGGTCGACTTCTTTCAAAAGTAGAGTCTGCTGGCCTTTGAGCTAGGAAAGACCTAGCATGTTTGTTTCCCAAAATTAATAAAAATTATAGTTTTTCGAAAATTAACAGTAGCCCTGCGAAACGACAACGACACGCGCTTTACGAGTCAATCTCTCTTTGTTTTTAATGTTATTAAGCAACACTTAAAACGTTGGTCTTAAAATTACTGCAGTGTGGATTCACCATAATAATACCGAGGAACAACAAAAACTAAGTCCAGAAAGTAACGCGAAACGAATCTTGAGAACATCCAAAACTCATGAGTTTGCAATCGAACTTTGGAAACTAATAGAGAAAAACTTTGTATCTCCGCATTGTACCGAAGTTAGCTGTATTAAGCCGATTGCAGAAAAGATGGCATTAAAGTTAGACCAATACCCAATAAACAGTAAAAGCAGATATGTAGGTTTTTATACAATAATAATTCTGGTTTAAACTGACATTAATATTAAAATGACTTCTTAAGTCTACAATTATACTTTATTTATTAAATGCTTCAACGATTTTAACTTTAATAATAAGACGTTATTTCAGATAGAATGTGTGCCTAGGAACACATTGCCTTAAGTATTTTAATAAATAATATACATTGTTATAGTACTAAATAAACTTTTCTAAAACATAAATTTTTGATACTCTATCCTTCAATGCTGTTTTTTTCGTTTACTGTAAGTACAGAAATATGTAGACAGGTTTTAAAAGCTGCCAGGCTTATCCCAACTCAATACGCTTATTAAAAAAACATAACCCTCGTTTGGCAGTCGGGTAATAAGGGATGTTTGTTTTAAAAACACATTTATTAATTTGAATTAAAAAGTTCTTTTCAAAATCTGTATCCAACTGCTAAACAAAGTTATTTCCCAAGTCCCTCCATGCTTCTCTGTTGAGGGTTGAAGTCTGCCAATCAAAGTTTAGATACCATTTTAATTATGCAAATATGCCCAGTTGGGTTTGTGTACCCTTTCACACAGGAGTATAATAGAAGACCAATAATATAAATATCACACCAAAATACCTATAAAACGATGGATTTCTTTGTAAAAAGAAAATGCATTTTACGAAAATTAAAAGACAATTTCATTTTTATCATATCCAACTTTATTTTTATCTTAGAACCATATACGCAGATGAGAACATAATACCGTATTTGAATCGGTCATTCCTGACCTGATATGCATGTCGTAGCCTAATCTCAGAATTAATCACTTCATGATGTGGCCAACCATTGCATAAAATGGTCGTATTGCAATCAACATCACACCATGCCTACAATCTAACAGGTATGCAGCAGGCAATGAATAGCCCCGAACTAATTCTACCTTGCCGACCAGAACAGGCGGCGCCAGCGCCATCTAACTGTGTCCTCTACCCCTTTAGCATCAGTATTCAGTGATGTATAAACCAATCAAGTAACGAGATTTAGTAACAGAATCTTGACAAGCTACATAATAGCCTGTGAAAATCTAGATCCATTCTAAGCCTGGCTTACAACCTCATTACCAGTAAGTAGATAAAAGAAGCAAAGTGATGTCTTTAGTCATAATCAGCCAACGTTAGTCCACTGCTGGACATAGGCTTTTTTCAACGTACGCCACTGTGCACGATCCTCGGCTATTCTTTTCTATGGCTACTGCCATCACAGCTTTGATTTTAATCACTCTACCAATGTTCATATTGTGTCATCATCATCTCAGCCTATTGCAGTCCACTGTTGGACGTAAGCCTCCCCCAAAGAGCGCCAAAGAGCACGATCTCCCGCTTTTTTCATCCATCCACTGCCAGCCATCTTCCTAAGGTCGTCAGTTCATCGAGCTGGGTGTCGTCCTACACTACGTTTGCCTAGGCGTGGTCTCCACTCGAGAACCCGTTTACTCCACCTTTCATCGGTTCTGCGACAGATGTGGCCAGCCCACTGCCACTTAAGCTTGTTACATTTTTGGACTATGTCCGTTACTTTAGTCCTCTGCCTGATGATCTCATTTCGGATTTTATCCTTTAACTAAGTCCCAAGCATCGCTCGCTCGCACCTTTCCATAGCTCGCTGAGTGACATGTAGTCGGAGGGCCAGCTTTACTGTCATATTCCACGTTTCGGCTCCGTAGGTGATCACCGGTAGGACGCACTGATCGAATACCTTGCTCTTCAGGCATTGTGGCAGTGGCGACGAGAAGATATGACGCAGCTTCCCAAACGCTGCCCAGCCAAGCTGAATCCTCCTAGCGATTTCCCGCTCGAAGTTGTCTCTACCCAACTGCATCACTTGCCCGAGGTAGACATACTCATTGACAACCTCGAGCGCCACGCTTTCGACGGAGACCGGTCCGGGGATGGCATAATCATTGAACATGACTTTGGTCTTGTCCAAGTTCATCCCCAGGCCCATGCGTCGCCTTTTGACTTTTGACCCCCGGTTTTGCTCGATCGCCTCCTGTATAAGGCGGGTGTTAGAGCTTCGGAGATCGTGTCTCACCAATCTTCGGATCCTTTTGTGAATGGCATCTGACTGAGCTCCTTCTGGCGCTTTCCGTCGCAGTCGCATCAACTCTAGAGTCTCGCCCGAGAGTTTGGACCCCTTGTTTGGTCGCTTCCTTCTAAAATGCCTAGCTCCCACCTCGCGTATAACGCCTACTACGCTGTCGAGGTCCTTGTCAACATTATCTGCGGTTTCCAGCGCTTCGCATCGATTTTGCAGGTCTTGTTGGAACGCTTCGGAACCGTGTTCAGCTTGAAGCAGTGTCGGGCGAAGAATAGACCTCATCATGCGGCTTCTTTCCAGCTTGAGATTGATATTTAGAGTGCCTCTTACTAGTCGGTGATCACTTCCGGTGTTAAACCTGTTGATCACTGAGACATTTCTAAATATGTGCCGTTTATTCGTCATGATGAAGTCTATCTCATTCTTTGTCTTACCGTCGGGACTCCACCAGATCCACTTTCTATGGGGCTTTTTTTGATAGAATGTGTTCATGCAAAAAAGCCCCTGCATGTTGAGAAAGTTGACCAGCATTTGCCCCCTATAGTTTCTGCTTCCATAGCCGTGCGGTCCAACGTACGATTCGCCATGTTGCTGTACTCCCACTTTTGCATTGAAGTCTCCGATGACAACTGTATGGTAAGTCTTGGTGGTCATTTGTATGACCTTTGTTATATCCTCATACATGGCCTCAACCACATCGTCCGAGTGTGCTGAAGTCGGTGTGTACACCTGTACGACCTTAAGAGTGTATCTCGTGGTCAGCTTTAGTACGAGGTACGCTACCCGGGCCGACACACTGGATATCTCCAATACGTTGTCACGAAGATCTTTATTGACAAGGAAACCTACGCCACCCTGGGATGTTTGGTCGCCCTCTCGAAAGTAAAACAAGTGCCCCGATTCTAAGGTTACCGTGTCCTCGCCCTGTCGTCGGACTTCGGATAAACCTATAACGTGCCACTTTATCTTCTCTAGTTCTACTTCGAGTTCCACCAAGCTTTCGTCCAGCCGTACACTGCGTCCATTATAGGTCGCCAGGGTCATGTTGTTATGACAGCCATCCGTAGCCCGGGGATTCTTCGCACCCCCTACCCTACCGTAACCAAGGCCGCTGTCATGTCCTGGAATATTGGGGCGGCCGGGAACTGGGGCCCGTACTTTTTTGTGGCTTATCATTAAGGGGTATAATCACCACGCTGGGCAAGCGGGTTGGTGAGCGCAGTGCCAGGTCTCTTACCGATGACGCTGCTGCCCGTCATCGGCCAAAGGTATTTGACCTGGCCTGTAGATAGATATCCCGCTATCGGTTCGGTCGTCAAAGCCTCGTCCGTCTGTCAGCAGGGCGCACCACGGGCAGGTGAGGTTGACTGTTGGGACAAAAGGTGTTGAGTGTCCCCTTACACCCCTCACTCACTCACTCATATTGTGTATGTATGTATAATATCCAGACAGAGACAATTGCCTTACCATAAGCACAAAACAGTAAACAATCTTTTATGTTTATTCTGTATAGTTTGACGTAAAAATAACATTGCTAATGTCCCTTAACTCCGAAGCCGAGAGGCGAGAGCGCCGAACTTAATAGCGTTGTCATTTCTGAAGTCCTGGTTTCGATTCCCGGTGTGGTTAATGTAGGAAACGAACTTTTCCGAACGATTGATAAATTGCTTACTTCGATTAAATTATAAATCTACTGCAGTAATACTATTATTAAGTTAATATTATGGTGACATTTTCACCCTACAAGATTGAGTTATTACACCAATAAATGAATTAGTTGCTAGTCACAACGCTAGCCTAGTATACTGAAGGGGTTTTGCAGGTCCAGCGCGACAGACCAGTGTGCGTCTCTTTCACATGGCATCGTAAATCAGGGGCGCCTACCGAAATTAAAACCAGGCCCGCACGTGGCATTAATCTGCAGCGCTCCCGGCTGCTGCGACGGGGACTGATTCGGTGGTATTGTAAAGGCGAGAAATTGAGACACAGTTGGTAACACCTGCAAAGGTTGCAAATGGAAGCTTTGGAGGTTATGGGATTTAGGTTTGTGAAAGGCCTATAGTTAAACTATGTTAAAGTGAGCATTCTCAACGGTAAGGAACTCATTAAAATGATCGGTTCCTTTTTTTACCGACTTCAAGAGGTGAAGGTTCTCAAGTCATCTGCTCCTTTTGTGTATGTAATCTTTCTTCATTTTTGCCAAAAAGGACCAGCTTTTGATGACACTTTGAATAGAGCTTACTTAAGGGTTGGTTTTATGCAGGGTGTTAGGTAAGTGGTATATCAAGCCGAAACTAGCCTATTAACATATGCATATAAATAGTATCATTTTGTCAAAAAAGTTTCGGGAATTGATGATTTGTTTATGGTTCCAAATTTAAAATTATATTTTCGTTATTGTTGTTAGATTAGCACAACTGTTTTCCATTTTAGCGCAGAGTTTGAGTTACATCTGATAATTAGATTAAATACAGTATTGTTTTTAGTTATACCATATCTAGTGTGTATTGCGAATTTCTTAATGGACAAAAACATCGAGCAAAGAGTTTGTCTTAAATTTTGCATCGCCAATGGGATTTCGTGTTTGGAGTCTTTGAAAATGTTACAGAAGGCTTACGGTGAATCGACTTTATCAAAAACACGTGTTTATGAGTGGTACAAAGCATTCAAAAGCGGTCGAGATGTAATGGAAGATTTGCTTCGCTCTGGTAGGCTATCAATGTCTGCTACTGAAGATAACATCGCAAAAGTGAAGGAAATAGTGACTGAAAATCCTCATTCAAGTTTGAGAGAGCTAGCCGTCGAACTTTCTGTCACACGAGTCGATTCGTACCATTTTAAATAATCAATTGGGTATGAAACATGTGGCCGATGGGCTAGTCCCAAAAGACCTGAATTTTCTCCAAAAACTCAATCGCAAAAGAGTCGCTGAGGACATGCAACAACAACAACATGCGACAACGAGTCAATTCCGACCCAACATTCATGAAACGCATTGTTACTGGTGACACAAATTACGTATAGCGCCGGCGGTTTCTATTTTGTGCTGGTGACAAGACGTGGGTTTACGAGTTTGACATGCAAACAAGCTTCGGAGTAGCGCCTTCCAACTGAACCGAAACCGAAGAAACCGCGCCAAACTTGATCGAAAGTCAAAGTCATGTTGACTATTTTCTTTGACTGTCGCGGTGTTGTGCACTCAGAATTCTTGCCAGAAGGTCAAACGATAAAAAAAGAGTATTATTTAAGCGTTATGCGGCTTTAAGAGAGCAAATTAGACGAAAAAGGCCAGATTTGTAAAATGAAAATTCTTGGATTTTGCACCACGATAATACGCCTTCCCACAAGGCCATCATTGTGAACGAATTTTTGACCAAAAACTCAACAAATACTATCGAGCAGCCACCTTATTCACCAGATATGGCTCCAGCCGACTTCTTTATTTTTTCCTTAACTAAAATTTCCACTTCGTGGCACCCGGTTTCATTCGGTAGAAGACATAAAGGAGAATTCGCGGCGAGAACTGAACTCGATTCCGGAAAAAGAGTTTAAAAAATGTTTTGATGATTGGATTATTCGTTGGCGAAAGTGTATCGCTTCTGAAGGAGCATACAATGAAGGTGCTTAAATAAATTTGGATGAACAACTAACATTTTGTGTATTATTAATCTTTTCCCGGTACTTTCTTGACAGAGTAGTACATACTTATTGTAGTCAGCAATTTCGGCTTGATATACATTTTTAGGAAAAAAAAACAACACATACGTTTCTGTTGGTTTAGGGGATATTTCTTGTGTTTGGCCTCAAAGCATCTGTCCTTTTAAATACAACACTAATAATAGTAAAAAAAGGACAAATGACAATATATTAAAAAGATTAAAATAATATTTACTTAAACCTAGATTATTATGGAATCAGTGCAAAAAAAAACATTTAACCATTTGGCACCGACTCCAAATATAACTAATTAGTTACTTATGTTCATCATCTCAGCCACAGGACGTCCACTGCTGAACATAGGCCTCCCCCAGTGACTTCCAGATCGGCCGATTGGAAGCGGCCTGCATCCAGCGTCGTCCTGCAACCTTTACCAGGTCGTCTGCCCACCTTGTGGGTGGGCGTCCTACGCTGCGCTTGCCTATACGCGGCCTCCATTCCAGAACCTTTCTGCCCCATCGGCCGTCAGTTCTACGTGCTATGTGCCCCGCCCACTGCCACTTCAGCCGGCTAATCCGTCGAGCTATGTCAGCGACTTTGGTTCGTTCACGGATCTCCTCATTTCTGATTTGATCTCGCAAAGAAACACCGAGCATAGCCCTTTCCATAGCGCGCTGTGCAACTTTAAGCTTCTTAATAAGGCCCATAGTAAGAGGCCACGTTTCAGTTCCGTATGTCATCACTGGTAACACACACTGGTTGTATACTTTCGTCTTTAGGCACTGAGGTATTTTGGACGAGAAGATGTTGCGTAGTTTCCCGAACGCTGCCCATCCGAGTTGGATTCGTCGATTGACCTCTTTCTCAAAATTGGACCTACCCAACTGGATCACTTGTCCCAGGTAAACATATTTGTCAACAATTTCAAGAATAGAGCTCCCAACTGGTACTGGGTAGGGCGCAACATGGGCATTCGACATAATCTTTGTTTTGTCCATGTTCATCTGAAGACCTACCTGTTGGGAAACTCTATTAAGGCCATCGAGCATTGTACCGAGGTCTTCCAGCGACTCTGCCATGACCACAATATCGTCGGCAAACCGAAGGTGAGTAATGTATTCGCCATTAATGTTGATGCCGAATCCTTTCCATTCCAGGAGTTTAAAAGCATCTTCCAATGCGGCGGTAAACAGTTTCGGAGAAATAACGTCTCCCTGCCTTACGCCTCGCTGCAGAGGAATAGCTTTAGTGCTCTGCTCCTGTACTCGGACCGTCATGGTGGCGTTTTTATATAAACATTTCAGCACCTCGATGTACCGATAGTCAATATGGCACCGCTGTAGAGACTGTAGCACTGCCCAAGTCTCGATTGAATCGAAGGCCTTCTCATAGTCCACAAACGCCAAGCATAGTGGTAAGTTATACTCTTCGGTCTTCTGTATAACTTGTCGCAGCGTATGGATGTGGTCTATGGTACTAAAGCCTTTTCGGAAACCTGCTTGTTCGGGAGGCTGGAAGTCATCGAACCTACGTGCGAGACGATTCGTGATGACCCTCGAAAACAACTTGTAGACATGGCTCAGAAGCGAGATGGGTCTGTAGTTCTTCAGCAAGGTGTTATCTTCTTTCTTGAAGAAGAGCACCACCACAC
Source organism: Anania fuscalis (assembly GCA_950371115.1). Classification (NCBI taxonomy): domain Eukaryota; kingdom Metazoa; phylum Arthropoda; class Insecta; order Lepidoptera; family Crambidae; genus Anania; species Anania fuscalis. The sequence goes on from OX493330.1 coordinate 16,422,082, forward strand.
CTCTATTCCATGCCTCCGGCGTTATTCCCTCGAGCAAGACGGAGTTAAAGAGTTTCTGAAGGACCTTCAGTACCGGTGTTCCACCCGCTTTCAGAATCTCTGAGGTAATCCCGTCATCACCCGGCGCCTTGTTGTTCCTGAGCTGTTTGAGAGCCATCCTAATCTCATATAGGCTACTTATGTTACGTAGGTTTTATTTTTGTCTTTTTTTTGTCGGAAGAGTACAACACACTGTGATCGTATTTTTAAATATATGCCAAAAACCTCCTTGAATTCCAACTTTATGTTGTAGGATACATGTAAAATAAAGCACGCTTTGCTTTTATCCATATCTAAACAATTTAATACTCTGTTCAGAAAATTAGGCTTTGAAAGCTAACTGCATAAGCCCGTTGCAATGGATCCAGCTGAACATAATAATTTATTTACGACCAACAAAACGAATAGTGAAATAATGTAATTACCCCACGCAACTAAATCAACGGTAAACCAAAACAGGCTAATGTTTTGTTGGCAAAATTAAATGAATTCGGGCCCCGAGTCAATACAATAATAATTACCGTGATTTATAAATAAATTGTTGGACAACAGTCGCTATCTCATTTAGATAAAAGTTGGAATTACTGTAAACATTCGTTCAACAAACGCAGTAATTTATCTCGATTGTTGATATTTTGATATTAACGCGTGTTTCACTCAAGCTTCTGACTCATATACAATCGGTAATTCGGGAAATGAATCGCCATACAGTTTAAACATGAGTGTTTCTGGTATTGCTATTGATCGAAATGAATATAAATTTGTAACTGTATACAGTGAGCCATTGTTATCAGATTGAACAATTTTCATCTCGATGATTTCTCGAATACGAAAAACCAGAAGCGACTACCCTGACCACTGACCTTCTTTTCTAAGTTCAGTTTTTCTTTAAGCCTTCCTAAAATGAATGTTGTAGCAAAATTTCTCAACTCTTATTTTATTTTAAAATACACAAAATACAGATGCTCGTAAGATATTTCTTCAATAGATTGAACGAGACCCAAAAACGTTAAACCTTTTCAGCCTAACCATATCGAACAAAATGGACTGTCATATTCGACACGAATCCTCAAAATAACCAGATTCAGCCGCAACCGATTGATTCTTTAAAAATGCAGTGTCCTCATGATCTAGTTCGAACCAAATATAACCGGTTTATAAATAAGGTCGACTATCGGGCGAGTGCCGGGCGGATTCCATTCGTCAAATGGACGGGTTTATTCAAGTCCGCAGGTGCCCGATAAGGGCGGATCGCCGCCCCAAGACGCGCACTTGATGGGATTGCCGTGGCTGCACGTTGCATAATGTCCTCCGTACTTGCTGATAACACAGTCCGAGTAATACAGTGCACAATGTTGGGGTAATTCTATTAAAGTACAGAACCAGTTACTCTCAGTGACAAGGCAATCTATTCTACAAGATTCAATCTAAAACTGTTTGTGTATAAAAGTCGGTTAGATATCATAGTTTGGAAAAGTTAACATTTTTAAAGTAACAAATAAGTTGATTTGTTAGTTTCATTGTTGAAGTCATGTGGCCTGCTAAATCATAAATAGCCTACTAAATCTTTTAGTAATAGGATTTTGTGTATGTTTTTTTTTATTAAAGGACAGACCGATCTACACATTGATATACGTACACATCATTGCTTAAATTAAAAAAAAAAACTACATAATAATATAGGTTTTTCCCATAAGACTGAACAAGTGTGCTAAAGAAACAGGAGTCAAATAAGAAATAATATTTTGACCCATCTGTTTCTTTCTTGCTATGTATATCCTGAAATGTGCAGTTGAACCTTTTTGTAACACATTGTTTTAAGTTTAATAGTAAAACTATCTAGTTCTAGACTTTGTAATCGATATAGGGACATTGTTGCTTTTACCCTCTCAAGAAGTTTTAATAAACCCTCACTCATAGTCCCTCACGCGGACGCCGTGACAGCAACAATCAGGCAAGTAAAACGTCATTATGTAGACCGATACGCGGGCAGATGGGGTGGACCTATTACGAATCTAGTAATTGCTATAATGTCTATGATATAAATAAGAAAACAAAAACAAAACAGTGGTTATAAATGTTTGGCTTTAGATACGTTTATTATTTTAGCTTTATTTCTATAAAAATTAGTACCAAAATGTTAAAATTTAATAACTTTAATTCTGTACGACTCTTTCCATGTATTTTCCTTAAGAGTAGTTAGGCTAATTTTGCAAAATATAAGATAAATAACACTTGAAAAAAATCATCGACCTCAGGTGGGACTCGAACCCACGTCCCATCGCATTCCGGGCGAGTGCTTTGACCACTAAGCTACCGAGGACGTCACGTGACAAGATGAAATTCCTCAAGTGTTTTTTCTCGCTGTCAAAGCCAGCGTATTCTGATCAATGTTGTAGCTATATGTATAGCTGAATAGTATACTACCGTCAACACCCTATAGAAATATTTTTACAAATATTTGACTATTGGTTAAGATCAGAAATGCTTAAACATTGTAATTTTTTTTTTTTTAGCAATTCCATGCAGTGTTATTTATCTTATATTAAACCTTGCATGGAATTGCTAAAAACAAAAATTTACAATAATTTTGCAAAAGTCAAAGTTGCTTGTCATATTAAAAACAGACATAGCTCCGGTGAATACCCAAAAGTGAAGTTGTATTTCGATTTCAAGAGAGTAAGTAGGTCCTCCTTCTTGTATAGCATGTACCGTTTACTTTAATAAAAATAAACACAATATCATCATATTCATACCTATGCACATTGGTAAAAAAACAATAAAACCAATTTATTTTTGCAAATAGGCTTAAACTAAGCGTTTTTACACGTCCCAATTATTTTCCTCTACCGCTGCTTCGTTACAAATTTGCGCTAGCGCCGAGAAGAAGTAGCGAACTATTTTCAGCCTCTTTTGAAAAGTGTTAAACATACATTTTTAATGGTACCTATATTATAAGATAAATGTACCTGTGCGAGCAAGGAAGTATTTAATTCCAATCATTTTTGTCATTTAAATAATCATTAACAACATAAATACCCTTTTTTCATAATATCATAGAATCATTTCAACATGGGCAGTTCAGCAATAGATGCTGGTAATTTATTGAAAAAGGGAATAACATTTACGTCTGGAAATATAAAAGAGCTAAACAGGCAGTTTAAACACATTATTAAATGTAGTTATGCTCTAAATTATTCAAGTGTCTATTCCTTTACCAATATTATAAGCTAATAGCCATATCAACACGTTACGCTACTATTATTAAATGTAGGTATTTTTACAAATTATTCTAATTTCTATGAAGTATTACGCTAATTGCCAACACAACACGTAACGCGTCCTCCTGGCTATGATTAATACCGGTCGAGCGGGTGACTCGTGCTCAATCGCCTTCTGCCCTTATTAATTGCCTTGTCAGCCGTAATCGTGTGTCCCTGCTATCCCACGCGGTGCCCACACTCGCAATCTGGAAGTATTTCGTTATTGTCTTAGTAGCTACGCGACAGATAAGAGTTATCGACTACTGTGTTAGTTGCTGGTTTATGTAATCGATTGTTGTGTAAATGGTTTATTATTTTTTTTATACTGTATACCTAAGTAGCTGTGATTACCTATACAGGTTGTCCCTGGAAGTATGGATCACATCGAACAGTTGCATATTGGGGGTGCAATGCACACGTCCAATGCGTTTTCATTTGTCTCATATTCAGACCATTTAATAGCTACTCAATATATAATTTATGTTAATAGCGTTATATTTTGTAGGAAAGTAAGTACCCAAGTAGTTTTACTATATTACCCGGCGGTATACACAACCACGTGAATATTTAAAAATATTAGCATATAGGTAGTGTAAGCTAACAGTCGACTTAAATATAAAACAAAGTTGGGTTAGTTACACCATTTAAAGAATGGCTGGACCGATTTTTATGATATTTAGTGAGTTGGATTTCTTTCGACAAAACATCTGAAAAATACAACAAAAAAAGTGGAGGTACGAAGTTCGCCCGTACAGCTATTTTTTATATAAGACACAACAAGCATTGATTCTACGATGTTTAATTATTAATAATAAAGCAAAGTAGCTTTTGCTACAAAGCAGCTTTGTAGCAAAAGTTCATTCAGCAGTTAGTTGGGATGTATCATGTTATGTGATTTAATTTTACGCTCACCTTTCTGTCTAGCACGGCCTCAAATTGACTTAAACCGGATCGAACATGAATTCGAACATCGAACACTTTCAATATGGCACCACCACACCAAACACGTCACCAAACAAACAGTCAATGTTTCTTTAACTACGTATAGGATCATTAATTAGCGGCTTACTATCAAGGATAAGACAGGTATTCCAAACTGCCTAACCCCTGATTAAAGGTTAGTGTTCTCATCATTCCTAGAACTGGGCAATTAATCGAACTAATCACATGTCATCGTTGATTGTGGTAGCTTGCGCATGTCATTAGTCAAAACGAACCGTGGAACGGCTCAGCTATAATTAGGCTATAATAAGTCAAGTGTGCGACCAGCTGATTAATACAGCGCCTCTGAAATTAATAGCCGATTGATTATTATAGCTGAATAATTCAATATACAAGCAATTATGATGTGCATATTACAGGTACGTAGGTGATGATTGCTTAAGTACCGGCCATATGTAATATAGTGTTAATTGCTGTAATCCTTCGCATTAAATTACTTTAATAGCGCCTGTTTAGTGCGAGTTGTATGATTTGTTTTAATAGTTGTTATTCATTGGACATAATATAACTGAGGCTAAAATTTGTACTCCCTCACATTGTTTTATTAATTTATTCAAGGCAAATCACCACTTGAATACCATATTAACAAATAAAATTATCATGTTACTAATATTTTTATTGAATGTCTTCAATTATAATAAAATGAAAAAAAAATGCAATGACGACGCAAGCAGCGCCGCACGAAGCTTTGTGAGATCATAGCTTGCCAGCCGCCCCTCTCAGGGGGCCTTTCTCTATTCAGCACCATTATAACGTATCTTGCAAAAGCAATGCGCAAGCACAAATTGAGCAATTCTGGCTTTAAAATCTCAAATTGACAGCAAGAAACAAAAACAAAGCAATCTACTGACAGTGCTGCCAATATATTTTGACACTAAGCATCAATCGGGCGATGACTGCGCAATTATTGCTGATTGCTAATTGTAATAAGGGTACGGGTGGCGCTCGCTGTGAAGCGAGCCACAGCCAGAGACTCTTCTTTGGACTTTCTTTGCTGTTCATCATCTAAAAAAGTTACTGACTCGATTTCTCATTTCACTAATAGCCGTCTGATTTTTCGTGGGTAGGCGGCTCTCACTCGGGGGCCCGAAGTCTCTTGTCGGCTTCAGCGGCCGTTTAACATACTTAGCATCTTCTAGACAATAACAAAGTGCTTTTTCTATACAAATACATAATAAACTGCACAGTTTGACTTTGAGAATAATATTACTTTAACTGACCGATTGGTCCGCAATAAAACGAGTAGGTACTAATACAACAAACTCTTCGCCCTATGTTAACATACGTACATTGAGGCTGTACAATGCATCTAATTAGTAATTACTAAACTGACTGCTACTAGCCCCTAGTCATATATCAGTTGTGTACTTACTCATTTATGTAAACAGTTATTGTTTGCGATGCTTGTTTATGTCAGTTTCGGTTCTGTTTAGAGATAATTTAATTAATTATATGACTTGACGCGTGTCTGCATGAATCAACAAAGGTTAAAGTTTCTATATCGTGTTTATGCACAACAATCTTCGAAATTTGCAGTACTTAATCAAGTTTATAGCAGCCATATACATTTTTATTGTGCAACAAAACAATTAACAACTTTGATTTTGCTTACATAGTAAATGATGGTCTAAATGAGCAGCTGATTGCGTGGTTTTAAGAAGTGCTCTATTTTTTAGTTCAACCTGTATAGACCCGCTCCCGGGCAGTACACAACCGAAAATATTGCTATACTAGCGCTCCAAGGACTATAATAATGGCTGATGATGACAAGAAATGGTAAATAATGTTCCTCTTATACTAAAACTTGTTGTAGATATGCAGCTGATCACGTACTTTTAAGAAATTACGTGATTTCATATTTACCAGTAAAAGTAAATGTAGTTTCGTTCTTGTGGTAAGACGCCATTACTTGTTGTGAGCATTTAGACTTATTATAAAACAGCTGTTTTTTGGCTCGATTATTATGTCTTAAAAAACTATTCATAAGAATAACAACCTATAGAAGTACTTACGTCCAGAAGTTATATCTCTCATTCACTTATACATGTAGCAAACCAACATAATGCACGTAGGCATGTATGTATAGTGTTTACATCAAACCAAAAGTAAACATTACATTTCAAAACCATAAATATGTGTTGCCTAACACAATACTATCAATGTGATGCAGTCTATGGTTACCATTGAGTGGATTAAAGGTTTTTGTGCATAAAAACAGAACTGACGGGCGATGGGTCAGAAAGGTTCTGGAATGGAGGCCACGTACTGGCAAGCGCAGCGTGGGACGTCCACCAATAAGGTGGGCAAACGACCTGGCAAAGGTGCCTGAAAGCCGCTGGATACGGCCGATCTAACCGGCCAATCTCAAAGATACTAGGGGGGACATAGGAACATAGGTTTCGCAGTTGACGTCCAGTGGCTGAAATGTTGACGATGATAATGTTGCGTAAAAATAACATTACGAATGCATGAATATGTGCAAAGAACCTTACCACAAATTATTTAACTGGAAAAGATTGTTTCTAGCGATAGGACTAACTAAATGGTACCTAGCATGGTACAATTTAAGTTACAAGTATTTTTCTCTGAACTGTTCATTGTTTGAGGTGTGCAATATCAGTATCTCTCTATCTATTTTAAGATAGCCGTCCTAACATTACACTTCAGGCGGCACAATTCTACGAACTAGCAACGAAACTTTACCCAACCTTACTTATGCCGAGTTATATTTTAAAACACTTGCAATCTGCGATTCAAATCAACTTTATCATCTAGAAGGCAACAAACCGTGTGTCCCCAAGTTTGCCGTCACACCTGCTCTTTTCCCACAGATTGTAGCTGGCCCAAGTTCCTCGGCAACTTAACCTTATTCACTTCATAATTAATTCTTCACTCGAACGAACTTCGAGTTGGACAGCGTCGGCCTCGTAAGCACTTAAATAGTCCAAATTGCGCCGAAGACGCCCCCCATTTTTAATTAGTTTTGGTTTTAATTGTTAATGACGTCGAGCTGCTAAGTTGTTTGATGAACAAGTTTAAGTGCAGATACACATCGGTTTGCGAATTATTAATTGTGATTTAAACTTTTTGTTTTAAATCTAAGTACCCATTTTCGTTGTCCTAAGTTCCAAGTATTATCAAATTTTATACAAATTGGAATGCTATTGATCCTCAGGAACCTTGATCTTGTAGCACTGTAGTTAAGTACAGTTTGCATCATTTAATAACCTCATATTTGGACTAGTTTTCTGCACAAGGTTTCAAACCCAGGACCTCTATGACGAGCCATATGACGTCATAACTTACAATGTATTTTTAAATTTTATTCTGTATACTTGACTCGATTTTAAACTGACTGTTTTTTTAACACCATATATTATTAACGATAAATTGTTTATACCTAAATTGTACACATTTTACATCCACCTGATTGTCCCCTATTTTTCTTGGACTCTAGGAACATCTAATCATTTAATACACAATGGCTTTAGAAATAATCATTCAACGGTATCAGCTGTATTTGAATGCAATCTTGAAATATTAAATGCACTTAATAAAAACCAGTGCGCTATAGCTGTTTTTATGGATATGACTAAAGCCTATGACTGTGTCTTACATGATATTTTGATACAAAAACTAGAAACACTAGGTATACGTGGGAAAGCGAAAAATTGGCTCTCTTCCTACCTATCCAATAGAAGGCAATTTGTTCACCTAACTCATTTAAATGAAACAACCAGAAAACTGACACAAATTAGATCATCTACTCAAAATATAACTGGGTCTATACCCCAAGGCAGTGTGTTAGGTTGTTTGTTATTTTTAGCCTACATTAATGAATTACCTTCAGTAGTCTCACAAAAAATAGTTTTATTTGCAGATGACGCTACACTTATAGTCACTTGTGCACTTGATTTTATAAGCCAATTACAAGGTATTATTAGTGATTGTCTCTAAAAAATTATAACACATCTAAAAGATATTGGCCTTACACTTAATTTTGGGAAAACAAAAATGATGCAATTTAGACCATATCAGAGAACAGAGTTAATATATTCGATTTCATACCAGGGACAAAAAATTGAACAAGTGAATACATTCTCACTATTGGGTATCACGGTAGACTTGACACTTTCGTGGAAACCACATGTGGAAATAGTTGTAGGTAGGCTAAGTAGTTTTTCGTATGCACTGCGGGAACTCAGAAAAAGTACAAATGAGGAGTGTGCTCTCACTGCGTATCACAGCCACGCCGCCGCTTGGATACGTTACGGAATCATATTCTGGGGTAACTCGACCGATGTATCTGCGGTATCTGTTTTACAAAAGCGATGTCTCAGAATTATAACGTTTACAGCACCACGAGAGTCATGTAGAATCATATTTACACAATATAAACTACTTACGGTCACTTGCATTTATATATTTGAATTGTGTCGTTTTATAAGAAAACATAGTAATTATTTCCAGCACTTTGATAACACGACGAGCCGCTATGCCTCGCGCCGAGCTAATGATTTTGTTCTACCCGCTGCCCGACTTGCGCTTTTTAATAACGGTCCGTCCTATATGGCTGTCAAAGTTTACAATCATTTGCCCAACTTGCTCAAAGCCCTCCAAGGTACTAAATTTGATAAAGAGTTAAAGAAGTTATTACTTGCCAAGGCATATTATGATATGAATGAATATTTCAGGGACAAATTTTAAATATTATAATTCTTGACGTCTTTGACATTATTTTATTGTGACTATGTATAAATTTGAATTTTATTTTGACAATTGTAATTTAATTTTAAGACGTAAATTTTGACATCTTGAAATCTTGGCATGACTTAATTATACCAATTTATGAATGTAATATTGTATGAATGTAACATAATGATGACATGTAAATATAATTATAACTTTAATTTGAATTCACGAATGCCTTATAAAGGTTGTAATGTTACTATTGACCATCTATAATGTACATTATGAAGTGGTTAAATGAATATGAATATGAATATGAATACTGTATTTATTGGTATCGTTTGTATCATCAGCATATTGCAGTCCATTGCTGGACGTAAACCTCCCCCAAAGAGCGCCAAAGAGCACGATCTCCCGCTTTTTTATCCATCCACTGTCAGCCATCTTCCTAAGGTCGTCGGTCCATCGAGCTGGGGGGGCGTCTTACACTACATTTGCCTAAGCGTGGTCTTCGCTATCGTTTGAATATTCCTAGTAAATCTGCCAACCAGCAGTAGCTATTGTTCTATATACCTACAACTTAACTTTCACAAATAACATTACTTGTATTGACTCAGCTACTTGACTCGGCATTTAGCCGAGTCAAGTAGCTTTATAACTAGCAGCTGTTTTCCCGCGACTTCGCCTGAGTAAATTATAACCTATATCACCCGCGTATAATGTAGGTTCCCGTAGGTCAAGGAATTTGAAATCGGTCCAGTAGTTTGGAATCCTATTCAATGCAAACAAACAGTCAAATTTTTTACCCTTTGTGATATTAGTATAGATAAAAAACACCATAGGATCAACATGATCTGTTTTTCTTAAATAAAATAAATCTTTTTGTATAATTACTCAACAGGTGGTTTTTTATGGGAGTGACTATCAACAAACGCGGAGTCCGATTATCAGTGCTGTAATGGAATAAGCGGCTTGCTTGTATTAAGTTTTGTGAACGAGGGTGTCGATTAAATGGCGGCTAACTTGCTAACTTAATTTAGTGGCTTTCGGCACAGTAGGGTTAGTGATAGTTGTTTAAGATGCGAGCATTTGGTGTTAATACACGGGTCTAACTATTAGCGCTTAGTAAATATTACTTAAATCTTGTTTTGATTTTTATTTTTACAAAGTATTTGTATTAGTTCAGTGCTTTACGCTCCGGAATACAAAGCTAGTCAGGTTCGAATCCCGCGAGGGGCAACTGTTCTGTATTGAGCATGAGCATTTGTACCTACCTAAGTCGCCATATGATAATTATGTTTATCCGTTATCTAGACGCCATAAAGGTAAGTAATTGGTGTAAGTGTTTAAAGTATTTATAATTGCTTTATTGAGGCATGTCAAAGTTTATATTTCCATAAATCCATAATGGGAAAATAGAAGAAAGTTGTATGAAGATTTAGTCATTTTCGCGGATAAAGTTTCGTATAAGCCTTACTAATCAAGCAAACATACCTACATGCATATTCGACATTAACTCGAACAAAGTCACGGGAAACCCATAGTCATCAAGTACCTACAGCAGTTATTATCCGTACAAGTTGTCTCATTTAATTAGCGCCTCGCTAATCGGACGTCTGGTGCGGGCGCGTATAGAAACACAATGCGTTTGACAAATCAATCCGAATGTTTGCGACTGTCGGGAACATTCGTGTTTGCGTTACATGCGGGTAGGGTGACCATACTGTTACACCCAGCTGTGTACAGTCTCGAACTAGCTAGCGTGACGTAGTGTCAAACAATAATACGAAATAAGTTACACCAAGGTAAGTCTCGACGACATATTAATTTAACGTCAAACATATAAACGGAATAATCGGATAGGTACTTATAATAAATAAGATGAATAATTAATAAATAAGATCGGTCTATATTGAAATCTATATCTATCATTGAAGTTATATAATGTGTTTACATGTTGACCGTCCAAAAATATAAAAAATCGAAATCAACCACACATTTTTTATGCACTAGGTATACTATGGGTTATGGGACGGTTTACCGGTTAAAGTATGTCATCCAGTATCAATTCGCTTTAGTAGACGGTCCGCTTGTTTAAGGCCTTAACACGCTTGAATGACCTTGACGCGTTGAACCCATACAATTTCGCGCGTGCATGGATGATGTCTAAAAATCGGAAAACCATGTTTTTTTATGAAATTAATGCCTTTGACGAGATTTTTCAAATAAAACTCTCAATTTAAAACATGTATATTTCCAAAATCTTTTTTTGTGTGAAAACAGTAATGAAATAGCTTGTGCCGCTTAAGAGAACATTTGCAATTTATGAAAAAATATACACTTTTTTGTGCATGTTTTAATCCAAGGGACTTAACGGAAAATCAAAATTATTCAATTCAAGATGTTTATTAAATCCTCTACTAGCATATCGTGTTTATAATTTTTAGATTCAAGTAACAGGTATTCTGACAATTTGATTTTCATATTCGAGATTTTAGGCACTTGGGTGGTGTTAAGGCCTTAAGGCAAATAAATTGCTGTAATTGATAGATTACATCGCTATAAAACGTGCATGAAATCAGAAGTTGCAACATTATTTAAAAGGTGATGTTGTCAGTTGTTGCAGAATATTATTGCTTACAACTTATAATCGTGTCAAAAATGTTGCAATACAAAACTAGATGTACTTCATGTGACGTGATTTTGTCATGTAATGTGTCATTTATGACGAATCTTAGCTTTCTGTGTACCGAGTACCGATATATCCCGAAAGTGTTAATAACTATAGTCCTTGCTTTATCAGAAGTTATTATAGACTTCCTACACGCAGGCATTGTTTCGTGGGCACAGTTTAAGTTCGTTATGTCCGGATGACAGATGGATATCCCATTGTTCATGGCTGTATGTCATTTTGTTTGTTTACTCGCTTACAAATTTGATTATCTGCTGTGGATTTCAGATTTATTTAAGTTACGAAACAGCTTAAATTTTCTTTTTAGTTTGAGGTCTTGTTAGATCTTTGTTAAGTTTTAATTATTAAGTTTAACCAACACGATATAAAATTATCATTATATTTTAAAACTGTCTGCCTACACTCCAGGGTCGCAAACCTGCAGGTCTTGCTGCCCTTTTCCAGCGGCAATATTATCAATTACATAGTTAAATGTTTCACATAAATTATCTAGTATTATTCAATAACTTTATAAATATGAATAGGAAAGTTCAGATATATAAATCGTGAAATTTTAATTAAGTACTCCAGAAATTGAAGACAGTATCCAAGACAGTTACATAAATGTGTAAACCAAAGAAGTGTGTTATATTAGAATATAACTGGTTAGTTATATTGTGTTTAGGCCAAAATACAGTGTTAAAAAGTGGGTCAGAGTTGAATCTAGAATATAGAAAAATCATAAAAAATGTAACAAGCTGTTTACAGTATCATGCTTTCAAACATGCGCTTAAGTCAAATGTGACTTCCACTATTAGATTAATATGTTTACCTATTAATAACCATAAAAATAGTTTCAAATATCATAATAAAACATTTACAAAACCCATAACTATAGGCACCTGAAATCATTTCATGATAAATCATTCTTCATATTCTAGCACCTCCACAAACGTATTTTCCTTTCCAATAATGTCCGTCGGCAGATAACATTTCGCCGCTCAACATATCAGTCTCATCGATATGTGTCAAAATCACTCAATCAATTTTACATTTACAGCGCGCAGTGTTATCTTGTCAAGTGTATCTGTTAGCGCCGCTCGCGTTGCGAACGGGTTAACGTTGACGCATTTCATTTTAAATAGTATTGAAATTATAGCTTTTAACATTTTAGGTAGAATTTCAATACATCTTAATAGTTGGTAGAATATTAGTTAAAACTAAACAATAAACAGAATATGTTTTTATTTGAGAAAATGTGTATGGGTCAGAATAAAATTTGTATACATACTGTCCCAAAATTCTGGGCCTGCTTATGACTACTCGAGAAAAAATATTTTGAAAAATATACCACTTTTTTTTATTTACAAACAAAAAATTATAATCCTTGCATTCTGGGATATTTAAGGATTGTGGTGTACTATTTAGGTTGCCTAATACAAAAAATAATAAAAATATTTGAAAAAATTTGGTCATGGTAGTTATAAATGTCACAAGGGGTGTTATATTTCAAGAATTTTCATTTTTTGTTTGTAAATAAAAATAAAAATAAAAGACCATATTTTTTTAAATATTTTTCTCGAGTAGTCATAATCTGGCCCATTATCTGGTGCCGTTGTATCGTTGAATTTTGGGACACCCTGTATAGGAAGCTTTCTGCCCCTTTGGTCGTCACTTCTACGCATAGATATAGAATGGCGAATGCTAATCTATGCTTCTACGCCACGTTCACAGCCACTTTAACTTGCTAACATATACAATAGCATATAAAAGCAGCAAATAAAAAAATATAAATTAATAAGTGAATTGTTTCTATGGCGACTAAATAACGTGTAAACATTACATAAATACGTTTTATGAACATTCATGACAAAGGTATTTGCTCGTTTGCGGGTTTCGTACCCGCGACCGCTAGGCTTTGTAGTCCTGAGCGCGAACCACTACCTCAGATGGTCGTCAATATCATCATTATCATCATCATCAGCCCACACTAGTCCACTGCTGGACATAGGCCTCTCCAATTGCACGCCACTCTGCACGATCCACGGCTACTCTCATCCAGCTCCTGCCAGCAACCTTGCGAAGATCGTCATTCCATCTAGTCTGAGGGCGTCCCACACTACGCTTGCCGACACGCGGTCTCCACTCAAGAACTCGTTTACCCCAGCGGTTATCGGTTCTGCGACAAATATGGCCGGCCCACTGCCACTTCAGCTTGCTTATTCGATGGGCTATGTCGATGACTTTAGTTTTCTGTCGGATTACCTCATTTCGGATCCGATCCCTCAGAGAAACTCCGTATAATTTCTATGAAAGGTTTTTTTTTACAATAATTCGTATCTCACCACACTCAAGCGAACACGTTTGCATTACGCATATTAATCAGCTAATTTCAATGGTTCTAATTAGCCCTGACACTCACAGAGTTACACTAAGCGAACGTTATGAGTCCGCAAACTTTATCTGCACCCTGTTGATAAATAATCAAACAGTTTTCAACTCTATTCAACCGTAATACAGCCGTTTAAACAAGTCATGTGATATCAAATACCCGACACGATGTGGTTAGCAAACCGTAATAATAATATTATTGGTTTTAAAATAATAGACTAGTTATTTAGAGCCTGCGTCCACGTGTAACTAATGTGCACTTCTATTTTTTATTGTAACAACATTGCACAGCCGTCACCGTAACTAAGGATTTTTTAAACGAAAAGTAACCTGGTTACAATTACAGTAAGATTAAGAAATTACTACCGAGGAATCCCAATTTTAGGTTTTTCACCAACATCTAAAAAATGGCGCGTTGTAGTGATTTACATGTTCTAAGATGGGATGAAAGCTTATAAAATGTTCTATAACTTTTATTCTTTACACTTTTTCCATATTTCCAACCATTTTTGAACTACATGCTCCTGCGTCGAGTTCAAAAATGAGTAACTGCGTACCCTTTTATTAGCCATTGATTGGCAAACCTAATTATTATACGCCGGCTTTAGGGGCAGTAAACCTAATTCATTTGTTTTTAAACTAGATCTTGCCATTGCGGCCGATATGAAATAGCTCCTTTGGCTACAGGTAGTTTTGCAAAGCGGCGACTAAACAGCGAACATAGCTCGCGGCGACAAAGCGCACAATGAGCGAGGGACAATGAGCGCTCGCTCGCTCGCTCGTCACCGGCAGACCTAATTAGTCGCTTCGGATCGTCTGATTAATATGCGCATTGTTCCAACACATATCCCGCTACTACTCAGACTGATTGACTTTTTCACGCTGGAAAGCATGTTCGAAACGTTAGCGTTACAGGGTATCTGGAATTACCCTAATTTTCAGTGTATGGCAACAAACAGCATAAATTAAGCAAACCCAATTCATTATTATTTCATCGGATAAAAGTTGCAATATTGATATAAAGTTATTTGCGTAAAGTAATACATAAAGATAAACAAATATTTTCCCTACTGTATTGATTGTTCAGTTAAGACTTGAAATTTAAATATTTTAATAAATAGTAAATACTTTACAATAGACATAGACCAAAATTTTATCAGTCGCTTATTAAATGGCACTTAAAATAAACGTCAAATCCCTAGCGAATTCACGAAACAAAGCTAAAATTACACTTGCAAAACGCATACGAATAACGTAACAAGTTGGAAAAAACCAAAACGAAGCCGGTCCCATCAGCAGGGTCATTAACGATTTCATAAAAGGCTTATGGGCCACGCTTCCCCTTCCTGCCGTCATATTTCCCATGGATGGGGCCATTCCCAAAAACAGCACTAAAATAAATAGATATGTTTAAAGATAAACAATTTGAAGATGTGCTTGTTTTGTCAGTTATTCATGTCACTGTGGATGTTCTATTTTTACGAGATAATGACATTTTACACAGTTATTTAAAAAAAATATGGCATAACAATTGTATTTCAGTTTTATAACGTTGACAAAGAAAAAATGATGTCATAATCACGTACTAAATCGGTAGTACCTACATAAGTATAAATAAACTTCCTGTTAAGTTTAAAAACGAAAAAGCTAATTTTAAATGAAGCCAAAATAATAATTGATCTAGTTAATACACCTAAACTTATTGGATTGAGCAAAGGACAGAGAATTAAGTTTTAGTAGGGATAGTAAAGGCCAGTTACACTACAAAACAGCAAACCACGTAATCCATAGACATAATAGAGATGTAACGTTTAAGCCTCTATTAAACTAGGTATCGTATCGTTCTTATCAATATCCCGAAGCGTCTTCGAACGGCACAATAAGCATTCGGCGCAGAGGCGTCATAAGTCGCCCTTATCGGCGCCGTTAGTCTGAACAATTGATTCCAGCTCTTGCGCCGAATGCCGCCGTATTTTACCGTGTCAATTACACGCATATATTTACAGTATCTAACTGGTGTTCCAGACAGAAATCGATGTGCAATTGTTTTTACGATAAGAACTTGCGAAGGTGCTTGCTAATCGTAGTTTTATGTATAAAAAGCTGGCATCCGCAGAATACCAGTGCGACGTGCTCTCTGCTGTCACGACCTTATACTGAGCGGATACCATTTTGGTGGCTCTACACACAGTTACGCAACTTATTTTATAAGTTTTTTGATAAGATTTTTATATATGTGTATGTCTTGTACCAAAAAAATGACTTTCTATTTCTATTTTCTATTTCTAAAACTACGATTTACCTGTATTTTTAATCGTTTCCTTCGTTGGCTTGTTGATCTTTATCCCGGTATAACCTTTTTTTATATTTCTAAAAGTAATAATCTGATTTTTTTGCACAACTACCACGATATGCAGACTAACTTAGAGCTTGCTTTCTTTTTAAAGTCAGTAACAAAAATTGCAGGTTTCTTAAAATGAAATATTTGATTTCCAGTATCTATAACTGGCCAAACTGGCTGTGAGGTCCAGCGGCAAGATCATATCACCAAAAATAATAATTCTAAAACAATATTATTTTTTTAATTTCCCACGCAATTCTGCAAAATTAAAGTGATAATTTGTATAAATATTATGATAATGCTCTATTGCTTGCTTACTCGAAACGTTTTCGATCACGCTAAAATCAATCACCTCTTAAATCAGACCAAGGACTTTGCTCACAGGCAAGATTATACTACCGCAACCCCGCTAAAAATCACATGCTTGTGCAGTTACTCGAATTTCAAGTGATTAATAAATTCTAAAAACGTCATACGTGATTCGGTGGAGAGCTCGTAGTTATACGTCAATCCCTAATTGATGCCGGTGCCACTCGAACACGGCTCCACTACCTCCGTCAAGATTAATGAGAGCAGAAGTGGAAGGCACCTGGAGGCACGGATGATTTAAATCCGTGAAGTAATTATACAAGACTCGATATTTTCATTTCTCAAAAAAAAAGCCGGCCAAGGCGAGTCAGACTCGCTCACAAAGGGTTCAATACCAATATCTATAAAACCGGACAAGTGCGAGTCGGACTCGCGCACGAAGGGTTCTGCACCATTATCTATAAAATGAGCAAAAACATCACGTTTGTTGTATGTGAGCACCTTAAATATATATTTTTCTGGTTTTTAGAATTTGTTGTTATAGTGGCGGTTTTCTGGAAAGTTGAAAATCTTGTGGTACTCTTAAGACTGGATATAAAAGGCAAAGATCAATGTCAAAGGCATAATCAAACTACCTTTTTTTACTATTTTAACAGACTCAACATTTTTTCGTGTGACCAATGCTTTGCTACCTTGTCTGTCGATTCTGTGAGAAACACGCAATGAACGCGTATTAAAAATCACCGAAGCGGTGCAAACGAACATAGCCTCTATCTTTCTAAGAAGTAGGTTCACATTACTTAGCGTCGATGAGTGAGTTCAGTATCGATGTGGGCTCGGTTTTATTTACGGAATCGACAGGCTGTTTAAGATAGTTAAACCATTTATTTGGAAAACTATTTGGTACAATACATAACGAAGGAGGTCTGCATGTAAAGCAGCGGAACATGACAGAACATGGATTAGTGGACTATAGTGTTTGAGGTAGTGATGCCGATCAATAGTCGAATATCGATAACAAACAGAACTTTTCGATAGTAGGCAATATATAAATTTTATAGTTATATCAATACGATCGATACTATACAGGGTGTTACATTATGAGACTTTATAGCCGAAAAGGTATGTGCTTACATATTATGCATGTCAATACTTGGTGGTCAGAAATTTTATTTCATCATTTTAAAAACATCTTTTTTTAAATATAAGTAAAGTTTTGTATGAAAATGTTTTTAAAGTTATACGCAATGATACATACCTTTTTCGACACCTGCACTGGTTAAAAAGATTTAATTGAAACAACCACAAAGTCACATTTAACCTAAACTCAACATCCCTTTTGATATAGCAATCATTCCACTCACTCCCACCAAATTATTCTTTCCATACGTGCGTGCGTACCAACTATACATAACAATAGTAACGTTTCATTTCGGAATTTTGAAACTATTCACCCTAATGTGGGTACCGAAAAAGCTAACCTTTGGAGGGTGCCCCGGGATATCTCACAGGAAACCCTCCCCCCTCCTCGTACCCCGCACCAGACGAGAGGGTCATTAGGCAAAAAATAAACGATTACACTTGAGAAAAGTAAAAAAATTGCTTGTTTTTATATTTCGCTTCCTCTACGGCTCTCTGCCAGACAAGTAGATTTGACTGTTAATGTGTCAGGAATAAAATTGGAAGCCATCTTTAAATTCGATTTCAAATCAGATTTTAGTTCAATCGTTTGGGGATAGAGCGCGGATATTTAATGGAGGGTGCGTTGCATTTGATTTTCTCCCCTTTAATAACTTAATAATACTTTTGGGATGGTTTGTGATGTTTGATTTGGTTGTTATATATGTTTTAAACTACGGTCTATTTGATGACATTGACATGACACTGTAAAGATAATGGGTATTAAGATTCCGTGATAACATTTAAAAATCGATCCATATAATTGTAAAAAAAACCGTCCAAGTGCGAGTCGGGCTCGCGCACGAAGGGTTCAGCACCATTATCTATATAAACAAGTAAAAGAAACACGTTTGTTGTATGGGAGCCCCCTTGAATATTCCTTGAATATTTATTTTATTCTGGCTTTTAGTATTTGTTGTTATAGCGGCAACAGAAATACATCATCTGTAAAAATTTCAACTGTCTAGCTACCACGGTTCATGAGATAAAGCGTGGTGACAGACGGACGGACAGACAGGCGGATAAGCCTTAGTAATAGGGTCCGGTTTTACCTTTTGGGTACGGAACCCTAAAAATGGCGTAAGTTTCCATGGGTTAAGGAAAAAGTGGTAGTAAAAAACGAAGATTTGCTTATTAATATTATATTATGAGGTAGAATTTATATTATCGGCTGCCAGTACGATAATAACGGATTGAATTATGTCCAAAACCAATTATTATTTGTTGTATCTATTCCAATTAACAAGCACTGTCAATTCTAACACACTTTTTGAATTACAAATTGGTTTTTTTAACAAATAGGTAACATCAAAGTTTCGATTTTCATACTTCATTCGTCATTCGTTCTGAAAGACATTGGTTTTTGCCATTTTTTTTCTGTCGACGCATTTATCCTATTTGTTTTAATTCCCTTTCTCCCTTTTAATTGTGTGGACTTCGATTCAAGTTTTTCACAGCTCTAAGACATCACAGACATTTACTAACTGATATTAATTTCAACTTGATACCTATACTCCTTTATAAAAAAGGTTGCCAGACAGACAGATAGCCAAGTGATCTTATAAGGGTTTATCTTTCCTTTTTAAGGTACGGAATCCTTAACAATGCCTCTACACTAAATTTGGCAGAATAAAACACGAAACTGAATTCAGTATTTTTATCATACCCATCTCGGTCATAATTCAAGATAGCCAAGACCGCGAGTTCCGAGACAAACTGTCAACTAATTCCACAAAAGCTACTCGCTTAAAAATAGGTTTCCCAGTGAAAAAATGCCGCGATTCGGAACGTCGGGTTCAAGTACAAATAAAGTAGTGGTACGGTGTCCACATCGGGGCACATATATCATTTTTATCGCTCGCACTCGCCCGGCCGTTTATTCATTGCTTACCTATTGCACACGCGGTTGTGTGACGACTCTAATGCTACTATTGGTTCAAGAATGTAGTGTAAAATATAAAGCATGGCAGTCTCAGTTTATAACTAGTAATCATTTGCATAGTTATTCGTAATTTACGAGTTAGGTACATCGTATTATATCATATTTTAGCAGCTTCTGTACCCACTTGTCAGTCCGAGTACGAGGGAAAGGTGAATTAGTGTTTTTGTTGAGGGTTGGTGCGATAATCGATGGATAGAGATCGCGATAGAGGTGATGTGAATGAACTGTTGTAGTGCTAGTTCAGCGCCTACTCTTAACATGTTAATAAGGTATTCGTATCGATGCTAGGGCCGCTTTTCGCTTATCTCATTAGAGAAGTTCTACGCTGCGGACAACTAATAATACTTTGATGTACCGCCTTTTAATCGCACTATGCACGTCGGCAAAGCAGCAACAGTGCATCTGACTCGTACCACCCGTAGCGTTTATCAAAGCGAAAGCCATTGCACTGCCACGGAAATCAGGCTCGTAGCACCCGGAGCTTCATCTGGCAGAACTACTGCTATCGTAGCACCGTAGCACGACGACAGTGTAACTGACTTATAGCTTTATCTGAACTACGATCTAATATTAGTGACATATCGGTAGCTTACATGGTTGTGTATGATGCTGCTGTACTTCGCTTTTGTTTCTGCAGATAGGATAGACAGCTAAAGTTAATTAAACTTATATGCAAACCCTTAGTAGCGTGTAGCAATCGTGCGCTCAAGTGCTGCCGTTTTTCTTTTTTTTACAAACGGCGTTTAGTCAACTATGTATTGAAGATGAATGTTTATCGGTTCGCTATTTGTTTTCAAAAAGGTTACAGCATGGATTTATCTATTACAACTGACCATGTTAATATACTGTTGAGATTTATGACTCCTTCTGATGTTGCCTTCAAAGATTGTAATATTTTTAGAAGAAATAAGAATCTTTGTCCTGATTTTATCTGTAGAATAAGTAGGTGGTTGCACCTAAAAGTTGTTGAACTTTGTCATTAAATAAACGAAAAAAGTTCTTACGATACAGTAACTTCTCAATAATTAAATTAACTGCACCCCTTTTTAGATCGCTACACATATTATCGTGTTATCTTAGCTATGTTGGGTTAGTTCGTTTTTTTGAGTAATATTTTCCTAACAAAGTATTGTATTACTAACAACGTACAAAGTGGAAAAAACGCTGTTTGATCCGAAAGGGATTCAAAATTCTAGAGAATTCTAAAGGAAAAAAAGGATTCTGTTACTAAAATGCCACTGTTTCGACAGAATTTGTCATTGAAATCTGGAAAAAACACTTCTCTATAAAAAAACTGATGTCAGCTGGTGGTTTAGTATGGAATACGATTTTTTTGCGATTTTGAGATGTCCCATTATAAAAACACCAGAAATATCCCATTTTGGATCGAACCGGGTATTTGTAACATTGTGGTAACATCCCGTATAAGTTTACGTCCTCTAACCACAATTAACGGTTTCATTCGAATGTTTTAGTGTATATTTGTCCATATGTGCATGGTCAACATTTCAAAACTCTTATTGAAGTTCTACACTTCTGTAATTCAAATATCACAATTCGCACATAACTAATTGCAATTCCAGCGTTCGTACGTTCTGAAATCAAAAACAAACAATTCTGGGTGCTCATAAAGGTGATTACAAACTAGTGCATTCACTTATAATGCTATGTCAAAAAAGAAGCCTTTTTATAAAGATTAGCATTGTTATAACAGTAAAAATATGATATATAAAAGCTTATTGTTTTTTTTAGAAAAAAAATTGAGAAAGCATACGGTTATTATAACTCGTACAACAGTGAAACAAGACACTGAGATAACGCCATTAAAAACTGTCAACGCTAAACAATTGAAAAACACTAGGCCCTAGCACAACGCGCCGCTATACGTAATTTGTGGCCCTAGTTTCACCATCTTACTTTAACTTTAACAAACGTCAAAAGTCTGTCAAACTCCATACAAAAACACCGGTTAAAGTTACAGTTATGGTTAAAGTTAAGGTGGTACAACCCAGGCTAGGGCTGTCAAACACTATTATCACGTAGGGGCTAACCTGCAGCTTTTGCCTAGGCTTAGATTTCAACCACTCAACTTTGGCACATTATAACATTGGCAACATATTGATGTCTTATTATAATATGTATGACTCATCACGGCAATTGTAAAAAACACGCCACAATATCACTATTTCCCAAAAACTTAATTTTGCAATGCAATAACACCTAACGTTTTAATGTCAAAATATTTAGTGGAAACTGATATGTTTTAGGGTTCCGTACCCAAAGGGTAAAACGGAACCCTATTACTAAGACTCTGCTGTCCGTGTCACTAGGCTGTATCTCATGAACCGTGGTAGTTAGACAGTTGAAATTTACACTGATGATTTATTTTTGTTGCCGCTATAACAACAAATACAAAAAAAATATAAAATAAATATTTAAGGGGGCTCGCACTACAACAAACGTGTTTTTTTGCCGTTTTTATAGATCATGGTACGGAACCCGTACCCGTTCGTGGGCGAGTCCAACTCGCTTTTGCTCGGTTTTTTTTTTATTTTGCCTTACCTATTACCACTATAACTCTAGTTCTACTCTTTATATATTACTCTAGTTTGTACGCACCTTAAAACCGCGGCTTTGCATTCACGCCTCCACTCATACATATGTAGGTAAATCTAAAGCGTGAACTATTTAATCAACTCATGAATATATGCATTCGCCAAAATTCTGCCAGTGCCAGTCCATCAGTTGGGCCTTATCGACGACGACGCTTATCATCAACAGGTCCTACCGCCGGCTCGTGTGCTGTTATCTCTTGCTACAAATAGTCACGACTGTACTACTAACAAAACGCACTAAACGCCTTCGCAAGTTAATGGTAAACTCACCCGTATTTGAAGTCACCTACGGTTCCAAATCTCGTGCAAGAAAAGTAACTACCCGGTGCATAATCAGGGATAAACGCATTGTCACAGTGTATTACGGGGCCAGTCGCCTAATGCGCCTAATTCACGGCAATGTAGACAAGTCGTCTGCAGCCATGTCGGTTATTATTTCAAGTTGAACAGATTTGCTCATATTCCTTATTCAAGCTTTACTTACCCTATTCATATTAGTGGATGTAGTTTTGTCATTTCTTTGGTGCAAGAGTAACTAGTGAAAACAGGATCAGTAAAAATCTTAAATTTAAAATTAGAACGAAGGGATTAGTACTTATATCAGGAGAAGGATACATATTACGCAAAAAAAGATGTTATATTTATGTCGGGTCAGTGTTGAGAGACACCTCTGGCAAATTCATTGCCTAGTAACCCTAAGAAGCCTTTATAATTTAAAAAGTGTGTGTGCGAGTGTTGTTTAGCGCACATTTAAAAATAATAAAATAGAGTATGAAGTACATCAACAGAAACAACAAAAATATGCCGTGTCGTTGCAATTGAAGCTGAAAATCTCTCTCTCTCTCTCTCTCTTTCTCTCTAAAGTTCTTTGTAAGTTCTCATATTCCTGAAATACTTTAATTTTAGTTAAGCCACTTACACAAATTTAGACCATATCTACTACGCAAATACACTATATTCCCTTATGTGACTCGAAAACTAGTTGACATTGATCCCCGATGCACACAGCTCTAGAACTTCAAATACATTGTAAGTGTCTCCACGTTGCCTTTATGTACATTTAATTACTGTACAATATGTTACGTTTATTGGCGGGGGTTACGAGGATCGTCTTTGACAAATGGCCGCGGTATATCACCAATACGTCACACACAGCCTAATATATATTTCCTTGATGTAACAGTTCATGACGGACAGGTAATAAAAGCCCGACAATGCCCCTGGGACATGTTATATTATTTATTTTGTATTAGTGACAACATTTATTAGGTCCTGTGTTTATTATGGCAACATTCTGTTCGATTGTTAACTTCAATTGGAAACGTCATTTGTTTTCTTTAATCTGTGGTGATACGATTAATAAGGTTGATTCGATTTGACGTTTCAGGCAAGGTCCCTGCAGCTTGTAGTTTGTAAAGCCCATGCGCACTTAGCAGGAGTCCCGGAATCAACTCCCGGCACATATTTTTTGTTTAGAAATCATAGTAACAGTTCAGTCATTTGTCATTTTCACTTATAAGTGTAAGTGTAGTAAGTTAATTAAAGGATTGTCAATGGTATAACAATTACAGAGATTCGTGAAATTGGCTCTCAGTAGGAATGTTATTTTAAATCTTTGTTTATTAATAGATTAAGAACTTGAAATATACGTGTACACTGAAAAATAAATAATACAGATAGAGTTTTTGTACATACTTAGTTACCAGAAGCCGTTCATAAGAAACGTTTCACCGTTTTTTTAGTAAGCCCTATGAAGTACCAAAGTTTCATTATTACTATACATACCTACTACAGCCCCAAGCGCGACTTGTAGAGTTTTACTTTTGTAAAGGTTATTTATGATACCGTACAGAATTGCTTCTCTTTTTGTTTAATCAATGTTTTCATTTTGACAACCCCTCATGGTCGCAGCCATACTGACTGTTATTGCGCTGCACTGTACACATTCCTGTGACACGTTGAAATGTACGCTATTTATTTTTATTACAAAAAATAAGTTTGTTAATATTCTGATCCTCAGAATTTAATAATTTGTCGAAACAGGGACATAAACTAGCAACTAACATGAACATCGGGGAAAGGCTAAGATTTAAGTAAGAGACTTATGTTATTTTAAAATATTGGCACCCCAACGTGTTATTTTTTAAATCGGTGTGCAACAAACATTATAAAACAATACTTTTTTATACTTACAATCGGGAAGAGAAAAGATTTTTTTTAATAATTTTGTATTATGAATCATTTCAGTCAGACTAAGAAGAACCGATAACAACCACTTAATCAATCTACCTTAGGTACTTTAAATAAAACAAACTATTATTTAGGTGCTGCGTTTAATGATACATATAACAAAAAACATTTTAGAATTAAGGAACGTTTATACGAGTAAATACTCGTTTGTCCAATTTAATCTTCTTAGTTAAATATGTATGACCAATGTTCTAATATTCAAGTTCTATATTGTTACGCATCAAATTAATTAGGATAATCAGAATTAATCGCATTTAAGATACACAGAGCCTGTTTGCTATGATAACTGTCGAGGTCTTACGCCAGATAATATTACGAGTATATCTAGGATATCAGTCAATGGCTATATGCCACTTATTGCACTGCTCAATGATGATATAACTATTTAGTTATAGATAATAATTTGCTCTTGATTGCGCTTTATTGTTATTTTCTTATTGTATTTTATTGTAATTTACTTTATTTTTAGTGGACAATAAAATTAATAAACAAAAAAGGTTTAGCCCATAATGTTGAGTCCATACTAGTTAAGCTCAGATATATCTGAGTCATCCTTCTTAGTCACCGAAACACTTCATCTTTGACTGTGTGTCGTTAACAAAGCTAGTAACATACAAATTGTTTGCAAGATACCGTGTAGGACACGAAACTTCATTTGAGAGTCTTAAACCTTACCAGATAGATTTATAACTTAACAAAATGCAATACGTCACCCATTCTATTATGACGACCTCCGTAGGCGAAAGGCGAGCACGCCGGACTATATGGCGTCGCCATCTCCGAGGTTCCGGGTTCGATCCCCGGTCGGGTCAATATGGAAAACGATCTTTTCTATAATGTCTCGAGTCTGGGTGTTGTGGTACCGTCTTTGTTTCTGATTACTATAACACAAGTGCTTTAGCTACTTACTTTAGGATCAGAACAATGTATATGATGATGAATATTTATATTTATATATTATACAGTGATTTTAATAGCGATCACCAATGACCGAGCCATTTCTACGCTTAAAACATTTTCCCGCGTTATAGTCAGTATCATTATTTTATGAGCTACGTAAGTTGTTGAAACTCACAAGTTAAATAGAAACTATTACCAGGTGCTATTTTCTAAGTCGAGAGGCTAACAGGCGAGCACTTAGCCCACAATGTAAGGTTTCAATTGAAGGGGCTGCAACAATTTACGCGTTCGGCAGTGGTTTTAATTGCGCTCAGCAATGGCCAAGCCGTTATGGCGCGTAAACTCCCGACAGCATGGCGTCCGTAAAACGCTCGCTTTATGATTATTTGCTCAACAGGTAGCTAGTAGAAGATACGTCCGAGTCAGGTACGCTCAAGTACTTCGTAAGTACGTGTGAGTCATATAAAGTAGAAGTTGATGAGAATATTCAGGACTGTACTTACTATAAATGTCCATCTTCAAACGGAATTGGCTGGAATCATCTCCCGAAGCACCCTTAGCTAAACATGAAAAAAAACGACTACTTATTCCACACTGAAATCACAAAACTTTAGATCTCCCTCACTAAAGATTATGAGAGTGAGACTAAATAATTTATTTAAGTGATTCTACGTAGGTACATAGTTCATACATTATTTGAACATATATAAAAACACCAAGTCAGTGATACTACATACTCCGTACCCGTGTTCCGTACGCTAATCGACCTACTGTCAAACGCACATGCCCTTTCCGAGCGATCGCCCTGAATGCGCCACACGCTTTACATTTATGTATGACCATTCAAAAATACACCTTAAAGCTGGGGTTTAAAGTCGTAAATGGAATGGGAAATAGTTACTAAGAGATACGGAAAGTTTTATATTTGAGGCACTCGAAAACCGAGTCTAAGGTAAAGGTTGTAAGAGCGTCTTGTGTGTAAAAGCATCACGGCACCAAAATGAATGTAGTGTCCACTACGTATCGATTTCAGACGTCGTAAATGGCAGCGGTTATAAAAAATTAGGCGAGGTATTTTTATGGTACATATTATGATTTGCAGGGTAGGTGCATGGGGGTGGCATTATGTGGTAAAACTGCTATAAATTTTACAGCTTTCTTTATATTTGGTTTTGAGCCGTTTCGAAATAATATTAAAGAGAGCGATTTCATAAAGGTCTCGGCGTTTTAATATTTTACTAGCTGCGATAAAAATGTACACAGTCCTCAAGTTCTTTTTGTATGTTGTTATAATAAGGCTTACGTCTCTAATAAATATGAGGGATAAAGACTCGTATTTTCAATATTGTGGCTATTCGTTTTAATATTAAGTTGTTTCACTCTGGCCAGTGTACCCAAGAGGCTGTAACTTACACTGTTAATAATATTGTAAAGGTAAACAAGCGTGCATCTTGGTATTAGCCCCACAAATATATTAGCTATTAACTGCAGCCTGTTACATTATATTTTATACAGACGAAGTACCCACAATACGTAGGTGAGCAATAAATACGGGAAAGAGCGTGTAAGATACAATAAAAGTGAGTTATTAGCAGCAAACATATTTGTACGGAGCCGTATCTCACTCTATGGCGGTTTCTCTATGTTTTTGCGCGGGTGTATTATGTAAAAAATACCCTTGTAAAATTTTAGGGAGGACATGGAAGGGTGAGATAGTGTGGGGACACTTTACAGAGATGGGTAAGTCAGATACTTACGAAAGCTGACGCTGGCAAAAATAGTTTAGTTAGAATTTTCACATACTCGTATTGAAATAGTTATAGTAACTTATTGAAGTGATCTTTTTAAAGTACTTATATTTGCAAGATTTGTTTTATATTTAGGTAAAAAACATATAGGTACCTTAGTGAATCGTCGCCCATCCCAGGGCAATTTAATGAAAGTTTCTAAGACGTACAGATAATATTAAAATGATTCGGCTTAAAAATTATTATAATCACATAATTTAACCTTATTTTTCGCCGTTCAACAATAATTCTTATGCATTTTAAGATGGTCAAAATTAAGTGCAATAAAATGTATTTACTTATCATGTAATTTTGCTTTATTAATTAGTTGATACTCACACAAAAGGGTTGCTAGAGATTCTAAATGAATACCAGTATATTACCATTTTGTTTTATATTATGAAATCATATTGTAAAGACACAGAACAAAAAACATATTGTAAACTTGAAATATGTTCAGGGCCCTAACCATGAACTGTTAAAACAATCACAAATCTGTCAAACATTATCATTTCTGTCAAATTTTGTATGAAATGACGTACTTTGACAACTTTGAGATTGTTTTAAGAGTTCATGGTTATGGCCCAGGGCCCTAACCATGAACTGTTAAAACAATCACAAATCTGTCAAACATTATCATTTCTGTCAAATTTTGTATGAAATGACGTACCAAAATTGACAGATTTGACAACTTTGAGATTGTTTTAAGAGTTCATAGTTAGGGGGCAGATCTGAAAGAAATCTTGTGTCTGTTTGTCTACCATTTTTTTGCTAGTTGCTTCTATCAGCACGGTTAAATCAGTTAGTTTATTTATTCAAAATTTATTTTGACTTGCGCAAAGGGTCAAAATTTGCTTTCCTGGAGAATTTATTTATTCTTACCAAAACATTTTAAGACTTTTTTTTTCATAATGAAAAATAACAATCTAACCAACCCTGTCACTCAAGTACCTACTTGCATGCCCACATCGTTACTATACTGTGTAAGCCATCGGTAGGCGGCTTGGTAGTTTAAAAGGTTGGTCACAGAATTATCTATAATAATCTTCAGTGCTGTGTGTGTAGTGTGTACAATATTTTTATCTATCTTTTTTTATTTTATTCTCCGCCTGTAACATTTCTGTCTGTCCCTATGGTCCACTTCTGTTTCTGCTTCTGCATTCCATCTAGATTAAGACAACAAACAACGCACGCAAGATAGGTACTTAGTCACCTTTGTCAGCTTATATTGCAGGAAATACAGATACAAGACATGCAGTAAGAGCGAGGTTATTAGAATATGAAGATGCACTCCTGTTGCTTAAATAGTCGTTTATTTAACACAATTTTATTTTTATAAACATTTGTAATTTATAATCAAGAATCTTTTAAAATGTGTTTTCATGGTATTGAAACTTAAACTCACAAGTTCTAACACTAAGCGATAGCAGAAAAGTGTCGACAAAATGTGTTATCAAGGGGAATATAGATTATTCGCGCGGCACAGCCTGAAACATAGACAGGGCATGTTCATTTACATGTTAATGGCACGCGTGCGGTGTCTAAGGACGATACAAGCTCGTTGAGGACCTACGACAGATGTGCGAAACCTTTTCGTTAAAAAGTATTCTTCGCTTTTAACTCTTCTTTTTTACGGGTAACATAGGTAGGAAAAAATAACTGTGTATTCTGTACCTAAAACTATGTGATATTATGTGAGTGTGTTTATAAAATTCAACTGATTTTATAAATTTGGGAATGTCCAAAAAAATACATAAACATAGAATACATCAGTGAATTATTTTACCAATATTCTTTTTTTAATGTTCAGTTAGTCAAAATTAACACATTAGAATTAGATGGTTATGAGGATAAATAGTTGATAAAAAACAAATTAAAAATTAACTTCTTTTTTAAATTATGTTATCATCACCTATATCACTTACCTATTTCACACGTTTATTTTTTTGACGGTAAAAAATGTCATCCAGTATATTATAGCACATGTAGTATTATGTTATATCAGATTATGGACCATGAAAGTACCTTTTAGTAAGTAGGATTAGAAATCACACTAGATTCCGCGACATTTTGTCAAATAGGTAACAACGTAATCTTCTTCTTCCCAATAAGTCAGTTTTTTGTATCAAAAATAAATAAATTTATTTATTTTAATAAAAATTCGAATAGTTTAGAAATAATTATTAGTTTTGTAAAAAACAAAAACAGACAGACATTTTCCTGAAATGCAAAACTACAGCATGATTTAATTTTCTTGGCATAAGAAAATTTCGTTGCAATTTGTACTATTATATTTATTAAACGCAAACTTCACTATTTATTATTAGATAAAATTTCAAAATACTTTAAGATGGTTAAAATGCTGGCAACAATGCAAAGAAATTTAAAACAATGAAACACCTACCGGATATTGACAGTTCTGAGTAAAAAATTAATCAAGAAAAAATATGATAATTTGAGCGTTATTTTCACACATTCCCCCTCTATCTTTTGATCACTGGAAAGTGGGACACCACTCTGCATCTTCTCAACTACTGAAGATATAAACGCGATGTCTTATTCTATTATTTTAGAGTATATATGTGATAAAGATATAAGAAATTATTATAATTTGACTGATTTCGTCAAAATCTATAGATATTTTTCCGGTATAAATAGACCAAAAGATTGGCGACCCGTGCCGGCGATAGTGCACACGTGTCTCGTCGGAGCACTCTTTGTCTCGCCGGGATTATTCCGCGGTAATTGCTGGAGCCAGCTTCTAAAATTACTTTCTTATATCCGATATACCTATCTTTTTTTAATTTTATACTGTATGGACTTTTTATGCTACTTTCTGTGGCCATAAATGTGTTAAAGCAAGGTTTTTAAATATTTTTTTGTTTTTGATCAAAAGACATGTTTTTGTTATTTAAGCCTCTTTTACACAATATCTTCTTGAAAAAAAGACTTTAGAATTGACCCAAACCTCATATTAAAACGAGATAAAAATTGAGATATGTGTTAAGCTAGATAAATATCTTAAGTGTGCCGAATTACAGCTAATACTATTCTACCGTGCATACGTCATTGAGTAATAAACATTAAAACTTTCACATTTATAATACCATTAGTAAGATTTAAAATGAATCACACGCTGCGTATTGCGTAGTTATATGAAGACATAAAATAAACCAGCTGGTATATTATGCTTTTGCCTTCCTAATATAAATCGAACCTATTGCGTATTGATGGCATATAAATGGAGCAAGTTTCTGAAGTTTGCACGTTTATTTATAATAATTACTGGAAGGTATTCGCCCACGTTGCCTCTATGTGGGGGACTACAGAATTCAACCGGAACAATCCACCATAACACAGTGACAAAGGATTAAATACCTTAACACTATACATTTAAGAGTCATAATATGAGAGTTTATGATAACCTTTCGCAGTGAAATAGAGCCGCTATCTGAACATGTTCATTAATTATTGGGGTGATATTTTGGATTGGGGTATCTAAGTCTAACAGTCTGAAAACGAAATTTATGAAGCAGCAGTGAATTGTGTAAAAAATGTGCATGTTAATATTATTTTGAGCTTTATTTTTATACCGTAACCTCAACAACTTTTATATGTAGGTATAAGTGTAGCTGTAATGTACCCGATAAGTTTTTCCGATAAAAGCAGACATCACGTAATTTTATAATTATTTCATCTACAATCTAGGAATTAGTAGGGAAGCGATATTTTTAGGGTTCCGTGCCCAAAGGGTAAATCCAGCAACATTCTTTTTTCTAGCGTAAGCTAAGTATTTAGGTAGGTATCTAATTTGATTTTTTGATTGCAATTTAAGTATTGTGTCATACAATTTACATTAAGATAGTAGCATCTTATCTTTTTCACACTGAAAAAATCGGTACAAATAAGTGACTCAGGCTAAATGTATTTTTCTTTTGGTGGGAATATATTTCCCTATATTTTTTTAGGTTTTGCATTTTTTTAATGGTGGGAAATTATGCCCCTATATCCAATGGTAAAATCTCAACATGACTAGTTGTTGCCCCCGACATGACTTCAATTTCACGAAATAAAAATTACTAAAAAATATTGGAAATTAGACATTTATTTCACTTTGAAATATTAGCAATCAAAAATCTTAATCACGAACTAAAAGAAAACAAATGCTCATCATCATCATGCTTTTACTCAGGAAGTAGTTAATTACCAAAAATATATTAATTTAAAGTCTTTATAAGCCTCATGGGTTCAATATTTGGCAAGATTCCGCTAACTGGAATTTTTTTAATCACTCTTGTGCACATAATGCAACATTAAAAATTTTATTTTAAAAAAGACAGAATGACTTTTTATATATATTGATTCAGCAATGAACACAAACGGGGTATAGGGAACTATTTTCTCAAAT
This sequence comes from Anania fuscalis, assembly GCA_950371115.1. Taxonomy (NCBI): domain Eukaryota; kingdom Metazoa; phylum Arthropoda; class Insecta; order Lepidoptera; family Crambidae; genus Anania; species Anania fuscalis. The sequence continues at coordinate 16,453,868 of OX493330.1, forward strand.
TGAAAAAACCAAGATGGATACAGGGAAAATACTTCCCACCTAATTTGAACGTACAGAATTACCTTACGATTTAGTTTCTTACGCTGTTTGTTATGTAAATGAACTACGAAGATAGCTTACTAACAGAAAAAAGTCAATTATCTACTTACAGGAATTTTTCTGCTCGTCAGACGTAAAACACTTCACAAGTATTCCAATTTTGCGCCAAAACCGACAAAAAATACCGACCTTTGGATTTGAACTGACATTGACGTAAGGTTAATGCCATTGGGAAAAAAGTGTTGCCATTTTATAAAAAAAAAATATAATGTAGTTTTTGATGCGTTAAAATAATTCATTGCAACGGTTAACGTTTAGGAATAAAATACCGATATGTATAACGTTGTCGGGTGGGAAATAATTTCCCTATATTTGATTAAGGGCTAATCCCATCTAAATAAGATACTGTACACAACATATAACATGACCATGGCATAATTCATTATGGTACCTTTAGATTAAAAAGTAGCTGCTCTTGCCAGCATAACTGACAGTGGCATGTACAGAGCTAATTAACAAAAGCCCCGTCAAACGCTCGATGTTCTTGTAAATCCGGCGTAGGTGGAAGTTTACGTAGAACCAATGGCGGCGCATGATGATAACCCGATTAGCAAACCGACGCCGACTGAAAGGGTATTACAAATAGGCCATGGGGACATTTGCTCTTTAAGCTAGGGTTGCCGAACTGGTCAGAGAAAAATGGGGCAAATTTTGGTTCAAAAGTTAATTTGACATAAAATTTAATCGAGAAGCTTAGAGTTATTGCCATTCATGAAATATTGTCGACCCGATTGACTTTTAATCGACTAGAACGCAAAGTTTCTCCAGTTATATGCCCGAATCAGTTTAATTCATAATATGAACTAAAATTATTTATAAAACTTATAACTTTTTATCATAAAAGTAAGGACAAACCATTCGTATGTTACGAGGCAACAGATAATGAATTTCGCCAGAGGCACTTAGAGGTGGAGTTCTCTCCAAGCACACCCTAATCTGAGGCAATTTAGGACAGCTATTCTTCAGAACTGATCGAGCTGGGAATCTAACCCACGACTCTTTGCGTGCGACCCTTTGCATTCAAGACGCCGCTACTCCAATCGGTTAGTCAAAAATAAATGCAGGCAGCCCTACAAAGACAGTAGTAAGAGTACGCACAAAGGTTTAGGGAATTAGTTGTTTCCTGTCTTTGATTTGTGGTCAAAAAGTCTTTTCGGATTAGTGAAAACCACGATTTGGTATAATAAACATTTTCAATATATTATACTCGTACAGGCTCGCGGTTAATTTATAACTCCACTACTAAGTACTTATAAACCTAATGTAGATATAGTTATACATAGTAGCCGCTTTTTGATTCATAATAATATAGTGTGATAAAAGACAAAAGGGGCTTATGTAAGTAGTCTTATTTTATGTTAGATAATATAGGATTTCAGTTAAAAATGTAAGCAATGTCGGAGGGATTAGAAATAGAAATCAATCAGATAAAAAGGAATAATACGCGGAACTAGTAATATAATTCGATTTTCGTCTTCGTGGTAAACTCGCAGAATAAAATGAATAAACAATGCATAGAATTTCGATTTAGTTACCATGCTATCTAGCTTGAAAAACTAAAAACCGGAATAACAACTCCAACAAGTTTTTTAGACTAAAACTCACAATTTGTCACGCACGAACAAGACGCCACATCGTTTGTAATCACAGATTACTCATTATTGAGTAAGTATTTTACGCTAACGGTCACATAAACAGCAGCCTGTGAGCTCCCGAGACATTTATCAAGCAAAAAGTGGTAATTATGTCGAACGTATTCCTCGTTATGTCAGTTACGACGACCTTAATGCGCCGAACTTTGGCGAAACGTTACGTTCGTGTGCGAAATTTTAAAGTTACGACGTTTTATTTCTTTATTTTGTATCTTAAATATGTATCTGCTACTTACCACTTAAGAGTATACCACTTCTTCACCTAATGCTTAGTTTTTTAGGGTACCGAACGACCGAATAAAAAACGGAATCCTTACACGTTCGTGTGTCTGTCCATCCATCTGTCACAGACTATTTTTTTCTCCGAATTGACTGGACCAATAAAGTAAAAATTTGGTACAAATTATAACAAACACGGCAGTGTAAGGTGAATAAACATGTTTTGAATATGGGAATCACTGTTGACTGGACACTGGACAAATAAATTTACAAACAGGGTTCATAAACATCCAAGACTTAGGTACAAATGCTGGTAATCGTCACACAAACATTTTGCTCCTTGAGTGAATCGGACATTTGCAAATGTGGACTAAAACAATTAAAAATCTTTAAATAATAATTTCTGGACAATCTCGCTGATAGGATTACAAGAAGCCTGAATGAAAATGTCACAAGTTCAATAAACATGCGCTTAAAATCAATTTCACGAACATCGTCCATTACTTATGTAGTATTATCCATTACTTATTTTATTTAACCCATTTGCCGCACTTACCTTACACTGTCATTTACTATAACGTGCAATTATTTTAAACATTCATTTATAATACGTTATTCAAGCTTACCACTAAGTCATAAATAAATAAAGCTCTTGCACCGCGTTAAATGGAAAATTACTGTTTCTTGGATAAATATTTCTACATCTTGTTTAAATATTTTATAAATTTCTTGGATTGGCTTTTTACGCCTATTGAAATCTGCATTATTTGTGGTTATTATTAAAGCGTTATAATTCCGATTCGCATACTAGAATTTCCTAGGAGTTCGTATGTGATTCTTGTGAATTGTTGGAATTCGAATGCTTACATAATACGCCCCCTGAGCTGCTTGCTGTTTCGTTCTATGGGGGTGGCCACAGAACAAGTAAGATTCACTATATTCCGGGGTTGGCCTATGTTCAGAAGTGGACTTTTAAGTGCTGATGAACATGATGATGATTGTTTAGCATCGTAGATGTTTGCTTGCATTATAGGTAAGTATCGAGTCGAACGCCATCAAGGCTTGACCTGCTATTTGTCATAAGTAATATTTGTTCGCTATAATCTATTCAAATTAATGTAATTCATAAAACTCATTCATAATAAAGCAGGTTTCCTGTAATTAAATTTACTTCACATTAACTTAAATTTTACGTAAAAAATACAAAGTTATATTAAAAGAACGCAAAACTTTTTGATAATTTTTTTTTGTTGAAAATAAGAAGAAAGTACATTGTGTAAATAATATATGTCATAACATAGCAAATAGTATCCTATCCGGTTAAAACCTAATTCTTAACAATATTTCAGGTGAGATGTCAGTTTTTGCGGATGCAGTGCGACGTTGACGGCGGCCGCAAGAGTGCGCCACTGCGGCAATTAAAACTTGCGAATGTCGAGTGTCGCTCGTTGAGACCCGCCTTTATTATTTTTTATTTTGCGCAAACAAACGGTGGCACCGTTGTTTACCTCGTTTCAGCCAGGTACTGATGCACCGTTTAGTCGGATTTACGGAGCGTCTGAATTTGTACAAATGTAGAGACATGTACCTACTTAGCGCTTTAGAATTCATTAGTATGAGAGGTATACTTTTTTGCAAAAAGAAACACATGAAAAGTTATTTTAAACATAAAAATTTTTTTTTAAACCAACAATAAAAAAGGACGATGGCTTACCGTTAACTCTAAAAAGTAATTAAGCAGTGTTATTTGTGTATTAAGCTTTATAAAGAAAATCGAAGCAAGGTTACAGAAACAGTGTTAAAAGAGATCATGGCTAGCCCCCGAGCCATGTCAACGTACGTTTTTCCGAAAATCGTTAAAAAGTCGTCGACGTGTAACTATTCGCTCCTTAGTTAAACATAGAGAACTGGCAGATAACCTTCTTAAATCTCTATTTTGCCTAAATCTGGATTAAAAGATCATGCTGTCTCTATTAACTTCAAACTCACAGACGGAAAATAGGCTTTTAACCTAGGTTTAGGTTAATCACGATACGATTAGGTTTCGCAAGTGGGCCTTAATTAAAACATATATGATTATTAATCAGTCAAAAACATTTTTATTATCTTTTTCGTTTGCATAGTCTTCAGAATTAAGCTAACAGGAATAGATACTCATTCCACATGTTAGATATGTGCTAAACTATAGTTAAGTATTTCGTTCAGCCATTAAAAATGAGTAGCATACATCCAAACGAGATTAAAATTTTAAATGTTAATATGATAACTGTGAATTTGTAAAGCCAGTCTCTAAATCCATATTGCAATCAAGTAACATAAAAAAAGAAAATACACATTTTCGTTTCAAAGTTCGTATGGACTAAATCCCGCTCTATATTCATTAGAAATTGTATTTTTAAATAGGTTATTCGCATCACAGTTCAATCAGCTCAAATGTACGGAAAAATCTCTACACACCTGGGCCCTAACCATGAACTGTTAAAACAATCACAAATCTGTCAAACATTATCATTTCTGTCAAATTTTGTATGAAATGACGTACCAAAATTTACAGATTTGACAACTTTGAGATTGTTTTAAGAGTTCATGGTTATGGCCCTGAGCGACACTAACGAAACTGCAACGCCCAAGACTCAAACAACTTAAAGAAAACAAAAGTAACACGAAAGCACCGATATAACATGAAACTAGTAGATCCACGCATTTTAAAAAATGGCACAGCTTATGTTCCCGGCGGGAAGAGGAAAGAGGGGGAGGGGCGTAGTTTATGGACCGAACTGATACCGGGGACCCAGGAAAGTGTTCTAAGCTTACGCGATTATTTGTGTGTGCTATTTACATGGAAAAAAAGACTGGCGAAACGAACTTAAATTGGAGCACAAACTTTAATTACCTATCACTTGTAGCAACTGTTTAGAAGTGGAAACGAGCCACGTCAGCGTGAACATCAATTTTAACCCCAAACTTAGTACTATGGTAAGTCGCAATAAAGTCGCAAAATCGAAGGCCCTTCGAATACAAAACAAAAGTTTTTTTAACATCATGATTAATGATCGTTTGACAATCCAATAAATGCATTATTATTATTCCAATACCTAATAATGATGAATAGGTATTCGAAACGAAAAATACCTTCAATATAGCTGTAATTATTTGTTTTACGAAAATATCTTTAATCACATTTAAAACCCTAATTGTATCCGCTTTATTCGTAATACGTTTTATTAGGTTCCATAGCTTTATTCTTGGAAGACTTAAAATATTGTACAACGCTCCGATATAACTACATGAATATTCCAAAACGTATGTAGGTACATACCTAATTAGGTGAATATTTCAGCATCAATCCAGATAGCATTAAATCGATTCAACCACTCGACCGTTAAATTGACTATTGGTCATACTTAGTGTGCGATAATCTTCCATACGGGGTGAGGAGAGGCGCGGGCAAGCGGGGCGCGGGGCCGGTCCTGTGGCCGACATGACTTATTACACCACCAGGATACAACCCTGTTTCGGCCTAATGACGACTCTCAGTACTGGGACCTTAATTTCGACGCCCCACGATTTTTATTAACGGCTTCAAGTACCACGCAATTTGGGACGTCTCTTTATTGTAGCTTCGTATCGTCGCGATTAATTCCTAGTTTTTGTTCGTATTCTGTCACTGATTAATCCCGTCATACAACGTAATAGGGTCAGTATAATCCGCTCGTTTAGAAACTCTTCTCGATTTATCTGAATGAATTTTCTATAAACTTTTATTAGTCGGGAGAGGTGGCTTGACAGTTCAATTCCCGCCAATACAAGGGATAGGCTGCGGTCGGGAAACAAAAAAACGACGATTTGGATGCACGTCAAATGCGACCTACATACCTGACGCGGGAAAAATACAAATTCACCAGTTTTATAGGTCGCTGAAATGTTATACGTATTACGGACCATTTGGCTGTGTTCCTTTATGCAGGGACTCCCTTCATAAAGGGCAGACAAAGGCCTGATTCCATTCTTCGTAATTCGAGCTCCATAACCGTTACTAAACCGTTTATGATGCGGCTCTCAGAGTCTCGGAAAGGTTAGAACCGGAACGGTCGGCGCATAAATCAGTTACAACAAGCTCAATGAAATGATAAAGCGAAATGGTTTATGTCGTTATGAAACAAACTTCGGAATCGCAAATAGACATGCATGACTTACATGCTGTCATTTAATACTACTGCTAAAAAAAAATGATTGGTAAAAAAATCATATTGTTTACGATATTCTGTCACGCTTAGTATAGGGGAGAGGTGTCTTGTAAGGGACAAGCTATGAAAGGGACAATTTAAATTACCCAAAATATAAAAATGTTTTCCAATCAAGAATTTTTTTTGTTATATGGCAACCCCGACGATTATCCATTTGCACCTAACTTCACGCTCCTGTCATTTCAAAGATAGCGGTGCCGCACGTGTTTTTGATATTTGCAGTGAAAAATATTTTTTAAGTATATTTTGAAAACGTTCTGTCAAATGCTGGTAATGTATTATTTATGTTATTACCTTTGTTTACGATTAGATATGCTTATACAGACACGAAAGCAAAAGGTCAGGTAACTTTAAACCGAAATATTTCATTTTCAGGCTATTTTTTATTTTATTTATTTTATTTTATTCGGAACAACAAACAATTACAAAATATTGCTTAAAACAAAAACATGAAACACATACTATTACCAATTTTGTAACCAACTACGTTATTCACAAAAGATATTATACAAAATTATACATTCCAAAGGTAAATTGTAGGTGTAATATTTAATTTTATTTTATTAGATCTTACTATGCTATGCTATGCTTTTAATTTGGTTGTGATATTTATGAAAGGGACCCAAAAAACGGTCATGAAAGGGACATCCTTTTATAGGTAACTGTCTGTTCACCATGTCAAAATAAAAAGATTGTCTTTTAACTAAATTTTATTTGGTAAGATTGACTTTTATTACGGAAAGAAATAATTACAATTATTATAAAACTGAAATAATTTATAAACGGATCAGATTATTTTTCTGTTTAAATTATTTATGGGTAATTTATTTTCTATCTCAAGTTACTTAAAAATTTGATTTTAAAACCTAAGTAGTTGTTGTAAGCATACCTTCTAATATTTATAACGTGTATACCAAAGCATAAGTTGCTTGTGCACAATATAAGGTGGAATTTTCCACGATATTACCTACTGTCCCTTTCAAAAATTATGGTGTCCCTTTCAAAACCGTTCATTTATGAAAGGGACTTAATGCACATTTTTTTAAGACTGGAAAAACAAGAAACTAAGAATAAATAAATGATAATTATTACAATGTAATTTAATAGTCAAGTAACTAAGTCTTCCTATATAGCTACAACTTATTTAAAATATTGTGTCATCCTTTTGCAACAGCCGCTATAACACAAATGTGTCTTTCAAGGCACCTCTCCCATACTTAGTAGCTTGAAATTGTATATAAAAAAAAATAAGTTAGGTAAGTATTGTTTTTGCCTCTTAGACTCACCAAAATATTTTTAAAATGTATTTGTTTCACAAATTTTAATGTAATGTTTAAGCCTTGTAATGAATATACAGGGATATTGACAAAAAGAAAAAAAATGGGTCATAACAAAACCAGACATTAACTGTATCTCGAAATTAATACAAGAATGATATCTACCAGCCTCAGCCAAAAGTAAAATCCTAAAACTTCAACCTCGCAATATTTAAAAAAGACCTCATCCTTAAGTAGAAAATGCTTAAAAAGAGTCATTGTTAAAAACCAGGCTCAAGATGCCGAGTCTCGAAGAATGTAAGCCGAGACACGGTCAAGTGCTCTCGGCCCCAGAAATTTGGAGGGCTACATCGACCGCGCTACACTAGGCCACTCCAGAAAATGTGCTCACGCAAAATTGGGCGAAAATACTCACTTACAAATTAATTAATTAGTGGCACATTCAACCTTCTTTTTCCTGTTCTGTATAATGCTATTTAAACTGTTTAAGTCATCATCATTAGATTGACTAGTACTGCTATAGGCTTACATGATAATGCATGTCTGCCTATTGCAGTGTAGGTTGTACTTACCCAGTTCTTAGTTAGTTTAAATAAATATAAATGCTATGATCCTGAGGTAAGCAGCTAAAGCATAGTCCAGAAACAACGACGGTACCACAACACCCAGACCCATAATAGTTTAGAAACGTTCCTTTTCGATTAACCGGGGAATCGAACTTTAGAGATTGGGCCATCATAGTGGTAAAATGTACAGTACTAATCATCAACTATTGGTTGGATGCTGAGCGGTTTATATTAATATAATTAATGAAAACTGGAACATTTCGATGTGCGTAGACAAAAAACCTAAAAGAAGACAAAAGTAAAAACAAAAGACAATCAATGACAAAATTTTAAAATAAATAAAATAAGTTTAATAAAAAACTAAAATCCGACTTCAAAATGAAACTAAAAAGCGAAAAATAATATTGACTAAAACATACCTAATCAGTTCTATTTGAAGTCGGTGCCAGCCATCGAGAGTTACAATGTGTTCATTCGCACCAACTCCGGTTTCAGTTTTTTACTAAACTTATTTTATTTCACAATTTTAAGCGTTAAGTCCTCTATTTTTCCCCTCCTAACTCCGCCAAAAATGACTTTACAGCAAAGTGACCTAGACAAAAGTTGTTCTTCTGTGGACCTCCCACCCAATGGAATAATAAAAATAGGGTGCTATTAATGATCAATTTTATCGACGAAATTTATTACAAGTCCCAGACGCCTTTGAAATAAGCTTCAGTTTTCACCTTCCAACTCCGCCAAAAATGACTTAACAGCAAAGTAACCTGAGCTAATGTTGGTCCTCTATGGACCCCCATCGAATGGTATGATAAAAATAAGGTGTTATATTGGGTAAATATTTCGACGAAAATTTGTAAGTCTTAAGGAAAGGGTTTTCCTACACTCCAACCAGAACGGCGGCTATTTTGGTGACGTAACCATAGTATAAGGTCTTGCATTAAATACCAAATCAATTTAAGAAAGGAACTTTTAATTTTTTTTTCCTTACTGGGTGTGCGGATACGCCCCCAGTAAATAAAAGTTGGCGGTCTGGTACCTCATAAGCTCCACGTCTGCTCAACACACTGCGAAATACGTTCTGTCGACAAAAAGCAGTATTATCTTCTAACTCCTATCCGTTAAGGAGTTCTGTGGCTTCCATCATCAGGTCAGCAACATGACATGATGATTACCAGACCCAAAAATTAGCATTGAGTCAGAAATTATACGCAAAACATTATGGGTGCCTATAAAAATTGAGGGTTGCCCTCGATTTCCCAAGGATCCCATCATCAGAATCGGACATGGTGTAAATGGAACCACTTCGGGAGTATACACTTTCAAACTAAAAAAGAAATTTTGAAATCGGTCCATAATTGACGGCGTAATCGCGTAACAAACATACAAAAAAAAACAACATTATTCAGACGAATTGAGAACCTCCTCCTTTTTTTGAAGTCGGTTAAAAAGAAAAACATACGTTTTGTAGAGTTCGAACAGTTAACACTTTTTATGTATCGATTCTAGGCAGTTTTTAGAAAATAAAGTGTGGTAACCTTGAACACAATATTTAGAACATAACGAGAACATGAAAATTGGTGTGCTGTCAAAAAAAATAAGTATTCATGTGGAATGTAATAAGTAACGATAAACATAATACAGCAGTTAAATGTTAAAATCAACCGTGTTTCGTAGCATAATAACGAAAGTTTAAATCAACTTCTTATAATAAGATTCAAGACGCTTCATCTTGACTCACGGTCAAGAGATTTTAACCCAAACAATTTGGCTAACTAGCAAATATGTACTATGCTTATTTAACTGTAACCATCAAAATGAATAAGCTTGTTATTTCATCATCATATCTATGACCTTTAACTGAAACATTATATAAATAACCTAGACAAATTAATATTTTAGTCCATATAAATAGTTTGCTTATATTTTAACCGAGCAATAAAATATTTTTCTTTTTGCTAAACTAAAACGCTAGACGGCGATAAGTAAATCTACGCGATAAAACCTTTTACTCCGCACTTACCAAGTTTTATCTAGTCTTTTAGGTTTTATGGGAATAATATATAAATTTACAAAATCTACACACACATGCGATAAATAACCATTACAGATTTTCACTTAAACAAAATAGAATGTGTGTACCTACATAGCTTGGGCATGGTTGGAAGATTAAGCTAGTTTATCGCATTTTAGGGTTATGTAGTAAATTTTGGTAGAGGTAATGCAGGGGGTAAAGTACCCACAAATATAAATTTGATTTGTAATCATATACACGGAGTCAAACTTTTCAACCCTATTAGTTATTAAGCTACCGAACCATTTACTACGTTTGTTGAGAATTCAGATGCTTTTTCTTTATTCCAAATCTATTGTGCATTGATTATTTATTTGAACTTATCTATTCATATTTACCTGCTATCCGTGTCCTGTTTTTTTGTATAAAAAAACTGGACATTGTCATAGTAAATAAGTAGTTCTTATTACAAAACACAATCTACTGCGAGTGAATTTCGAAACAGATTACAAAACAATAAACACTCGGCTATCATTTATTCAGAACATTTGCATAACCCATCTCGTACAGTACTTTTAAACAAAGATTCCCCTATCCGAATGCGCAAAAACATTGCATTCATTATTCACCAGGATATCCGACGTCCACATAATTACCGCAAGTGCTTCGATGATGTACCATTAATCCGGTAACTAGAATAAATTTGCATTGTTAACCGCGTTTGCGCTGAACACAAGTGCGCGCAACTAATCCAAATTTGCTAACGACCACCGCGTAATGTATGGCCAACGTTGAAATACAAAAACAGATGGGATGACGGTTGACTCTGTCGAGACTACAAAATTTAGTTTACTGATACATCAATGGTACTAGAGCTCAGTGGTGGGCATCAGTTTTATTTGGAGGTAGGCGGGAGCACTTACCTAAGTGTTATATTGATAAAAATCAGTGGTTTTCATCAATGACACACATTTGTAAGTACCTACTGCCTACCTCATTTCATTTACCAGGTAGGCACTGCCTAATTGCCTATATACACCGCACGCCCCTGCTAGAGCTAGCAATGTATAAGGCATGTAGGAATAAGTGACACTGACTAACAATCTACCACCTGCCCAACTAGCGTGAGCTAAGGCTACAACAGGCTAGTTGGACTGGTGTGGATGTTTTTAAACAAAATTAAGCTTATTTTTAGGATTATATTATTAAATTTAAAAAATGACGTCCGGGGCATGAAATTTCTACACTATCGTAATCAATCTAAGTAATACCTACTTTCATTCATTGCAGCGGCGGCAGATATTTTTCAAACACCATATATTTAATACTTGTTTAGTATTGAAACAGAGGCCGGCAACAAAAAAGATGGGAGGTCGAACTCAAACTGACAGTGGGTTGCAATTGGAGAAGAATCGCAAAAGATAGAAGACAATGGAAATCGTTAGAGGAGGCCTTTGCCAGGAGGCACACCGAACTCCAGGACATACTATGACAAAAGAAGAAACATAACAAAGAAAGATAAATATTATGCGCAAAACAAGGAGTTTCGGGATAAAAAGGCTTGATTGATTGATATTTATAAAAAGTACTTGTTCTCTACAAGTACTTTTTTAAGTCGGTTGATAGGTTGTCAGATTGGTCTGTCTCTAAACCTGGATGTTGCTGCTAAGACTAACATAACCCAAATTAATTTAAACCTTTAATGTTATTATAAGGATGGTTTAGTGGTCTAACCAAGAGCACTTAATTTGGTACACAGTGCCACATAGGCAAGTAGTGTTCTTTTTACGTTTAACCATACAAAGAAAAAACAAAGGTTGAAGCAATCTTTTTTGAGATTTATTATTTGTTCCATGTTGTATTTATAAAAGTAAGGACAACGCCAGGTAAATTGTGTGTCAGTTGCAATGATTAACCCATTACAATTATTCATTTGATTTAAAAGAATAACCACAGACGACCTGGTAGAGGTTGCAGGAAGCTGGATGCAGGTTGCTTCCAACCGGCCAATCTGGAAGTCACTGGGGGCAGCCTACGTTAAGCAGTGGACGTCCTGTGGCTGAAATTATGAAAAGAATACCATCATGCTGTTACCATCTTTCTCAAGTAAAATATATACATAATCATGTCAGCCACAGTTCGTCCACTAATAAACATAGGCCGTCCAACATGCTACCTATACAACTTTCACCAGGTCATCTGTCCACCTTGTAGGAGGACGTGGCCTCCGTTCTAAAACTTTTCTGTCCAATCGGCTTTATAACCATATTATACGGTTATTGAATCCAATCGGTACCTACAGTTCCCACAAATCCCATTATAACATCACCATGACACGCATGACAAAACTTGTTAACCTTCGGCACTGCGTAGCTCTAGGTAGGTATTTCGAATTCCCCCATCTTTCCAAGAAAAGCGCTTAATCGTCCCGGCATCTGTACGTTTAAATGGAAAAGTCGAGTGTTCTCTTCAGATACTTATAACAATGTAAGTGAAATGAACATGTAAAACCATAATCGGCAACTGAAGAGATCACGTGTATATTTTGCTGTTGCCACGAGTAGAATTTACGTTATATCTCTTCTTTCTCTAGTAATTTTATTTACAGTTCAAAGTGGGCTTTTATCTGGTTTGCTTAAGGAAATTGTAGGTGTAATTTAGTGTAAAATCAAGTTGACGCAAACAATTAAGTGTTTGTCGGGTAGTTGTTATTAATTGACGACCTCCATAGCCGAGAGGCGAGCACGCTGGACTATTATATGGCGCCGCTATTTCTGAGGTTCCGGGTTCGATCCCCGGTCGAGTCAATGTAGAAAACGAACTTTTCTATATTGTCTCGGGTCTGGGTGTTGTGGTACCCGTTGTTGTACCCGTTGTTTCTGATTTCTATAACACAATGCTTTAGCTATACTTACCATAGGATAAGAGCAATGTATGTGATGTTGTCCAATATTTATTTATTTAAAAAATAATAATAATAAATATACACCATGCCATAAATAGTTTTTCAACACAGTTGCTCGTAAATTGACTTTTATAACACCGTTTGTAACCTGTCAGGCCAAGGTCAAGAGACACAATAAAAAATCTATTATGTGATCCAACCGGTGGGGCAATTGAAGCTTGATAGGTTAGTTTCATAATTCATCATATTACGCACTTGTGCTATAATAACATTATCGCACTAGTGCGGTAATGTAAACTTTTTTTTTTAAAACTCCAGCAAATGTTTCTGTCTAAGTACATTTAATATTTTACTAATATTAAATTATTTTAGGGTTAAAATGACAAATAAATATTTCATTTTAACAAATTGAATATTAATAAAAACAAATTAACTTAACTATTATTTTTAGAAACATAAGTTTATAGCTTATTTTATTTTTTAAATTGCTGCTACTCCGGATGAACAGCCTGTTTTTCCTGTGCCATTATTGGACCTGCGCGCGCATCGAAAATGCGGCGCGCGAAAAAAACAAAACTTACGTGCCATTTTCCATAAATATTTGGTAAATCTGTTGCTGTGTGGTTAATTACTATCAAAAATGTCTACTTCAAATAGTGAAGACGAGTAAAATATTAATTTAACCCCATCGGAAACACTTAGCGAGGCACGAAACCGCCAAAATCCAGAGAAAAACAGCAAAAACGCCAAGTCATATTCGGAGAAGGTATTTTATATTTTAGTTAGTTTTTTTCTTCCCAATTGTGTTGAAAAAATTCGTGTGCAACTCGTGTGCATTGATCATTACATCAGTAATGACCAACTTAGCACACTTGTATCATAATGTACTATGTTCATCGTCTTAAGTATGGTATTAGTATCTTTGTGTACAAAACACGAGATAATGACTGCTTGCTGATGACGTGAGTGCATATCTGATCGAAACAAAAAAGATTGCTTTTAGTTGTAATTTAATGAAAAGCAATTTAACCGCGAGCACATACACCTAGCCTCCTTCGACCAACAAGGCCAAGCCGTTATTATTAGCCATTACATGTAAGTCGTCATTTTCCTTGCAATAACAGCAACTATTAGCAATCATCGGTAATACCGAACTCCGTGGACCACAAATCTCAATTAAGGAGGCGCAAAGAAGAGCGTGCGTCGCTTGGCAATGCTTTAATTGTTCCTGTTTATCGTCGCCATTCCTCTCCGGCGGGCTTAAATGCGCTCATACGTCACCCGTACCATGTAATTATTTTCCACGTGAAACTCTCGAAAAACGTTAACGTACCGTCTTTGCGAAACGCCGAGCTATTTATCTATCGCTCAGGCTGGCGTTAATGAATACAGGTTTACAAGTGCGATTCTAATTTCATTACACTGGAATTCTGGTGATATAATAACCGGGAAATCTTTTTAGGACGTTATTTCTTATTTAATCTTATTCCACAATCAGGATAAAGCTGCCCTAATCGAACTATTTGCCTAGGTATTTCAACATTTTCAACCAAGAAATTCTTTTCCGATCGTCACTATTTAACCTTAGATTTATCCTTGCATTAACAGATTAGCAGTAATTAATATACACTTAACGTGTCCAAGAGCCCAGCATTCTTCTCTTAATTTAATTACTAATTGACAGAGCTTTTAATTTACGCCAGTTTTTAATCTGTTGGTAATGTTCCGTGTTCTCGAATTTCTTTCTAGCATCTTGCCTTCTTAAATTTAATGAAATAGAAATTATTGGAGTGTTGAAATTAATTTAGTTTTAGTTTATTGATATTTTTAAAATTCAAGATATTTTCGTTATGTTCGGACAACAGCACGTCGACCTACCACAAAATTTTCTCATTTGAAAATGAACTCTATACGTCAGGCTTAAAGTTGAAAATCTTTTGGAGAATTTTTGACTTTTGGGGTAGGTCGACGTGCTGTTGACTGTACATAAGCTAACCCTGAACTAAATACGTGTTATTGGTACTGTGGTTAATACGGGTGCAGAAAAAGAAACAAAATTTTTAAATTTATTAAATAAGTTCCGGTACTTCAAGTTTATAAAGTATTAAATCCTAAAGTTTTAATTAAATACCAAAAAATACACAAAATATGCACATAAATCAACAAAAACAGCTACATACACACGCCATTATGCTCGAGAACTCTTTACTTCTTAACAGTCGATACTCTTTGGCTTTATTGCGAAACTTTCGCTGGCATTCCTCTTTTATTACTCCAATTTTGTACGACTAAGACCCGTATTAATATGATAGTGTAAGTCTTTCGACTAAGTAATTTTTACAGATTTATGTGAAATATTTTTACACAACTATGTGGGAAATGTTTGACATTACTTCATTTAAATTATACATGATACACTAAATGAAGAACTTTTTTTAATTATTAATTTAAGAAATCGTATATATTGTCCGGAAACGTAGCTTAGAACTAAAGGTTTTTAAAGTATAGCGATGGTAGATGATACACGCAAAATGACTGGTATCGATTAAACATTTTAACAGGCCCTTTCGGAAGGTAGTTAACTTATGTCGGCTGATAGTGATGTCGACAAAGCGTGTGTAAACGGACTTTAATGGCAGTGCAGTATAATTTTGGCAATTTACTATTGTCAAATCATTTTGAACATACACGTGCATTTACAAGTGTAATGTCTTAAGTAAGAACTTTTAAATAAAAACATTTATAAAAAAATGAATAAAGATAAATATTGGACAGCCTTACATACATGGTTCTGATCATAAAGTAAAAAGCTAAAGCACTTGTGTTATAGAAATTAGAAGCAACGACGGCACCACAAAACCAAGACCCCAGCCAATAATAGATGTTCGTTTCGTTTTCTATATCCCACAAAAACATTCTTTTTTAAAATTTACCATTTGTTCAACTTGATATTAAATTTTCGCTAAAGTTCCTTATTAACCCAAGAAGCACAAATTACGTATAGCGCCGGCGCGCAAGAAGTAACAATTAAATCAAAGTCTTAAAACTGTAAATGCAGTGCAAAGTGAGATGTGTTTATAAATACGTGGCTAAGCCTATACGGCGAAGGGGCCGGTCCGCGATCTTTATTATTTAGATTTCGATCGTTCGTGTTGTTACACCGTGAATATTCCCGAAGGCGCAATCGACAATGAAGATAGGTACAGTCACACAAATTATTTGATCCCTAACACCAGAGACATGGGGGAAAAATAAGCAATGTTTGCTAACTGTACTAACAGCGTTGATCTTGGCGTCAAGCAGTTCAATGGCATCCAAAATAGAAGGGATTTCATTATTTATGAGGTTACTGCAATCTTGTGCCAGTAGTTATAAAACAATGTTAGTTAATATTTTATTCGAAATAACATCTTGTACCTTTTTTATTTTAGGGGACTACCATTATAATTAGCTAAAATATATATTAATAATTTAATATGAAATACTACTAACCTTAATAGACCTCGCAACAATCAAATTTTCATTCTAATTTGTTTCGTCGTTGAAAACATCAAAACCTAATTAAAAATATGGGACTCATCAAAAAGGATCAAACAATCTCAAATACGAAGGTTTACTAGCAACCTGTTAACAAATTTACTATGCACCTCCAGGCAATACAATAACTAGAGATGAATCATTTTTTCTTTCCTTTTAAAATAGGCTATTATTATACTTTACTTTCATCTTTTGTCCATTTCAAACAACAGCAGTATCTAGTGGCCGATTGAGATACCTACGAAATAATACATGATACAGGGGGCTAACAATGAACTCTGACATTCTAAGCAGTTTTTTACGTCAAACTATATACAGAATAAATAAAAGAATATTGAAGCAATACAGCTATATGAGCTTATAAATAGATGGCTTATAGTTAGACCCCATCAAATGTCAAAGTGATAGTTCACAAGCAATCACTTGAATAGGTACGGCTAAGTTTATCGATTGTAGATTCAGTCTTTACTTAGCAGTTCGTGGAATCGAATTACACGTGCCTCGGAAACTACGCCTAGAATATGCATGTAACTTACTGCATTTGATAATGTGAGTCTTTTGCGGAATTTTCTATGATGTTTGTTACCGTTAAGTTAATGGTTAAAATAGGCCATGGAAGCTAAACAGTTCTTAAGTAGTTTTGTTTTACGACAAACTATACAGCATTTAACATACAAAAGAATAGGACACTCCTTAAAACTACTTATAACAACTATTTCAATGGGAGCAACATCGAAATCGATAAAAAAATTTAGCTGCTCCACACAAACTTACTCGTATACCTCGATGATAAAATATATAGAGCATCTAAAAAAAACGGTTTTGGTGTTGCTCCCGTAGGAAAAATTGTTGTATATTAGCAACTGATCATGTGGTTTTAAGTGTACCTACTATTCTTTTGTACACCCTGTCTAAAGAAAGACAAAAGACAGTTGAGACTAATCTAAGAGCTTACAGTTAGGTCTCAGTCAGGGTTCCTTAGGTATCTTAGATAGTGTTTCTCGTTAGCAAACATTCGATGATTATCAGAGCCATTCTTGTCTATATGTCTCATTATGTAGAGAAGAATCATCTATTCGTGATCTAAAATGGAATATTCTATCGAACCCTATCGTCTACGCATCAAGTCAATAGAAAAGTTGAGATACCTATGAAAAAACCGGTAAAGAGCGAGTTGGACTCGTTACAAACTCCTCATAGTTTGGTAATATTTGTCATTTGCTCCTGCAGAATCCAGGTGACGATGCAGCATCGTTCTAAGGTTACCATGTCCCTGGAACAATATTGTAGAACACAATACAATCTAATCAATCAGAACTATCGGATGTTGCTTACACAGGCTAAAAATTACTAAGTAGACGTAAATATAAGACATTAATTAAGAATATGGAATAGTAGGTGCTCGCGGATAATTGCGATGTTTTTTTTTTAAAGAATCTGTATATGCAGATTCATATTACCCTTAAGCATACACTGTAACATTTAGTCAACGACCTAAAACCAAATTAAACGCAATACAATTTTATTTTATTCTCACTAATTCGTCAACCGCAAAATCGCTCTCATAAACTCGGCCACAAATTGGTGACCATTCAAATTCTGCTATACCAGAAATGCCGTCAAGTATTCGGTCTAGGGTTATCAGCTGTTTCAACGACAAAAATATTTATAACATTTAACCCGGAGTTAGTGCATACAAAAATAGCACTAACTCTAGTATATGAATAGTTTTAATAAACATCAGTAATATCCAAATTCTTAGCAAGAAAAACATATAAACTAACAAACTGACTTCATCACAGTAGTACCCTTATTATTTGTTAAATTTGTCTCGATAACTATAACAATATAGATAGAACACTCTTTCCGGCTTTAATTTCAATTTGGTTGCTTATTAGTCGAAAGAATTATAAACACGATGGCAGCCCTGGCCAGGTTGAAACTCATATGGCCCGCGTCAGCGAAGGTCCGAGCTAACCATTATCGAAATACCTAATAGAGCCCAACGACCCCACACATGGAGATTGCCGCTACAATGGAATAAGAAATAGAAGCATCACTTCTTTTAATCGTATTTACGCAATGGTTATGTCTTTTTGCAAACATGTGAGCAAGCAAAGTAGGGTAGACCGGGTACAATAGTACAATTTTTTGGAAATTGCTCAATATTGAAAAATCTAATTAAATATAACTTATTCTGTTAGGATGCTGTAAAAACTAGACTCATAAGCTACAAATTTAAGCATGCAGAGTTGAAATATTCTTTGGAATACTTAATGAAAAACGAATTTGAACTATACGATGTCTTATGTTACAATTGACCCCTCCAACGGGTCAATAGTACCAATAATATATGAGGCAATAAAACTCGTTATGTTTATCGAATCATCACCTTTATTGGTATTCTGTATTCTTAATCTCCTACAATCATCAGTCTTTATTAATTGAGATCAAAATATTTAGGAACAATTATGAAAAATAAACACTAAAGTTTAAAACCAAAACAATAACTTTTCTTCCATAAAAACGAAAAAACGAACTGTTTCTACATAATATACCATCTATTTGGCTCGGATATTGCTTCTGAATCAACAATAAGCATAATAACAATGATAGAAATATTAAAACTTAAAAATCTATTTTTGTATGAAGGTACAATTGACCCCTGGTACAATTGACCCTGATTATTTATACCAGGATTTAATTCTTTTTTTCGTTTAAATCTGGTTAACGATACATGACACAGATCAAACATCTCTGCAGCGGCCCGAATGTTTCGCACTTTTAAGATTTCTTCATTAGCCTGTTCATAACGGAATAGATCTTTTTTGATCCGCGATCCGTAGTTTTGACTCTAAGCCGAGACATCTAAAACAAAACGTTCAAATAGTTAGTTACTTACTGAATTAAGCTAAAATGTACAGATTCAGAAGGGTTTTAGAAACCTATATTAAAATATTTTAAGTAGGCATAATAGGTACTTATGTCGCCTTTTTATCGGCATCTACCTACTTATTTAATAAACACATAAAGAATGTATCTAATTAATGCTTAATGCATGCAACTATGAATGAGCCTAGACTATTATTTCAGTAGGTTGCGGTATGCCTATAATTGAAAAAATAATAACCACGTGAATGTTTGATAATAACTATTTTTTTTTATATAGGTACTTCAAAACCAATTTAAAATATGTAGTAAGTATAAAATAAGGTTTCAGGGGTTAATTGTAACACGGGGTTGATTGTACCGCTACAATTGACCCCATGGAGACTGGTACAATTGTTCCAATTAGGTTGTCAAGAGAACTTCACCTATAATTTAGTCATTATCACAGTGAATGCCAATAATTCGCTGTCGATACAAAGTTAGGAGCCTAGATAAACTATTGACAACAATACCTTGGTAACAAATAGCATATTAGGCAACTTATGGGCTAATATATTTGACGTAAAAACTTACCGCGGCTGGGCAAACAACAAAAATCCTTCCTGTACACGTCCGTTTCCCAGCGCGAGCGCCTCCGACTGGTGAGCGGATCGAAACACAAAAAGCGCATATTCTGACGCTACGCACACAACCAAACGTCGCTTGTGTGAAGAAATATCGCCGATGGTACTATTGACCCGTGGTACTATTGTACCCGGTCTACCCTACATCATTTTTGAGAACCTAATAGTCATTCTCAGTTCTTACTGAGGTTTAAGTCCAGTGCATCAACACTAAGCAATTTACCATTTTTCAGGCAATCACCGTTACTTCGGACTGTCAGAATGAATTCCAGGCTGTTTTTTTGTCTAAGATAGTCTTAGACTGCCTAAGTAGCATGGTGAGATCCTTCTGTCTATCATTAAACTGTGTTGCTGCCGCTTCCCAAATCGGGCATATTAGATTAGGGATGTCGGTCGGCCCAACTATTTAGTGACAGTATTCCAATCGCAGGTAGATATGCTCCGATCGTAGATGAAGCGAGATTGGAAGTACAATAGATGTAGAAGGCTCACATATGCTTTCCTAGCACACACACACGAACACGTATCGTCTAGCCCCAACACACGATATGTAGGATTATCTAGTCTAGTACACGCAGTACTATGTGTGCGTGCTTTGATGAGAAAAGATAAGAATTCAGCCATTCATAGTATATTGTGTTTGAGTAACTTGGCTTTACTTGGGAAAGATTACGATGAAATTGCTTATATTTTGATACCGTTTTTCTCTAGAAGTGTTTTATGTTGCCTTAATACCGTAGTTAAAATAAAAATTATAGGACAAGGTACTCCCTAATTTCAACCCACAGTGACCTACGTGGCCTAGACACTCACAGAGGGTGCCCTTTCTACAAAACTCCCGTGATAGAATACTAAGTTACCACAAAATACTTGAAAATACTTTCACAAACCTGTAAAACGTAGAATTTGACAAAAATTGTTTCAATAAAGAAAAAGACAGGTCAAAGCGCGCCATTTGCGCGACTAGCATTTTGTAAAAAACAAAAACAGTTGTAAGATTACTTTTCTAGGGAGATGCTTCTGAAACGGGTTCTTAGAAGCAAGTCTTTATAGTACTTTAAAATAAACCTAAAATAAAATGAAACATTTTGTTTGACGAGGATAACGTAGATCTCCATTTATTGGGCTGACAGTTAAATAAGCTTAGGTTAAACAAACAATAGTACATTATGATACAAGTGTGCTACGTTGGTCATTATACACGAGGCATTATTATAAGCGCGAGCCGCAGGCGAGCGCGGTAAGGAAGCCGAGTGTGATAATGATCAATGCACACGAGTTGCATACGACGTTTTTCAACACAATTGCGAGGAAAAAACAAACTAAAATCTAAAATACCTTCTCCAAATATGACTTGGCGTTCTTGCTGTTTTTCTATGCATTTTGGCGGCAACAGGCTATCACTCGCGTTTCGTGCCGCGATAAGTATTTCCGACGGGGTTGAATAACATTTTACTCGTCTTTACTATTTAAAGTAGACATTTTTGATAGTAATTAACCACACAGCAACAACTTTACCAAATAATAATGGAAAATAACACGTAAGTTTTGTTTTTTTCGCGCGCCGCAATTTCGATGCGCGCGCAGGTTCAATAATGGCACAGGAAAAACTGGCTGTTCAGCCGAGTAGCAGCAATTTAAAAAATAAAATAAACTATAAATTATTGTTTCTAAAAATGATAGTTAAGTTAGTTTGTGTTTATTAATATACAATTTAATAAAATGAAATATTTATTTGCCATCTTAACCCTTAAATAATTTAATATTCGTAAAATATTCAATGTTCTTAGACACAAACTTTTGCTGGATTTTTTAAAAAAAAGTTTACATTACCGCACTAGTGCGATAATCTTTTTACAGCACAAGTGCGTAATATGATGAGTTATGATACTAAAAACGGTGTTATAAGAGTGAATTTACGAGCAACTGTGTTGAAAAATATATAATGTTACAAAAACGTGTAAAAAAACTAGGAACCGACTTCAAAAATTTACTAAAAGGCGAATGATATTTTTTTTTATACTAAACATAAGTACCTAATCAATTATTTTTGGAGTCGGTGCTCCATGGAGAGTTAAAATGTGTTTATTCGCACTTTAAACTTTTTTTTTATTTAACCCTTTTTATTGTTAGGACTTTATCAATATTACTTTATCGTCCAATAATTGAGGATCTATCATTATAGAAGTCGTATTATGAAAAGATCGTTATCAACGAAGTGTCGTCACCATGGGATAAGCGTTCAATGCCGAAGTCAATTTAAAAAACAAACTAAGATATTCTCGTATCTGGGTGTACTGGTTTACGCTCCCAGTAACTAAAATTACTATCTGGTACCTCGTAAGCGCCACGTCTGCCCAATACGCTACGAAATACTTTCTGTCGACAAATCGCAGCATTATCTATTGACTCCTAACCGTTAAGGAGTTCCGTGGCCTCCATCATCAGCTCAGCAGCATGATATGCATACTAAAACCTTCTGCAGAATGTGAAAAATACTTTTCTGAAAACCGCATCAAAATCGGAGAAGCCAAACGCGAGAAAATCGCGGACAAACATACATACCTACATTGTCAAACTGAGAACCTCCTTTTTATTTGAAGTCGGTTAAAAAAACGAGTATTTCTTACTAATATATCGGGTGTAAAAAAAGGCTTAACGAAGCCGAATAGTACATATGCTACGTATTATTACGATCATTTTTTTCTTTTACACTATACCTGGGAAATGAAGGGTTACGGAGTTATTGACAATTAAAGTTACAATTGTTTTTCAAAGATTTTTACAAAACTGACTTCTGTTTGATAATACTAAACTTTTTTACAAAGAAACATGATCCGCTTACACACACAGGCATAGTCTGTGGCGTGCGCGCTATACATTGCGGGTTAGAAATAAGTTATTTTTTTTGATACCCAAAAATAAAAATCATTTTCCAGCAATTATTTTTTTTTCATTCGACTTGGTTTTATGTTTAGAATTCGTGGTTTAAGGCTTCGTTAAGCCTTTTTTTACACCCTGTATATAATAAATACAGTTTTATCCAACTACTTCACGACTATCCAACGAATTTCAAGTTAGAGCACAAAATACTTTCAGTATTTTTCCCGAAATAAACAATACAAACCTACAATTAATTAATAAAAAGATTGATGGTTCTACATAGAACTGTCGCGTTAAAGATGTTTGGCATTTGTAAGGCATATTACACACGTAACTCCTACCCTGTTAAGCATACAAACCAAACTATTCGTATACAGGATGAAAACAAATCGTCATCGTCTAGCAAAGACGAAACATTACTAGTAAAAAACCAATAAAACCAATTTATTTCTGCAAATAGAATTAACTAAGCGCTTGTACACACAAACATAATATAATCATTTACAGTATAATACCCTTTTTATTAGTCATTTTGATATGCGATTTGAATGTTAACATGGGCAGTTCAACAATAGACGCTGGAAATTTATTACATTTTTTCCATCAACGACTTACCTACCTTATAAAGTCTGAAATTTGGAACGACATGCTTATTCTTATTTCGGATGTTAAGATTCTTAGGGAATAAAGGCAGGTTTTTGCAGATGTTATATTTTCGTAAATAATAAAGATTTTAATCGATACGACAGTTAGAACTAGGTAAAAAACGACTTCCAAATTCCAATATTGATTACATTGTTGGTTAGCTGTTAGTTTGTTAATATAATAATTTCAATTGTACATTGCTCCATTCTTTATTGCCTCATTTATAGTACTTTTTCTACTAATAAAAACAACATAAACTAAGAAAAAAATGCGACGATGGGGTTTTTTAATTTGCGATTTTACTGTAAATCAGCAAACACAAGTACAGATTACGAACTTTTAATTTTTACGCGAATTCGTTACCAGCCTGTATAACTCGGAAAGCCATTTGGTAAAGCCGTGTCCACAATACGACCGCATTGTCCAGCAGGTATGTGCTTCCTCAGCAGTCAAGGCGGACAGTGACACGGGTTGAAACCACCCCCTTGATTATGATAAACGACTTATGAAATTAAAACGGCCACAACCAGTTGCCTTTCAAATGAATAAGCTCTTTGTTAAGATTCATTCCGTTGACAAATCACCGTGCACTACATTGTCTGTGGAATTAAATGGGTCGGCCTTAGAAATTTTTTCTTCGAACGCTATTTCGAGGCGGATAGTACGTCAATCGTGTTGCGTGAGCGACGCTATTTGAGATACATACAACAGAATAAACAATGTCCGCAGTACGGGCCACTGCGACATACCTCGCTGTTCCGAATCTACTGTTTTTGTAAAGTGACACTCAAGTGCTGCATTTTACCGCTTAACTAATTTTACCGTAAAAAGCAGCAATTGCAGGGTTCTAAATATGCTACGAATAGAATGGCTAAGGTAGTACAGTGAACGAATGAATGCCATCGAAATAGAATATATAATCCATAACTTTTTCTTTAATGATGAGTATTATTTTAAACTAAGTTGAATTCGACAGTAGCTAAAAATATTATGCTTCGTTTTTGTTCAAATAAACTCTCACACAACATTTGCCTTTCTATTCTAAACGTCCAAAGATTCTTTTCGTCAAACAATTTATTTTAAATTTGAGAAAAAAGATAAAGAGTCTATAACGTCTATTTAAAATTTTATTATCTTCACTTCAATCCATTATCTTTACTCTGACAACTATTTACGCTAAATTCTGAGGAGTTTCAACTCAAATTCATCACAATACTGTTTCTGAATAGCTTTTAAACAATTTGTTTTATAATGGACATTTGCAGAGTGATTTTGCAAATAGCAAAATTATTTTAGGCATGCTATTACATTGTAACTCTTTCTTTCATTTAGTTATTCCAATTAGGGTATCAATTTTAAGCAATATCCGATTCATAGTACAAAAAAAAAGTAAGTACAAATCCATTTGGTTACCTATAGAGACCGTTTTTGTTAATTGAATAAATTGACTGTAGTTAATATAATATCGATACTGGAATAATAGGTAGAAAGAGTGCAGAGGTAGACAGATATCCACGGCAACGATCTCTGACATCGTTCCAATAAGTTTGACGTCCGCTATCTCCGCGCCTCCGCTCCGCGCTCTCCGCTCTCCGCTCGCCCTCGCAAATTTTCGGCCGGAGCGGACCGTAGTTTGTTTTCTTTGTGTCATTTCCTTATCGTTCTGCCAAAATACGTTTCATGACTGTTACGTCAGCCGAAACATACTTCAGGTGAAAAATGTAGGTGGCGTAAACGATCTTGATACTTGCGATTTAGGGTTTTCGGTTGTATAGCATTAAAACATTATCTTGCTTTAATTTTCTGTACAAAATTGACTTCAAAATATGTAAGTAGGTAAAATCATTGCCACACTGATTAAACTTTGTTCCAAAATAAAATAACCTAGCTTCTATTGGGTAATATATAAAATCTTACCTATATTTTATTTATATTACTTCAATTTACAACTTCATAATTTTTCTTCAATTTTATTCGGTCACCCAGCATATCCACTAATCTACTAAGTGACGTCCCAAATCGACAAGCTATCTTTTATAGGGCCAATCCCTTCCCTGGTAACTTGATAACCCCAGGAAGCCGTAGGGTGGAAATTAATACCCAAAGCCAAAACTTTTTGTTTCGATGGCTCCCCTCGATCTTATCACTACGCACCGGTACCGTAATAAACCGACCTACCAAGTATTAATTTAATACATCTTACGAAACAGACTCAGACACATTCTTATTTTAATGAAAACATTCATTACAGAAGCAAAGTATTCTGCGAAAAATCGTGCGTATTACGTTAAAAAATTACCTATTGTCTTGTGGTATTATTCCAGTATAACACAGATCCCTCGTTGAATTTCACATTAACAGCGCACAATGCAAGCAACTATTAATAAAAATCTCTTTGGAAATACCGGCCGAGTGGTTGTCGCAGGTAGCCGCAATATCACCAGAAATATTTTATGTTACAAGCTTATTGCACTGGACCGCATTTTACATCGGTCATACAATTTTATAACGATTTGTGCGTTGCATTTTTTGTTGGGTTTAAAATGTTTCGGATAAAACGATAGATGTTATCCCATTGTGGTTGATGCCATACTGGCTGTGGCTGTGGCTTTGTTCGCTTGTTTTGTCGTGTTCGAGAATATGCCAGTAATATTTAAATTAACGAAGTTTTAAAATAAATTTATAAAAACTTTTGTTTCTGAAAACCATCCAAATTGGTATATTTTTTTTTTATGTATTTGACGGTAAATTGTGTTATTTAATTACCTACATATGTTGAGCGACCCCGGATGAAAAGCCCTTAAATATAAAATATTTTTTCACACTTATGTATCGAATAATGTTTTCTATGATGAAAAAAGTCTCGTATGCTTTCCTTAACTATTAACCGATGCGATCAAACTTTGGTGAGTTATTGCATCCGATTTGTATTGAATGAGACCATGCCAACGAAGTCGCGGGAAACAGTTAGTAAATAATAAAAATATTAAGTATATCTTTAGTAAGAAAAGAAAATCTCGAGGAATAGGGTAATCTTGTTACTAGAAAAGACTAAGCAATCTTACAAAATGTACCATTCTAGGTTTAAAACGTCCGTCGTTGAAACGACGCTACGGTTTATGACTGTAAGCCGTATATCAGCTGTACAGCGTTGTTAATAGGTCAGCCCGTACAAACTGGTGGCCGGCAATGTTTCAGCTCAAGTGTCAAGACGTTGCGGTGTGTTGTCAACACGTGCATATGCGCTGGAGCTACATGCACCAAAACAACATCTATTTGATTCTTATCTACCCTCCTACCACCCGACCCCACCCCGCGGACATCCAAAATATAAACAGGTAAAATGTTTTCTTTACAAAGAAAAAGTCCATTCCAGAGACAAGATAGACGATCTTTTTTCAAATATGAATGAGGAGACGACAGTTTTATGTGCTGTGAAAAACATGAAAATTTCGGTTTCGGTTTTGACTCATAATTAATTGTAAATGTCATTTTCACACGCATAGGGTCAATACAAATAAACATTTTTTTTTCTATAATCACACCAATTAGCTTTCCCAAACTTAGCATAGCTTGTACTATGGCAACTAGATAACGGATAAACATACTTAAATGCGTTTATAAACATCTATGACTTAGGTACAAATGATCGTGCTCATCACACAAACATATGCCCCTCGCGGGATTCAAACCCACAACCGCAAATCGAACTTCGCTCGCTCTTCACTGGACACAGGAATGTTCCGTAATTCTTGCGACAAACGTCGCCAGGCTTTGAAGTCCGGAGCGCAAACCACTACACCAGACGGTCGTCAACGAATGCTAAAGTATGTACGATTAATGATATGATAATAGTGTGTTTTATTTAATTGATAAATAAACCAAAAAAGAATAGTTTGCTTTTTCTCAAAATATTATAGTTGTTCCAAGTAGTTAAATATTCCAAAGTGTAACAGATAACTATTCTACTTATCTATGAATATACGCAGTATTTCAAAAAACTCGGGAGAAAAGTTTATCTGTCCTTCGCCTTCAAGCACAAAAGTTTTTATCGAAGGTGACTTTTACAAACGACTGTACCAATCCAATAGATTACGTGTTACGTTACATTACACACAAGTTCAACAACTCACAACAAAAACAAATTAGCGGACGACTCCATAAATACATACCTACGCATAAAATAAACATTTACTTGTACACGAGTTAATTAAGCAATGTTAATTGCTTGCACAACGAATGCCGCGTCTACATTAATTTAATTTCGCGTCTGTATAACGATAAAACTTTTCGAAGACGTACGTCGATCGGTAAAAGAAAAATTCTTCCGCGTCGCCGCTGTAAAGCTTAGTTTGCAAACGCCAATAAACGGCGCGAGCGTCCGAAGTGACTCGGATAAATTGCGAATTTTATAGAACTCATCTCGGAAAATGTTTCCAAAATCATAGCGGACGATAAAAGTTTTATTGGCTCGCTATTGTCTCGCGAGGGCATAGGTGAGCGAGCGGCGTCGCGCCGGCGACCGGCCGCGCGAACTTCGCTCGCTCTTCACTGGACACAGGAAAGTTCCGTAATTCTTGCGACAAACGTCGCACTGCGATCGGACACTGTTGCACAACTTTTTAAGAATCGCTCCGAAACTAACTTTTGCCACGCAGATACAAGAATTCATTATTTAAAAAAAGTTGCCGTTCCGGAACGTACATGAATTCGAATAGAGGAAGATCTTTTAGTGAAAGAAAATCGAATCTAACTAAATACCTGTTGTTTAAGTAGGAGCGCGGACCGGTGGAATGGTACCGCGCAATTAGACCGCACTTTACTGCAACAATCCCTTGAAATAAAGAACTATGAAAGGGTGTCCTTTTTGTTCGAACTCTTTTATTTCTTGTCGTGCACCGGTTGCTCTGGAAATGGTGTGGCCAGTGCTATAGAGGTGTAGCCGGTTGTATCGCACAATTGCGCACGGCAAAGAAACTCCTGCTTTTCCAAAAGTTACGTACATTTCTTTCAGGAAATGTACTCTACGATATTGATTTTTTATCGTCGGTGCCGTGATAAAATCTAAACGTTCTTCGTTGAATTGTTACTGTTACGTTGAATCTAATTCCATAATAGTATCTTGTTTTGCTATTATACCTACTAATTAAAACTAACCATGACTTTACAGGCAACTAATAAAAGTTTAACATAAATGTTTATAACACACTTATGTTTAGATTACATGCAATGCTATACTATCAGGTTCAAACAACATAAAACATTAAAATAGTTCATCAAACCACTGCGAAGGAAGGTACTTCCTCAGTGGCTCAAAATCGTGAGCCTAATGCCGTACTCGGGCAAAAAATAGGGCCCACGTATTAGGAAAACCGACTTATCTTACCGTTTCGCCGTTCCCGGAAGGTGGGAGCGGGATGGCGAGTTCCCTTGAAATTTTCACTGCTGCACAACAAAGCGAAGGGCTCTCGCGAGTTCCGGCATTTAGCCGGACTTTATCTCGGGCCACGCTCTACTTACGCGTATATTGTTTCTGCCTACTGCTCGACTATTATTCCCAAGGATAAGTAGAGAATTGTCTGTAAAAAAATATTCAAGTTGCTACATCTATCGAAGCACGCAAGGTTTCAGGAAGCTGAATGTAAACAGCTCAGGGCCGCTCGCTGTGGCGTTGGCTCAAATAAAACGCTTATGCTTACCATACTTGCTTTCGCGGGATTCAAACCAACGACCGGTAGTTTGGTCCTGAGTACAAACCATTAGCCCAAGTAAAGTATTAGTTACTTAGTAATGAAAGCTCCCATGTATTCCGGTGATAAAGTACACTAATTTCTCAGAACGCAATATTTGTGTCTACTGTTCAAATATTTAGGTCACAAAAATAAACTACGTTGCTGTCTTTAAGCTGTGTTCAAACGAAACTGCCGAAGATATACAGTATTATTAAAATCGTTATAAATGCCTAGTCATATTATACACATAGTAAGACTAGATACTCAAAACGAAATAAACGAATAATGATCTATCTTTTCTAAACTATCACGACCTATGCTTAGGTGTGATGTGATTAGCCAGTGTCTAAGAATACCATAAATTCCCAAATTTAGAATAGATAAAGTAAAAAATTATGTAAAAGACGACTTTGCCGGTTTAGTTTAGGGTTTTTTTGAAAACGTGTACGCACCTACAATATTGCTACAGTATTACAATACAGTTACAAAGTACTTATGTGTCCAAATACAGCTTGAGCAAATTCGATGCATGTCCTTAGGAATAGATCTTAATATCCCGATTGTAACTAGACCATTATGGAATTTCCCTTTGGCGGGTAAGTATATTTGATTCTGTATATAGTACTTAAGTGATGTATAAAATAAATCATGATGCATAGAAATTATAGGTGTTCTATACATTACCGGATTATTTAATTTTTCGATAACACAATTAGACCAAGAAAGATTATCGCTTAATATTATTATTATTCCCGCCACACACAACAGTTTCAGTAAACTAGCACCTGTTTGATTAGTTGATTCACAGTTAACTATGCATATATACATCGTGGCGGACACAGGCCTCACCTCACCTGTGAGTTGGTTTGGGCCATACTCCCCACGCGGGCCTTATTTTATGTAAAAGAATAATCCAAATCACTCTAAGAAATTTGCTAAGAACCGTCACGTAGACACGCAGTATCATCAGAAAGACCTTACATCGCTTCTTCAGATCTGAAGCAGCACTCAGAAGTAAAACCGATGAAGCAATAGTACGGCTTGTTAACACCACAGTCGATTTACAGCTCGGTGTCCTAAAAACGTGCTTTGACAAAGAGTATCGCGAGAGAGCTGGGTGAGGTCGTGCGGCCTGGGAGGACCCTTCGCTTTGTTCGACCCAACAATGGAACGACGAGGGCACTCCAGCGCACTTGTATCGGATGCAAGCGATGTTTCGCAGCTGGATTAGGGTTCGGCGGGAGTAATTATGATATATTTATGAGAGGGAAATTGTTTGAGAGAATGCGCGGAAATTATAGCTGAGATATTGTATTTGTGGTTTATAAATTGGAACGTAAATCATCAATGGAATGCTTTTCAGTTTTTTTTTTTTTTTTTTACTTAAGATGGGCTTACTCTTGACCCCAATCTTGCTCTAGAGCATAGATGGGATCTACGATGGAGCGAGCTTGCCCAGAAGATGCCTATTCACTCTGGACTTAAAGAGAGTCAGGTTATATGCACTCGGAAATACAGACGCAGGCAGGGAATTCCAATCTTTAGCTGTGCGCATTATAAAAGATGATGAGAAGCGCTTAGTGCGGATTATGGGTATATCAACTAAGAACGGATGGTAGCCGGCCGTGCGTCTGGATGTCCGATGGAAGAAAGGTGACGGTGGTATGAGCTCATGCAGCTCATGAGCACACTCTCCGAAGTACAATCTGTAGAAGACCGATAGGCAAGCAACTTTGCGGCGGTGAACCAGGCTGTGCAGCTTGGACGCCACTAGTTTTTTATCGCCTATTATTCTCTTGGCTCTGCGTTCCACCGAGTCTAGTGCAGCAAGTTGGTATTTCGCCGAGCCGTCCCAGAGGTGGCTGCAGTACTCAATGCAAGATCGGACTTGGGCTTTGTAAAGAGTTAAAAGCTGTCCAGGCGTGAAGTACCGCTTGACTTTATTCAGGACGCCCAACTTTCTAGCTGCAATTTGAGCCTTAGACTCGATGGTGGTGCCAAAGTTGAGGTCAGAGGACAACTCCATGCCAAGAAGTTGTAGAGTGTCGGTCACTGGAACAGATGTACCTCGGAAAGTAGGAGAAAGGGTGAAAGGACTCCTTTTTGTAGAGAAAAGACACGCCTGCGTCTTAGAGGCATTGAAGCTGACGAGATTGTCATCGCCCCACTGGGAGACATTACTTAACGTCAAATTAAGTTAATTCCTGAGTATTAAAACTTAAGCACGAAAATTTGTTCTTGAGTCATGAATGATATATTATAATGTGATAAAACGATGATATTATACGCAAGCTAGCTGGCAGTGGATATAAAAGATTGGCTGAGAATTGAGGTTAGTGCCATAGAGGAGGTTTTTATCCGGCAGTGGAGTGAGTCAGACTGATTATGATGATGGCATGGTTATCTGTTCTAGTCGTCATAGTATCTCCACTGAATTTGGTGTGTTTGACTTTGGTAACAAAATCAACAAATCCTTCACAAACAAATCTATAAACTCAGTTATCTAGGGTTAATGCTATACATTTTTGCAGTTCAAATCAGTGGTGCTAAAAATCTGCTAGCTGAAATAGTGAAAGTTAAAAAAGGTACCGCTTAAGTGCGCCACTTGCCGCTGCGTCTTGTCGCGCGCTGCATTCGCGCCACTTCTTTACTAGACGCGTTTAAACTACATCGTAACGTGCTATTTTCCTTCTACGGATATAGAGTAAAATCCATAAATTAGACGTCAAATTTTCAGGGTGAGTTTTAATAGTAATTATAACACTAATAAATAAATAAATATGGGACAACATTGAGGATTGAACCCGGAACCTCAGAGATGGCGACGCCATATGTCGTCCGGCGTGCTTGCCCGAGAGGCAAGCACGCCGGACTACGGAGGTCGTCTAAAATACTACTAATAAAACAATGAGATAGGAAAACAAATTCATTAGTTTTGACGAATTTGTGAAATTGTTATTTTATGACAGCAGATTTAGACAGCACTTACCTACCCTTAAATTGCACCGAGTCAAAAACAATATTTTACAATACAATAGATGTTGGTCTATACAGTACAGACCAACTATCATAAACATGAATTCCCGACTATATCACTCGCCCAAAATCAACTAAATAACGACATAATAAAGTGCTACTTTCCTCGTAATGGGGAACTTCACTAACAATTTTTCTCACACTGCATATGTCGTGGCCCGATCTTAGAATTAATCACTTCATGATTTGGCCAACCATTTCATAAAATAGTCGTTTTTCATGATGCGGCACAGTACCCGCTGGCCACATCATGATGTAGATAGGCCAGATCAATGAATCAGTGAGCGTTTGACGATATGATCGACTACTTCATGAAATGGCCAAACGTTGGTGGTCATATCTTACAACAGTTATATTATTCACCGGTAGAGGCGCTGATGTCGCTTTGTTATTGTGGTAACAACATGGCGGCGGACAATATTCTGCTCTTGTGAATTGTGAAAGTGAATTATAAGTGTCAGAAGAAGATGAAATTGCAGTGAATTATCGTTACGACATTAAGCTAGGTGATTTTTATGAAAGTTACTCGAAAAAAAAGCTCATCGTCAAAAATCGTGGAGTTCGACACGTAATTTGGGAGGTTAGTTAGATTATTTTAATCCTTTTATTTATTAGTTTCTTTCAAAATTACAAATATTTATAATGTTTTACTTATCTATTGAGAAAATTAATATTAAACAAATTCCAGTAGCTTCTGAACGTATTTATAGCTATTTTAATGATATGGCCAAACGTTGATTAACATATCATCAAACGTTGACGTTTAAACGATATGGTCAGTTTTGTTTTGCCGTTTTATGAAATACGACCATTTTATAAAATGGCCGGCCACATCATGAAATGTTTGATTTTAAGATCGGGCCACGACACATACACATTTTAATGCCGTTGAATAAAAGTAAGTATAAAGATTTCAGCAAGAACGAATGCTTATAATAGCAAACGCTAAATAAAAATTGTAGAAATTGACGAGCTTGAGCCCAAGCGATTTTTTGACGATGATCCTAGATGCGATAATTCTGGTTTTATGTTTGCAGCGATTACCATCATACCTCCGTAACCCTTAGTCAGGGTAACCAAAACATTTTTGGATTATGGCTACACATAGGTACAGTAGATCTGAGATATGAGGAAACCTCGTTAAGATGATGTTTCACCTCACCGCCGAGGAAAGGGTGGTATAAATCGCTGACGACCTCCGTAGCCGAGAGGCGAGTACACCGGACTATAAATGTTGTCGGTCGTCATCTCTGGGGTTCCGGGTTCAATTACCGGTCGGGTCTATGTTGAAAATGAACTTTTCTATATTGTCTAAGGTTTGAGTGTTGTGGTACCGTTGTTGTTTTTGATTTCTATAACACAAGTGCTTTAGGTACTTACCTTAGGATTAGAGCAATGTATGTGATGTTGTCCAGTATAAAAAAATATATACTAAAGGCAGAATATCAGTGTCGTGGCAACTTAAGGCTAATAATGAGCGGGTTCCTTTTTGGCACGACTTATTGTTACTTTTTTATTCATCCATGTCCAATTTTGTGTACCAAATAAATATATTTCTATTCTATCTATATAAAATCCATACAAAGATTTTTAAAAATCCCAAGGTACGTCCTGTACCTGTAGGATTCAACCTCACGTCTCACTGATCCTTCGACCAATAAGATACGCACTGCTCTACTTATTGCGGTCTAGCTTTTGATTTAGGTCTTTATTCGTGCATGGTGCATTATGCTAGCTGTATTTTATTATACAATCTTGAGCATACAGTGAACAAACACGTCAAGATGCCGCAAACAAGGCTCCAAAGTAACATAGTTCAGAAGCCACGGCCACTTGCTGCGTCGCCGTTCGCACCTCGCGACATTCCGACACTATCCGGTTACACCTTACGTGAATATTCTAGGAACTTTCAAGAATGTTCTAGAAACTTTGAATAGGTTATGTTGAGTTGACCACAAATCTTGAGACTTGGTTATGTAAGCAAGGAGTTTGGGATGTGTAAGACGTCATTTATCAAACAAAAAATACGATCTTATCAATTCTTAACTCCTAATTAATGGGTAATTTATTTGTTGTTGCATTAAAAAGACTTTGAAAAGAAAACAAAAAACCAAAATAAGGATAAAATAATACTGCTGTAAGAGTAAGCGGTAAGACCGCTATTGTGAATATGGTTTCCCAAATAAAGTTCACATAAGATTTTATGATATTTGTTAATCCATAACATAACTTAACATAACTTCTAAATTTGCTGAGCCATGTAAACAGTTCCAAAGTTTGCATCAAAGTAATTAGTGGGATTTTATAGACAAGCTCAAAAACAACTTTAACATATAGACTTGATCCTAAGGATTTATTATTAACGAAGAAAAATAATACATTAACAGGATACAATACGTCAAATCAATAAAATTCAGCAAAAAGCATTGTCTAAAAATCACAAATAAACAATTAAGGTCCACCCTGCAACCTAGTCGATCCAAAGGTCCCCATTATGCTGGCTGCATTGCCGCGTTGAATGGCAATAGAGACCTGCTGGACCAACCAGGAACCAGAGCGGGGATCATTTCCCTTCTCTCTCAATCTTCGCCCTATCTCTCTAAAAAGGTCGCGGGCCTCAGCGCCCCATGGTCCAGCTGTTTCGACAGCTACCGGAATGAAGTCATACATTGACTCCAGGGCCGAGTACTTGGCGTGCTTTAACTTCGCAGCGTTTTCTGCCGCTGAGCCCGCCGAACACACCGTCTGCCTCAAATGAGACGCAGCAAACGTGCTAACACAAGTAGCATCCCACAAGAGGCAACGGCCCCTCCGCCACGGAATCAACGTAAGACCGTCTGGCCTCTTGCCATCCGTTCGAGATAGACCCGGCGGTTCTAATACGCATGGAACGTTGACCGATACCATGGCCCGATGAACGATGTCGTTAATTGAATGGTGTCTCGGAAAGCGACCGGCACATCTTTGGCAACTTAAACCATGGTGCCCATTTTCATCTACCATAACACCGCAAATACATAAATGCTTTTCACACACCTTGCCTCCAAGTCTTAGGGCCACCGCTATTCTTAAAGATTCATTATCAAGCAGTGTTTCTAAGTGTGGAGATGAATAAGCATGTAGCCAAGCTCCGGATTCAGGCTTAGCGACCGCCTTTAAACGTGCTAAATCGGCTCCCGAGACACCATCCAACAAGCGTAAATAGGAAAGCTTGCAGAGGATGTCATCCCATTCTCTCTGAATAAACAGATTTTTGGGGCGATCGTTCGTCGGACAGAGCGTAACCCATTTATTTAAAGCCTCAGTCACAAAAGGTAAACGAACAGTGCTGCCATCAGTTGACAAAATGCAAGCAACAAGATCCGCCGACCCATGCGCGGAGGCTAAAAAGGCTACCAGACCAACATCTTGCACACGACGTACTCCAAGACCCCCATGACGAAAATAATATATAGACCAAAGTAACATAACGTTATACGATCTTATTTCCATAAAACAGTCTTTAGGGCCACGTAGTAGGCATTAAGTAAACTTCATAACCACTTAATTACGCAACACAGAATGCAACAATGAGCAAAGCAATAAAACTAATTACGGTCCTCATTACAAGCCAAGAATCTTAAAACAAGCCGCTTGACAATAGAGATGGAGGCATGTCGACAAAACTATCGATTATCATCAGTTCATGATTGTGAATATACATTTGAGGAAGCGTGTAAGATGAAAGGGAGAATGTTACATTATCAAAGTAGAATAGCAATAGTTTCTTCTTGATAAAATCTCATCGAATTGAACTTACTGTAGAGTCTTCATAAATTGCTATTTACGGTATTGGTCAATAATTTTATGTTACTTTTAAGTCGATATACTACAAAAAGTTAGAAAGTTAGAGCATTAGAGATAGTCTAGTCTCGAAAACTATCGATAAACAATCCATTATCCGCTACACTACTTGACAATCTTCCTGTGGATCGCATGACGTCTCCGCAAAGTTATTCTGCCGACTGACCGTACAAAGACTCTTAATTATTTTAAGCCGGGAGCTCTCTCGTAATTCGTAGTTTGGACTTTAGTGTCCGACTACCATTTTATTGTATCGTCAGCTAGGGACCGGCTTAGCCAGTCTCGGGTATTATTTTACAGATTTTCACAGAGTCTGCACATCCGAAACTAACAATCGTTTAAGTCCATCCTTTTTTCAGGCTGTCTGTTAGAATTAAGTTATTCTGGCTCCTTGGAACGGGTTTGTGTTGCCTTTGAAGGCTTTCAGCTTTTCAATATTCAATTTATGATAAAAGAAATCATCAAATTCAATACGTTTTGTAGGTAGGTATCTATCACTTTGATAACCAACACTTTAGGATTATTGTTGATTTATAGGGTACCCAAAGGGTAAAACGGGCGACTAAGGCTCCGCTGTCTGTCTGTCTGTCCGTCCGTCTGTCACCAGGCTGTATCTCATGAACCGTGATAGTTAGAGAGTTTAAATTTTTACAGATGATGTATTTCTGTTGCCGCTACAACAACAAATACTAAAAAAACAGAATACAATAAATATTTAAGGGGGCTCCCATGCAACAAACGTGTTTTTTTGCCGTTTTTATAGATAACTCGCACTTGGCCGGTTTTAACACTATGTACCTCAAAGCCAATAACATCTTACCTCAAAAACATACATCAATTATTGTCATGGTAACATCCTTAAGTTACGAGTATCAGACAACGAATTTTCTGGAGCGTTTCCCAGGACACCCAGACCCAAGCCGACTTAAAAAAACTGACGTAACCAAAACCGGACACCGGGAACCCTTTTACGTTGAATGCGAATCACCATGCCACTACGCCAATCGGGTGTCGTCATTCAAGCAAAGATTATAATAAAATAAAAATAAATAATAAAATAGTTTCTGTATTTCAGGTGCACTGAAAACCCTGCAAAAGCTGTTAGCAGATATTTATGATAAAATCTCGAGATAAATCTCAGAAACACTTTCTATTAGTAATTCAGGCAACCTCAGACGCTCTGAAATATTACAAAGCAGCGCATTCAGGCGAGTCAAATCGCTCGGAACGTAACTTCTACAAATTGAATCAAAACTATCGAGTTAGATACTGGCCCTTAAGTAAAGTGTACAGAACAGAACACGTATTAGCACATTTTTTAAATATAATGAATAAATAAAACAATATTGGACAACATCACACACAATGCTCTGATCCTAATGTAATAGCATTAGCACACAAGTGCTAATGCTATTACATTAAAATTATAATGCTATTATTAACACAAGTTATAGGAATCAGAAACAACGACGGTACCACAACACCCGACCCTTTTTACAGTATTGTAAAGTTCGTTTTGTACATTGACTAGACCGGGAATCGTATCCGGAACCTCAGAGACGCCAAATCCGGCGTGCCCGCCTCTCGGCTACGGAGGTCGTCGAGTAAGGAAGTTTACATCATTGTGTCACGAACCAGACAATACATTTTGCCAGTAGTGCTACCCAGAACACCCAGACTCGTGCTACTTTCGGAAAGATCGTTGTCCGAATTGATCCTAACCGGGTATCAATCGGGTCGTCAATGTTCATAATCCATAGAAAATCAGGCCTTCAGGCCAAATTACGTGCCTTGCTTTGTTACGTAAAAAGAAACAACTGAGTATTAATTATTTCATTAAGTACAGAGAAAACCAAAATGTTTATAAACCAGCTTCTGTCTGCGACTTCGTCTGTGTAGACTTCGAAATAATAATAAGCAAAATATCCTAGTAAAGCTATGGTCACTATTTATAGAAAATATTTTAATTAAATATTATATTTGTTCCAAATTTCAGCTAATTTCGTTCAGCTGGTAAAGCGTGTTTGGGTACCTAATCGTTCAAACATACAAACTCATATTTAGAATAAGTATTCGTAAGATAACAATTTTCTTTTTGTTACCTAATCATCTCAGAGGGGCTTGAAATTGTTTTAAAAGTTGGTTTATGATACTGACTTGTAGCCATTCAATGTTTTTCCCTCCTAACCCACAGCCCTGACACGGCTGTACTAGTAAGAATCTAAAAACCAAACATATCGAACTCCCAAGTTAGGGATGTTCAGTAGAACTTTCCGGACATTTATTGCAGTTAGTCCCGGGGCATACCAGGGCCGGGTACGTCTTCAATCCCTCTCCCAACTTACTGAATAAGACATTTTATTCCTTTTTGTTTGTTCGAAAAAATATTGCCTTTGGTGATGCATAAAATTCCAATGGCTGTTACGAAGTTAAAAGTAACTAGTGTAGGAAAAACACTTTTGTAAATTATCTAAAGTATCTCTATTCTTTTAAATTACTTCTGCAGAAAGTTTAAAGTAGAGTTTATTTTATTACTATGTAGTAACTAGTAAATGTACATCTTTTGTACAAAGTAATATTATTGTTTTTTTCTTCCAATACTGACATTGATACTGTTGGAGAGCAGATAAACT
Source organism: Anania fuscalis (assembly GCA_950371115.1). Lineage (NCBI taxonomy): Eukaryota > Metazoa > Arthropoda > Insecta > Lepidoptera > Crambidae > Anania > Anania fuscalis. The sequence goes on from OX493330.1 coordinate 16,492,665, forward strand.
GGTTGACTGTTGAAGATGAGGGTATGTGAATTACGAGCTATGAGACGGAGGATTTAACAAATAATAAATTATCGAACCGCAGATATAAATGAAACTAACACACTAAAATCATCAAAAAGACAACTTAAAAAAAAACTCTTTTTAAACTTAACACTATGTAACCTAACCAAGGAACATTTTGCAATAAGGACGCTGCTCCTGGAAAGAAAAGGCTTGTTAGAATCTAGCCAATGAAATTTCTAACGGCCTGTACTTTAAAAAAAACATCTAGGCATTACCATACAAGACTGATGTACATACTAATCTTATGACATAAAGGTCACATTCCTTTGCTAATTGTTAAAAACCTCAGCTTAGAATAGGAGGATTGTATATTCACTTTATCATCTACCACCTATTATACACACAAAGGAAGACAAACTGAAGAATTGGCCAAATAGGCTGACGTGCAAAGATCTACAACCAAAAAGTTAATAAACTCATTCAGCTGTTTACTTGAAATAAAACAAAGAAACTAACAACTAATTGTAAGGTTCTCTCCTCCGGCTCATCGTTGCTAATTTACCATATACTAAAATGATAACGTTTTACGCCGAATACCGGTAGCAACCACCAAATATCTGCTAAGTAAACCCCTAACAGTTCATTAAGGATAGCGAATGGAGGCGCATCGTTTTTGGATGCGTGCGGTTAGCGCATCCTCTTGAGCGGAGTGCGGCTGCGGCTGCAACTACCTCCGATGTAACTATGGTCTCCTGATACCGCGGCTTTAGGTACCGACGTGTTTCGCCAGGTAATATTATCAGAATAAAAAATAATTTCAAAGATAAGATCATAAGATAAATATTATTTGCATACATGGTAAATCAATCAATAATTAAAAATCTGCACAGCACATTCATGTTTGGTCAATTTGAAAGACATGCAAATGTAATACATATTAGACATTATACAATTCAGATTTAATCAGGTATTATATTTTTAATACACCTAGTGCTTTTTGTCGAAGAATTCTTTTAGGTTGTATAAAAGCACTCTATTAGCAGCCATCCATGTAAGGCAGACTTTATAGTTGTTTGGTATATTATATTATACAACTCTGTCAAGAAAGTACCGGAAAAAGATTAATAATACACAAAATGTTAGTTATTCATCCAAATTTATTATATCACCTTCAAAGTATGCTCCTTCAGAAGCGATACCCTTACGCCAACGAATAATCCAATCATCAAAACAGTTTTTAAACGCTTTTTCCGGAATCGAGTTCAGTTCTCGCCGCGAATTCTCCTTTATGTCTTCTATCGAATGAAACCAGGTGCCACGAAGTGGTAATTTAAGTTTAGGAAAAAGAAAGAAGTCGGCTGGAGCCATATCTGGTGAATAAGGTGACTGCTCGATGGTATTTGTTGAGTTTTTGGTCAAAAATTCGTTCACAATGATGTCCTTGTTGGAAGGCGCATTATCGTGGTGCAAAATGCAAGAATTTTCATTCTACAAATCTAGCCTTTTCGTCTAATTTGCTCTCTTAAACACTGCATAACGCTTAAATAATACTCTTTTTTTATCGTTTGACCTTCTGGCAAGAATTCTGAGTGCACAACACCGCGACAGTCAAAGAAAACAGTCAACATGACTTTGTCGATCGAGTTTGGCGCGGTTTCTTCGGTTTCGGTTCAGTAGGAAGGCGCCACTCCGAAGCTTGTTGACTAGTTTGCATGTCAAACTCGTAAACCCACGTCTCGTCACCAGTAACAATGCGTTTCATGAATGTTGGATCGGAATTAACGCGTTCTAGCATGTTCTCAGCGACTCTTTTGCGATTGAGTTTTTGGAGAAAATCCAGGTCGTTTGGGACTAGCCGAGCGGCAACATGTTTTATACCCAATTGATTATTTAAAATGGTACGAATCGACTCGTGTGACACAGAAAGTTCGACGGCTAGCTCTCTAAACTTGAATGAGGATTTTCAGTCACTATTTCCTTCACTTTTGCGATGTTATATTTAGTAGCAGACGTTGATGGCCTACCAGAGCGAGGCAAATCTTCTATCACATCTCGACCGCTTTTGAACGCTTTGTACCACTCATAAACACGTTTTTTAGATAAAGTCGATTAACCGTAAGCCTTCTGTAACATTTTCAGAGACTCGGAACACGAAATCCCATTGGCGATGCAAAATTTAAGACAAACCCTTTGTTCGATGTTTTTGTCCATTATGAAATTCGCAATACACACTAGATATGATATGGTATAACTAAAAACAATACTGTATTTAATCTAACTATCAGATTTAACTAACTCAAACTCCGCGCCAAAATGGAAAACAGTTGTGCCAATCTAACAACAACAAAAAATATATAATTTTGAATTTGGAACCATAAACAAATCATCAATTCCCGAAACTTTTTTGACAGAGTGTATATCTTGACATTCGTGACATTTCTGTTGCCGCTATAACAACAAATACTAAAAAACAGAATACGGGGGCTCCCATACAACAAACGTGATTTTTTTCCCTTTTTTGTAGATAACTAGCATTTGCCCGCGGCTACGCCCGCGCTAATCTAGATTTAAAAATAAGGTATAATATACACTATAAACGTAATCTTATTTAAAAAAACAATAACAATATTAAAATAGAACTTGACACACATAACTAAACGGTAAAAAAATATGCTTTTAAGCAAATCACTAACAAAGTAGGCAGTTTAGGCTGCATTTATTGTATAAATAGGTTGTAGCGCGAGACATCGACACACTTGTTATTAGTATGATAACATAAAAATATACCGCGTTTTAAAATAGGCTTATTGCAGTGTCACCTGGTAATCATGAAAGGCATTTTAGTAAGATGTTACTGCAATTATAGCAAATACCATAAAATAACAGTTTTTAGACATAGGTAAATTAGCTAACAGGAATTATTTTAAGATTGCCTAACATAACTTGCGATTTTTTAATTTTATTAGGGGTTTTTCTATTTCCTTCCGGACTCTGTTCATTTTTCAGTAAGGCATCATGCTGCAATTTATTTACATCCAGTAAGCCGAGTTGTTATGCCAGACCGCCATTTCAAAGATATTTTTTTAACCCGCGGAAGCAGTATTTTTTTCTGGAATTTCTGGATATAGTCATTTTCAGAACCGTAGACAAAATCTGTGTTACAATTCATGATAAGATTGAAGTTTGTATATTTGTTACCTATTCTAATCCCACAATTTCCGAAAATCTTGCTTAGTTATAATGTATTCATTTACTAAATCCAAAGTCCCTAGGTCCAGTGGTTAGGATTGCGCGTTGATATATCACCTAGTCACTTTGCGTGAGTCAGTTTACAATATCATATATATTTTTTTAAATACATAATTTTATACCCCTTTTCATCCCTCTAATGTTTAGAATACCAACAACATTGCGTGAGTTTACAAACATAGGCCTAAATAACAAATTAAGTGTTTTTTTAAATCAAAACTATAGAATATTAAATACAAAATTTCAACCCCTTTTCAGCCTCTTAGGGGTTGTTATTCGGAAAACACCATTTGTGTGAGTTTCTAAGTATAAGCCGAAAAAAATCCCATTTTTAACCCCGAAAATAAAAAACCTCAAATACAAAAGTTTATCTTCTTTTCATCCCCTTAAGGGTTAATTAAAACCCCAACAAATTCCATATACCTTCTTTGCCAGAGCTTTATACTATAAGCAATAATATCTCTAGTGATTTATACCAAAATAAATATATAAATCACAAAAAATATTATTATAAGTTGTGTGGAAATTACTTCGTTTTCAAAAAAAACGAAGTACTTATACCCACAACTTCATACCTCTTTTCACCCCATCGGGGGTTAAATTGTTTAAAAAAACACGCTAAAACACTATTAACTTATTTTCATACCTCAGCCTAAATACAAAATTTAAAGATCTTTACTTCAAAACTGACGGACTTTCATACAAACTTTCACCCACTATTTTAATCCCTTAAGGGTGGATTTTTTTTAAATCCTTTAGAAAATGCCTGCACTGTAGGTATCACCGATTGCGTGAGTGCCCAACCATAAGTCTATTTATTTACTTCGAAAATAAAGAACTTCAAGTACAAAATTTATCCTCTTTTCACCCCCTTAAGGGTTGAAACTACTACAACACCAACATAGACTTTGCATGAGTCGTCAACCGTAAGCCTAAATAAAAAAATGAGTGATTTTTACTTTAAAATTATAGAACTTCAAATAAAAATGTATTCCCTTTTCACCCCTTCAAGGGTTGAAGTTCCAACAACAAACAATATCTTGCGTGAGTTGCCAACTATAAGTTTAAATTATAAATTGAGTGAGTGAATTTTAGATTGAAAATAAAGAAATTGAAATACAAAATTCCCCTTTTCACCCCCATAAGGGTTGCAATTCCAACAACAACGATATACTTTGACTGAGTTCCCAACCGTACGCCTAAATAATAATTTAAGTGATTTTTACTTTGAAAACGACGGAGTTTCAATACAAAACTTCATGCCCCTTTTTACCCCATCGGGGGTTGATTTATCTAAAACGCTGAGACACGTGTTGATTCATTTTCATACATCAGCCTAAATACAAAATTTGGAGATCATAACTTCTAAACTGACGGACTTTCATACAAACTTAAACCCTTATTTTACCCCCTTAAGGGTGGAATTTCCAAAAATCCTTCCTTAGTGGATGCCTACACTGTATAACTGTGTACTTATCTATGTGCAAAATTTCGAGTCTCTAATTCAGCGGTCTGGGCTGTGCGTTGATAGACCAACAACCAGTTTAGAATTTTATATAGTAGAGAAGATGGTACGGAAACCTTCGTGCGCGAGTCCACACACATTTCAAATTTATAGACTAGGTTAAATAGACAATTTCAAAACAAATAATTGCTCGAGAGGATAAGTAGAGTGCGGCTGCGGCCGCAACTACCTCCGATGCAACTGTGGTCTCCTGGATCCACGGCTTTAGGTACCGAATGGCTTCGCCGTGTATATAATAGAATACATTAATATCAAACTGCTGTCTAGAATACATACAAAATTTTCAAGAAAGTAATGGTTTATTAAACTTTTTTAGTTAAAATGTATGAACATTAACATAACTAAAACTTATAATTACGGGTCTAAACGCGACGTACTAAAGTATGTAGTAGTATTGATACTACTTACATTCCTCGACGTTTCGACCGTGATGCTACGGTCGTGGTCACGAGGGGACTGGTGCGCGGCGTCTTCGTCTGCATCGGGCGGCCGGTTCTTCTGCTACCCTCGAACTCTCCGATAATTGTTGTGCACTTGAACTAGAGTCAGTAGGTTCAGTGCGACACACCACACTTTCCGGGTTAATGTTTATTGATAAAGGCGACACACGCGGTTTGCACTTATTGATCACTGGATTCCAGGCCGATGACAATTTGAATCCGTCTTCCCGATTGAAATTATTGTACTTTTTAATTTCAATCGCTTTACGTATTACCCTAGTGTGGTAATGGCGATCCGTGGAAAGGATTTGGGTCATGTAACTCCATCCAGTGATAAGTTTTAGTTATAATGCAACGCGAAAGTTTAAAAGAACATTAACATTTTCAATCGAAACATATAAAAAAATAGAAATGTTTTATTGGACCATAAACACATGTAAAAGCCAAAATATCATATTTTATTACTTAAATTATTTTTAAAGGAAGTTTATTGCTCATTTATATTAATAACTTAATGATCGAAATCTCAAATAATGTTAAATATTTCGAAAATACTATGCTATTAATATGCAAAACAGTTTTAGCTATTTATTATGTTGGTCCCAATTAATTTATTTGGTAATAATTTGTTTTTTTGGAAACCAAAAAATACAACATTAAGGCTGTATTTTAATTACCAAATGTATTATTATACAACATAGGCATAATTTGTCATGCTTAGAAGGTTGTATACATTTGTTTAAATTATTATTAGGCATTTAGGTATAATGTGCTAATTGAGCAAACAAATCTGTAAATACTCAAATTTGTTTAGAACCATATAAGACAAAATTGGTAAAAACAGCACAAAGATCACAGCAGTCCTCCACAAACCGATAAGGCGTGTTAAAGATTCATCACGCGCCCCAGGAGGGCGATTCCTCTTCGAACTCCCGCTCGCAGCCGCCGTTATATCATATTTTTCAAAATCAAAAACTTACTTCCGATTTCTATGGCAAACACGGGATGTTTTGATGTGAAATATGATTGACTGTCACTAGATTTGCAACAATTTTGAGGGGAGAAAACTTTTTTGATACCACCAAAGGAGATCCTTCTTTTCGTTTGAAGAATGGGCCCACCACAAATTTTAGCGTTCACTTATAAAATGCAAAAAATAAATAAAATAATAATAAAATTACAATATATTTTTCGGTATTCATGCTTAATTTACGCAACCGTTGCTGTGGGCCCAAAAAAAACGATCTCCATTACGACCCAGTTGACGCAGTGGCGCGGCGATTTGCCGCAGAAAGGTCCCGGGTTCGATTTAATTTCTGGGCAAAATTTACTGTCTGAAACGTCGTAACATAAGGATGTTAATTACTTGCTTCGAAACAATGATGATTGGTGTGTTGTTGTGTCCCGCATATTTACATAGTCAATTATTATTCTAGTTGATGATAGTTATTGTTTTTCACCTAAGATAGTATTTATTTCTAAGAATATAGTTACAATGATCTGTAACATATTCTGCCGTTATTTGTGGGCATCGAAATAATAACAATTTTAATTACACATAACAAATAATTTTACAGACTTATTACATTTCAAATCAAAATAATTGTGTACCAAAATTAAAAATATTATTAGTCACACATGAATAATAACCTACAATACAATGTTAAAATGTATTCCTCTTGAGTCGTCAATTAGCAATCAAACTTGGATTATTTTATTTGATGTCAATAAATTCTTTATTACTTAACTTGCGAGGCGATAATGAGCTGAGAGTGGGGCAATTTGGATATGGGCAACGGAACCCCAGGGAACAAAGGCTGGCCGAATTTCTGGAAAAGGAGGACCTCTTTGCAAAGAATTCCTTCTTCCAGAAGCTGCCTCAGAGGAAGTGGACCTGGATGAGTTCCAAGATGGTTCCACGAAAAATGAGATTGACTTCATCATGACCACAGAGCGACGATTGTTCAATGATGTCCCCGTGATCAACGGGGTGAAAACCGGAAGCGATCACCGGATGGTAAGAGGCACATTGAACATAAACATCAAGCTAGAAAGATCCCGTTTGATGAAGTCTAAAGTCAACTGACGAAGCTGAAGACGGATGATGTGAGTATAACGTCGACAAAAACCGAAGTTTTGAGGGAGATCCAAAGGTTCTATGGGCAGTTATTCACCTTGGTCACTAAACCTGTTAGTAGCTGAGCCGAAGATCCAACAGCTAAGCTGACCCGACACTTTACAGAAGATATCTCGGACATCAGCCTATATGAGATTAGGATGGCTCTCAAACAGATCAGGAACAACAAGGCGCCGGGTTATGACGAAATCGCCTCAGAGATTCTTAAAGCGGGTGAAACACCGATACTGAAAGTCCTTCAGAAACTCTTCAACTTCGTCTTGCTCGAGGGAATAACGCCGGAGGCATGGAACAGAGGCGTGGTGGTGTTCTTTTTCAAGAAAGGAGATAACACCTTGCTTAAGAATTACAGACCCATCTCGGTTCTGAGCTATGTCTACAAGTTATTTTCGTTATGATCTTCACAAATCGTCTCGCGCGTAGGTTCAATGACTTCTAGCCTCCCGAACAAGCAGGTTTCCGAAAAGGCTTTAGTTCCATAGACAAGTGATGCAGAAGACCGATCAGTATAACTTGCTACTATGCTTAGCGTTTGAGGATTATGAGAAGGCCTTCGGTTCGTTTGAGACTTGACCAGTGCTACAGTCTCTCCAGCGGTGCCATATTGACTATCGGTACATCAAGGTGCTGAAGTGTTTATATGAAAACGCCACCATGGCGGTCCGAGTACAAAAGCAGAGCACGAAAGCTATTTCTCTACAGCGAGGCGTGAGGCATGGAGACGTTATCTTTTCGAAACTGTTCACCGCCGCATTGAAGGCGCTTTTTAACTCCTGGCATGGGAAGGATTCGGCATCAACATTAATGGCGAATATTACATTACTCACCTTCGGGTTGACGACGATATTGTGGTCATGGCAGAATCGCTAAGAGACATCGGTACAATGCTCGATGGCCATAATAGACTTTCCCAACAAGTTGGTCTTCAGATGAACATGGACAAAACAAAGCAATTGGGAGCTCTATCTTCGAAATTGTTGACATACTACTCTGTCAAGAAAGTACCGGGAAAAGATTATAACATATAACATGTGTATGATGTTTATATATATATATATATAAACATCATACACAAAATGTTAGTTATTCATCCAAATTTATTTTATCACCTTCAAAGTATGTTCCTTCAGAAGCGATACACTTACGCCAACGAATAATCCAATCATCAAAACATTTTTAAACGCTTTTTCCGGAATCGAGTTCAGTTCTCGCCGCGAATTCTCCTTTATGTCTTCTACCGAATAAAACCGGGTGCCACGAAGTGGTAATTTGAGTTTAGGAAAAACTTATTATATATTTGGATTGCATCCTTATCCTACTATCTGAAACACTTTTTGGCCTGAAATAATAGGTTAAACTAATAATATTAGATCCCTGTTTGGGACCTTATTACCAACTTAATATACTATTTAAACACAGAAACTGTATAATTTGATATGGTACGCTCGACTCGGGAGATTTGTATTGCGCGACACTAGTTAATTGCAAGGTGTTTATTAGGAGATTAGTTTAGAAATTAGACGGACAAATCAAATCTGTACGCTTGTCATTTAATTGTATATAGTTACTCTGTGCGTCGGTCATTTAATTTACATTTAACCTAGTGTGCATTGCGTTAAGGCTTTTTAAATATATTTATAACAATAAAGATCAACTGTCTTGTCCATAGTCTTGAAGTAAAGAATTAGCATTCTCATGCTACGAGGTAACTAGGCAATGAAATCAACCTGGGTCATCTCCTAGTATCTCACCCAAACTAATTTGACATAATCGCTTTCCGAAATTAACAATAACCGGGAATCTACTACTTACATTGCGAAAATGTATCAAATTCATTAAATGGGCTTTTCGATAAGTTAACGCTCACGTCAGCCATCCCTTAACTTCGGGACACAAACAAACGGCAGTTGTATTGTATATGAGCTGGATTATACCAATCGGCCGGCAGCCGAAAGCCGGGACATCGAGGCATTAATTAAATGCACTGTGTGCAACACGTAAATGCACTTTGCCGAAATGCTTACATCGGAAATTATCGGACCGGAGCATATTAACTTTGATTGGATCGGGGACGCATGGGTACGTCGCGCCTAAGGCTTTAGTTACAGTTTTCAGTTGATAAGATGTGGTTGGTTATTTGTCACTATATAAGTCGGTTCAGAAGGTAGTGTTAGGTATGGATAGGAACTATGACGAATATCGCGTCATAGGTCACATTGATTTCCGATCACAATATGGCTTCTTTTCAACAATTACTCCAATCTAGCTCCAAACTAAGCACCAGTAACTATGGTGAATCGATGATTAGGTAAAGAATAATAGGCACCTATGAGTCGTAGTTTAAAATGTACTTACCTACGTAACTTTAAATCCCAGCAATTTTTTGACTAAGGGCTATGCTAGATGTTTCTTTACGAGATTCAACCAGAAATGAGGAGATCTGTGAACAAACAAAACATAGCCCGACGGATTAGCAAGCTTAAGTGGCAGTGGACGGGGCAAAAACCACGTAGAACTAAAGGCCGATGTTCCAGACAGCCGCTGGATGCAGGCCGCTTCCAACCAATCTAGAAGTCACTATGGGAGGCCTATGTTCAGCAGTAGACGTCCTGTGGCTGAAATGATGATTATGGTTTTTTTTTTATTTTTCTATTTTTACTACTTTTTATTAGGTAGTCATGGACCGAAAAGGTCTGGTTTCCTCAATGTTGGGGTTACAAAGGTCCATGTTGGGGTTAGCAATTGCTCCAAATCCAGACTTGCCGCACCTAGAACTAGATTCTGAGAATGGAGGCTGAGTATTATGATTAAAATAATAATTAATATAACATCACATTCTTACATATCTCTGATCCTGAGGTAAGTAGCTAAAGCACTTGTGTCATAGGAATCAAAAACAACGACAGCACCACAACACCCAGACCCGAGCCAATATAGAAAAGTTCGTTTTCTATATTGACACGACCGGGAATCGAACCCGGGACCTCAGAGATGGCGACGCGACGCCAAGTCGGGCGTACTCGCCTCTCGGCTAAGCAGGTTTTTGGTAAAAAAAATGTCGTTGATTCCCAAAATCTGTCGTTAAAGGTTGTTATTGGTCATTATATATACATAAAACAATCCTACAAATAACTAAAAATACTCCAACTATTGTTATGCTTAAAAACCAAAACATTCACCTCAGGGGAATCGTATGTTGTCCTGCGCCACGATTGTCAAACAAACTGAGCTAAAAGCGGAACAAACCATAGATATAGAAGCGTAGCGAATGCTAAGTCTATGGAACAAACCGCTAGTTTTTACAAAAAAATAATCCAATTTTCATGTCTCTTGTTATCCGTATTGACAAAGCTAAACTTAAATACTAGCACTACAGGAATTTTGAAATTACTTAATTCATGTAAATTTATCGACTTTTCCTTGGGATTCTAGCAAGAGCATTTAACTAGTCCTTGCCATGCCAAACACGCAAAGAGTGCGTTTAAAATGTTGTAAACTTTTGTTGAGCCACATTTTACAATACGATAACTTGGAGAAACAGTAAATAACTTCTTACGGCCGTTGTTTGTTTTGGGTTTTCCCTAGTTACTCTTAGAAACGTTGGTCCACAAAAAGGAGCAACAGCGTACCCACGCTGTTGCTACTTTTTGCACCACTTGACTCAATTGACAATCAAAGTCTATGCAACCTGTTACTGACTTCGAGCAGTCTCCATTAGTGCTAGACGAGAGCAGTCGGCATTCGCAAATGCGGGCCCTGATCCTCGCTGCGGCTGCCGTCGGCTATAACTTGCCGGTTAATTATAATCAAGCTGTGGAGGCAATTTGACTGGACTGCACTTGGGGTGACCACGGTATTGGAACGGTTTTCGAGAATGCTTGAGACGGGAATGTGTACGGTTGACTGTTGCAAACTGGTACCACTAGGTTTAATTGGATATAGTGTGATTCTCAATGAGATCTTTAGAACTATGAATTATACTATAATGTTATTTGTCCATTATCAAATTGATGGAATAGACAAAAGATGTATACGAAAATTATAATAAATTTATTTTATGATCTCAAGGCTTCAAACCAACTATAGACCAATCACGCTCCTGAGTCACGTTTATAAGCTGTTCTCGAGGGTCATCACAAACCGTCTTTCCGCAAGATTTGACGCTTTCCAGCCACCGGAACAGGCTGGGTTTCGGAAAGGTTACAGTACCATAGACCACATTCACACGGTGCGGCAGGTTATACAGAAGTCCGAAGAGTATAACCAGCCCCTGTGCCTGGCCTTTGTGGACTATGAGAAAGCCTTCGACTCGGTCGAAACCTGGGCTGTTCTGGACTCCTTGCAGCGATGCCAAATCGATTGGCGGTACGTGAAGGTGCTAAGAAACCTGTACAGTATGGCATCAATGTCCGTCCAAGTACAAAACCACCGAACAAAACCCATCCAGCTGCTCCGAGGTGTTAGACAGGGAGATGTTATATCTCCGAACCTGTTCACCAGCGCACTGGAAGATGTGTTCAAGACGCTGGATTGGAACGGACTGGGCATCAATGTAAATAGCGAATATCTTACGCATCTTCGCTTTGCCGATAACATAGTTATTATGGCAGAATCGCAGCAGGATTTGCAAAAAATGCTGCACAGTCTTAACGCTGCCTCGAGACGTGTGGGGCTTGTGATGAATTTGGACAAGACAAAGGTAATGTTCAACGAACATGTCATCCCGGAACCAATTTCCGTCGTGGGCACTACGCTCGAGGTTGTCCAAGAGTACGTCTACCTTGGACAAGTACTACAGCTCGGTAGAGACAACTTCGAGCGGAAAATCGCCAGAAGAGTTCAGCTTGGCTGGGCAGCGTTTGGGAAATTGCGTCATTGGAAAGTGCTTGAAAAGCCGGGTGTTTAACCAATGCGTCCTACCAGTTTTAACCTACGGAGCCGAAACGTGGAACATGACAGTCAAGTTGGCCCACCGACTACACGATACTCAGCGTGCTATGGAAAGGTCTATGTTGGGGATCTCATTAAGGGATAAGGTCCGGAACGAGGTCATACGATATAAGACTAAGGTGACTGATATTATCCAAAAATGTAGCAAGCTGAAGTGGCAGTGGGCTGGCCATGTCTGTCGCAGAACTGACGAGAGGTGGAGCAGGAAGGTTCTCGAATGGAGACCACGCTTAGGCAAACGTAGTGTAGGACGCCCCCCGGCTAGATGGATCGATGACCCGAAGAAGGCAGCTGGCAGCGACTGGATGCAAAGGGCGGGAGATCGTGCGCTGTGGCGCTCCTTGGGGGAGGCCTATGTCCAGCAGTAGACTGCAACAGGCTGATATGATGAAGGCTTCAAAAAAATATTGCCATGAATCTTGGTCACTCTATTTATTCTTCCTCCTATTTTTTATGCCTTTTCTAGTAAGGATACAGTTAACTTCATTTATTCAAAAAATCTTTTTACATAGGAGCGACTACCTTTACATAACCTCTACTTTTTTATTTCAGAAAACAATAATAAAACCAATAAAACCAATTTATTTCTGTAAATAGGCTTAAACTAAGCGCTTTTACACGTCCCAATATTTTTTTCCCTACCACTAAATCGGGACAATTTTGGGCTAGCGCCGAGAAGAAGTAGCGCAAGAAACTCGGTCACTATTGTCAGCCTCTTTTTAAATACTTCAACCATACTGATTATCACTTCACTTTCATGGTTATCTGAATGTGTAAATTGTGGTTTCTTCGAGAAGTTTTCCCTTACTGTCGGTGTCGGTTATAACACTATAATGTTATTCTGAACCCATACAAATTCCAAAACGCCTCAGATTTTCGAACACTCTCCTATAAATGAGAGGCGACACTCTGCACTACTAAATTCTATAATTAAATGTATATGCTAATTTTATTTTAAATTGAGTCGCTTGTGTCGGCTTCGATTTCTATCATAAACAAAACACGTAAACCATGGTGTCACTACACACTAATGTCTTGTCTTGTTACCGAACGCTGTCTGCCCGACCTATCGGAGATTGAGAGCTATTTACCATGCCTCTAACAGTTTATTGTCTTGCTTGTGTGCAGATTTATGAAAACTTAATAGTAGATAGACGACCATTACCGAACCGGTGTTCACTTTAGAGAATGAAGCTAAGTGAAATTAGGACCTATAGCCAGAAACAATAATACCAAACTGGTTGCTAAAAACAGCTACATATTCTTGTCAGTTAAAGTACAATCATTCATTGCCTACATTGGTCTCTTACATTTATGGAATAAACGCCTGGGCTCGAAAATAATGTAACAATTTACAATGCCATCCAGTAAAAAAAAACATATTAGGCATTATGCACTTAGATTAGTTTAGGTGTGTGTTCTTGAGTAAATATATGTACCACCTATATTTGTACCACACGTCAGGATAGAAAAAGACAAATTGGTTAAAACCTTGTCTGCAGATTTAATTTATAGGCCTCTCCTTCGATTTTTCAAAAGCAGCACAAAGAACAGACTGTTCTGTTCTTTTTGAGAGGTTATCGCAAAAACTAAAGCTAACCTAATAACACTAACTATACAACGAACTGAAAAACAACAACTAAAATCTAAACCTGAGACGTTAATCAGATAACATGCTAGAGCAGAGCCATCCAATTGCACAGCAGTTTAATAAGCATGGCCGGCTTAAACTAATAAATCAAACTGATTTGATTATTTAGTGTTTGTGGTACGTAGGTAGTATTTGGTGCGGGATTACGTCAAGATTCCTGAGTTAGCGCTGCCGCGGTCGCACGGTGCACTTATGTCCGACACGGCTCTATGTACAGCGTGTTCTAGTTAGGAAACTAAAGTGTATGTCTAAATGATTTTAACACGCTTATTTTCTAGGACGTCCACTCTTAAGGTAGACAGTTGACTTGGGTTTCAGAAAGCCGCTGAGTGCAGGCTGCTTCCAACTGGCCAATAAGGAAGCCTTTGGGGGAAGCCTATGTTCAGCAGTTGGCGTCTGTGACTGAAATAATGATGATGATGACACTGTGTTCTACATCCACAGAATAAGCTTTTAAATACCACACAAAGATGTGGCAACGTAGTGACCCTCTATTAAGTTGTTTTGTTTTGCCATCTTCACACCAAAAAAAAGATTTACCTATTTTACGTACAATTTTTTGAAACTGACACCACCACTTAAAAGTTTTTGTACCCTGCTTTACACTATGAAAACTTGGTGGAACTTGTGCTAATGGCAACTAGATAACGGATAGAACATACTTATGCTCGACCTCATTACACAAACATTTGCCTGTTGCAGGATTTAAATCCGCAACTGACCTTTGTTAATATATATTATTTTAAAATAAAATTTAAATATCGGGAATTTAAAAATAAGGTACATGGTAACAATCTCGTAACAAACTATTCTAATATTTGTTAATATAGTTAAAAACTATATCAGTTTTAAGAGTTTATAAATATTTGATATAAAAAACGACTGTCTAGACATGTTTGAACACACTGCACTGTAGATGTTCGACCCGCACGACAAGAGCATCGGCTTAGATTAGAGCCTACCTGCTAGCTGTGTTCATTGTGTTTGATGCGTGTCTTCTAATTGTATATAACAGTTTTAACTATATTATAACTACAAGACATTTCTAATCTAATATCTTGATTGAGAGTCATGTGACAGTAATGTGCACTGACTTTGTGACGTTTCGTTACGCAGTTTGAGAGCGTAGCGAATGCTAAGTCTATGAGTTTGATAGACACCTCAGCGTAGGACGTTTATGGGTAATTGACGTTCTACACTGCGCTTGCCGGTTCATGCATTACGTACACGACGTGTGGCAATAAATAAATAAAGGATCATGAACATTTCTCGTTCAGATCAATGTAACGCATAGTACGGTACGTACAGTAAAGATGGTCTATCGAAATTCCGTGATATTTGCGTAGCGCGATGAAATCAACTGAAAGTTGCAGCAAAGGTGACAGGAAACGGTGCAACGGAGCGCGGCGAAGCGCTGACTCAGGGCGGGCGCCGCCTACCATCGATTCTCGATACCAACTCACTTTCCCAGCGCTTTTTACCTATTCTAGCTACCAACTTCACTACTCACTTCTTTCTCCTAGAGCCTAGCTCTTTGTTCTGATCCCAGTCAAGTAACCTAAATAATGTTTGTGTTAAATCCAGCAAGGAGCAAGTGTTTGTCGTTTGTGTCAAACATTTGTACCAGAGTCATGGAAGGCAAATACATTAACTATTTATTTACGTTACCTAGTTGCTTTGGCTCGAGCTCAAATGAATTTAGGATTACCTAGATGATGAACAAAATTGTAACAAGAATTTATGAGTATAATTTATTCATTTGACAAGCGTTCATTAGCGTTCGCTCGCAACTGCCACTTCAGCTTGCTAGTGTCACTCATCTACAGACATTGAGGTATAATGTACTAGCGTATAGAGAACACATCTTGAAGTAAATGTTTCAGCCAAGCATTGTAGTATTGAACAATCAAGAAGCAGTTTTGACAACTTCAATTAATGACACTGACTGATGCTTTGTAGTCCACTGGACTACAATTCTTGGCTGAAACATTTAGTTCGAGATGTGTTCTCTATACGCTAGTACATTATACCTCAATGTCTACAGACCTCGTTATTTCTAATTCGATCATGCAGATAACAATTTTAAATTATATCCTGACAACATCACCTTGGTAGGGGGGTATAGAGCCGCGGGTAAGCGATTTGGCACATTGCGACGGGAGCGGAGGGCGAGCCACGCCATAATTACGTACCTACCTACGAAATGTGAGCTGTCGCTTAAATCTTGCGCCGCTTAAATTTGAGCCGAGGCTGTATTCATTTAATTTTACTCGCCGCCATGGGATTCATTGTTGCCTGTTCGCTGTCTGGCCTCTTTGCTGAATTGACTAATCGATTCTTGGTGCCGCAATTTAGTTCTTGTTGTGAGTAATGGCTTACTTTAATTCGATCTTGAACCGTCGAGGCACAAAATGAGACGATTGATAGGTACTTGCTCGACGATAGATATAAATAATTATGCGCCAGACTATACACCCAGACGCAACCATTATAAAAAAATCGTTTTCTTAATTGACCCAGGATCGAACCCGAGACGCTTTGCGTTACACGAGTTACTGCTCCAGTAAAATAATAATAAAGTATGCACGGGCTGGCCTACTGGTAGAACGAAAGGTAGACAGACCCCGAAAACGATAGCGTGATGACTTGTCCTTTCTCTGATCTGAGACTTGAACTATTTTTGCAAAGATTTGTAATCCCTGACCAATGAAAGGGATAAGTGGAGTAGTTTGGGATGTCTTTGCTCGGCGACGGGACAGAGACGGCTAATTTAAAAAACAAATGGCTGATAAGAATTACAAGATACTAAGAGTTACTAAATCCGAAAATGGAAATTTACTTACAATAGCAATTACGCGTAACGAAGGCACGGAAGGGCCGATTGCACTCAACGTTCATCTGTTATCACTTGCAAATCAGGCGAAGCCTATCGTAGATGGCCACCGCTCCGGCATAAAGGCGGCTCTCACTACCGGAACGCATTAGACTACCAAAGCCGAACAATTTAATGACGATTGACTATTCATACCACATTCGGGTTGACCGCTTCGCTACCCTTGATTTAAACTGTAATTATTCCGCGATCTCGCCTGGACAGCGTAATGAGAGCCGCCCGTCGGATGCAAAATGTTGCAATTGCATTTCGCCGTCAGAAAAACAGCTTACACTGGCAAAAATAATTAAGAGTATTAGCGAAGTCGCAGAGCGGACTGTCGCAGTAAATAGCCTGCTAAATACCCACGTACATTTATTGGCGCAGGGGACCCGGCGTAATAGCGGAAACAATTTTGCCTTTTAAAACAGTGTTGCACGCCTTTGTTTATAAATGATGCGACGGGGAAGTTGAATTCGAACTAGCAACGAAATGATACGCAATTTATACGAGACGAAATTTTTACTCCCCTACCGTATTCCGTATTATCCCTAGGAAACGGGCGAATTTGTTTTGGAGTAAGTGCATGCACGTTTTTATTTTGTAATGTAGTTTTGTTGACTTTGTTAACAAAAACACTGGTATGGCAACCATTGCTTACTTTGACATGCCGCTGTGCATTTTTTTCATGTAGCTTGTCTGGGATATTGAACACCATTTTTTGTCAAAACCTCTTGGTTATGTACCTATCTATACCTATTTTATAAAATGGTCGAAGGTCGGTTTAATATACTGAAGTCCTCACGCGTTATAAAGCTTCTTTTCATTGAATAGGGAGAAATGTAAGTTATTTTATATGTGCTAATAAAACGTTTTTTACGCAACACCTCATAAAAAGGAAATAATTTTTCGATTATTGTAAATGTTGTTGCAACTGTTACATTATTACATTTGAGCAACAGAATCAAGCACGAAAACTACTTCTTAACAACTATAGATATGTTTGGAATTTCTAATACTAAAATAAAATAGTACATTTGGTGACAAAAACCAAAGGCAGAGATACAGGAGACGTATTTTTAAAACACGCGAATTCCAATTCGATTACGAAATGGCAAGATTCGCATGCGAATGACTAAAATCTCTATTTTTGAAAATTCATTCTGTGAATTCTGCAACGGGTGGTCTGACCCACTCTTATTTCGATTCTATTAGAAAGTTCAGAAGCATGACATAGACACTCATTGACAAGTAAACATAATTATGGGCCACAGATTAAAAACTTTTTTTTGTTTCAACACATAATTAGAGTGATTCAAAAATGCGTAAAATCGGGAGCGATAGAAATAGAGTTCGCACACGAATCGTATTCGTGTTCGAATTCAAGATTCATTTCGAATGCTTTAAAAATACGTCTCTTGGTCGGATCATCCAGGAACAATATCTAAATCCGATGGCCTCGATGTTATCAATGAAATCGGATGACTAACACTTCTATAGAGCAGCAATAGACCATCTAGGTATCTCCTAAAATGGTTAGCAATTTTTCACTTAAACTAACTATGTTTTTTTTTCAATCTGTAAAGCTTAATATTCATTGCGCACAACATCAAAACACATCTTATGTTTGTTAATACTGAAACACATTGTGAAACTCCATTAACGTAATGTGTACCTATAATCTTTACATCAATCTTGTTTTAAGTTAAGACTACTTTTCTCAGTCTCTGCGAATCGATGTTCTTATGCACTCTTGCCCAAATTAAAAAAGCTTGGCACTTTCATAATGGCAGATATTTTGTGGAACAAAATGTGTACTCTTTATGATATTATGTGCTCGAAGGACCAACATCATTGAGGACTCTAAAAACATGTTTTTACGAAGCAAACATTATTATTAGAAAACCTAACTGCATGTTGTAAAAAACTTATTTTTTAGTGTTTATTGAATTTAAAATAAATAGCAACCCTTTTTTGTTGTACATTATTTGCACAGCCTACATCCTTTATCACAAATGCGTTTTATTAATGGCAAATGTCGTTGCATCACCCGGATCGGCGTTTGACGACGGTTCGTCCCGAACTGGCCCGGAAAAAAGATAATCCCCAATTAAATTGAACCACTGCCCGTGAAATTGTTTACCGTTTAAGGTAAGGACAGATGACCCGGAGATACGAGTAGGTACAACTATGTAGTCGTGGTGTAGATAGTAAGCATGAATTTTCGGGTTTTAAGGAATTAATCCGTTTCTACCCCATTATAAATATGCAGGGTGGCCAAAGTTACTTTTAAACAGTCTGTCAGATGGTGCCAGTCGAGAAGAGTTTGATTGGTAGCTTGCCCAGACTTCAATATTAACCAATTAGATATTATTGTATTAATACTTTAGTTTTTCGTAATTGTTATCATCGTTTACAAAACCATAAAACTTTTTTTTTATCATACTCTTTAAAACGAATCAAATGAGCTCAAATACGAAGGTTTTATTAGTACTCATAAGTCCTCGAAAAGTTTAAATATCCAACTCCTGGCTACCCCATCATACCAATGTATGGTATCCAATAATTCAGCACGTTGGGGTTAAATTATTACATAGTTAGTGACAACTAAAGCAAATAAAAGTGTATTAAAAAAAGGGATGTGCCGCATTCATACCCATGTAGTGTACCGTAGAGTATTTATTAAAAGAGTAACAAGAAAGTTTGAAATATTACTTATACATGTTTTGCATGTTTCGGAAAAGAATTAGATACCATCTCACACAGGCCATAAGTTAATAAGTAAAAAGTAATCCTATCCAAAACAAAAACAAGTGTTACATTAATTGAACGCATTACTATGCAATGAAAGCTTGGCAAGCGGAGTAAACGGTGGCGGATGCGCGAGGCTTGGGCGGGCGCCAGCGCCGCTTCCAACCTAGCTCCATGTTGTTTACTTACACTAATTACAGTAATTACGTCTTATCCTGATGTCCTAAGCATTGATGCCTATTTTGACAACTTTTATAAACTTATATGCTCAACTGAACAGATGATGATGATGTTGAATATTTGATTTCACAATTCTACGACACTGTAATTATGAAACAAAAAAGTGACAAGTTTGTTGCGCCGCTTCTTCTCACACCAGCCGATATGTTGTCCCGAAGCGGTGGTAGGGCTGAGTTATATGTTGGTACGTGTATAAGTGCCCGGAAGAGGGCCTATATACAGAATAAAGAATTTCATTTCATTTCATTAAATTATTGAGATACTTATTTTTTCCGAAACAGATGACCAGTATGCCATGCCTTAGTCACAAATTCAATTGATGGTTAATCTGCTACCATTTCGCTGTATAAATATATGAATCTCAAGAATATTTAAAATAAAAAAAACTGATAGAAGCAAAAGTTTATGGATTTGAGCAGTAAAATCACCCCTGTAATTAATTACAACTACAAGTAAATCCTATATATTACCATAGATCAAGTAAAATACTTGGTCCATGATACTACATAAAATAAAAGACTGGTGATATTTAAATATTTTATTAACTAAACAAATAAATAAGAACTCGCTTATTTTACAATAAATAGTAATGTTCCTAATCCGTAACTGGAATATTAATTTATTATCTAGCTACAATAAATATCAAGCTATGAAAATTGATATGTAAAAGTACGCGTTACCCAGGTATTTGTATTATTGCTATCGCTTCACAAATCATTTAAGTAACAACTATACAACATATTAATATATGTTTTGGACTAAATATACGCATTTTTTTGTTGCGTAATGAATGAATAAACGAATTGTTTTTTTTTGTGGAAAGGAAAATGAATAAATTAATTTAGACATTCATTCATTTATTCATGCATACACAGTGAGTTTGGATACCAACTACGGATATTTTGAGAACAATTATCATACCTAATTTTCAACAACTTTTTACTATAGGCACGACTTGAAATAATCTCGTTTTCAAATGTATGTCAGCGTTACCTCGACGAAACGTACGTTTTCTCACACAGATTTCAGATTTTAAACTATTAATTTGTGTTTTGTATATCTATAGTCGGTAGTCAAACATCCTGTAATAATATTAAAAACCGACGACAGAAAAACTTATACACACAAGTACAAAACTATGCATAGTACGACTTAACTAAAAAGAGGATTGCAAGGATGTTTTTTCAATTTAGCATTTTATTTTTACCTATGCATCTTCTAGCAACATTTCTAATACAGTATTTTAAATAGAAACATTCGAGAGATTTTAGTTTCAGACACTGAGTAAATTGGTTTAGTGAACTTTGACCAGGGCGGTAACCACGAACTCTTAAAACAATCTCAAATCTGTCAAACATTATCATTTCTGTCAAATTTTGTATGAAATGACGTACCAAAATTGACAGATTTGACAACTTTGAGATTGTTTTAAGAGTTCATGGTTATGGTCCAGACTACTATTAGTGACTTGTGCGCAAGTTTAGTTTAGTACGAATTAAGAGTAATTAAGACATCATTCCGTCACTGTCATTGTCATATAAATTGACAGCTATAGAATGATGTTTAATACCGTGTTACGGGATTACATTAGCTTATCCTGAGATGCGCAAGTGGGTCTTATTGTTTTGTTGTGTCGTTCTATGCATTGTTAAAAGTAAATACAAAATATACAGGGTTACATTGCAAGGTAGTGCCAATTTTAAAAAATAAGATCTAGAGAATAATATAAAGTTATTTAAATATTTTTACTATTTTTAATTTCCGGGAAAATGACAACGTGACTTGCTCGGTCATTCATAATAACAGGCGTACGCCGCCGCCGTCAAGCCATATGTGCGCTGCATAAGGTCCTTCTTCGCAAATTGAACCTTTGGCTTGCGCGAGCGCTTCTGCTGTTAGAAATTGACCTTACATCGTAAAGGCTAAGGTTTGTTTTCGTGCGCTATTGTGACTATTAATGCATTGAACTTTGCAGTTCTAGGTTGCACAGAGATAGTGCGTGCGTATTTTTATGAACAAGACAAGATTATCCACGCGTTCCATCTTTTAACAGCGGATAGTTTATTAAATTTGAAAAAAATATGAGTTTGTTTTTTACGTAGATCGATTTAGTTACTGATTCTGAGTGGTCCCTGAAAAATTGACACTAGGTACCTTGCAATGTAACCCTGTATAAGTCACATGTTACAAAATATTTATTTGACCCTGCATCTAGCAAGCTTTCAAAACGAAATTAAATAGTGTATATAGTTAAGTCCACTTTCACAACCTTCTATAAATCTAGATTATAGTTCGACCTGGTTTTGAACGTCACTCTGCATCTGCCATTTGGTTTAGCGCTGTTAGAGACATAGTGATATCTAGATACAGGCTAAGTCTAGATCTAAAGAGAAGTGGCTCTCAAAACTTAAACAACATTAAATGTTTTATTGTCTCATAAACAATAATGTATGTGATATTTCTAGGAATAGTTCGTTGATTTTGTAAAGCTGTAATATGCCTGCTGTATGTTAATTTAGAAATCTTAGTAAATGCTAGTATTTGAGATAATTTATCGTTGCATATTATCAAAAATTGCCGTATATTTACATCTATTATCTGAAAGGCACAAATGAACTGTTTGTCTCATAATCGATTTATAATTCAAACTCATTTTGTCGAAGTTTAAAATCAATTTGAGATGTTAGTTTATTTAAAATAATATTACCTAACAAAAATAATATTACACACCCAACCATAGGCAATCTATATGCAAATAATATTAAAAAGAATATTAGAATCTCGATCTCAACTATTCTATTCGTATTGTTATTGAAATAAAATATAGACTGTATATAACTCGTAAAAATGGATGACTTAAATAATTTCATTTGTTTTTATAGAGATCGTAAAAATAGTAAAGCATTAAGTTAAGAATTATATTTAAGAGCATTAAATAAATAAAATGATATTTTGACGCTAAAACAATCAAAAAACAATATATCTGTTTCTAGCCAGTGGCTATTGCCTAATTCAAAAGAACCAGACATTAACTAAATAATTGCATCTACTAGCTTGCATAAAAATTATTGTTTTAAAAATGTATAATTTTCTACAATACAATAAATTTTGCTATGCGCAAGTGTTCAGATACACGATTAGGTACTGTTTTATCACAACTTTGGCCAATTAACATTTGGAATGTAATCAAAAATTTAGACTCATTGGCACTAAAGGATTATACATTATACTACAACCAACTGCAATTGATACTTGTTTTATTGTAACGTATTATTACTGAATTTGACTACTTAGACATGTCAAGCCATGATTTATTGCATTTTAAAACTAACTACAGCTCTGTTTTTATCATACAGAGTGTACAAAAGAATGGTACACTCCTTAAAACCGCGTGATCCGCTGGTCATATACAACAACTTTTCCTATGGGAGCAACAACGAAATCGTGCTTTTATTTTCACATGCTCCATACATTATCATCGAGGTATGCGAGTAAGTTTGTATGGAGCAAATGAAAAAAAAAATCTCGATTTCGATGTTGCTCCCATAGTAAAAGTTGTTGTATATGACCAGCTGAGCACGTGGTTTTAAGGAGTGTCCTATTCTCTTGTACACCCTGTATATCAAAATTATAAACATTTATACGTTGGCATAACATTATTAAAGGACGTATCTTAAGAATATCATTTTCGTAAATATTACCTATCTACTTTCACTGTTATTAGTTTAACATCATTGTGGAAATAGTATCACTATGAAAAGGCAACGGAATTGGTGTATGACAACTATGTAATAAATACGTTATCATCATATATTTACAGACTTTTTAGGCACGGGCACTCGAGGTGAGTTGGAATACAGCCTCTTAAATAGATCTTGGACGTTGTTATCAGGAAACAGGTTAACCAGTATGGCTGTAATGAAGTAAAAATATTTGTTTTAGTGTATTTTTTTTTATGAAAACTTATTCATAAATAAGACCTACATTTATAAGCCAACCTTCTTCCAGGCCCTAGAATCTAGGAGGTAATACGACTACTCAAATACAGTAATTTTTAATTTTTTTAGGCTGGGTTGCACCATCTTACTATAACTTTAACAAACGTCAAAAGTCTGTCAAACTCCATACAGAAACACCGGTTATAGTTACAGTTATGGTTAAAGTTAAGCTGGTGCAACTCACACAAATAGAACCAAAATCGAAATCGCAAAACTACCTCCGTAGCAGAGGAGAGGTCCCGGATCCGATTCCCGGTCGGGTCTAGGGTGGGTTAAGGTGTCATGTTGTGCAGCGTTGCCTAACATGTTAGACCCTAGCATGTACGTCATGTTTTGCGCATTAATCGTTGCCTAATGAATACATGGCTGGAGCATATTGTTTACCTTCAAGTAAGACGAATATTAGTCGCCTGTTGATCTCCTGATTTTGGAACAAATCAAATACTGTGAGCAAACCCCGCCGTGCCGTATCGGAACCCACAATATGACGCAGATCATCTATAACAAAACAACATTTGAAATATTGAGTTTGGTGATATTACTTCTACTTTTAAGTGTATAATATGAATTCCTTTTTTCCCTGGCATATGTAAATGAACAAAAATTAAGTTAGATGTCGCTGGCTTCAGTGAAAGATCATTTTTGTAATATACAACTATTATATTAACATTAATTTATTGAAAGTGAATCACCTGAACAAGCGGAGAGAAGAGCAACTTTGGCAGCAATTCTTGTCCGAGCCTTTGTTGCTGAATCGCGATTGCTATAACTTGCGTTGTGCCGATAGGTCAGCCATTGCCTAGATAAAAACAATGTTGGTATTAATAACAACGGAACTGATTCTAATTGGTCTGAATGAGTGTAGCCTATTAGTGCTGTATCGCTCAAAGCAAATCAAAAGTTTCGATAAGTTTATTAGTAGCTATGAATGAGCGGAAATTTGTCGATATAATAGCAATACTATCGATAGTATCTGCCATAAATAGTGACTGTCTAATTGATATTATTGAAAAGTTATAAAGTATTTAATTAGCCAGCAAATTGCAAAACAACCAACTTTGTGCAGTGATATCATTTTGCGTGACAGCTTAATGGGTTTTTTAAAAAGTTTTTGCATATATTTGCAATAATCAGTTAATTTTTTTGGTTTATATTGTGGTTATATTATGCCCTCATTCTTGCCACATCCAATGATATCTACATTCAAAATCAACCAAACAACACTAATTCTAATATGCAATCCGAAGCTTCGGCTATAAATTATTTTACTTACTTAAAAGATTTCAAATACTGGACTACATTTCTTGGTGACGTTAGTCCTGTCACAAGTTCAAAAACTTTTCTGTAAAAAAATAATAATCAATTAGTAACATCATCATTTTAGCAACAGGTCGTCCACTGCTAAAATAGGCCTCCCCCAGTGACTTCCAGATGGACCGGTTGAAAGCGGCCTGCATCCAGCGGCTTCCTGCAACCTTTACCAGGTCGTCTGTCCACCTTATCGTCCCACCCGATTTATATCGAATCTGAAATGCTCAAGGTTGGTAGGTACTGTTCATACTCCTCCTTGACGACCTCCGTGGCCGAGAGGCGAGCATGCCGGACTTTAAATGGCGCCACCATCTCTGAGGTTCCGGGTTCGATCCCCGGTCGGGTCAATGTAGAAAACGATCTTTTCTATATTGTCTCGGGTCTAGGTGTTGTGGTACCGTTGTTGTTTCTGATTTCTATAACACAAGTGCTTTAGCTACATACCTTAGGATCAGAGCAATGTATGTGATGTTGTCCAATATTTAATAGTAACTAATCTAACTAAAACAGATGGTGGACTGGATGAGCATAGATTAGATCATTTAAATACCGATTCATACATCGAGATCTTTGTTGCCATGATCAAAGAAAACCCCTCAAGAAATTCGACTTACTTGTTGACCCTATCCGCTATGAGCGTCCGTAGCGGCGCTAGTAGTCGACGGCGAAGCCACAGACCTCTGATACCAAGCACCTCTTCAAGCAGTTTTAGGGCCATACTTTCGTCTCCGTCCTAAATGACAAATAACATTTAGATGTACAGACAACAGCTCATCAACCTACCACAAATCGTATAAATTTCTCAATTGAAATTAAATGCCCCTTAACTTTTTGGGTTCGTAAACCTGCAGTTGATCGTACATTATTGAAAATTAGCATTAGTTTATAATAAACTCTTTTTCATTTTACCTTAATAACTAAGTTCTTTAACTAATGAAAGTATACCTAATCAGTTCTTTTTGGAGTCAGTGCCAGCCATTGAGAGTTAAATAAAATGTGTTCATTCGCACCGACTATATAGGTATACTTTCAGTAATTAAAGAACCTAGTTATTAAGGTTAAATAAAAAGGAGTTTATTATTTTTTGCTTTTTTTCGGCGGTATTTATGATATTTGTATTTTACGATTTTCTGTAGATATAAAACCAGCATGAAAATCTGCGAGTGAACAAGAAATCACCCCTATTTTCGCACCATTAGGGTAGATTTTTATTTCAAAATTTATATGGAACCTATTTCGAAGTATACCCTATCCAAAAAAAAGGATCATCAAAATCTGACATCTGTGAAAAGTTATGTTATGGTCAAACATTACAATCAGTGAGTGAACAATCAATCTTCGCCTGTTTTCCTACCCTTAGAGTTGGTTTTTTTTCCAAATTTATATGGGACCAACTTCGGGGTATACTCTTTCAAATAAAAAAAGAACTATCAAAATCGGACTACTCTGTAAGAAGTTATGCGTGATAATACATAAAAAAAAAACAAATATACGCGTCGACTTGAGAAACTCATCCGTTTTTTCGTCGGTTAAAAAAAAGTATGGAACTCGACAAAACCAATCAATAGTAAAACTCAAAGACACTTTTTACTAGTATAGTTCAATTAACGGCATCCTTCCTACATGATCAGATCATCATCATTTCAGCCACAAGACGTCCATTGCTGAACATAGGCCACCCCCAGCCCAGTGACTTCCTGATTGGCTGGTTGGTTGGAAGCTGTCTGTATCCAGCGGCTGCCTGCAACCTTTACCAGGTCGACTTGTGGGTGGACGTCCCACGCTGATCAGCTCAATGGTATGAAATTATTGTATTGTCATCCGAATGTCATACATCTTCCAGATCAATATGATAGAAGACTGTTTCCCCTTTCTTTCTGACTTCTGATTCTGACTGACATCGTTTTTATCCCTTCATCAAGCTGTAATAGAGTCCTAAAATCTTTGTATACAGAATACTTACATCTTGACCATCTGATGAATTACCGCTTTTCAAACCATCGTAGGAATTATCGCCACTCTTGCCTTGAAACACTTTGGAAATACCTAAAACCGTCATCTGATTTTAAAAATTGAACATTAGGACCTGTCTTATTTTAAAATATGAAATATTTACCATCCATTACTCCGTCAACAGTGTTAGCAAATTGATCAGGCATATTCTTCAACGTCCGCATGCCTGCTTTCAATGGGTTCACGAAAAGCGCATCCAGCTAAAAAAATCCGATTTTAAAAGTAAGTAAAAAAATAGGTATTAGATGAGGAACTATATACTGAATAAATGACTTTGACTTTGAATCGGAAATTTCTCTTATCAGGTAAAAAGGGCGCGAGGGCAACTTTACAATAAACAAAAAAAAACAATCTTTTAACAACGAAAAATAAAAAACTTTAAAAATTCCAATTTTAAAAGCACAGTAATATTTTGGCATTCACGAAGCGTGGTTACCATGGAAATTTATTATCAGAGTTGCCATTAAAATAAATAAAATGTAAGTTCCGCATACTGGGCCAAAGATACTACTTTTGAGTACTATAATTTAGAAAGCAGAGCTGCTTAACTTACAGCATTAATATGTTTCTCCGTCTGAATCTCCGGGCTCAAGAACCCTCCCAAGTAGTCTGGCGACAGTAGCGCCATATACCGCGACTCTCTCGCCAAGTTTGCAAGCGTCTGCAAGTAGTTGTTGAGCATGCGCTTGCGACTCTCCAGAACTGATCTAGATGTGTTTTGGAACGTTTTCTTGGCCGGAAATGGAAGATTGCCGAGTTCTGGCCACTGGAAACAAAAAATGTATACCTATATTGACAGATTTTACCCTGGAAAATTGTAAACCCACGAAGCATAAACTTGACGGGCTTTAACATCCCAATTAGTGAAGGTTATAAATTGGTAAAGTTTACCTTTTCTTTGATAGAAGAATGCAAGTCGTGGAAGTCGCTGTATCGCCTGTAGATGTGCCACAGCTCTTTATCGGAGAGTCTAGTTACCGCTATAGCGTATATTCCAAACGCACGACCTTTATCTTGGACGAGAGCTGTAAGTCATCAAACCATAGACAAGATTGTAACTTTTAGTTTAGTTTTAGGTCCCAATAAAGATGATATTTGGTTTAATTTAAGCTATCATTTGCCCACGGCTTTGCCCACGTATAATTCAGTAGCCCTTACACATACAATCGTAGCGATCTAACTGTATCTGTTGAGATTTTGAGTGACAAACATAGATAACTACTTAATAATAAGTAGCAATATAAAAAATGCGAGTTTAATAAAAAGTGTTATTATGCACACTACTTATGTATATTGAAAACGAACTTTTCTATATTGACTCGGGTCTGGGTGCTGTGGTACCGTCGTTGTTTCTGATTTCTATAACACATGTGCTTTAGCTACTTAGCTTAGGATCAGAGCAATGTATGTGATGCTTTCCAATATTTATTATTTATTTATTCTACATAAGTCAGTTAAGAACCTCCTCCTTTTTTTGAAGTCGGTTAAAAATACAAGTTCATAGTTACCAGTTTCAATGATACACGCTGATAATGGTGACATCAGGTTTTTCGCACTTTGGCTAATTTCAGAATGTGACAAAGATAAATTACTCGTATTTGCTGACGTCAAATTAGATGGACCTGAAAATAGACAAATTTTATTAAAAAGTTTAAATAATTTGTAACTATCCCATTTTCAACCTTATGATAGTAGAATAAGAATGATAATTGAAAGCATCTTACAGTATAAACAAACCTGCACTTTCATTGATCATCTTCTGGGCAAAACTACCCACAATATCGGAACGTGACCGGTTATGTCTAGACCCAGGTACAGGTAACAAATCACCTGAAAAAAGGCATAACTCTAAAAAAACTAATAACTTTTTAAGTCGAATAAGAAAGTAACAAAAAAAATCTACAAGTCAAGATAAAATAAATAGAATAAAGAAACGAAAAAATATGAATTAATAGTTTTGAAATACAACCGAATATTAAATGAAAATAGAAGAAGATAAAACAAAGAAGAAAAAGAAAATTTAAGGGATATATTTATCTTCTTCGAGCAGGATTACGTTCACTCAAGTGCTAACACCCAATAACAGAACCACGTGCGAGACCCATTACGAAGTGATTGAGCGGAGCGTTTCTTAATTCTTAATTGAAACAGTGATATGCTAAATACCGCTAGAGTCCATTTTTCTACGTGCCAGTAGAACTAGGAAGTATAGTTTAAGACTTTAAGATTCTCAAAACGAGAAAATATGTCTCGTTGTACATAATATTTTTGCACACCACCTACGGGGTATTTATATCGTCAATGCAAGACTGGTGATTTTTATCGTCATCAGCCCACTTCATTCAATATTTTCAAAACGCTATATGATACTCCGAACCCGAAATATTATTTTTTGTGGTACATGGATGACCATCTAACCAGACCCTATACATACCCCACTACTGACATGTCAAACTAAATAATACTACTCAAAATACTAAACAAATTAACTAAAGTGCAACTATTTGTAATTCTTAAAATTTACTACCAAAATTATTGCACTTAGGTAGTGTGTGGTTCTTGTTACTTGGTACTCTTCGAGTGAGGGACCTTGGGAATGTGGAGGACTTGTTCATAGCCTCATACTTGTATTTGGACTTGAACAACAGCCTTGGCAACTGGTTCAGGCATGACTTCATTATTTTCTTGCATTTGTCTGGAGATTGTAAGATTATACGCTCGATTTTTACGAGTGGGGATGGGGTGAAGAGTGCGTGCTCACATATTTTACGGGCACGGGTGCGGTCAAATTAAGTAGATATAACGCTATCGGTGGCCTTGTAAAGATCCTCGCATGTGCAGGTGTAGGGACACGCAGGGCATGACAGGAGATGTGCCATTTGGGGCATATTTTTTATCTATTTTGTATTAGTGATTGTATTTGATTGTTTAGTAATAATATTTAAATAAAGTATAGAAAAATATACAGAAAAATGCTTAAAAATTGTGTTTGCGATAGCCTGGTATGGTAATAAATCATGGCCACCACCACGCTCGTTTTTTAGTGAACACGCACTAAAAACCTATTTCAGAAACTTACCAGTATATTTTTTATCTGTCTTTTCATCCTTTTTGGTATCACTGGAACAAACAAGTATAATAGTAACTATGTAAAACATCACACGCCATAGTTACAAACCTATAAAATTTAAGGTACCTGTAACTTTTTTCTGGATTTTCATCAGCGTCCATCATAAAATCGGCTTGCCAAGATGGGTCATCCTAGAAAACAAGTTACGCAAATTAACAAGATCATATAACTTTATTTGTAAACGCTATTTTTACGAGAAGGAGGGCCCATGATGATATACGACATCGGGCTTAAGCGAATAATTATACAGATGTTAGGAGAGTTTTTTGCGCTGCTTCTTTTCGGCACTAGCCCACAAATTGTCTTGAAGCAGTGGTAGGATAAAAAAATATTATTGGGGCTTGTAAAAGTGCCTTTAATGGCCTATTTGCACAAATAAATGATTTTGAACACATATTATTATTGGTTCAGCGTAATTGCTGCTTTATACAAGGTGTTAAAAATACTTGTTTGATCCAAAACGTTATGATTTCACTGCTTAAATAAAACAACTATGATTATGATTTGACGACCTCCGTAGCCGAAAGGGAAGCACGCCGGACTGTATTTGGCATCGCCTAGTCGGGTATATATTATAGAAAACGAACTTTTATATATTGTCTCGGGTCTGGGTTTTGTGGCACCATCGTTGTTTCTGACTTCTATAACACAAGTGCTTTAGCTACTTACCTTAGGATCAGAACAATGTATGTGATGATATGCAATATTATTTATAAATACGAACGTATACGAAAGTATTGTCATTATTACCTCTAACGCATCGCAGGCGCATTTCTGTACATCATCAAAACAGGCCACAGGGTTGTTAGTGAACTCTTCTCCATCTGTGTTGATCTTCCTAACCAGCTCTGAGTAACAGTTCTCTGGTACTCCTATAACTGGAGGTCTGTTTGGAGAAAGGTATAGATCACAGAGCTCAAGGGCCGATGAGCGAAGGTTGTCTATGACCGATTTTGACGTGTGAGATGCATCTAGGCAAAAAAAAGTACTTTAGAGTTTAGTATACCGAAGTTATTGTTACACAAAGATCTATTTGCAACTTCATTAGAACATAGATGTTTAATTTAAAACAATATCATATTCGTAGCGTAAAAGAAACCTTATTTCTAAGAAGACATTGTTTATTTTTATTTACCAGCTTCATTGAGTTCTATCTCGAGTAAGTATTGCGCATTTGATCTCCAGGCTGTAGTCGCTCGCAAAAACTTTAGTGTTCTAGAAACTTCTTCGGATACTTTTTCTGTGCTGGCAGTACTTGGGGCTCCTAAAAAAATCCAATCTAAACGTTTTATATAGCAACAACGTGGAATGCAAGTGGTTGTTATAAAATACAAGGACTGTTGTTCTTTCGTAAGAAAATGGGGGGTAAATCCATTATTTTTTTTTATTATTTTTTTTTCTATTAGAATAGTTTGATACGAGATTGCTACCATGTACCTTATTTTTACACGGTAGCAATCTCGTATCAAACTATTCTATTGTTAGTGACCATGAAAGTTTAAAACAATATATTCTTTTAATTCAATGTTAGTTCACCCCTTACATCTTATTAAGTAATAGTATGTTATTATTAACAACAATTGTCTCAATACAAGCTCATTATGTTATGTCTACAAGTACTTTACTAATAGGAGGTAATACGAGTAGTAACTGCTATACCAACCTTCTTGAGGTCCCAACGTCGCTCTTCTGGCTTGAATAATCCTAGTAAGGTACTGCAGTGATGACAGTTTTTGGCGATCCTGTAATTCCCATTCTCCGGCACTGTCTCTAGAATGCTGCAATAGAAGTTAGATAAATTATTTTAGTATTATTTACTAAAAAAAAAAAAAACAACGCAAAGCTTAAATTGACATAAAGCAGAAAACATATTTTTGAAGTGGATTGAACAGTTTTTCATAGCTCTGTGAAAAACTGATAGCCACTGGGTAGAAACGGTTTAAGAACAACGACTACACAATATCATAGAATACCTGTAGCTTGTGTTAGCTACAATATGTGTTGGTATACATTTCTATTGTGAACGATTCAACAAACGAGTTACCTATTTATTTATTTAAAAGTTAAACTTTAACAGACGTTCTTTCTTCTTTGTACATACAGGCAGTCACTTTAGTTAGTGCGAATTCAGCTTTTACCGGAAAATTATAGCTTAATTGACCTTTTTCTTAATAAACCTGTACTTTTATTACTTAAACTAGAAAATTAAACATCCACTTGCGTACAAGTACAGAAACTAAAAACAGACACGCCATTAAGACGCAAAATGCATGCTTCTCTTTCTATCACATAGCAATACGTTCGCGCAAGAAGAGTGTAACGTAATTTGCAATCCGAGAGCGCGGTTGGAATATTCAGGCTTTTGTCGCTCCCGAGATGCAGCCTGAATCATTATTCAGCAATGGACTTCTATGCATCCCTATAGAAAAGAAATGCATTTTAGATGGTACAAAGTTTACCAGATAGATAAATATATTATACTCTTTATTGCACACCAAACTAAGAAGTTACATTTTATATTTACAGAAAGATGTACAATTTAGGAAAGATGTTTCAGTTCTCCTTTTAATAAGTATATGTTATTACAAGTCTTACTAGCTTTTGTATGTCTTTCTGAACCAGCTCGAGAGTGGCGTCCAGCTCCTCGGCGTCACCACAGCACCTTATAACTAGTAGGAATATTTCGGAAGGCAGGCTCGAGTCGCGACAACACTAGAAACGAAAAACTGGGTTAATAAAACCCTAACACTCTGTATACAAATAGGTAATAAATAGTGACATCTTATCAAGGTTACAAAGCTGTCTTCTTTACTTATCAATTGAGTTCACATAGCACATTATAGCTTACAGCTTAATTTATCAAGTATTATTGTTACTTACAGTCCTGATAATAGTTCTGTTTATATTATCCGGGTCACTCAATAGAGTAATTAGTGGTCTCAATACAACCGAAGATAATAACTCGATCAATATAGTCTTCAATGCTTGACATTTCCAAGCCTCTTCAGGGGCCACCAAGTAAAGGACGGCCTCTGATACTTCACAAAGTAATGCTGAAAAGATACAAATAAAAATATTTTTAATGATATAATATTTATAGCTCAAATAACAGCCATTAACTGAGTCGGTTGAAACCTAATGACCTGACATACTAGAGGTCACCATCATCTTTTCAGCCAGAAGACCACTACCAAACTTAAATCGCCCCTGAAGACTTTTAGTTTGGCAGGTTGGAAGCAGCCTGAAATCAGAGCTTTCTCAACAAGGTGATGAAATAAAACGACGACTTTATATCTCGAAAGCAAGCAGGCATGATGTCTACAATAGTTTTAGTTTGATTGAGCTCACCATATTCTCGTTCTTCATCGGTACAATATGTATCTCTACATATTTGCCTGTTCTCTATAGAACATTCTAAATCGAAGAATAGGTCCGTGAGTGTTCTACCATTTAAACTTTCGTTACTTCCGTAAAATTTAGACTTCCCGAAAGTTTGTGAATCTAGAACAACAAAGTTTTATAAATAACAAAGAAATAAAGAGATGGGAAGATGATGGTCACAAAGTGCAGTTTGGTAGAACAGCATTAAGACATGACATGAAATAGAAGAATCTGCAGGCCTGTATTGCAGGACACACTAATGACATTTATAGTGAATGGAATGTCAATAATATGGGCTTAGTGCTCCTATAAAGATTCACAAATGACCAGAATTCTCAATTGTAAAAAAATTTTGGTCATTCCTTATTAAAATATGCAATAATCTTAGTGGGCATTTTTGGTCAGTTAGATATCATTTTATTTTTCTCACCAGGAGGCCAAGACAAGTCTGTCTCACTCTTATTTCTTCGGTGCATTTTCTTATCTTCTTGCTTTTTAGGGCTAGGTCTAGAGTTACCATTAGTAACATCTTTAGCTTCTTTAGCACTCATTAGCTGTATATGTTTGAGCCTAACTTTTGACTGTTTAAACAGCTTTA
The DNA here is from genome assembly GCA_950371115.1 of Anania fuscalis. Taxonomy (NCBI): domain Eukaryota; kingdom Metazoa; phylum Arthropoda; class Insecta; order Lepidoptera; family Crambidae; genus Anania; species Anania fuscalis. Next base: position 16,526,914 of record OX493330.1, read on the forward strand.
GGTGCATCGTCAGCTCCTCCGGGAACCGGTTAGCAAGAAGGTAGATCCAATCAACACTTTTGACTCTGAAAACATAAAACATTCAAGAATAGATTGTTTTGAGGGAATAATCAGATCCTTCTTTTTTAAATATTTCTGAATAAGACTGGTAAGGCACCTGGTAAGACTGATAAGGCACACATCGTTTTATCAGTGTAAAAAAATATTTTATAGGAACTTTTGTTTTCTAGTTAAATGAAAAATAACCTCATAGCAAAATCAAATTTTTCACCTGTTAGAAACATTGACACCAGTGGCTAAAACCAATCTTTTAATAGAATAATTTGTGAACTCCTCATCATCTGTCAATATTTCATACCATGGAGTAACATAATCATTTATTATTATATTGATTATTTCATTAATGAACGAGTCCACGGTCTCACTGCCTGTGATCCTATTATCATACTTCGGCAACAAATCATCTGCTTCAAACAATTCTAAAACCTGCAAAACATAGGTTAATAATTTAATTCAATTCATTACATTAAAGTTTTTAACTTTTTCTAAAATTGTATACTTGCCTTGGGTAATCGAATAGAAAAATTTGTCTGTTGCAATGGGTCTTCAAAGGTGTCCAAATCCACTGTAAATATCTTCTTACTGTCATAGTTGAGGTACAAAATTGTGAGCGCACTGAAAAAACATCGATAAATACAGTGAGTTTTTGTTTCAGATAAACGCACTGGGATACTAGAAAAAAATATTTTCATCCTACCTATAAAGGGGCAGTTATGAAAGTTATTTGATAAAATTTATTAGTGCTAACTTTATCACGAAAAGACATTTAACTTTGATACACAATTTAGTTTATCTATCATAAGACTCTTATAATACATTAATTTTACTTACCCAATAAGAAAAGTCACAATAAATGTAAGAAATGATAAATACCATCCGACACCTAACAAACCAGTCAAAATTATGGAAATTAGGCCAAACCAGCCTATTATTCTCCGCACCATGGTGGTCAATATATTTACTCGTTGAAGTAAATCATGAAGTGAAAATGATTGTTACAAGAATTCCGTATTTTTTGTGAAAATCAACAACAAAAATAAAGTGAAAACAGCGTAGCGAATCCTAAGTCTATGGTGAAAACAAACTGGATAATCTTGACATGACATTTGACATTGACAGTACCTAATTGTAGTTGTTTTGTTGTGCACAATGAGTAAAGCCATAGTACAAAAAAATACAGCCAACACTGACGATTGGCGGTGAGACGGTGACCGACATTCGATGGATTAACTTTGTTCAAGTTGTGCATATGTAGTGCATAGTACGTATTTTATTTACTTGAGGTAGTAGTAGTCAAACTATTCCATCCATGGTATGGAAAGTAGAAACTAACATTCAAGCCACAGATGAATATACTTATGTATAGCAAGCTAATTCAAGCTGCCGAAATGATGCTGAGGTGTTTGTGCAGCGCAACAAGGCTAGATAAAATGCGCAATGACTACGTGCGAGGAAGCCTGGAAGTGCGCGACATTGCCGACAAGTTGCAGGAGAGTAAGCTGCGTTGGTATGGTCACGTTATGTGGCTCCCTAATTACGTAGTAGGGAATTTGGCACTGCAGATTTGAAACACGATAGTAAAGTGTAGTGCTGCTGAAGGATAAGAGAGAGTGCGAGGTTTTCGAGGACGATGTCGAGAACAGGGCGAAGTGAAGGAGAAAAACTCGAAAATCTGACCCCACCCACCACTATGTGGGATGGATAGCTAGGAAGAGAGAGAGGTATGGAAACCATAATGGAAACTAGTAACAATGTAAAATTTTCGTTTTTTTAGGCCAAAAATTGCTATTCTATATCCGCCAGATTTCGAACAAAACATAAATGTTGCCGTATAAAATTGTATAGTAGGATTTAAAAAATATGGTAGAAAGTAATGATTTAAAATAAAAACAAAAAATATCTAATTAGTTTACCTTAGTAACCTATTGGGCAAGGGGTTCAAAATAAAATTTATTACTATGGACATCACGACACGACACATAAATTTATCTTAGAATTACATAGTGGTCTGATTTTTTATGAAGTTGCGAGCATTTAACTTCTAAAAGCTATGCTCCTCCTCCTCGCATCGTGCTCCTCATTGCTGAGGGTCGTGAAATCCCCGTGGAATAAGCTTCTTTCTAACGGTATCCCACCATCTGTGCCTATTCTTGGCCTCATCTAGTGCGACGTGCAGTTTAGTATCCAGTATGGAACGGACCTGATCTACCCATCTTGTTGGACTGGGGCCTCTAGGCCGTTTGCCATCAAACTTGCCTGTAATGATTAGTTGTTCAAGGTTGTGGCCCTCTTTTCTGGCTATGTGACCGAAAAACTCCAGTATTCTGGACAGATGGTTGATAGTCTGGTTCTGATATTGAGCTCTCGTAAGATCGAGGCGTTTGTGCGGAAGGCAGTCCAAGGAATTTGCAGCATTTTCCTCCAGCACCACATCTCGAAAGCGTCAATCCGGTCACGGTCGGCCTTTTTTAGAGTCCAAGTCTCAGACGCGTAGCTGAATATAGAGAAGACTAAGGAGTTGACTAGTTTGGTTTTAGTTTTACGTGAGATGTTGCGAATCCTCCATATGCCTTGCAGCTGGGACATTGCACTTTTGGCCATTCCTATTCGCCTCCTAATATATCCCTCACAAGAGCCGGTATTGCAAATGTTTGCGCCCAGATAAATAAAATTATCTACTGTGTCAAGCCGAAGAGCACCTGTGAGCTGTATCTTATTGCCGCGATCCACCGCCATCACCTTGGTCTTGCTGTGATTGATCCGGAGGCCCATTTCTAGACTCATGCGCTCCATTCTACCCAGGATTTCCACCATTTCTGCTTCATTGGCGGTCAGAAGTGTGGTATCGTCTGCATATCGAAGGTTTGTGATTTTTGTGCCTCCGATAGTGACTCCCCCCTCTCAGTTTTCGCAAGCTCTTCTAATGATGTATTCACCATAGGCATTAAATAGTATGGGTGACAAAATGCATCCCTGTCTAACACCCTTACCGAAGCCAAATGTGTCCGATGATTTATTGTCGATTCTTACGACACCCTCGTTGTGCAGGTACAGGGTTTTAATGATGGCCACCAAGTGTTCAGGCACCCCCAGTTCATCCAATACTTTCCACAGGCTTGACCAGACAACGCAGTCAAAAGCTTTGCTGTAATCTATAAAGCACAGGACAACCGGTGTATTGAATTCATAAGCCTTTTTTAATTATCTGACGCACATTTAGTATCTGTTCCCGGGTACCCTTGCCCTTGACGAAACCCGCCTGTTCCTGAGGGATCTGCCAGTCTAAGTAGTGTCTGATTCTGTTGTTAACTATATGTAGCATGACCTTGCTTGCGTGTGAAATAAGGGCCAGAGTCCTATAGTTATCACATTTAGTTGTGGAACCTTTCTTATGAAGCGGCAAGATCACCGATCTCGTCCAGTCGTTGGGCCATACACCGGTATGCCAGATGTCGTTGCATATTTTGAGTAGAGCGTCAATTCCAGCTGATCCCATTGCTTTTAAAATCTCAGCCGTAAGTTGGTCTAGCCCAGGGGCCTTCTTGGGCCTGAGAGCGGCTATAGCAGCCATGACCTCAGACCGAATTATTGGAGGCTCGATGTTGAGATTATCTCAGGAGATCGCAGTCTGCGCCGATTTCTGTTCGATTCCAGGGTCGCTGTACAGCCGACTGCAGTATTCCCTCCACCGCTCAGTTATAGCTTCTAGGTCTTGTAGTGGTACTCCGTTTTCGTCCTCGATCACCCATGATTTAGGTTTGAATTGCCTAGAGAGAAGCTTCACCTTCTTGAAGAGATCTGCGGGTCTAAAACGGCCGCATTGGATGTTTCATATTCCGTTCATAATATGTTTCATTTAACAAATCTTAAAATGAAATGTTATTTGATGAATCATAAAATGAGCCTCGAACATTTCATATTTGCAGTTCATCTAATTTGACAGTTTTGTATGGAAATTTGTAATATGGTCCACTTATTATGAAAAGAGTAATTCATATTAAATGTCAAATTGGTGAACCACCATTTTAATGTTATTTTTATTATTATTTTGTATTGATATTTGTAGAACACACAAAACTTGAGTATTTTGAAACATTTTGTTCCTTTGTGTTGTTAAAAATATTCATTTTCACAAAACCCGTAAAGAAAGATTGGACGCGTCACTATATTTTTTTAACGTCATCAAATATGATCCATTTGATGAAATGAATTGCATATGATTCATTTATTAATGTGGCCGTTTTAGGGTTTGCAAATCATTTCTGCTACATTTCACTAAATGAATCAGATTAAAAATGAAACATCCAATGCGGCCGGTTTAGACCCGCTGAGCTATGTAACTTCATGGCGTGCTCCTCGATTTCCTCACAAATCCGATCGATGAAGTTGTTTCTATCTTGTCGACATTTCATTTGGATTATTCTGTTTAGCTCTGAGTACTTGTCCCGATCCCCCTGACTTAATAGCCCGCTGGCTTTTAGGGCTTTCCTATCTTCGATCTTCTTTCAAGTAAACTCAGAGATCCATGTTTGCCAAGGACTGAACGGTCGTCCGCGATTTTTTGTAGTGGACTCTACGGACCTCCAGATGTGACATTTTAGAAGCTCCCAATGTTGATTAGCGTCTGCATCAAGTGAGGCAGGCGCGCCTGTAATCGCCTTGTCGAGGCTGACGCGTAACATTTCAGTTTCTGCTGGTGCAAGAGATCTTGGTTTTAAGGGATCTTTCTTTCTGACAGCCTTTAGTCGTAGGTTGAAATTCGCTATCAGCAGACAGTAGTCAGAGCCACAGTCGGCACCAGGATAGGTCTTCGCATTTGTCACGGAGGACCTCCATCGGCTGCTAATCAAAAAGCTATGCAAGTACTTAAGTAAGGCAGACAAGATAAAGTAGAACGGTTTCTTACAGAGAATAAATACTTAAATAATTAAAAAACTGAATCATAAATAAGCAGTTTTATTACGCATGGGTCAAATTTTATGCTACGCAGGCGAAGCCTAATGTTCTTATATTATGAAATTGCCCGACCATCACGTAGCAACTTTCATATTGACCACAAACTATAGTAAAATTAACACTAGTCTATTCATAAATTACTTAAGCCATAGGATATAAACCTACAGTTTATTTAACTCTTACCACCACCACTGAAAGTTCGGAAGTGCGCTGTACAACTAGCGGCACTTTCGCTGAGCGCTCAAGATCCGACAAGACCTTAGGTACGATCACGTGATTTGTACGCGAGTCGATACGTTCGCTTGCTCCGCGCACACGAGTCTCTAATCCGATTATCATCTCGTAAGATGCGCAATGCGATCCCCTCTTTGCCCGAGCGCTCAAGATCCGTACCGAGAATTGTACCAAGTATCTCTTTCATTCAGAAAAAAAAGTCAATGCAATCTTAACAGCATTTTGGTTTATTGAAATACAAGATTACAACACAATCACATAAGAACTGTTTAATATACAGTAGGTACATACAATTAAAGTAGTCTTGAGACTATCTAATAATACTAGTATAATAATTTTATTGTCAAACATGTCAAATAAATTTGATCATGATGGTGATCTATCGTTCCATTACATCCTCTTACTTTTCCTATGGTTTTATTAAACAATCATCATAGCAACAGAAATTGGTAATTATAAATTAAATGCATTTCCCTTTTGGGTACTTTTTATACACTACACGAATATCAACATTTAAAAGATTTTATTCAGGAATATGATAACAATTCATCATCTTGCTATGAATTATTAAAAGTGCACAAAAATACAATATTTACGATATCCAATTCCGTTGTTTAACTTTATTATCATACATTGCGTAACTAGAAATGTTCGTAATAGTAGAGCATTTGGAATATATTTCGATATTTTATATGAGGTGTCCACTTCAATATATTTTACAAAAAGAGCTTTATACGTTTTCATTCATTTCGTTTTAACAATCAAAACTTTTTTTGAGACCAGCTGGCATAAATAAATTATAAATGGCTTATGGTTTTCTAATGACACAGGCAGGTATGGACGTTATTGTTCGGGGAGGCAAAGTAGAACTATGAAATATTTATGCCCATCCTTCCTTCTAAGTGATTTTAAAAAACAGCATCAATACGTATCAAAAAATAACTAGCAATTAGCGGATACGCAGCAAAACAAGATGTTGTTTTATACTATTAAAAAAATGCTTGTGTTATATGGTATGTACAGTAAATCTACCTTTTTAGGACAAAATTACATATACTCAACCAGACAAAATTTCCGTAACCAGACTAGTTTTATTATTAGATCTTAGAATTAAATATTAGGTATCACATATTTTTTTAACTCTATGCTTTGACAAATCGAATAACATTACAAGTTTGGAGAACTTAATTAATTGACTACATTAGAATGCATTGAAGGAAAAATCACACATTACTGTAAATCAATTTTATGTACGATTACATACATGTTTATAATTCGTTAAATAGAAAATAAAATGATTTGAGGATTATTTCAAAATTGTCGATGTGGTCATTTATCCTCTACGTTATTATTTACAATATGAAATCTTAGTTTAAAGAAGCCTTATTGCTCCAAGTTTCATAGAACCTTTTGAAATTTATATTCAGATCTTTATTTGTGCACTTATCGATATAGAAAGGAAATTTTATAGCATCTAAGAAAAGCCTTTATAACAATCACAGATATATAATAGTGGGCCTAGATATAGCCCTGCGGTGCACCTTAGCAAAGCCGTGTTGTTTTGTAGAAGATACAGGAATATATTTATATCCAATATATATTCACAGTAAAAAGTCTCACACAAGGCAATGTAGAATGATTGCAGTTTTTGAGTTTGTATATTACATCGATTAAAATTTTAAACAAAAAAGTAGTATTGTTTTTAACAAAAACAAGTAGTTTGGTGTTACTAGTACATGAAGACAACTCACCAAAGAAACACGATTCAACAACGACAAGTCACTAAAAAAGACAAAATTGAATATTATTAGACTTCTTACAAACAAAATCGAAAGCTCAGAGATGGCACTTTTTTTAAAATGTTGATTTGTATCAGAACCTATCAAATAATACTATAGTTTTAAGTTAGTAGTTAAATTAATTAAAATATTTGCATTTACAAATTTAAATGAAATCGGAAATGTACAAATAAACAAATTAATTCTATATCAAATTTATAAAATATTAATGCAAGACATCCTACTTAAAAAGCATTCATATGTACCCAAATAAATCAAGATATACACTTTCTGCTATGTACAGCAAAGATTGGTTAAGGCTGCCCGCCCACATCCGATAATAATTGGTGACTGACTTTTTTTAGGAGAAAAATAGAACATACTGATTGCAATAGTGCAACGCACACGTCTTACAACAAGTAGGTCGGTAGGTAGAAATCTCGGCCTAGGAAAAATCGGCCCGACTATCGGTCCTACAACATGTGTGGGCAGCCTAAGGTAAATATGTCCACTATCAACACTCCGAACATATACATTACAGGTCTTACCTCCACTTACTATTTTCTATTAAATATTACAATAAATTATTAGTATAATACCTATACTATATTACAACATACTCAACAAGAATATCAACAATGGACTTGATAATTAATTATGACTAAATAAATACATGTACAGTATAAATAGTACATAAGTTTAGTTACATACACTTGAGAATCAGGTAACAGGGGTAGTAGGTAGTTTAGTTCAGTACCATTGAGGTAGATCTTGATCCCACTGTAAAATCCTTGTATTGAGAGAATACGCAAAGCTGAAAAGAAAGTAATATATATAATAACTATTTCTAAAATATGGCATATGGTATTGAGTCTTAACAGTGTGGGTAGCTTAGCTACACACATATTTGTGCCGGCATTTCGTTTGTCAGTATAATTATGTCGAACAACAAAGCCGCCCTGAAGCAACTACTACATTACCAATCTACGCATATTCGGTTTTGCCCGGCTTTGCCGATTAATGCAGGTGTGTAGCAACCCTGATAAAGTTTTTTTTATTTTTATTTTAATGTTAAATGGATTGTAGATGTACATACCCGTTTAACAGAAAAACCTACAAAAAAATGACATGCAGTATTTATATTGCCGCAAAACATAAAAGAAATTATCAATACATATCAGTTCAATACATATTACTGAATTAACAATTTTATCATAATTGCTACCAAAATCTTATCATCTTATGTCACACTTATCAGTAAAGTTCAGATAACATTTTTTTCCCTATATTTGGTTTTCACTAATCATTTGAGTTATTTAAATATAGCCTTTACTATGAAGTTATAAAATCGAAAATAAACTGTCATAAATGGCGGAACTAGAAACAATAGTGTACAACTATTTTTAGCTTTCATTAATTACTTCCTTATTCCTACAATTTGATAAATTGCGCCATCAATGGTATCATGTGTTTTGCCTATCTTTTTTCATTGTATAAGCTATTCTGAAAGTGACTGTAAAATTACAGTATAATTGGTTTCAAACAACATAACACTCTATAAAATAAAAAACGTTTTTAAAAGTGGTTACTAATTGTTTTTAAATAAATTGTCAATAATCTGGAGCACAACAAATGGGCCAGTTCTATTATCAGCCTTTGTAAGTCCACTACTGTACATAGTCCTTCCTTATAGTGTTTGCATCCTGCGGCTTCCACAACCTTGTCTAAGTCGTCATGCCAATGCCCACCCTGTTTATTTACTTATACAAAAAAATATATCCTACCTTATCCTTTAGTTGTTGACACATGTGAAGTGCTGCCGTTAGCATAAACAGGACATCGCTTAACCATGGCACAGCGCAGTCCGCTTGGCAGGAATCAATCCTCATAGTTCCATGAACTGAACTTAGCTGGTACGCTACAAATATCAGCTTGTGTGATTGTATGTAAAACGATATTGCCAAGTCTTCAGGTAGATTGGGTGAGAGGGCTTTCTGCAATCAGAAAAATAAACAGTATGAATCATTTAAAAAAAAATATATACAATTTTCTTTTAATTAATTAAAAAAGGCTTTCATAAATATAACAAAAACCACACACTTTTATGACACTGACAAGTAGTAAGTAGTTTTTTTGCTTACTTACCATATTTCTACTTTTCATAAGCTCATCTATTGCTTTCTTCTTAGGGAGTACTAAGGCAGTGCGGGCTCTCTGTAGAGAGCCAAGTAAACATTGGATAATATGCAGAACTTCTTCAGATGATCTGAAATAAATATTAATATTACATTTTATGTTTCCCAAATTTTGATACTTACATCAAAACAAAATAGCTGTTTCAATAAGATATCACCAAAATATTTAACTTAATTTGCCATATTTATTTGAGTTTAACCACTTTTGGGGCACCCTGCATTCTGGTTATTTCTTAGCCTGTTCGCATTTTGATTAGTGTTAAGTGAGAGCGTGAGTAAATAAAATTAAGTTTGAACTTTTGAAGTGCTTAGTATGTCCATCCATTGCTGTTTAGTAAAGCTTATAACTTTCCCAGGAAGTATGACAGGCTGATATCAACAAAATGGCCGAAGACGTGCAGAGGGAACTGTAGGAATGTGCTAAAGAAATATAAAATTTAATTAATTTATTATTTGAAATAATTTATAATATGGGCGGTACTTCTAACCAGTTAAGATTACTTTCGGTATCTAAATTTATTGACAAAAAAAGTAATTTGAGTTGAAAACAAATCTGCAGTTTTTATCGAAAAAAAATTGTTGTTTTTTTCTAGCCAATGGAACCCTTAACACAGAAATGAAGTTAATGGTCAGTTGCTCTGTTTTTTTAGCTATCTTGTGGTATTTCTTACAAGTTTCTACAACACATTAAACCTTTTTTATTGCATAAAGTGTTAAAAAAACAAAATGGCCGGTATTCATAGGGGGTGAGTTTGACCCCCAAATTTATAATTTTTGTCAATAAAATAAGATATCGCACTCAGCCTTAACAGGTTAGAAGTACCGCCCATACCACATTGTATTTCCTTCCATTTTTTTTTTTTACTACTAAACTAATAATCACAAGTTAGTGCCCAGACGCCACGTCACGCGTTTAGTGTTTTGTGAAGAGCTCGCTGCGAGCGAGAAATCTCTGCATCTGCATCAATAGTAATATAAGTCCATATAGCAATAATATGGAATAAAGGTTGCCAAATAATACCCATTTATTCAGTATAAGCCCTCTTCCGAGCACTTATTATACATGACCCAAAAATATAGGTTTGGCCTACAACAGCTTTGGGAGTTCGGGACTACACATAGGATGGGGATGAGGACAAATGGCATAATAAATTCAGTCAAAAGTTCAAAACATACCTAAATACATAATGTTTGTCCACATTATCAATGTAGCCGATAGCTTGCTGTAAATGATTGGCAGCGTCTTGGATCTGTTGAAGTTTCCAGGGTCCGTCCTGATTGATTGATGTGCGACATATTGTGTGGAGCTGCCGTAGAACTTTAAAGCTTATATCCTAAAAGAGTTACAAAGTTATTAAAACCATGATTTTCTATAGAAATAGCGCTACGATCCCTATACTGTGTCTTTAAGACAAGAGACTGATCAATTTTTTCCTCCAAAAAATTTTTTGGAGATGAAGCTGCATAATAGCATTTTAGACTTTGTATAAATTTTATGAAACATTAACACTTAATTTAAGCTTCAATGTATTTTTTTAAATTTTAGTGCAAATTAGTTATCAAGATTGATTTGTAATCTAGCAGTCATAAAATTCAAATACATATCTTGCAGAGAATTGTGATAACAAACATTATTTTTGAGTATGTTTTAAAGTGATTAATTAAAGGTAATAGAGAGCCTATAGACATATTGAATGTAAAAAACAAGTTGAACATTGAGTTCATAAAAGTAAGAGCAGTTGTAACTACCATACATTACAATCCCTTAAAAAAGTAAATAAAGATATAACAAAAAAACTACCATAAATATTAACCCTAATCGATTGTATGGATACCAACAAACTTACTGCATGAGTGATGCTATCACCAGTTAAAGTGACTATACATTTTAGTTGTTCAGGCTGTGAAGTCAAAATGAATTTATCTTGCTTCTGACCTTCGTTGCCATACAATGGCACGGGAAATCTGTGAGCGCATTCCTGAAATCAAAACGAAGTCAAGTACCTCCAATAGTTAACAACTCACGGCAAACGAGTTCAGTAACACACTCACAACTAAAACTGAATGAAGCTGATGTAATATAGCGTGCACCTCCTCGCGAAGGACCCATTCGAACTCTTCTTTCTAAAAACAATTGATCAACATGAATTATAAATTATTCAATACAGCACAATAAAATCGACACAAGTAGTTTTCCTCAGAAATTCTTTTACTTACCAGATTGGCAGCCTCTTCTTTTTCGTTATCACTCATCGCAGTAAATGTTTCGAAAACCAATATTAAATGATAGTATATTTAATTTTGTTTAGGGTCGTCCATTCACAAAATTTTCAGGAAAATGATGAGTAAAGCACATATATTAATCTGTGGAGTAAAGTGAGTGTTCAAGTCAGTCAGAGAGCTGAGGAAAGGGGAAGGGAGGAGCGCGGAGCTGTCACGGTAGGTAAAAATGGTGGAGGGAAGGGAGGAGAATGGGTCTCGTGGGGAAGGAGCAAAGAAAATACGGTCACAACGTAGAGAGAGAAAGATGGTCAAATTTTTTAGTTTGTGACTTTGATTGACAACCAAAAGCATCAACTTGACAGCAATCGGCAACACTGATCAAATAATACTTGATCGGCAATTCAAAGCACTGATCAAATAAACAACAAAGAAGACTAGAGTCACTTGACGCGTTCAAAAGTTTTAGATGACATATTACTTATTTTAACGTTATTCATTGTTTTTAACGTTATTTGTATGAAGACTATTGTTGACATATCCTCATTGACTTAAAAATATTACTTACATCAATGCATAATCCTACTAATATTATAAATGCGAAAGTTTATAAGTATGGATGGATGTTTGTTACTCTTTCACGCAAAAACTACTAAACAGATTTGGATGAAATATCGCATACATATAAAATATGATCTGGATTAACATATAGGATACTTTCTATCTCCAATAAATGATCCTGTGAGATACATTATATAAACTACTAAAGATCACGCGAGAGAATTCGCGGGCAACAGCTAGTGTAATAAAATACTAAATAATTTCCTTGGCAACGAAACTGGTTTTTGGGTTGATTACTCAAAGGCATTTTATTTCTTAGTTAGGTTAGGTTAGTTAGTTTCTTTTGCGTGGGCCTGCCTAAAATCATCATCATTATCGCTAACACACTGAACATTGAATTTAGTCCTACGATGTTCGATCCTCTTTCTGCTGTCCTCTCTCACTTTGAAAAAGGTGTCTTAAAATTTCAACAGAATGTGTTTATTTAACAACCTGATAGTTGGCAGACAATATCCCCATAATACATAATCCTTGTCTCCGTTTAATGAAATCAGTCCATGTTAACCAAAACTGCGGAGCGTAACCCTCCATTTTGCTGCGCCACTTGTAACGGTCCTTTGCCATCTTTCCCTTTTTCTTTTCATTTCTCCCGGCTGCCTGCGTCCCGCACAACATCGTTGAACTGAGGGCTGAACTTATCTTCGTTAAAAAATAGGCAGACGTACCACCGCTGCCAGCTCCGACACCCATTTTGGATGCCGGCGCCGGCAGCCGCTATGAGTGTCGGCGTCGGCACTCGACACGGATGATGCCGGCGCTAGCATCTACGGATGCCGACATTTATTAAGTTATTCATTTTATGGTATTCAACTAAAATCTTTGTTATTCATCGTGTTATACGAGTAGAGTCTAAATAATTCACAAGTATAAAAAGCGTTCAATTCGGGCGAATGAGCAATCAGCTATCCTGTCAAACTGACAATTGTTTTTTTTTCTTGGTACTGCCGGCTTCCATTGTCGTTTTTTTCTTATAATTTTTGGGTGCCGGCGCCGGCAGCGGAGGCACTTCCTAAAAAAATACTAAATATTTTTTTACAAATCCCCTACGCTTTTTATTTGACTTTTTGTCACAGTCGTAAGTTTATGTTTTAGACCATTTATATGAGTTTATGTTTTATACACAGGTCTTAGATTAGGTATGTGTTTTGGTAGCGGTTTTGGATTATTTTTGCCGACTGGCACTTAGCTGGATTTGCTTTTCTGCTCATTAATGTCCTTAGAGCATTCAACCTTAATGTCACAAGCACATATCTTATTTGATCAGTGGTACATATATATAATGTCAAACATGACATACAAACAAAAAAAAATTGATTTACTATAGTCATTTAATTTTGTTTGATAAATATTATAATAATTTTTAATTTAAAATGTATCCCAGCCAACTTAAAGTAATTTACGGGCAAATTGAACAGGCGTTAAGAGGAGCTGGACTTATTGCAGGGTAAGAGTCATAATAAGTACCTACTTAACTAACACATTATATGGGAGCATTCCCATGAGCCACGAGTAAAATATCGCTGAACGAATAATAATATAAAATTACTCTGAATGACAAAAAAACTGACTCATTTTTCAAGGACTCAGTCATGAAAGAGACTCGAATCAATCTGAATGGACTTCGTTTTGAGTATAGAAAAAAGGACGAAGTCTTATTTACGAAGTTCCGAGACTTAGGAAGTCTTTTACGTCTCCGTCTACCACACAGTCCTAACAGCAAATAATTTGCTATGAATAACTAATAATACTTAGATTGATTAATGTTCTGATCAACTAGTGAAAGTCATCAATAAGACTGATGGTGTGACTTTAGCCCAAGTGCAGATACTAGCAACTGTCAAATATATTTAAAAAACTGACTTTACTGTAACATAACTATTGACTAGATATAAGGCTCGGACTATACCCCGCCTAAAACCGGACCGGGTAACGCTCGGACGGATTCAATCCATCGCTTAAGCAAGTTTTTTGAACGGATTCTTGCGGATGCTAACGGATTCCGGCAGCGTAAAGTCCGAGCCTAAGGTGGCAATGGGGTGTTTCCATAATAGCAACGAAATCCATTAAGCCCAAAACACCTATATCCTGGCTTCTGTGTAAAATTTAAATATCCGTCGTGTCGCGCGTGTCTCGGTTCCGTGAGATACCTACCTTAAATTTGATCATGCCATACTCAAAATATATTTTAAAATTCGTCGTCGTTTATCAAGGTTGCAGGTGGGTTGGCTGATGTGTAGGTATAACACAAGTTCAGTAAATTACTCCGTAATTAATAAATTAAAAAGCCTACAAACACGACCGTGACGAGCGCGGCTATGTGAAATTAGTAAAATTAGTTATTTAAATTACGTATTATTATTGAATTGATGTTTCAGGAAATCTGGCAGGCATATGAAATTTCCTTACACAATCTCTGCCAAAATAGCTCAATTCCCAATTTTTCATTACATGAAACACAATACTATATGGATGTATTATCCCTACGGAATAGCGCTTGGTTTCTATTTTTTTGCAAAGATCCATATTATGTCAAATTCTGAAGGAAATCAAAGAAGCTGGGCGGAAACTCAACGAAAAGCTGCTGAAAAAGAGCAACATCATTAATGTTTTTGTTCGTGTGATACTTACAAGTTGTTTTTTGAATACAGTAAAATTGTAAAAAGAAGATTCATAAATGGTCTAGTTGATTAAAAAACTTAACAAAGTGATGCTTTTTATACGACTGCCAAACGAAGGTTATATTTTTCGAGCGTATGTATGTATGTAAGTATGTATGTATGTCTATTTCTTTGGCACGCCCTACAGCCTAAACCGTTTAACGGATTTTAACGTACGATATATCAATATATTCGTCTCTACAAGGGGTATGTTATTTCCCGAAATTCCTGCGGGAACAGAACTTACACGGGAAAAACGAATCTGCAATACTGATAAACTGATTTTGAAACTTTCTTATATAAACTAAGGGTCACATATTTTCAGTGCTAATAGTATTCAATACTTATTTTCCAAAATTCCTACGGGAACAGGCAAAAAATACACTGAAAATATAGGAAGGAAAAACCGTTTAATGGATTTCAACATATGAAATTGAAATGAAATGAAATGAAATGAAATTCTTTATTCTGTATATAGGCCCTCTTCCGGGCACTTATACACGTCACAACATATAACTTAGCCCTACCACCGCTTCGGGACAACATATCGGCTGGTGATGAGAAGAAACGGCGCAAGAAACTCAGTCACCTTTGTCAGCCTGATTTTATTACAGGAAATACAATTACAAGATAGTGTAAGTGCGAGTTAGGCAGGCTATTAAGTCCATGTACTCTTGTCGTTCAAGTAATCTTCAACTTTGTAGTATCCTTTTTCCATAAGAATTTTTTTAATGTGGTTTTTGAACTCATAAACAGGTAAGTCAACAAGAGTTTGTGGTACTTTATTGAAGATTTTTATACATTTCCCCAAAAATGAATTACCCACTTTCTTTAATCTGAAGCTCGGAACGGCAAGTTTATGTTTATTTCTAGTATTATAATGATGTGAATCACATTTAAGGCTAAACGAACTTAGGTTTTTTCTAACATACATAATATTGTCAAAAATGTATTGTGACGCTACTGTTAATATTTTAATATCTTTAAAGACCTCCCTCAGAGAGTCGCGAGGCCCAAGACCATTGACTTATATATTACTTCGTAAGGACAGGGCGGACCACACGTCTGGGTGTTGGACCTAAAGAGACCCGAAAATGACCCGACCGAGGCCGATGTGACGTAGTCAGTGTTCGGCGGTCATCGGGATCTGACATTTGTATGAAAAAATAAAAATGCCTAGATGTTCACTGAAAGGTTGCATAAATTACGACAGAAAGGTCATTAAAACAAATTCTAATATTACTTCTCACCTATAAGCCGCATATTTGATAAACACTAAACTTATTTACATTACTTTAACAATTTTCCAACTTCTTTGTCAATTTTACGAAGCAACGCCATATTTACCGTGCAAAACCGATACAACTTTGTAGCGGCGTGCATAAGTTGTATTGTTATAGTATAGCCATAATAGTGCTCACAGTGCACTGAGTGCAGTCCAGTACATGCGATGTAATATAAATATTTTATTTTATGATGATTTATTGAATACTTATTTTAAGTTTACGTGATAAAGCACTATGACTCAAAAATTGAAAATATGTCAAAAATAACTACAGGCATAAGTAAAAAAAATGTAATCTAAGGACAATGAAATGTAATTAATACATATATTATATAAATTATCTGATATAGTTTTTTTAGGAAAGTTCAAGGTATGATTCCGTATACTTATAAAAATAAATTGTATCCACAAACACCCAATTATCTAGCCCCAAACTAAGCAAATCTTGTGCTATTGCCACTAGATACAGATAATAAACATACTTAAATATATTTATAAACTACCTAAATACATTTATAAACATCCATGACTTAGGTGCAAATGCTCGTGGCAGCTCATCACACTAACATTTGCCCCTTGCGGGAGTCGAACCCGCAACGGCCAGGCATTGTAGTCCGGAGCGCTACTACACCAGATGGTTGTCGATGTAATCTCATATAAACTCATAGAGAAAATATGGCGATCTGCGTGCTGCTGAATTCGGAATCATACCTTTTGTTTCATTTCGAGAGATAGAGAGAGAAATTGTTTTTTGTTTTATAGCTTCAATTATATGTATAGATAAGTCATCATTAAAACTTAAATTATAAGAAAATTATAGTTTTATTTAAAAGTAATGTTGATGTTAAAGTATTTACTAATTACTTACATACAATTAAACAGAAACAAAAAAATTGATATTCATCATAAAGACACGAAAAAAACGAAGTAAAACAAACGAAATTCCTAGGTTTAACTATAGAATAAGACGTAAATTGGAAAACGCATATAGATAATGTTTGTACAGCAGGCGCAGCGTAAGAGCTGCGCGCGAGCCGCGTGAACGCGACCTGGTTAAACTGGCTCGAACGTAAACCAGAACTGCACGCGCGCAGATCGCGCGCACTGTACAAGCCTTGCATGAGTTGCGTTAAAGAGGCGCACCAATCTGTTGCAGTAACGGATCGCGTGCCGCGCGCGTGCAGCTCGAGCGCAAATCGCGCGCTGCGCACGTCCTGTGCATTCGCGGCGCGTTCGCCAGAGCTGGACCTATCCTTACAGAGTCAATAAGTTTATTTATGCTTTAAAACAGGTTAGATTTGTAACAAAAACTGCGATTGCTACTTATCATGCATCGTAGGTTCTAAATTACGCTACAGTTTACTGATGTGATACTACTTAATATAAATAGAGCTTTTATTGCCCAAAAAAGATGCATAAGAGCAATATGCGGTGTCCCTCCACGAACATCATGTCGTCCTCTATTTGCACAGTTGCAATTACTAACATTGACGTCCCTGTATATATTTAAAACATGTGTATTTGTAATGCAAATTATGCATATTTTTAATAGGGCATTTGACATTTATCCACGGAACACAAGAAATCAAAATATCCTGTTACTACTAAAACTCCAATAACAATGCAGTCTAAAAAAAAGCTGTATAACAATGAGTATAAAAAAAGTCAATAATATACCTAATGAATTCAAAACATTAAATAATAATCAATTTAAAACAAAATTGAATAAGTGGCTAATCTCACATACCATAAAGGAGTTTTTTAAATAATAAATATTAATTTCAACATAATTATGATATGACTGACATCTATGTACGTACTTACCTAATTTTATTTAATGCAATTTTAGATTAATTTTATATTTAATTTTAGTTCAATTTTATATTTAATTTGCATGCGTCGTGTTGGCTAAACATGCTTGGTACGTTCATTTTAAAACACCTATGCATACAGTGTTTAAGCAAATAAAGATTATTTTATTTTAACCTCATTTATGTTGACGTATTTAATTTGAAAAAACAAAAAGTTATATTTACTCTGATACTACTTTAAATATAACATCTGTGAAATAAAAACTTTTTTCTTAGTTCCTCTTTCGTTATAAGCCGCTCTTACAAGGTTACTTAGGAGTAATTTTGTGGTTACTCTATGATGCTATTTGACAGTTGACATCAAAGTCTAACAGATGGGGTTAGTGTGTCATGTTGTATGGAGGAAATGCAAGGCGATTTGTTCTGTCAGCCGTATCTTTACTTTTTACATTAATGCCCAAGACAGTATATTGCACGTACAGCTCTTTTTTGCAACACAAAGATTGACTCAATATCAGCAGCTGAGCCCCATAGCAATAGACCATACGACAACAAGCTATGAAAATAACTAAAGTATACTAGTCTTGCCGTTTCGACATCAGTTATAAGCCTTATTTTCCTCACAGCATAAGCCGCCGAACTGAGCCTTCCTGACAAGGCAATTATATGGGGACCCCATTGCAGTCGGGAGTCTATTGTAATTCCCAAAAAGGTTGTTGCATCGACTGCATCTATATGATCGTCTGACATATTAATATGCGTACTGACCTTCCTCACATTGGGCATAGTAAATTTGATTGTCATTAGATTCGTCTCAGTTGTGGAAGTGACATAGGCTATTTTATTACCCGGAATTCCCATTGGTACAGGAATTAAACGGGAAAACCGATTTCAGATACTACATACTCGAGTTAAAACTTTTTTTTTCAATGAAGAGTTACAAATAAAGCTACGGTCAAACCAACGCGGGGGCGCGGGCGTGCGCGTGGGCGTGCGCGGTGGCGTGGGTGCAGGCCAGTTCACACCAAATACGCGGACACTACGCATTCAGGAGGCCTAACACGAAAATGTATCTTTCGCTCGAACGTATAAACCTAACAAGAAAGGGATTAGTCATGAATGAAGTCAAAGAAGATTTAAAATGTTATGACTAACATTATAAGATAAAGATAAATAAAGATATCTAATGATCTTGTAGAAATTATGATTTAACAATTGTCTATCAGATTATTTGCAAATATGCTACGAATATAGAAGCTCAACCCTTTTACTAAATAAACAAAGAATTTTTGTAGAATTTCTAATTTATTAATTTAGTGAGTTTCGCATTAATAAATTCCAAAGATGTAGGAAAGAAAAAAGCTAGTTGGCTTCACTCATTGCTTTTCGGAAAAAAAATTGTAGCTTTAAACGTAATTATTTATAATATTATCATAGTAGCGCACCATCTGTCTGTTGAGCCTGTCACGTCAAATGTCATGTCTGCGCGTGCAAAAGCTGAATGTCAAGCTGTACGCCGCCGCTGTCCGCACCGGTGTGAACTAGTCGATACAAATGCTATGGCACGATCTGAATGCCCACGCCCATGCCACCACGCACGCCACCGCGCACGCGTTGGTTTGGCCGAGACTTAAGGCTTTATAGTTTATTAAAATGGCGGGATAACCATTCACCTGACTGGGCAACCGGTCGGAAGAGGCTAAAACGGCCTTGGGATTTAAATACCTAACCCCAAAAGGCTTAAATGCAGATGGCAAGGGGAAAACACTGCATAACAAATTCCTAAGAAATTCATCATGAAGGTACAGTCAAAATACACAGAGGAAGCCATGCGATCCGCTTAGAAACGGTCCGGGGCAGACGGTGGGAAATTGGCAGTTAGCTACCGGCTATACGGTTGTAGAAGACCATGGCAACGTATAGAAAACATGCTACTGGAGACCCCATAAAGATGCAACATATCCAAAAGACAGGGACATACTCTGTGGCCAAGGCTCAGTCTATACTCAGCTGGAAACCGGACCGAGTTAACGCGGATTCAATCCATCGCTTAAGCAACAAGGTCATTTTTTGAACAGATTCTCGCGGATACTAACGGATTATGGCATCGTATAGAACGAGCCTTACTCCTACACTAGGCAGGAGTTATCATTACATGCCCATGCTTGCTAGTTTTAGTAGTCTCGGATTACATGTATACGAAACCAGCTCCGAACAAGCTCGGATTCAATCCTTCGCTCTTAAGCAAACATATGACATTAGTAACGAAGACTTTTCACGGCCCGGTGCCTGGCGAAAATGTACGGACAACAGCTGGTCGGCAACAGGAACAGAGCGCTGCAGCAGTAGTATCTATAAATACTGCTGCTGCAGCACTCTGTTCCTTTCCGTACTTTGATCCAAGCTCTGTACGTACCATCGCCTTTCCCTTCGTAGATAAATCAATGGCAATGGTACAGAGCCATACAGCCTATTCTCGAGAGGAACAGGAGACGTATTTTTGAAGCATTCCAAATGAATCTTGAATTCGAACACGAATACGATTCGTGTTTTCTATCACTCCCGATTTTACGCATTTTTGAATCACTCGAATTCTGTGTTCCTGTTATGGTAAAATTCTTTAACTATTTTCGTTTCACGCAGAAAATATTTGAAACCGGAATGCAAAAACTTATTGATTTTAAAAACCGGCAATGAATCGCATGGAACGGAACGAAAAAAAAGTTTTTATTCTGTGAACCATATGTTTACTTGTCAAAGTCATACTTTAAAACTTTCTACTATAGGCCAAGCAAAATAGCTAAACCTGGACATAATTCCATAACTGTGATTTTCTTTTTCTATGATGTAAAGCATTGTTATTTATAGCTGAAATAAAAAGAATTAAACATTTTAAAGCTCCGCGTCCATGTAAAAAAAAATAAAAAAAAATTTTTCAACATTTTTTGATTTTATAAGTACAGCATAATAAATAACTTTTTAAAAGTGCCTCCGTTATTTTAGAACGCTTGCATTTCAATTAAATAAATAAAAATTAAACTAATTATTCAGTCGCAACTATCATTAATAAAGAAGGTTCAGTATGTTTTATAGTTTTTGGCTTATCTCTCTGGAATTTATTGATAACTGTATATCAACAGTTGGTTCTGCATAGTACATACCGTGGGTTAATATATTAGTAAAAATTAAACAGGTTCTTCTTGCGGAGTTCAAAGTCACAAATATTTGCAATTATTCAAAAACCAAAATACATAACTACTTCAAAAGTGTTTAATATGAGCCTTAAAAACATGTATAGTATTATAAGAAACAAATTAATCAATAAATGCGTACGATAATTAATCAAACTGATATTTTAGGGTTCCGTACCCAAAAGGTAAATCGGGACCCTATTATTAAGGCTCCGCTGTTCGTCTGTCTGTCTGTCTATCTATCTGTCTGTCAGGCTGTATTTCAGGCTGTATTTCTGTCAGGCTGTATTTCATTCTACCAGAGTAGTTAAGACGGTTGAAATTTTCACAGATGACGTATTTTGTTGCCGCTATGACAACAAATACTAAAAACCCGAATATAATAAATATTTAAATGAGCTTTTATACAACAAACGTGATTTTTTTGGCGTTTTTTGTAGATAATGGTACGGAATCTTTCGTGCGCGAGTCCCGCTCGCACTCGGCCGGGTTTTTTTTCTTATGAGGGTTTTAATAACCGCGTTAATTTTGCATAAAAACTCAAAATCGTGCTGTCGCGCATCGCGAAGCGAGTAAAATGAAGCTAATTTGATAATAATAAATTATGATCGCGTGGTTTATGATCAAAGTAAACAGTGATTATCACCTGCAACGCCTTTTACCTAGAAATCCCAGTTTTCTGTACAGAATTATTTAAATGACAATATTATGTTATGTAACAAAAAGCCAATTAAAATCAAGATATTTTATTCTTTAGGGTGCATCCATATCTGTCTAATGCGCCGCCCGCGATACGCGCGCAAGTTACGCACGCTTTTTAAAATCTACAGACGCCTTTTAAAAAGCCGGCCAAGCCTTTTAAACTTTATAATATGTAGCTCGGTCTAAACTTGATTATAATCTGTCAGTGTACCTTTTATGAAATAAATGAATAAATATTATTCTTAAACCAACTATATTATATAATAAATTTATTTTAAAGGACTAACACAACGATACCCTACACGATGGGATAAATGAGAAGAAAAGTCATTACCCCACGTTTAAAAATATTTTTCAATATTTTATTTTACCCTTTTGTCGGCGTGATTAATATACTATACATATTGCACAATATAAAATAATGCACACGAACCCACACACACATCACTAACAGATAAATCAAGTTCATTTCTATGTACAACTTGAGTCCCGCTGTACAATTTAATGTCAACGTAAAATGTAACTATCGTTGTTGATTTTACAATTATTTAAGTTTTTTCTGTATATGCTTTTAGTGTAAGCTTATTGTAAAATTGTTTGTGGTTATTTCAATAAATTTATGATAAAAAAATATCTCCACAAAATTACAATTCTTGACATGTTCGTTGAACATTACCTTTGTCTTGTCCAAATTCATCCCAAGCCCCACACGTCTCGAGCAGCTTAAGACTGTGCAGCATTTTTTGCAAATCCTGCAGCGATTCTGCCATAATAACTATGTCATCGGCAAAGCGAAGATGCGTAAGATATTCGCCATTTACATTGATGCCCAGTCCGTTCCAATTCAGCGTCTTGAACACATCCTCCAGTGTGTTGGTGAACAGTTTCGGAGATATAACATCTCCCTGTCTAACACCTCGGAGCAGCTGGATGGGTTTTGTTCGGTGGTTTTGTACTTGGACGGACATTGATGCCATACTGTACAGGCTTCTTAGCACCTTCACGTACCGCCAATCGACTTGGCATCGCTGCAAGAGTTCCAGAACAGCCCAGGTTTCGACCGAGTCGAAGGCTTTCTTATAGTCCACAAAGGCCAGGCACAGGGGCTGGTTATACTCTTCGGACTTCTGTATAACCTGCCGCACCGTGTGAACGTGGTCTATGGTACTGTAACCTTTGCAAAACCCAGCCTGTTCCGGTGGCTGGAAAGCGTCAAATCTTGCGGAAAGACGGTTTGTGATGACCCTCGAGAACAGCTTGTAAACGTGACTCAGGAGCGTGATTGGTCTATAGTTTTTTAGGAGACTTTTGTCTCCTTTCTTGAAAAACAATGCCACCACGCCCCCACTCCACGCTTCCGGAGTTGTCCCATTGGCTATGACGGAGTTGAAGAGCCTCTTAAGTTCGCCAAGCACAGGTTGGCCTGCAGCTTTTAAGAGCTCAGATGTGATTCTGTCTTCGTCGGGAGCCTTCCCATTACTAAGCTGTCCGAGGGCCGCCTCAATCTCATCCTCTTCCACGTCTGGGAGATCTTCAGTGAAGTGGCGGGTAAGCCTGGCTCTTGGATCATTCGCGTCGGGCTGCGGCTGTATGTAGGGAATGCAATGCGTACAATAAGACCGTAAAAGCCTAAGATTTCGGCCAGAATCTCCGGAACCAATAAGATGATTCAGCCATCCGAGGTTTCCAGCTTTGTCAGGTGACTTTTTCCCAATCTTTTAGTAAAGATCTTCGACCCCCGATTCTGCTCAATCGCCTCCCCTATGAGGCGAGTATTGTAGCTGCGTAGTAATAAAATTGTAATGAATAATTTTTTAGACCAAAAATGCCTAAAAAAATGAGAGGAAAAATTAGAAAGACAGAAGTTATCCGAAAGAAGAAGAAGACAGAGGCTTAAAAATAATTAAGAGTTCAAGTTAAAAAACTGGGCGAGTTATTATAAAAGGAAAGCCGAAGGAAAAATACTTAGTATTCATGACTTGATCCGCCGCGAACAAAAAACTAGACGAGATAGAAGTTCCAGGCCTGGCCAAAGACTACGAAGAACTGATGATTACAAAAACTACTAGAACTTTGATCTCCTGTCTTAACGACGAAAACTCAAGTGTAATTATATAGGTTTGTCATGTCATGTCTTTAATTAAATAATGCTCGATTGATTCTAATATAAATTTAAATAAAAGCTTAGAAAAACGAATTCTGTGTTATTTACTTACCTATTCTTTCAACTGATAACATAATAACTTATTTTATTTATAAAATAAAATTTAATAACTTATCCAAGAAATTTAAATAAATAAATAAATCATTTTCATGGAGTGTTTTGTGATTTGCGTGGCCTCCAATTTTTTAACCTCGATTATCTCTGAAAGTATATCGCTCTATTATGTGCCTTTTCCATAAAAAAAACATTACTTTAACGTATATTTTAAGATACAGAGGTCGATTTAAAAAATATATTAAATTTGAAAATTGCCACGCAAATCACCAAATAATGCCTTGCTCGAAGAAGCACCCACTTAGTGCTTCTCATGAACTTTCAAGGAAATCATAACGGTTAAGATAATAGTTAGTATATAATATAGTTGGTTTAAGAATAATATTTATTCATTTATTTCATAAAAGGTACACTGACAGATTATAATCAAGTTTAGACCGAGCTACATATTATAAAGTTTAAAAGGCTTGGCCGGCTTTTTAAAAGGCGTCTGTAGATTTTAAAAAGCGTGCGTAACTTGCGCGCGTATCGCGGGCGGCGCATTAGACAGATATGGATGCACCCTAAAGAATAAAATATCTTGATTTTAATTGGCTTTTTGTTACATAACATAATATTGTCATTTAAATAATTCTGTACAGAAAACTGGGATTTCTAGGTAAAAGGCGTTGCAGGTGATAATCACTGTTTACTTTGATCATAAACCACGCGATCATAATTTATTATTATCAAATTAGCTTCATTTTACTCGCTTCGCGATGCGCGACAGCACGATTTTGAGTTTTTATGCAAAATTAACGCGGTTATTAAAACCCTCATAAGAAAAAAAACCCGGCCGAGTGCGAGCGGGACTCGCGCACGAAAGATTCCGTACCATTATCTACAAAAAACGCCAAAAAAATCACGTTTGTTGTATAAAAGCTCATTTAAATATTTATTATATTCGGGTTTTTAGTATTTGTTGTCATAGCGGCAACAAAATACGTCATCTGTGAAAATTTCAACCGTCTTAACTACCAGGGTTCATGAAATACAGCCTGACAGACAGATAGATAGACAGACAGACAGACGAACAGCGGAGCCTTAATAATAAGGTCCCGATTTACCTTTTGGGTACGGAACCCTAAAATATCAGTTTGATTAATTATCGTACGCATTTATTGATTAATTTGTTTTTTATAATACTATAAATGTTTTAAGGCTCATATTAAACACTTTTGAAGTAGTTATGTATTTTGGTTTTTGAATAATTGCAAATATTTGTGACTTTGAACTCCGCAAGAAGAACCTGTTTAATTTTTACTAATATATTAACCCACGGTATGTACTATGCAGAACCAACTGTTGATATACAGTTATCAATAAATTCCAGAGAGATAAGCCAAAAACTATAAAACTTACTGAACCTTCTTTATTAATGATAGTTGCGACTGAATATTTAGTTTAATTTTTATTTATTTAATTGAAATGCAAGCGTTCTAAAATAACGGAGGCACTTTTAAAAAGTTATTTATTATGCTGTACTTATAAAATCCAAAAATGTTGAAAATTTTTTTTTTATTTTTTTTACATGGACGCGGAGCTTTAAAATGTTTAATTCTTTTTATTTTAGCTATAAATAACAATGCTTTACATCATAGAAAAAGAAAATCACAGTTATGGAATTATGTCCAGGTTTAGCTATTTTGCTTGGCCTACTAGTAGAATCGAAATACGAGTGGGTCGGACCACTCGTTGCAGAATTCACAGAAAGAATTTTAAAAAATAGCGATTTTAGTCATTCGTATGCGAATCTTGCCATTTCGTATTCGAATTGGAATTCGCATGATTCAAAAATACGTCTCAGAGCGCATGTCTAGCTGTCAACATCATTGATCTAGTAAGTAGTTAAATACTTAGAACATAGTTTAATTGATGTATTATTAGATCAGAGGCAGTGGCAGTGGCTGTCAATTTGTCAATGTTTGTCAAACTCAAAAGTGGTTGAGTGGTTGTTCGATTCTGTCTGTCTTCTACAGTCTCAAACTAAATAATTTTATTAATTTGATCGTGATCTGATTAGAATGTGTATTAATTGGTGATTAATGTATTAGTCGCTTAGTAATCAAAATGTGGGTGAAACCTCAAGAAGTTTTTATTAAGACCGCGCTATGGTACTGTCTTTGTGTTCTATAGTTTTGTTTAGTTTATTTTAGTACTAAATGGGCGCTTATTGACGTAGTATTTTGTGTTTGTTATAGGGATTGCGATGACACCAGTTTATACTTCGTCTTGCAACAGCGAAAGGGCCACGGGAAGTCTAAAGGTTTATCTTCACTACTTGTGGGTACTTTGGACAGTGTTATGGATACAAAACCGGCTCCGTATAGGATATTACACCAGACTCCTAACTCTGAAGTTTATTATGGTAAAGCCGCGTTCGTAATTGATTTCATATTCAACTTATTTTTAAGAGTAGCAATAAGCAGTTGATATTCTCTTTTACTTTTACATTTGCAGTCATAGCCACGGCTCTTACAGAGGCAGAGATACGACAGGACTGGCAATGGCTTTTCGAAAACGTCTGTCCTACATTACATTCCTTCGACACAGAAGATGAGATCACAGAATTTGTGTGTTGTAAAATAAATTCTGTCATTGCAACTGTACAGGACAATTTTACTGAAGGTAAAGTTTAGTTTAAGTTCAACAGCACAATGTACATACATATTGAAAGGTAATTTTTTTTACTGGGTCCTATCTTGTATATTTTTACATTAAATAAATAAAAAATGTACAGTTCACATAGTTGTAAAAGTAAACAAACATTGAAATATCATCTCAAAACTATTCGAATGCTATAATATTGTTTACCGATTACTCAATTTTATATAACCAATATTATATTGAGTCATAATGCTATTATGAAACTTAGTTCACTAAAGGCAAATTGCACACAGTATTTTTAATTATATCCTTCACTTTGTATTTATGCAATTTTTATTTATTTATTTATTTACTGCCTAACTTTAAGGGAGAAGATAATAATAGCAAGCACCCTGGTTGCAAAAACATTATGCTGTGAAGACAAAATGTATGGCACTCTATGATGCAAAAAGTATCGAATTTCCTGCAGTGCTTTATGTAGTGTCTTAACCTTTCAACTCCAAGGGAAAAAAGATAACAATTGAATAACAATGGATGTGCAGTAACCACTTGGGAGTTGAAGGATTAATTTTGTTTTGATTGTGTCCTGGGTGTGAAGCTTTTGTCTATGGGTAAAGAGGAAGGGTAAAGGTGATCGCGCATCTATCAACACTCTAAGACCTGCAAACAACTCCATTATGAGACCACTGCATGCGCTGAGTGCGGTTAGGTGCACAAGTTTCCATATGATGCAGTGGTTGCAGGTCTTGAAGTGTTCATAGATGCGCAGTCACCTTAAGGAGGTAATAGGCATAGCATCTCTAGAATTCAGCATAATACTTTCATTTTCTTATACCAATCCTATGTTAAAGTTACCACCTTTTTAAAGATTTTCATTACAAAAATTACTTTATTGTTGTAGATGAAGATACCCTTAACTACAAAAATGTGGACTATGAATTTCATCAAAGATTTGGCATGCCCAAAGATGAAAAACTTGTCTGCTACTACTCATGTAGGTGAGTATTTAAGTAGCTAATAAGTTCATTTTTTTTCATATAATATCGTTGTATTTTCAAATAAACCAAAAAAAATTAAGTAATTTGCAATTGCTCAAATTGCTAAACACATTGTAAGAGTTCAACAACTTCACTGTCCCATGAATCAAATATGATTCATAACAATGGTTATAAATTTTTTATGTTTTTGACGACCTCCGTAGCCGAGAGGCGAGCACGCCGGACTGTATATGGCGCCGCCATCTCTGAGGTTCCGGGTTCGATCCCCGGTCGGGTCAATGTGGAAAACGAACTTTTCTATATTGTCTCGGGTCTGGGTGTTGTGGTACCGTCGTTGTTTCTGATTTCTATAACACAAGTGCTTTAGCTACTTACCTTAGGATCAGAGCAATGTATGTGATGTTGTCCAATATTTATTTATTTATTATTTATTTATTTATGTACTACATTTGTGCATTATAAACGCCTTGCAAGGGCATAGTACACATAAATTTATTATGAAGTATATAAAATATCTTTGCATTTACTCAATTGTCTATTGTATTGTTTGTTAACATATATAAAATTCTTGATTAGTTATTGGAAAGGAAAAATACCTCGCCAAGGATGGATGTACTTGTCTGTACACTACATGTGTTTCTACTCATACATATTTGGCCGTAAAACCACTGTCAAGATCCGTTGGGCAGATGTTACGGAACTGGCTAAAACGAACAGCATGCTTTTCCCGGATTCTATCAAAATAGTAACAAGGGATGGAGAACATTACTTCACACTCTTCTTGAAGAAGAATGAGACTTTTGCACTGATGCAGCAATTGGCTAATATTGCTATGAAACAGTGAGTATATTATTTTTTCCTATTTTTTCTAGACTGGTTCATGTAGTAGCTTCCTGTAACTATTGTAGTTTAATCTATACTAAAATTATAAGGACTTATTTTTTTATGGATGTAGGAGGTAATCTTCAGGAATACAGAATAAATATGATTAATAATTCAAATCAAAAGAAATATTCATATTTCCGGATATCCACTTTAACATTCGTACAAAAAATCAACAAATTTCTATTGTCTACAAATTGATGTAATATAATTTCTGAAAGATTAATAATAATAACGAAACTGTTTTTTTATTTTTATTTGAGAAAAGAGATGAATATGAATTTGTTTCAGTTCTACTATGTAAAAATACTTACTTATAGCAAATTATACATATTTCTATTATAGAAATATGTATAATTTGCTATGAGCAAAACTGCCTATTCTTTCAACATTTATTTAAAAAATCGTAATATTTGTTGTAGGTACTGCGATATCTAAAATAGTATGTGACATCGTATCAAGGTATTGAGTTTCTGAATGGTATTTAATGAAGAGTGCCTATATACTCACAATATTTAAAATATTATGTTGTTGCGATATCTAATTTTATAGACAAAAATAATAATTTGGGGGGTCAAACCCTCGTCCCCTATGAATAGCGGCCATTTTGGTTTTTTAACACTTTAGTTTAGGCAATAACATGAAAGAAATACCACAAGATAGCTAAAAGAAAAAAGTAACTGACCATAAACTTTATTTCTGTGTTTAGGGTTCCCTCGGCTAGGAAAAAAATAATTCATTTAATTTAGTTTCGAAAAATTACTTCTTTTTGCAGCTTTTTTTTAAACCCAAATGACTTTTTTTGTCAATGAAATTAGGTACCGAACTTAGCTGTAACGGGTTAGAAGTACCACCCATATCACATTGTATATTTCCCTGTGTGTAAATGATACTGTGATTGTTTATAGTCCCGTATCTACTATTGTAAATGCATAGGTCAATGTTATTTATCTACTTTATTACAATCTAGCTACCCTGAACGACTGACGACCTCCGTAGCTAAAAGGCGAGCACGCCGAACTATGACGTCACAATCTCCTGAGTTTCCGGGTTCGATCCCCTTTTCTTTATTGTCTCGGGTCTGGGTGTTTCTGATTACCTTACCATCCATCGTTGTTCCTGATTTCTAGCTTTAGCTACGTACCAGGATCAGAACGATCACAATGTATGTGATGTTGTCCAATATTTATTTACTGAAATATATATATGACGACCCGATTGGTGTAGTGGTGGAGTAAATTGCCTCAAGCGCAAACTTAGAACCCGGGTTTGATACCTAGTTAGGGTTTTCAGAGTACCGCCCGTTTCGAATTCGGTTTGTCACAGACGATATCAAGTTGAATATCTCTAAAATAGTGCGCTTTCCTGGGAGTAAAGTATCCTATCCAAGTATAATATTTTTTTATTTATGATACATTAATTAATAGCTTTTGCCTGCGACTGAGGTTGCATGGTCTTTAGAATTAGGCCAAAGAGGATTAAGTAATTAACTAACAGTTACACAAAATCGGGATGAATAATAGGGAGTGCTTAAAAATATCCTATATGTTAAAATGTTAAGATATTAATATATGAGTTTTGGGTCAGATTACAACTAAAACATCATTAAGTAACAAACTTTTAAAGTAATATTACAGTTTTGGTTTTATGTATGTAATTATGTGTATTATTTTTTCCAGGTTGATAGATGACAAGTCAGGCAGTTTCAATATTGACAAAGACTTGTTGACCAAACTCAGCAAAAATGTACCAAAGAAACCGTCATTCCTAAAACGTGACTTAGACGCGAAAAAGCAGTCTAATCTCTATACGTTAAGGTTCCGTTTACCGCACACAGAGAAGTTGGATGGCACAGAAGAATGTACTTTATGGACACCTTATAACAAGAAACAAAATTGGGGCAGATTGTATTTGTCGCAGAACTTCATTTGTTTTGATAGTCGGGTGAGTATTATTTACACATTGAAATGTACGCTATCGGTAATTACCAAATTATTTCGATATAATAATATGCCAAAATTTCGATAATACCATATCACGGAACGCACGCACGAAAAAAAAAATCAACATCCATGTACAAATTTTTGTTCCTTTTTCAATTTCAATGCATATACTCAATAATAGGATTTATTTTTATAATACTTATTGTAATATATTTATTTGAGCAGTCTTCCTAAGTAAAAGAAATTTTGCCTTAATTTAAAAAATATTGTGTAAGGCACGTGAGGTATTTTTGCGTGAAGTTTCGTTGAAATAGATTTAATTTTAGTAAGTGGTTAGTTCATCAAAACTTTATAACAAGCAATGGTACCACTACTATGAATGCTAAATAGTTCGTAAGCAGTTGTATTAACGTCAACCTACATTAAAACGAAATCATAGGTTCAAGAAATATTGTGTTAATAGATCTTGTCACTTAAAACCCCAGGATGTTTAAAGTTGTATTGCTATTTAAAATTTTATCTCAATTTGCTATGCTATTCATATCAGCAAACCATTGTACAATGTTTGATTATTTCAGATCACCTTTAGATTGAACAATAACAAACATGTAGGACGTTTTTCCCTAATCATTTTCATTGTATTATTCCTTTTATACAATATTTTATGTGTACCTAGTTTGCATAATAAAATAATATGTAACATAATATGTATTACATATACCTGTTATCATTTGTATGACAAATCTGAGTCACGAGTGAACATGATGTTTGCTCAACCTTTGTTATTTAGTTGCTATTCACATTATCGTATTATAAATCGTATACAAGCAGTGCCAAATGTACTTAAAAGATCAATACAATTTTAAACCTTCCTGACTGGATTTAAAAACGAAAGTGTTACCGACTTTTTGTGGACGAGTGTACCGATAATTGGCTGTTAGCGTTTCCAATTAGGATGCCATGGAAATACAACAGTATAACTGAAATGTAATATGAATAAGAATATCACGTATTCACTGTTAAGAGTTTTACACAAGTTAAAGGGAGGCTAAGAAAATTAAATTGAAAATTTCAGTTTGAATTTTTTCTAATTATATACTGCTCACTGCAATCACATATATGGAACGGACACCTTAAAATTTTTAGTCTATTAGTTAGATCATATCATGAATTGTAAAATGAAAATCGTATAAAATACGTTTGTCCCAATCTAAGCTCGACTGGCTCTGGCTATGTCTACCGATAAATGATGAAGTCAGTCAATAAGTTCTGAAATGGAGACCGCGCAAGCTAGAGTAATAGCTAGACCATTTCGCAGGACTGATAACCTGCTAAAATCTGCTGGCGTTAAATGGATCAGTAATATGAAGGCACCTTTATGCTGTTTCAAATATGACGTTTTGAGCAGGACAACTATGTTGAAAAAAAATATGTCAATTAACAGAACAGTTAGTAATTGCGATGCTGCAAACGCACGACTGAAAATGTGTTTGTGATGAGCATGAGCATAGGTACCTACCTACATGGACGTTTAAAATTACATAGTCATAGGGTGTGCAAGAGAATTGGACACCCCTTAAAACCACGTCATCATATACATCACCTTTTTCTATAAAAAGCAACTTCGAAACTGGTTTTTTTAGATGCTTCATTAAAACTAACTCGCTACCTCGATGATGATGATAAGAGCATCTGTAAAAAATATGATTTTGATGTTGCTTTGTATAGTAAAAGTTTTCGAAGTTGAGCGCTGGGCGAAAGATGCGCAGAAGACCATTACGACGACGAAGACGATTATATGATTGGCTAGTTGTGCACTCGTGCGACGCGCCTGCACCGCCGGCTGTGATTGGTTGTTACTTCCGCGCATACGCGTTTGATACTATGATCGTCTCGTAAGATACGCAAACCGGTACCGACTCTTTACCCCAGTGCTTAA
This sequence comes from Anania fuscalis, assembly GCA_950371115.1. NCBI lineage: Eukaryota > Metazoa > Arthropoda > Insecta > Lepidoptera > Crambidae > Anania > Anania fuscalis. The sequence goes on from OX493330.1 coordinate 16,559,250, forward strand.
CATCGGTGCCGGCTGCCGGAAACTATATAGGAGCAGCTGTTCACGTGGTTTTAAAGAGTATTCTATTTTTTTTGTACACGCTCCATGTCGATCCATAGTTATTTTGTGGCCATAGTACAAGATTTGCTTAGTTTGGGGGTTGTTAAATGGTGTGATCGTTGAAAGTTTTTATCGTCTACGAGCTTTTCTTGCAGACGAAGTCTTCTGCAAATTCGACTATCAGCTGACAAACAAATAAGAATGGAACCTTGTCCTGACAATTACAAACATAGCGCACGGCTGTTGATTTCTTATACATAAAGATTTCATTATCTTCTGCAGGTAAAAAACCTAGTGCGCCTCACGATACCCCTCCGCAATGTTCACCAAGTGGAGCGTGCTGACTCGGGCGGAACTGGCAGCTCCGGCGACTCCGGGAGCATCCTCATCACGACTTCTCATCACACCAGCTTCTTCTTCGGAAATATATCTGATAGGGAATTCTTGGTGCACAAGATATCGGAACTGCTGGCTAAGTTACCCAAGTGAGTATCAGTTTTAATGAGTAAATTGAATGAGAATGCCTGATGCCTTTTTTATTCGACCAGTAGTATACGAGTGCACATGACCTTTTGCTTGCTATGTTTTTATGATAACAAAAAAGAGAAATGTCTTTTCTCTCTTTCAACTGTTACCACCTTTGTTATTCAATTGTTATCTATTTTATACACGGTCGAGGGGTTAATAAAAAGTACTTAGTACAAAATTAACCAATATGTACATTTGATGGTGATTTTCACTCGTGAAATTTTTACAGGCTGTTAGGTTGAACAAGAGACGTATTTTCTATACATTTTGCTTTTTATTAATAAAAACAACTTCTACTATAAGACTTATAGTGAAAATGAGAAGAAAAAACAGCCATTCCATCTTAGACTTTGTTTAACTATAGTAAAATTAGTTTATATTAATGCGAAAAACAACCTACATTCTGTGTATATCGATTTAGATTTTTAGAATAAATCGCATGCAGCCAAATGCATGCCGAATCAAAGAAAATTGAAAATAATGCCTAGTTATTTTATTATTCTTATCTGTTATTAAACCTTATCGTTTCTATTTTCATATTGTAATAAAAATAGCTATTGTATGTATCTGTTGAAATTAATCTCCTACTTTTAGGATTGCTTTCATTTTTAATCTTATCAGTTTTATAGTATAATACTTACTCTGTGGTTTTATCATTGTTTGACTTATCATTCTCAAGTACATTTTAATCTTAATAAATAAACAATCTAACAAATCGCATGTATAAAGTTTTTAACAGGATCTTCACCTTCTGGGCCCTGCAACTAACATTGGACGCTGGGTGTGATATACTTAAGGTTCAATTTGCGATCACATTCTCAATTACTTGAATTCAGTGATGTGTACAGGGAAAAAGCTACTTCGGCGCTGGCGAGGAACCAAGAGGGAGATCAGGAGTGGACCTCTCAGCCTCCATTGATGGCGCTATTTAAAACCAACCAGACGTCGCCTATCAAACAAATACAGGAGAAAAAGGTACACACTGTGTTTGTATTTTTCCTGTCTTCAGCATGCTCGGTATACGCGGTACAGAAAGTATGGAATCTGTGAAATATAGGCGCTCGGTAAGCTTTCTATACCGCGTATACCGAGCATGCTGATGTTGCGCCGCTGCTGCACCGACAAATAAGAAAACGGCCTTAGGAACACTTTTATACCCCGGGATAGAAGTGTGTTAGATAGCATTATTATAATAGTTAGTTGGATTTGCTGTAAAACTGATACCCGTATCAGTAAATGTGACCAGACCACTGCCAGTTTAGCTTGTTTATCCTTGGAGCTACGGTTACTTTTGTTCTCCGCCTTCTCTTCACAGCCGTATATAATTCTAATAATACTCATTTAATATTTACAGGTAAAGCAATGGGAAGACCACATGTCCGAGGTCGGCCGCGGTGTCAGTATGTACCAAACTACTGGCGGCAGTGAGCTCGTCGTCAACGGAATACCGGAATCTCTTCGCGGGGAACTGTGGAGTGTGTTCTCAGGGTCCATACTGCAGAAGGTGCAAAATAAAGGGCTATATCAGAAGCTGGTGAAAGAAGCATTATCTGCGAAGAATGCGGTAAACGACGAGATCGAAAGGGATCTGCATAGGTCACTGCCGGAGCATCCCGCCTTCCAGAATGATGTTGGTAAGTGCGTTATTTCTCTTCCCAGTTTTTTGTAGCGTGTGCTATGTTCCACTGCCATGTACTGTAAAATGCATAAATATATAAATGCATTGTAAATGATCTGATTTGTCGAGTGTCGTTAGTCTGACAAGCCAGTGCCAAAAGTTAATGACTGTCTTGGTCTAGATTTCGCTTACCGGACTATAATACCACTTACTTACAAGGCAGTCGCGCGTTCATATCAAGCAGAGGCAAGTGTTTGTGTGATGAGCACGAGTATTTGTATCTGAGTCATGGATGTCAAGTTAAGAACCTCTGCTTAGTTTGGGACAAGATGATTGGTGTGATGTAGGATTATTTTTTTTTGAAAGACACTAACCAAAATATTTTTATTTAATTTTCATCAAGGTTTCTTTTTTTTTTCAAGAAATGAATGCAAAACATATCATCAACATAGCCTCATTCCTGATTTTTTCCATAAAATCTTGAACAGTTCAATAACTTTCAGGTATCTCCGCCCTTCGCCGCGTTCTATGCGCGTACGCACTGAAGAACCCCACCATCGGCTACTGCCAAGCGATGAACATCGTGGCGTCGGTACTACTCATATACTGCCCCGAAGAGCAAGCGTTTTGGCTTTTAGCTACTATTTGCGAGACCTTGCTACCTGATTACTATAATACGAGGGTCGTGGGCGCTTTGGTGAGATATTTGAAGTGCTTTTTACATATAGTAAAGAAACTGCTTTCGGTCTTTCCCGAGCACCTTTATTAGTAAAGTGTAAGTCAGAGCGAAGACAATTGAGCAAATTGAGTATCCATTTCCAAAACCAGTGGTCAGTTTTAAATACATTGTGTGTAAAGCTGGTAGTGAAACAAGACCAAGGTATGGAATCAATGTGTGTTGCCAGTGATGACATACGGATCTGAGACGTGGCCGCCAACGAGGGGCCTCATAAGAAAGCTCAAATTCACTCAAAGGGCGATGGAGAGAGCTATGCTCGGAGTTTCCCTTCGCGATCGAATCAGAAATGAGACGTTCCGAAGGCGAACCAAAGTCACCGACGTAGCTCTCAGAATCGCAAACCTTAAGTGGCAGTGGGCGGGGCACATTGCTCGCAGGACTGATGGCCGTTGGGGCTGGAAGGTCCATGAATGGCGGCCGCGGGCCGGAAGGCGTAGTGTTGGTAGGCCCCCCACAAGGTGGACCGACGACCTGGTAAAGGTCGTGGGAAGCCGCTGGATGCGGGTGGCACAGGACCGATCTTCGTGGAAATTCTTGGGGGAGGCCTATGTCCAGCAGTGGACGTCTTTCGGCTGATGGGTGGATGGTAGTGAAATACAACTTTTACAATGGCTGGGAAATGAACGAATCTTACGAAATCTGATCTTAAAATATATATTTTTAGTTTTCCCCAATAAATAACCGTTAGTTGTTACGATTTGTATAGGCAATTTTTTATTTTATTTCGATGTTTGCAACAGTAATCATCTAAGATCCATACAAAATGTGTCGAATCGCATAGTGCAGTTTGTATCATAATAAACGTCTGCAAATCCACTAGCTTGTGTCACCCGAAGCGGCAGTCCTATTTTTTCGAGTAGCTAACTGAGGATCTATACTCATGAGCCTTAAACTCGTGTTGCAAAACAAATACTACATGTAATCTTTCACCCTATAGGTGGACCAAGGAGTTTTAGAAGAGCTAACAGCAGCCCACCTACCAGAACTGCACGCCAAGCTCGACGAGCTAGGCGTGATGAAGATGATCTCGCTCGCGTGGTTCCTAACGCTGTTTATCAGCGTCATGCCGTACGAGTGCGCCGTCAATGTCATGGACTGCTTCTTCTATGATGGGGCTAAAGTCATATTTCAGGTGTGTATTTAAAACTCAACCTTTTTTAAGGGCGTAAAGGGTCAACGCCAGTTAACCATAACCCGCGGACTATTACTTTTCTGCGGACACCCTGAGATAGGTCGGTGGACCTCTAGAGATCCGGAGACTACAGGTTAATTAAGAAATACGGGACTAGGCAATACAACCTCGCGTAAGTTTTCGCGTACATTGCTCGCAATATTAGTAATTTCCGTTACTGATTATTATTCATTAACATAAAATTTGTAACATTTTGACGCTCTATTTGATTAATAAGACGTTGAGAAACGTCGCCAGACATGTTTAGCGAGTTACGTGATCACAATCTCGTACGTAAACAAAACGCTGTCATTGAAATATTTTTAACACTAAATGCCGATCTTGGCGCAGTAAAGTGCAGGGTACCTTTTGGTTACCCTGCACTGCTCCATAACACCACTGCTCTATAAAGCATTATTACTTAAGCAGACAATAGTAAAACAACTATGTACCGCATGCAGCACATTGGACTACTAAAGCGTCAAATTGTCATTAATTTCCAGGTGACCCTGAAAATCCTGGACATAAACAGGGACAAACTGCTCACGTGTACCGAAGACGGGCAGGCGATGCAGGTCCTGGGCGACTACTTGGCGGGCATTTATAATGATGAGGCTGTAGCTCTGTCTACCGAACCACGCACTGCACAGAGGGTAAGAATATCAGCCTTTTAAATGATTAAATAAAATAGGCTATTTTTCTTTTAGCTACTTTTATCTATAATGATTTTTTGCAATTTTTTTGTACCATGCAAATGAAATATTATGGTATTCATAAGAAAAAACATGATTATTAAAAAAACCTTTAAATGTATTATTATTTTTGTCTGTATTTTACATTTCCAAAGACGCACTGAACGCACGTCACTATTCAGTTATTTGTACTAGACAGACATTTTAAAACAAAAAAAAAAGATCAAGCATTTAGCAGTGTGATTTTCTTTCTTATTGTAAACAATCTTGAACTTGCGTTTTGACGACTTAAATAACCCAAAATAGTAGTATTATAATCTACTATTAAAATTAAAATCCCTTTTTAACCGACTTCAAAAAAAGGAGGAGGTTCTCAATTCGTCTGAATGTTGTTTTTTTTTTTTTTTGTATGTTTGTTACGCGATTACGCCGTCAATTATGGACCGATATCAAAATTTATTTTTTAGTTTGAAAGGGTATACTCCCGATGTGGTCTAATTTCCATCAAGTCAGATTCTGATGATGGGATCCCTGGGAAATCGAGGGCAACCCTCAATTTTTATAGGCACCCATAATGTTTTGCATATATTTTCTGACTCGATGCTGATTTTTGGGTCTGGTAATCATCATGTCATGTTGCTGACCTGATGATGGAAGCCACAGATCTCCTTAACGGATAGGAGTTAGAAGATAATACTGCAATTTGTCGACAGAACGTATTTCGCAGTGTGTTGAGCAGACGTGGAGCTTATGAGGTACCAGACCGCCAATTTTTATTGACTGGGGGCGTACCCGCACACCCAGTAACGAAAAAAAATTTGAAAGTTCCTTTATTAATTTAACCTGTTATTTAACGCGAGACCTTATCCTATGGTTACGACACCAAAATAGCCGCCGTTCTGGTTGGAGTGTAGGTAAACCCTTTTCTTAAGACTTAAAAATTTTCGTCGAAAAATTGACCCTATATAACACCTTATTTTTATCACACCATTGGATGGGGGGTCCATAGAGGACCAATATTAGTTAAGGTTACTTTGCTGTAAAGTAATTTTTAGCGAAGTTAGGAGGGAAAAAATAGAGGACTTAACACTAAAATTGTAAAATAAAAAAAGTTTAGTAAAAAACTAAAAACCGACTTCAAAATGAAACTTAAAAGCGAAAAATAATATTGACTAAAACATACCTAATCAGTTCTTTTTGGAGTCGGTGCGAATGAACACATTTTAACTCTCGATGGCTGGCACCGACTCCAAAAAGAACTGATTAGGTATGTTTTAGTCAATATTATTTTTCGCTTTTAAGTTTCATTTTGAAGTCGGTTTTTAGTTTTTACTAAACTTTTTTTATTAAAAGTCGAAGTCGATTTCAACACTGTTTTTTTTATCGTCGTCAAGATTTTTCGAATCAAAACAAGCCAAAAAAAAACTAAGTTTACTTCGCTGAATTTCTCGTCTAACTTAACCAATTCATACGAGCTTCATTACTGTCAATAGGTTTTTACTTGCTAAAATTGCCATTTATTCCAGACAATAAAAATCCAAGATCTTGTGTACCAAGCCTACCGCACGTACGGGGCGAGCGTGACTAGCGAATGCATAGAGCATCTAGGCCTCAAACACAGATTAAGGGTAGTCCGACATCTTGAAGACAGCTTAGAGAGGAACACACTAAGAGCTCTGCAGCAGGACAAACTTTTGGAGCCCAATGAACTACAGGTATGGTTTATAAAAGTGTGTGTATGTGTGTGAGAGTAAGTGAGAGTGTGGAGTGTGTGTGTGTGTGTGTGAGAACCTTTGTACTTGAGTCGCGAATGCATTTAATGTATTAGGCATGTCTATTTGTCTCCTAGTTTCGGGATAGGAAATTGGGCAAAAATGATTATACAACTTGTAACCAAATAAGGAAACTTCCTAGGAATAAAATATAATTTCCCTATAAAAGTACAGAAATCTAAATAAAAAACAGTGAGGTCAATAGCTGAAACTCTGTTAACCGACAGTCAATATTATATGTAATGGTTACGATAAGAAAAAGACAAATTTTCTCGCAAAGTCGTGTCGTTAAGAAGACGCAAAGTACGTGCGCGCGCGATCAATCGAAAAGATGACTGACTTGAGTTGCTATGCATCGCAAAACGAGCGGGCGGGCGAAACCTCTCCCCCCGACCCCGCAGACCCCACCTGCGTCCCCCGCGCAACACTAGAGATTTATTTAATAATTTTTGAGGCAAATCTTAACAAGTCTTTTGCTTATATTATAGGAACAATGTATAGCACACTAATTATGGTCACGCGTCGCCTACACTCCCCCCCCCCCCCCCCCCCCAGTGCTGCTGCAGCACTCATCACCCACAGGTATACGTGCGACGCGTGTGACATTTCGTCGCAAGAGTCCAGTTTTGGTCATTACGTCAACGACCCGGATTCTTCCATCCTTGCCAACCAATACAGCCTGGATCAAACCTTTCTGCCAAATGTTTCTAGGAGAGCTAGGGTCCACGATCAGAACAAGATCTCCTATTTGTAAAGGTTTCTGTTCATCGTGCCATTTCTGTCTTGGACGCATATCAGGCAGGACTTCTCGCACCCAGCGCTTCCAAAACATATCAGCTAATCTTTGTGATATGCGCCATTGTTTTCGAAGGCAAATGTCAGATTCATCAAAGGTGCCTAGAGTTGGTGTGTTTGAGGATGTTCCCAGTAAAAAATGGTTAGGTGTAAGAGTCTCTTTGCTGTTCGGTTCTACTCCAACGTGCGTGAGGGGACGGCTATTTACTATCTGCTCTATTTCAGCCATCAGCGTTTGGAGGGTTTCATCGCGTGGCGCTCGTTCTTTTAAAATCACCTTGAGTGCATCCTTTATAATTCTAATCAGCCGTTCCCACGCCCCCCCCCAGTGAGGACTGGCTGGCGGGTTAAAGATCCAGGTAGTTGTCATGCTGTAAGTAGTAACTCCTTCTTTGAGCACTTGTTCATCTAATTCTAGGATACATTTCTTCAACTCTGTATCTGCTCCTCTTAAATTCGTGCCATTGTCTGAGTACAGGTACCTGGGCCAGCCTCTCCTGGCCGCCATTCGTCGAAGTGCCATTATCAGTGCGTCAGTAGTCAGCAGGTTCACAGTTTCGATATGAATGGCCCTAACTGTAAGGCAGGTAAAGATAACACCGTACCTTTTTTCTCGACGGCGGCCAACTGTCACTTCTAGAGGTCCAAACAAGTCAACTCCGGTAAAGGTGAAGGGGCGTTGATGATGAGCAAGCCTCGCTTCAGGTAAGTCACCCATTCTAGGTGCATGAGGTCGAGCCCTCTTGATTCGACATGACATGCATTTTGAAGTAATATACTTCACTGTCGGTCTTAGTCGTATAATCCAATACCGCTGTTTTAGTTCATTTACAACCATTTCCTGATTACCGTGGCATGCCTTAACGTGGTAATATTTCACGATGAGGTGAGTGATATGACAGCGGCCGTCGAGTATCACAGGCTGTTTTACGTAGCTAGGTATCTCAGCCGCGGCATCAATGCGGCCCTCCAGCCTCAACAGGCCATCATTTCCAAGTATTGGCGATAAGGTAAGTAATTTACTCGTTCTCTCTAACCTTTTGTTATGTTTCAGGGTGTGCAGGTCATCTGGAAAAGCTTTCATCTGGGAGTATTTCAATAACAAGTTCTCAGCGCGTTCCATCAACGCGCCATCTGCACTACCGATATATATTTTTTTACACTTATCCACAAAAGACAGTACAACAAACATAGATCTTATCAATCGGAGCCATGAAGAAAACCTCAATGGATCTGGAACGGCAGGTAAACTCACAGGTGTAACGTTAATATTATTTATGTATTCCAGGTCGACGTCACAAACTTCAGATTGCTGTATTTGCGGTTCTGTGGGCCATGATCGCTCATTGTTGTATAAAAATAATGGCCCGTATATCCATTCATTTTTCAAGGTTTTAATGTCGCAGGATTCGCGTGTAGCAACGTCAGCAATGTTCAGTTTTGTAGAAATATATTTCCATTCATTCATTTTAGTAAGTTCGTCTAACTCGCCGAGCCTATGAGCGACATAGGCTTTGTAGTTTCGTGCATCATTACGTATCCAGTACAAAACCGTAGAAGAGTCACACCAGAATATTTTTCTTTCAGGTTTCATTCTATGCTCGCTGATTAAACTGTTAGCTAGCCTTCCTGCCATAACGGCTGCCTGTAACTCTAAGCGCGGCATTGAGACATATTTCACAGGTGCGACTCGGCATTTACTGGACACAAAGGCAACATGAATATTTTGTTTACAATCGATCCAGCGCCAGTAGGCAACGGCGCACATCGCTTGCGTGGACGCATCACAGAATATATGTAGCTGTAAGTTCGTATAACGTCCGGCTAGGGGTTGCGAACTATTCAATGCGTAAGTACCTCCATTGTTTGTCTCGCTCACTGGCGCGGTCACCGGTTTATTTTGGCGGTTATTATTCCTAGTTGCCGCTTCGTAGTGTCTTGGGAGGCGAATTTGATTTATTTCTTTCATTATGTTTAGCCACTCAGTCCACTTTGTAAATATTTGGTCTGTAATTTCGTCATCCCAACCGATTCCGGATCTCCACGTATCTTGTAACATGATTTTGCCTTTGATAGTAACAGGCGACAGAAAACCATAAACGTCAAAAATTGACATAATAACGCGAAGCATTTCACGTTTGGTTGGCTTCTTTTGTCCAGCCAATATAGGCGCAGCAATTCGCTTTAATGAAACATCGAAACCAAGGTCATCATCAAGGGGAAACCAAATCAAGCCCAATGTACGTTCGCCTTTATAGTTTTGGCCGCTTCCAAATGTTACAGACGTCGACTTTAAGCTTTCACCTGGTAAATCGTGTAGTACGGGCTGAATATTCGAACTCCAGTTTCTTATTTCGTAGCCACCTTGTTTGTGGATGTAGGTGACGTCATTAACGAGCTGAGTTGCTGTTTTTTCGTCTTCCATTGAGTCTATATAATCGTCCATGTAGTGTTGTTTACATATTGCTTGGACCGCGGCAGGCATAGATAACTCGAATCTCTCAGCGTTTTTATTTTTCACAAACTGTGAAATAAATGGTGAGCAGTTTGCGCCAAATATAAGACTCGTCATGATGGAGATCTTAACGGGTTCCTTAGGCGATTCTCGCCATAAAAAACGTAAGGCATCACGGTCTTCAGTGCGTATTTTTATTCTCAGGAACATGTCTTTAGTATCAGCTGTTACTGCTACTTTATTTTCTCGAAATCTCAGCATTATTCCATAGAGTGAAATCAGTAGGTCGGGTCCTTTCAATAAAAAGTCATTTAAACACAGGCCTTTGTTTTTTGCAGCGGCGTCAAAAACCAGTCTTAACTTCTGCTTGTTAGGGTTGTCGACCCCGAAGTGTGCAAGGTACCATATTTTGTTCGGACTTACAGTTTCAGTGAGCTTAGATGCGTAGTCGTTTTTAAACAGATGGTCAATTCTCTCTTTATATCGAACTGCGAAGCTTTGATTCGATTTCATCTTTTTTTCGACTCCTTTTAATCTCGCCAACGCGTTATCATATGAGTTAGGCATTTCCCCGAACGTACCCTTCCATGGTAGTCCTACATACCACCTGCCGTTATTCAATGTGGCAGTTTGTTGCAGGTGTTCTTCGGCTTGTACATCTAGTACGTTTCGTCTAGGCTTGCTTGAAACACCCATAGACTCGATAGCAAACGACTGGCGCATCTCATCTTGCATTTCTCGTAAAATAATTTCAGATTGATCGTTTTCTCTTTCTGACAGAAACAGAGTAGACTGTAGCTCCACTTCATTGTGAATCCCCCTTCTAGGGTACACGCACCCGTGCATGCACCACCCCAACGGGGTACGGGTTAAATAGGGGTCGGTAGGTTTACCCTTAATTATTTCCAGTGGTAAAAGTAAGTCGTAATTGTCCTGCCCTATTAAAAGTTCCGGTTTACTTTGTCCATCACAAATAACACTTTTTATTTTAGGCTTTATACGTTCGTAATTACTTAAATCCACATTCTGCACAGGTAAGTTCATGTTTTCGATACTACGCGCACGAATACTAAAGTTTGTACCTTCATAGTTAGATAGATTAAGGTCAATGACCTCACTATGGCACACAATTTCACTATTGTCCCATGCACTCGACACACGCATAGTTTGTTTATCACCGCACAGCCCTACCTTTGACGCGAGCGCAGCGCTTATCAGTGTTACAGTTGAGCCGTCATCCAGTAACGCCGCACATTTAAATGTTCCGTTGGGTCCGTGTATATAAATAGGCACTGTTTTTAACAAAACCTTACAGCTGTTTACTTTAATATGGTTGACGGTTTCCACTCGCGTTTCAGTCTCGATCTCGGACGTATCGGTAAAGTTAACACTGTTACTCGGCGGCACTGAGTCTTTGTTAATAACATAATGCAACAAAGGATGATGAGATAGTCCGCAATCGTCTATGTCACACACTGGTGCAGGGCAGTTGTCTTGTTTATGTTGTGGCGTGAGGCATTTAAAACAATAACCGTACCTTTTCACGTACGCCCATCTGTCCCTACGCATTGATTTTTTAAACTTTTTACAGTCTTCCAACAAATGTTTAGAAACGTGACAATACCTACACGTATCACTATCACTTTGTTCATTGTTTACAATTAGAGTACGGTGTTTATAGTTTTCACTGTAACTTTGTTTACCGCAGATTTGCATGTTTGATAAATTGACTGAAGTTTTTGTTATTTTTACAGCTTCTTCATTTAGAAACTCTGACAATATAATAAGTTTAGGTTTTTGTTTATCACTGATGAGAGGATAACTATAATCCGTCCACTTTGATATCAGTACTATCGGCAGCTTAGAAAGAATCACTGAGACTATATTCATTCCTTTCAGGTAATCTTCACATCCAATAGCAGCCACAGCTGTCACGCAGTTTCTTACTTTCACAGAGAAGGGAATGATATCCCTGTGATATTCTTGTGCCATCGGGCGTAATTTGTTTAAGTCTTGTAAGATCCTGGAAATAATGACATCAGGGTTTCCAAATTGAAGTTCGAGTGTAGTCATCACGTCGTCTGCTGACGTAGAACCAATGAGCAAAGCTGTCACCGCTTCCTTGGCTGGCCCCTGAAGGCTCTTACGAAGACGCCACAAGTTTTCTTTGTCACTAAAATTGCAGACTTGCGAGGATTCTTCAAAGGCCTGCTTGAACTGAAGCCACTCCAGCGGATCACCAGAGTAATTTGGCAAGTCTCGGGGTGTACACAAGCGATTAAGCATTCTATCATGAGACCTGCTAGCCCCAGCAGCAGATGCAGCAGCCAGGTCATTCAGTGCACTCGCCAGAACATGCACGGTTCCGTCACTATCGCCAGCAGCAGCTGCTGGCAACGAGCATGGTTTAATTGCGGTTTCAGCAGCAGGGGGCGGTGGGCCGGCGGGCCCCACTTGGTACAGGTTCGATTCCTGTGGCGCCGGAAACAATTTGTCATCAGATTTACCACGGTGAGTGACACATTGAGTTTTCTCCTCCTGCAAGCTTCTTTCTAGCCACTTTTCGACTACATGGTCATTGTAGTCACTTCGGCCTGTTTCAGATGGTAAGCTTGAATTGCTACCCTGGTCCTCCAACTCCGCAAGATCGGCTTCTAGCTGTTTATCGATCAACTCCATTCTGATTTTAGCTTTTGCTTGCGCTGCTTCCAATTCTAGTTTTTTCTTTCTTGCGATAATAGATGAAGTTGATGACTTTTTGCGGGAAAAATGCCGAATACTTTGTCCTGTAGAAGGTCCAGGTTGATTTTCTTCCATCTTGTTCCTGGGTTCATTTGTATCTACCGGTTCTTTAAAATCATCAGGGCGTTCTAGTTTAAGCTTCTCTTCCCTTAGTTGCTGAGCATCTTTTTGTAACGCTTCTTTTTTATACGCACTCCTCGTGCTCACCATACTTCGCGGTGGGGTGTGGTACATTTAGATATCGGCTCGAAGACCAGCTATGTAATGGTTACGATAAGAAAAAGACAAATTTTCTCGCAAAGTCGTGTCGTTAAGGAGACGCAAAGTACGTGCGCGCGCGATCAATCGAAAAGATGACTGACTTGAGTTGCTATGCATCGCAAAACGAGCGGGCGGGCGAAACCTCTCCCCCCGACCCCGCAGACCCCACCTGCGTCCCCCGCGCAACACTAGAGATTTATTTAATAATTTTTGAGGCAAATCTTAACAAGTCTTTTGCTTATATTATAGGAACAATGTATAGCACACTAATTATGGTCACGCGTCGCCTACATTATATATTTCAGGAATTATTAAGCGCTATTCGTGAAGAGCTATTATGGGCAAAACGAGTTCCATGCGAACGTCTAGAGGCGCCTTACGAAGCGTACAGACTCGACTACACGCAGTTCAAGACGCTGTTCTCTGCTCTGTCGCCCTGGGCTAAGGGTGACTTTGCCGAGGCCATCACTGCTAGGATGTTTAAGGTGCGTTTAGGTACTATTTAACATTAGCAGCTTATACAAGCAAAGTGAATGCTATGTGAGGGACTAGAAGCGCCCTACGAAGCGTACAGACTCGAATACAAGCAGTTCAAGACGCTTTTTTCTGCTCTGTCGCCTTGGGCTAAGGGCGACTTTGCCGAGGCCAACACTGCTAGGATGTTTAAGGTGTGTATTATGTACTTAGATACTATTTAATGTGGGGAGCTTCTAATAGGCTTCTAATAATTCATTATAATGAATGCCATGAAACATTGGAATTACAACTTATATGAGACACATTCCCTTCATATTTCCCAATTATTTGCAAAGATCGATTTAAATCGCTTTAATTGTGCCAAATAAACTTTTTCTATCATTCATTCAAATATGTAATCATTTGACTTCGTTTTATGCTATAAAGAAGTGACATCATAAAAACATAAAGTTGTGTCATTCCCGTACAAAACTATGGCGATATCGAGTTTTACCAGCGAGAGTTTTGGTGGTGCCAGCATCCCTATTGCTGCAATTCGCACAGACGATATTAAGTTAATTTAAGATTATTTCTTGTCTCACAGTCTTTGAATTGAATTTCTGTATTTTAAACTGTGTACTTTATGAAATGTCATATACTTTTGTCCAACAGTTAATGGACAACGACGACGACGGCTTCGTCAGCGCCCGTGGTCTAAGCTTGGCTATAGGGCTGAGTGCCAGAGCTGATGCCCAAAGGCGTTTGAGAGCGCTGTACTGCGCACACGCACCGCCACTACTATCGCATTTGGAACTTAGGCCTACGCACTTCACTGATACCGGGGAAGAGTTGGCTACGGACGCTATCTCTTTCTTTGACAGGTATGTAATATTCAAATTCAAAATTCATAAATGTTTATTCAGTATCTTTACAAAGGTACATAACAAGTGGCTGGAGTCTCCATTTAAGTATGATACCTGTGTTTGGAGATCCCGCTCTTTCTTAAAGTTAACAAAAATACATCTAAAAACAAAAGAAAATTATGAGTAAATCACGTTAAACGTTTGCTTTTGGAACTTAGGCCTAAGCACTTCATTGATCTTGGGAAAGAGTTACTGTTGGCTACGGACGCTATCTCTTTCATTAAGTTTTTATATTGAAACAACATTGAAACGACCGACTTCTGCAAGTTCTTCTGAAGTTTCGTACAAACTTGTAGGTATTTAAATGAGTGTTTAGTGAGTAGTTCGTCTATAACGATAATCTAGTCTAGAAATTGTCTCCCTATCCAAGTTTGTTCAATAAACTTTATTTTAAGTAACTACAAATTTACGGTTGAGGGACTTTTTTCTTTACTTGTGCTAAGACATTGGTTCTTGCCAAATTTTTATGATTCTAGCTTAACGAAAAATATTATTTCCTTGCGGGTGTTAAATAAAACAGCATAATCGGCCGTATCTAACAGGCTTGAAGCAGAATAAGATGTCAACAATTGTGTATATCACTGTATGCATATACTTAAACTTTTTGACTTCCTTTAATTAGTATATTTTGTTTCTTTTGTAAGTTTTTGCATTACTTATTTATTATAAAATGTCATTGTTTATTACATAAATGTTAACATATTAGCTGTTCGTACTGTATTGAATTAATTAAGCTGGATGCAGGCCGCTTCCAATCGGCCGATCTGGAAGTCACTGGGGGAGGCCTATGTTCAGCAGTGGACGTCCTGTAGCTGAGATGATGATGATGATGACTGTATTGAAATTGTATTGATATTGTCATCAGTGGAGACTTTATTGGTTTATGATCTAAATTTATATTCTTATTTATTGTAACTATGTACTGTTTGTTTCCCTACAATAAATAAAATAAAAATAATATCTTTGTCTCAAGCATGGAAAATCCGCCAAGCCCCGAGCCGTCGACTGCGCCATTGCAGAGGTCGATCAGCGAGGTGTGTGGCGCGGGAAACCAGATGGACAAGTCTAGCGATAGCACGATCAGTCAATCTGGTGAGGGAACAGTACTGATAATGCAATTATAGTAATATTGCACAGCAAAGTAACCCTATATAAGTTTATAATTTAGTCGGTGCAAACTTCCTTTTAGGGGTTGATTCATATAAATCGGTGGGGTCCTCGCCGAAAATCAGAATCGTGATTAGTCCTTGGCTAAAATATGCTGGGCTCAGAAACCTTTTTGACACATAAGATACTCTAGATTTACTTTTATCGTTATGTGTTTTTATTCTATAAACGTACATATTAAATTGTAAACCAGTATGTCACTGATTAAATAATGCTAAAATTGCTGTCGGACAAAATAAATTATGTACCTACATTTGATTAAGGTTGATGCCCGCGAATCGGATTTTGTTCACAATTTCATGGGTTCTAATATTTTTGCGCAAAATTATTTTTCAAAATCCAAAGTTTGTATAGAAGTGTTCTTTTTAAAAAGTACAATTGTTTTATTTATGCACGAGAATCATCCCCTTTCGAATCGAACAGGGTTTTTTGTCCATGCCGCATATAGATTTAGACGCGGGGCACGTTGTACAACGCCGCTCCGCGCGGGAAGGCAGATCACACAGCGTGGTGACGCAGATCTGCGCCTGTCTCGCGCGTTATCTGTCGTCCCGCGTACTGCGGCGGAGCGCGGTGCAGTGGGATAATCGCCTTAAGCGTTGGGGTAAAGAGTGGGTATCGCTATGCGCATCTTACGAGACGATCATCGTAAGAGACGCGTGTGCGCGGAGCTAATAATCAATCCCGCGTCTAGCCAATCACGTAATCGTAATGTTTTTCTGCACAACTTTGGCCCAGCGATCAACTTCCGTGCCGTTATTTGTATGTTATTTTAACTGATTACAAGTTCGATATTTCCACTTATCCCCCAGCCGGCAGTAGCGGCGACTCGCACACGGCCGACTCGGTCCGCGCCTGCGCGCTGAGTGGGCTGGGCTCGTCGCTCCCCTCCACGCCGGGCTCGGCCCCGCCCCCCTCGGGCGCCGCGCCCCCGCTGCCGCGCGCGCACTTCCTGCAGCTGCTGGCCGCGCTGCACGACCTCACGCAGCACGAGCCCGCGCTCTACGAAGCTGTGGTGCTGGCCGGTGAGTGTTGCTAGTGTTTTATAGATTGTTATACCAAAGCTGTGGTGCTGGCCGGTGAGAATTCATCTTTTCAGCCACAGGGCGACCACTGCTCAACATAGGGTTGGAAGCGGCCTGCATCCAGCGGCTTCCTGCAACCTTTACCAGGTTACTAGGTCATCTATCCACCTTGTGGGTGGACGTCCTACGCTGCGCTTGCCGGTATACACATGTATTGCACATTGTCACATTACATTTTTAGTTGGTACAATATAACAAAGGTATACATGTGACCCCCTGCAAGGGCATGACAACAACAACCTCTATTCCAGAACCCTTCTGCTTCATGGGCGGTCAGTGCTACGTGCTATATGCCCCGCCCACTGCCACTTTAGCTTGCTAATCCATCGGGTTAGGTCCGCGACTTGTACTCGTTTACGGATTTCCTCATTTCTGATTCGATGTCGTAAAAAAAAAGAAACACCGAGCATAGCCCTTTTCATAGCGTGGTGTGCTACCTTGAGCTTCCTTATAAGGCTCATAGTGAGAGGCCACGTTTATGTTGAGTATTATTGTTACCCAGCTGGTAAATGTAATGTATGTAGTAGTACTTACTCGATACCAAGTACCTACTTAGTTCATCTTCCCCAACGGTGATCAGTTCTCCGAGTGATGTGGCCTGTCTGTAGCTTTGCAATTCGAAAAGCTATGTCGGTGACATTTTTTAGTAGAAAAGATTCTTTAACAATCATTAGTGTAGTTTGTACCATAAAAAACCATAATAAACTGGTATTAATTCGAAATAATCACAATAAAAGTTTCATGTTGCTCAAATAAGCATTACAAATATCAGACGCCATGACAGTCACAAATGAGTTATTGTATCTGTTTCTATCTAGGGTTCTGCACGGATAGGGTCAAGACTGAATGAATAATAACATTATTTTAATTAATTAACAGGTACCCTTCTTCTACAACTCGGCGAGCTTAACCAACGCCCTCTGCTCGACCGAGAGATTTCGCAGGACAGCTTATATTTAGCAGCAGCTGCAAAACAGCCCACACTACCCGAGGTAAGTACTTCTTATATACTATCTTTGTTTACTGGGGTTGTACGACGTGTAATGTAAAGCTTCAACCATTTTATATCATGAAAAGTAACGATTTTGCTTTATTTTAATGGGCATAACAATATCAAGACATATGACTGAAAGTTGGACACCTTGTTTAATAATGAAATATTTTTCTGGAAAAAATGAATATAATATATCTTTATTTTAAATTCTGCAAGTTACATAACGAAAATTGGTGATATAAAAAAATAGGTATGTATGAAAACATAGCACTCCCTTTCATTATGCTTTTGTGGGCCTGATAAAATAAACTCTTTTAGACCAACCAATAGGCATACCCATTTATTATTAAAAATTAATAACTAACATCATTTCTCTAACCAAACCAGATGGATCCCAACGGCAACCCAACCGACGACCAAGACAAACCGCAGCCATCACCATCAAAGGAAATTGAACCTTTACCGGACAGCGTATGGTCGATAACTCTGGAGCAGTTCCTAGCCACGATGCTCTCTCAGGAACCGGTGGAGACGTTCTTCAACCAGAAAGTGTCGCTACTGCCGCAGTTAGAAGCGCTGAGACATAGAGATCGGCTGCAGTCGATATCATAGCTGATGGAGATATCTGCAGTGGTGATATGAACCACTGAACCACCAAAGTTCAGGTATGGATTTAGTCTGTTACTTTTATATGTATATAAATTATGATATTTTTACTGTATATTTTGTCTAATAGTCACATTTACAAAGCGAAATGAAATAAAATTTTGTTATAAAAATCATTTACAAAAATTATTTGCTAAATTATAATAGGGCTTTAGGGAAATCTTTTTGATCGATAAATAGGCGAACCGTTTCTTCCGTAAGGCTTGGTCACGCAGTTTTAGTCCAAATTCATTGACCGCATTGCATTATTTTAACAATATAACTATTAACGCAATTAACATCTTTCAGGAAGAATGAAATGGTTGGATAATAGTGGACCATCAGATCAGAGCAAGCACGTTAAGCGATACAATTTAGTTACCTATAATACATTTTACTGTAAACTACAATCTTAAAATGTATCGATAGTGTAAATAATATTATTGGACTTCAAATGTTATTGTGAAGTCGATATATTTCGACTTTTTATAGTCCTGCTGCTTAACTCAGTTGGTTCCGAAGGAAGCGCAAAGTGAAAAAGGATAAAGTGACTAATAATATCATAGACTTCCAATTACATTATGCCTTTTTAATGACACCAAATATCCATCTCCAAACTAAGCAACTGGTTTAGTAACTAGATTCAAATTTTAGCACGAACAAACAGTATGAAAAGTAAATGATCAAAAACTAATTTCCAAAGTACGACTTTTCTAAATTTCATAACAACATGAGTTACGAACCCTGTTACGCCTTTGCGCTTAGCTACTATTGATGTTGACTGTATTTCAAGATTTTTCAGAATCTACAGGTTTATACCGCTTGCTTGCATAGGGAAAAAAACATCATGGGGAAACTTTAGATTCCGATAAAACTGGTGAGCCAAAATGGACTGACTCTTCTATGTAAAACTGACATTAATCATTTCCGTTTGTTTATAAGTTTTCTAAACCGGTAATGCTGAATTGATTAAGTTATCCAGCCATTTAGAGCATAACTTGGTATCTTCGGATAATGATCATCTATACGCAATAAAATAAAGCCCAACCTAAAGGTCCATTCTAAACATTGGCCAAAAAAATATTTTAATCTGACGAAAAAATACGGAGATTTCCTACTACATCCAAACTTTACCTCTGTATAATGTTATTAGGTATAAATTGAATCATATTACTAATTATTATATGTCGTTTTATCACCTACATAGCATGTTTACTTACAAATACGATAAGCCTTAATGTCCAACATGTTATTGTAATGTTTTAGCACATAGTTATTGAAAGTAATTAACAATAATGGTTAATCCAGTATTATCTTTACGTGCAGGTTTACTCGCGATATTTTCCCTTGAGAAGAGGTATGACTTTTAGGTATCTATGCATAGATACCTAAAAGTCTGGAAGTGCATATTATGATTCGAACTAAAGACTAACGTATGAGACAAGACTCCTGAGTTACTACCATTCCGATCCAACGAAAATGTCAATGTTATAATATATAAAAAAATCTATTGAAAGAGAAACGAAAATCGAATTGTGTTTCACATGAAATCCAAACGTCCATCGCAACACATACCCGTATTTTCCCTTTCTTTTTGTCATAGGTAACTTGACATTGAGAAGAATACAGTCTACCTGATTCCTTGCAACTTTTATTTCGAGTTATTTGTAATGTTTATTTGTTGTGTACTTGAAATATATCGTTAAATATGTATAAAAAAGTAAAAAGATATGTTGAAATGCATTTATAAATATTTATGGCTTTACTTTAACCTTGACAGTTAACGAGGTATGCCATAGTCTACATTCCAACAATGTGAAATATTGTTAAGTCTATAAAACTTTCATAGCCATACTAGTTTTCTAAGTAGCATAATAATAAAATATGTATATTTTATTTATAATGTGAGATTAAGTGGCACTTTAAGCACGAAAACGGAACCGGTACAGAAACACGCATAATAATTAATTATCAGTGACTAAAACAAAATGGCGTGCGTGACTGTAAGGCAGGCGTCAATAGAACAAGGAATAAAAAAACCAAAAATTAATAATTTATGTAGCGCTAATGACATAATTTTACTGCCGAGATACAGTACGCGCAAGTGCGAAAATCCCACAATTTTCCTCTATGTGGCGGCGATGGCGAGGTGTGGGCGTTAAAACTTCATGACTGCACGATAGCCTAATTGTTTTGGTTGTGTAGTAGCAGATCGACAATATCCTATTCGCGTCTCTAAATTATTGAAGAAGAAGCGTCACATACGTGCCACAGTCGTGCCACTGACGTGCGACATAGACGAAACTGACAACTTTTATGCAAAAGCGCCCGTTGCTGTCTCAAACTCGCAATGCTAACGCAGCTATTGTTTTAGTACTGTGTTCTCATTTACTACACCGATTTAAATGCTTACTAATGAAATGTATATGCCACAATTTTTAAAGCATTGGTTTGCGATTTTAGGTCCCGGCCACTTTGATAAAGATTACCAACAAATTCATGAAATCACTTGACACTACGCTTGAAATTGTTTAACGATGCTTCAGATATTCACGTTCTCACATTTTCATAATATTTATTAGTGTAATAATAAAATGAAATAAAGACAACTTCGTATTTATGTAATGTTTCAATATAACAATGCATTAGACGAAAAATGAAATCCTATATTTGTATATAATATGTTATAGTATAAAACGATGTTTGTATTGGTGCCTAGATTTTTTTCTCTATATTTGTATGTAAATAATAAGGGCTTACGTACGTAATCGATGGTGCCTCGCAACAAATTGTGTGTAAAGCAATACTACATTTTATATTACAATATCCAGTACTTCTATTGGTGAGAGAAACAACATTCTACAAAACTAAGTTCGCAGAGAATTGTTTCTTTCACTAATTAACAAAGCTGCCAAGCGTAGATGGTTTTTCTAATTGGACACAGGAAGCCATCATACGTTGATTCCAATTTCTACTGTACTTTCTAAACTTGTTTGGTAGACACCATAGAAGTATATTGTTCTAGAAACCAGTTCCAATTCATCAAATTTTACGTTAGTACTCAACTAGGTATAAATCGAATCTAGAATCTTTTTACGTTACAGGGCATGTGTACGACTATCATAAGACCGTGAGTGAAATATGGTTGTTTCATTGCCATCCCAAAAACTAATACACAGCGGTGCCTTCCTGTGCCTAAGTTTGTAGCCATATGTATAATATGAACATATAATTCATACTAGCTTAGCATTGTGTATATTATTATTAAGATATAAGCAATGATTTATTTTTATATGCTTCCATTATTTTATATCATGTACCGGCAAAGCTGTTTAGAAGTTATCGTACGTTGTTTACCAATCAATATAATAATAATCATAGTCTCGCGTGGTGTGTAATAAATAATGCTCGCTAAAAGCGATTATTGTTTATGTAGAAATATCAATAAATGCAGTTATATAAATGTTTTCCTTACATGTACCACAATCATGGTCGCTACGCAATATTACGATAAACAACATCCATTGAGAAGTTTTTATTATTCAGGGAAAATGATGTAATAGATGGGGCGACATGTTTTTTTTCTCGTTTTGTCATTAATGGAAAAAGTTGTGTTTCTGTAATTTCAAAGGACTCATAAATGATGTTTTTTTGTTTCGTTTTAAGTCACATTACGAACATAAGGTAGTACTTGTATTTTTTTTCTATTTAACGCCATAATAATGTGCAAAAATACAGTTTTGATTGCGCATTCAGCAATGACTATTTTGAAATTACGGGAAACAGATTTCTAGTGTCATTATCCAATTATATATTTGTGCCATACTGTGACGTTTTCCAAATTACGTTATTTCAAAGAGATATTTGCACAAAATTATTATAACTTTATATTATTATGTATGTTGTCAAGAAGCTATAATTTGTAAACTGTAATTTGGTTTTGCGTAGAATAATAACAAAAATCTCGATTAAATACACTTGTTTGACGTTTAAACGTGTTTTTTTCCAAATTTCTTTACTTGCCGTGACTCTCTGGAGAGCCTGTCAGAGGCGGAATTTTAACCCTTCCGTAAGTTTACAATATTGTACAACGCACCATACCTGTGAATTCATGTAGTTATAGCGCCAGAATCATCTACGCTCACTTTTGCTTTGGAAATTACATACTTAAATATGATGGTCGAAAAAGAACTCTTGTTTTTGTAGTATTTTTAAATGCTTTTTTTATAAATTAGCATATTGGTAAAAGGTATACTTTTTTTATAAGTAGGTTTTTACTTTGTGTCGTTTCTTGCTATCATTAGTATTTTTCCGCGACTGGCCGCCCCTTATATCTAGCTGCTCTAGGCCCGGGCCTGCTGGGTCTTAGGGCAAATCACCCTCTGACTGTACTGCAGTAATAATAACAAAATCCGAATTAGAAATTTGTTTCATATAATTATTTTTTAAATGCTAATAAAAATAAACTTGTAACAAATAACACTAATTAGATGCGGGTGTAAATTTGAGGGCCCAGGCGTGTTCTGAATCAACGTTTCCTCGGTCCGGTAAATATATTTCGATTCTGTTGGACGTATGCTCCCACTGAAACAAACAATGTGATTCAATAAACATATTCGAAAGTAGGGTGTTGAATCCTTCGTGGAGAGAACCTACTTTCGGATGTGATTTAAAAAATATATACAAACATGGCATTTAAAATAATTCAATAGAAAATTGAAACAAAGGGTGATTTAATTTTGTGGTGATTTGGTCTAGTAGTAAGTTATATCAGTTTATAAAAATAACTGACATACGTTGGATAAATCAGGTACCTAATAAAAAGTGCCCATTACTAGTGTTATTGGTCGTCTTTAGTTCACACGCGGATTTTAAAGACGTATAACTTACCTCCAAATAAATATCTTTATATCCCAAGAGCTGGATTACCCAATATCGGTCCATTAAACTAGTTACGTTTGCTAAATATAGTGTGTTTGCTTCCGGCCATTCTAAGAAGAACGCATAAACTGCTTTTATTGTGTCCGATTTTTTAGGTGTCGCTGTAGGATGATTAGCGTTAAACTCTTTTTTAACGCATGTGTACCAAACGTTTTGGTTTATTGTATCGTTTTGCGAGAACCAGGGTGAGGACCCATATATTCCTTCCCCGTTTATTTGCAGCCATTGCCCTAGGGCCAGTAATCTTTCTTCGAAAATGGGAGCTATGGTACCCTCTTTGGTTGGGCCTACGTTGATTAGTGCGTTACCTAGAAGAGAAAAACAAATATAAATACAAAAAGGATTTAAATTAATTCTGCTTACGACCGCGTTTCAATTAAACATATTTTTTGGTACTTGCTAGACTACATTTTCTTAAAAAAAAGCACTTTTTGCTTACCCACCCATAGGCGGCGCTACCCAGAATGCCATATCAATCGCGTTTACTGGCTCGACAAAAGCAAGTACGATCTAGGCGACTAGGAATGGTGAAAAGTATGATTTTGATTTTGCCAGCAAAAGCGGGAACCAATATTATTTATTAGACCGCCTAAACTGTACATCTTTCTGTAAATATCAACTGTAACTTCTTTTTTAGTGTGCTGTCTATCTATTTACACTTGAAATGTATCTATGTTATTGTCTTCTAATGTTTGTAAAGAAAAGATTTCATGGTCAGCGACAGTGTAAATGTCATAGTACTACCTCAGTGGTAAATGTCTGTGGTAAAGTGTGGTAAATGTCTGAATGTTTTGCTTGTCGCTGCTGCCGGTATTGAAATTACCTTTATTAGGGCTTAGGGCCTCAAGTGTGAATACCCCAAAACAACCGCCTCGCATAAATCGATCGAAAAGTAATACCAATTTACGTTCACTTTTCGATAGAAGTAAACAAAGCTAATGTTATGTGGCATTCACACTAGGCCCCTAAGCCGCCTTCACAGCATTAGCCGCTGGGCTAATGCTCATCATCAGCAGCTGATAATAAGTTGGGTGTGAACCCGCCCTCAACTCTCTTATTTCAACAGAAATGTCATTTACCTGTTGGTAGTCGTGGTGTAAAATAAAATGACACTTACCTCCACAACTGACTGTAGATATGATGTTGGAAAGCAATTCATGAATAGTATAAATCTCGCTCAGCTGCATATTCCGACGGTAGCCCCACGACTTTTTGTCGACAGTAAACGCGTTTTCCCATTTGTGATTTTGAAGACGACCTATGAGAAAAAGGAACTGTTCTAAATATAATACTTATTGCTCATTATTA
The DNA here is from genome assembly GCA_950371115.1 of Anania fuscalis. Lineage (NCBI taxonomy): Eukaryota > Metazoa > Arthropoda > Insecta > Lepidoptera > Crambidae > Anania > Anania fuscalis. Next base: position 16,583,581 of record OX493330.1, read on the forward strand.
ATTAAATAATTAGCATACTCTAGTTACTACACTGTTGTCAATAAGACCAGTGGTCAGAAGATTAGGATCTCGCCAAGGGAATGCGATCCCGGGATTGAGAAAAAGCAATGTCGGTATATCGAATTTTAGAAAACTCTGGATGTGTCTAAAATATGATTAGTTTTCCCTGTCTAAGAGCCAAACAAGAAAGCTTCATGGTCAGCAATCAGCCACAAATGGCAGCGATTTCAAATCACAGAACGTGGCGGTGGTGTCTGAAGTAGGAACCGACGAAATATGATTGTGTACAGACACTTTTTGTTAAAAACTTTTATGAAAATATTTTTTGACGACTTAATTGGTGTAGTGGGGAGGTAATAACGAACGAACGAAATAGGAAAAGGTCCCGGGTTGGAGTCAATTGAGGAAACTTAAAAATTGGCTCAAATCTGGGTGTGTTGGATTGGAAGATGCCTCTTGCAAAATACATTGCCTGGTACTGGTGGTCAATGATGTTAATTCCTTATTCGAGACCATAGTAAGTATGGTAGTTGGTGTATGATCTGGCGCATATTTATTTATCTATTTCTATTCATTTCCCTGTTGGAAATTAGGTATGTTTTTTTTAGTTAGGGCGCTATCTGTTGTTTGGACTAGGACATAAGCATGTTGTCTGGAAGAGATCGCTCTTAGCGATAACACCGTCTAAGTCTTCTTCAATCTGTAAATAAAAACTGTATCTTCTTTGTTTGGTGTGCAATACAGAGTATTATCTAAACATTAGTTCAAGAGGACTTGACTTCAAGAGGAGGTCAGTTCATTGACCTCCTCTTGAAGTCAAGTTAATGTTGAATTAATAATGTTACAATGATTAATTTATAAATAATGATATAGGTATTCTACACAAGCACATCTGAAGTGTTATTGCAGTATAGATATTTGGATATGTGAAAAGCAAGGGGCAAAAAGGATGGTCTTTTAAGCAAGCAAAATTTTACTGGCTATCTATTAATATAACTTCTAAAAATCAAACAATATAAACTTACCAGGATTGTACCGGTCTTCACAGTTATAAAAGTCTCCGTGGTGACAAGGGGTATTGATTCCCCATCGATCATTAACAACTATTTCATCTTTGACAGGGCTGTCGTTATACAGCCAAGCTAGCAGTTCCTGTGACCTCCAATAGGTATCTCTGGCTTCCCAATCACCATCGGACCACAAGATTGATGGCTGGTAATTGTTTATAAGCTGTTTAATGTCAGGCCATACTTTGGTATCGGCGTATGTCCGTACAGTGAAATTTGCAGCCTTGTCACTGTTATAAATGGGATTAAACCATTCGTATAGTGAATGGTAAACACCAAATTTCAGGTCTTTATTTCTCACAGCTTCAGCAAGATCCTTAACGAGGTCACGACGAGGCCCAATATCTACAGAATTCCAGCTAAATGACCGTTTTGATGGGAACAATGTATACCCCTCATGATGTTTGCTTGTCAGGACCACATACCTATGATATAAAAATATATTTACAGTCAATAGCAACAATATGTATTTTAAATTAAATTGAAATGTTGGAAAAGAATGTTAATAACAAACTGATTTAGCGAAAAGGACATGTTGGGCTTTAAAAAAGATTATTAAGCTATTCCTCATCTCTTAATTTTTTTAAAAATTTATTATTGGACTACCGAGTACCGATGTATGTAATAGCTAAGTGCTTTAACGCATGCATTTACAGTGTGTTTGATTAAAATCTGAAGTAGATTCTTTTGGATTAAATTAGCTATGTAGTGTAGTTTGCCAAAGTAAAATAGAATTGCACTATATATCATTCAAAATTAAAAACAAACCAAAATAGCAACTACAAGCAATCTACGGTACTGATATCATTACATTATATTACATCCCCAAAAGATTTTGTAATATCCTTTAGCCTGAATTTTGAATAGGGTACATATTACACTCACTTAGCACCAGCATTAGCAAAAAGTCTTGCAAACTGCTCCGGGTCAAAAAATTCTGCTTTTAGCATTGGTGCAAATTCTTGGTATGAAAAATTTGGTGGGTAATTATTCCTCATGAACCTTGTAATTTCTTCATGACCACCTACAACACATTTTCATGTTAGTAAATTATGCACAGGATAATAAATCTATTATTTTTACAGTAGCACCAATTATCTAGCCCAACTGATGGTCTCCAGAGTAATAAATATATTATATGAATAATAATAATAATAATACAACTCTATTGAAATAATATTTTTTTTGACATTAGGAAGTCTGTTTTCTGAACCAGGTATAGGTATATAAGGTACCTGTATCTCAGACAAATCAGTGCCATCTTCGATTTTGGAGTGAATTACAATATCTAGAGAATTAGCAGTAAAAATTATATGATCGATTTCACAAACAAAAGCACTTTTACAAGTACAAATAAGTGAACTTACCATTCCATAAGTTCCAAAACCATTCTGAATGAAAACTGGGAACACTAAATACCCCCCAGTGGAGGAAGATTCCTATTTTGGCTTGATCATACCACCTTGGGAGAGGACGCCTGTCCAAGTCTTTCCAATCAGGTTTATATCTCTTGGTCCCTCCATGCTGTCCAGAGGGAACCGAAACTAAATAGTTGTTATTTTGGGAATCAATATAACACTGCACTAGCTCAACAAATATCACTCCGGATCCAAAAACCAATAGTAAATGCAGCCGCATTTTTCATTAGATATTAGGTACTACTACAATTTAGTGCTGTGATGTGATTTTTAAATTATCATTAAATTTTGAACTTGATTACTTTCACCGCCAAAAGGTCTTCAGTCAGGTCTTCGTTTTTTTTTTAGGAAGAGACAGAAGACCCAGCAAGCAAAACTATCGGCTCACAAATTAATAATTATTAAACAGTTTCGCTTGTACGTTCACTCACTGCCAATGCTTATAATCGCAAATTAGTCAGAGTATGGGCCGGCCTCTGATCAATTAATGGGCTTTAACAGCAAATGTCATGCCATCACCATGCTGCACTGACACCTACTGATCACTAAACTACACATAGAACTGCAAACTGATTACTGAAAGGAATTTATGTGTACTACGATAAGGAATCGGAAAAATGGAAAATAAAATTTAAAAAATAAATAAATAAACAAAAAGTTAGGGATGTTCAAAAAATATCGATATATAGAAGATCGATATTTTTTCAGAAAACTATACGGCGATAATTACTTTTAAACTTTCGCGTTGCATAATTTAAAACTCAATGAAACATATATTATTATGTTATACTGTTATACATTTTATAATGAGATATCTGTGACTTATAAGTGGATCTTGCTCAAAAGAATAGGAAATCATGGAACCAAAATAATTTCCAAAATCAGTACGACTAATAATGTCCTGAAAACCTGTGAAAAAGAAAAAAAATGAGTAGCCAGCAAAGGTAGCTAGCTAGCGGTGAGCGTAGCTAGCATGCCACGACAGCGGCAGGCGAGCGCTAAATTAAAATATTAGTTAAAAATATGTCTCTTTCAAATTTCTAAAATATATGAAAACAAATATTAATATAAACCAGGTGTATTATTAGTAATATTTTGAATTTTAAGTTTCGATCATAAGTATTTTATGTATTTATATTATGTATTTTTACCCAGAGTGATCATCACGATGTAAAATGGTATGAGAAATATTTTTGGACTTCCAATAATACAAATTAAAAAGTTATGATAGTAAAAGGCACACCCAACTTATAAATATACCTACTTAATTGCTTTTGAAAAACTATAGGTACATGGTGCTAATTATCAGCAGAAGAATATTATTGATTTTATTTAAGCTTACCGGAACAAACATAGTTGAAATTGCAGATTTCATCAAAAATAGTTTCGATCCTCGTTTTGTGTCTTGAAAAATTTATCCTCAAAATGCTTGCTGCATATACATGAATGTTTTTTAGGAATCCAGTTTGGACGAACAATTATTTTAAGCCATATATTTCTGGTGAAAAGTAGAAAATCTGAAAGATACATGAATAACCAATGAAAGTACCTACCTTTAATATTATAACAGCTCTTAATAGCCATGTAATTAGAAAATAAATTATTCTATTCTATTCTTAAGTAGGTATGTGTAGTAGAAAGTGCCTAATATTCCAGCAATTAAAAACTTATACCTATGTATAGGCTAAGTATCTTATTTGGGATTACATTTCCAGATAATTCATAACTAAACTACATAAAGGTATTTTTAACAACAGTAATTTAAAACAGAAAATTAATTTTCGTCTACCGCGTGATACCTAGCAAGTGGAAACGAAATATCGATAACTTGATGCAGCCCTAGTGTAAAACTCCTCTCCTAAGTGCCGCCAGCTGTCAAACAGTTACCAAAAAACGGTTCTGCTATGACGCATCACGCATCTCTTTTTATCATACAGTGTTGCTGCTAGTAGCATCTCGCTCGCTCAGCCGTTTGTTCCTCTATTCCTGTATATTAACTTTATGGGTTGGACAGCCAGGTGACAGTATAACATAATAATATACTAGTTCCCAAACGATCCGGAGATTTCCGCTTCTAAACTGTATTTTGCTATTGAAATCGATATTTTCAGAATAAAAATATCGCCGTTTATTTTAAAACTCAATGGAACGGGAATTAACGCGATCATAATTTAGGTACAAAATGTTACCTCTTTTGCCTGACGTTTCGATCGGGTTACACCGACCGTGGTCACAGGCTGACTACCAGGTCAGCCTGTGACCACGGTCGGTGAAAACGTCAGGCAAAAGAGGTAACATTTTGTACCTAAATTATGATCGCGTTAATTCCCGTTCCATTGAGTTTTAAAATAAACGGCGATATTTTTATTCTGAAAATATCGATTTCAATAGCAAAATACAGTTTAGAAGCGGAAATCTCCGGATCGTTTGGGAACTAGTATATTATTATGTTATACTGTCACCTGGCTGTCCAACCCATAAAGTTAATATACAGGAATAGAGGAACAAACGGCTGAGCGAGCGAGATGCTACTAGCAGCAACACTGTATGATAAAAAGAGATGCGTGATGCGTCATAGCAGAACCGTTTTTTGGTAACTGTTTGACAGCTGGCGGCACTTAGGAGAGGAGTTTTACACTAGGGCTGCATCAAGTTATCGATATTTCGTTTCCACTTGCTAGGTATCACGCGGTAGACGAAAATTAATTTTCTGTTTTAAATTACTGTTGTTAAAAATACCTTTATGTAGTTTAGTTATGAATTATCTGGAAATGTAATCCCAAATAAGATACTTAGCCTATACATAGGTATAAGTTTTTAATTGCTGGAATATTAGGCACTTTCTACTACACATACCTACTTAAGAATAGAATAGAATAATTTATTTTCTAATTACATGGCTATTAAGAGCTGTTATAATATTAAAGGTAGGTACTTTCATTGGTTATTCATGTATCTTTCAGATTTTCTACTTTTCACCAGAAATATATGGCTTAAAATAATTGTTCGTCCAAACTGGATTCCTAAAAAACATTCATGTATATGCAGCAAGCATTTTGAGGATAAATTTTTCAAGACACAAAACGAGGATCGAAACTATTTTTGATGAAATCTGCAATTTCAACTATGTTTGTTCCGGTAAGCTTAAATAAAATCAATAATATTCTTCTGCTGATAATTAGCACCATGTACCTATAGTTTTTCAAAAGCAATTAAGTAGGTATATTTATAAGTTGGGTGTGCCTTTTACTATCATAACTTTTTAATTTGTATTATTGGAAGTCCAAAAATATTTCTCATACCATTTTACATCGTGATGATCACTCTGGGTAAAAATACATAATATAAATACATAAAATACTTATGATCGAAACTTAAAATTCAAAATATTACTAATAATACACCTGGTTTATATTAATATTTGTTTTCATATATTTTAGAAATTTGAAAGAGACATATTTTTAACTAATATTTTAATTTAGCGCTCGCCTGCCGCTGTCGTGGCATGCTAGCTACGCTCACCGCTAGCTAGCTACCTTTGCTGGCTACTCATTTTTTTTCTTTTTCACAGGTTTTCAGGACATTATTAGTCGTACTGATTTTGGAAATTATTTTGGTTCCATGATTTCCTATTCTTTTGAGCAAGATCCACTTATAAGTCACAGATATCTCATTATAAAATGTATAATTGAAACATATTTACCGTTAAGATTGAGGTACGAAACACAGGGCAGTGAGAAATGATATAAGTAGGCACCTTTAAAGCATTAATAAAAAAATGATTTAAATATCTTCTGTGTTTTCCTTAAATATTCCTTAAATATTATTACTTTACTTGTTCACCCTGGGTCGTATTTTGAGCCATTCTAAATCCCTTCCCTTCGCACATTATTTTAGTTTTAATAATTCTATGACTGTAACTAATAAGTATGATCGATATCGATATTAATGTGTAATTGTATACATCACTGACACGCATACATAAACAATTTTACACACACAAATGTTTTCCAATTTCGGTTTCGTTTGACAGCTCGCGTTTGTTCCTCTATTCCGTAGGTATATTACCTTTATGGTGCTTACAAATATATAAAGTTGTAAATAAAACGTAATAATGTAAATTGTTTTTTTTTTTTTTTAATCAGATAAATAAGTAACCGTTAAGACAACCCCATATTAAATTTTATGTTTTATTCGCATGTTTTGAACATTCAAGAACAACACTGTCGATAATATGGATAAGGTGACCGCGCATGTATATGTCACGCGCACTACGCGCAGCATAAAGGTATATTAACTTTATGACGCGCAGTATGCGCAGTCACTGATGGCCTCACACAGAAATATATCGAGATTTCTGTGGCAAAAAGTTAATATACCTACGGAATAGAGAATTAGAGCAACAAAGGGCTGAGAGAGCGAGATGCTACTTGCAGCAACACTGTATGATAAATTTGTCTGATTTTGTGAATTTATCTAAATAATCTTGAAAACGTGGATATTTTTGATAAATAGTGCTTCAGAAACACGGTGACTTATTCAGTGATTGATTAGAACAGAGTACCTAACTGACCAACAACTGAATTTTTGATGTTTAGGCTTTTTTTGGCTCGTAAAAGACCATTTATAAAATTATTTTCGAAACAAAAACTTATTTTTTGCAGATAACATGAAAAAACTTTACGTTAACAACGACCGTTCATTCTTAATTTTGTTAATGAAATAAATGTAAACTCAAATACTTTCGAAACAATGCAAATGAAATACTGTTTAATGGGGGCTATTTAACTTATTTATTTAAATTTTGAAAAAAGTAATGAAATCGCTGTGTTTATAGACCAAGGTTTGCAATGATTGAAAACGTTAACAGGGACCTGATATCGCCTTTTTTACTATGATAAAATAGCTTCTCTGGTGCATTGTCTGTATCTTCTATCCTTATCGGCTACACTGATATCGTTTTACCTCTCGCTAGCGCACAAAATCTACCTGCCCATTATTGTGTTGATTAGCCTTAAATGGGGTCCCCAAGTGAGTAATGTTAAATCCTAAACTTTTTAACGTATGATGACAATTTGAAATCGTTAGAATGGTAAACTCATGCAAATACTTTCAAAATATTGCAAATAAAAAACTGATTAATGATTATTTTTATTTAATCTGCAAAAATTATAATTAGAATAAGTTTTTGTTTCGAAAATAATTTTATAAATGGTCTTTTTACGAGCCAAAAAAAGCCAAAACATCAAACATTAAGTTGTCGATCAGTTACTGTTGTTTTAGCTATCTTGTGGTATTTCTTTAATGTTTCTACGACACATGAAACTTTAGTTATTGTCTAAAGTTTTAAGCAGACTGGAATTCATACGAAAAAAAAAACAAATTGGCTTATATTCATTGGGGGTAGGAGTTTGACACCCCAAATATTTTTTTTGTCGATAAAATTAGATATCGTAGTACCGCCCCTATCACATTGTATATAGAGAGAACTAGCAACTAAACACTAGCTACAATAAAAATAAACATCAATAAGACTAAGATCTTAGCAAATGTATATTTTAATTTTTTATACATTACATAAATATTTCAGTCAACAGTCTGAAAATAAAATCGAACTGCTAGCTATAAAATGAAAAATAAAAACCATTATCATTGGCATAATATTGTCCGAGCCAATGTGTATTTGACTAGAGATACAAGAAATAAGTCTTATTCTTGCATAGCTAGCATAGAAGCTTATTTAGTAATTTTATAAGCATAAACAATTAATGGCACATTAGAATGAGCAAATGTATAATTAATTACTTACTAGACTTAGGTAGGATATATTAAATAAACCTAAAATACTTCATCATCTTTTAGTAATAAACATTTAATTGCCACTAGTTAGTTTTTCTTTGCATGTCCAATTTTTTTATTTTGTAGATTTGTTGTCTAATAAAATGATTAATTAAAAATTTTGTTACACAAAAATACACCTACATTTGTAACTAATCATTCAACATAATTTTAATCCTTTTTATTTTATCAGTTTATTGATTTTATACACTAGTATTTTTGTAAAGACTTGCTAACATTGGTTACAATAGTGGACACGCAATGAAAAGCATTCTTTAAGTTTGTGTATAAATTAATAATGAGATTACATTACTAAAATACATGCTGGGCAAATAAGACCTAAGATCCTTTGTTATATTATTGTGCACATACAAACTTTTTATTTCCTTTGAAGAGATCTAAAAACTTATTTTATAAAATATTATGTTCTACTTTATCCACTTCCACATTAGGAAGTGGATGGCACTGCTATTGAGTATCATCTTTAAAGTTTGTGTAGTGGCAAGCACCATTGATGATGATCTCACTAATGCCTGTGGTTGGGGGAGTATGGGCTGCTGGCAGAGGCTCTATGTGTGTTGTTGTAGCCATAGTAGGTGTTGTAAACAATTTCCCAGTATGTATAGCTGTTGTATCATTAGGACGACTTGTGTGTGTATAAACAGTACATGTATTTTGATCTGCTCTTGCATCACAAATCATACCCATTTTCACTTCAAATATTACATCCTGTATCTTTTTCTTAGCCACCAAAAGGTTTTTTTCTCCTTTTAGAGATCTTAATTCATTAGCAATGTATTCCCCGAAGACGGAGAATTCATCCCTATTTCTTTGTGTGCTTGGATATAATAGATCAGACTTGGGAGAGCTAAAAGAATCAATTCTAGCTATTTTATGTTGCGGTGAGAGATTGCTGAGTTTGCAGTCAACAATGGAGCTTTCAGTATGAGGTGCTAGACTGTTTGATTCCCAATTCTGGTCCTGAAATATACAGAAGGATATCATATCATTAATTTGATAGTAACTAATATATCTAGCCTTAATTATGATTATGTATGAATGAATATTAGCGCTGTATTTTTTTGTGGTCTTTTTCAATTACAAATGTGTTATGGCAATACTTAACTTACCGTCTGTATAATTCTATATGGTTTGCTAGAATCCTTCATAAAGTGGAGATACTCGAACGCGTACCAGTTACTGATATAACGATCTTGGTGCGGTTCCTCAACGTTGGCGCGTGCTTCCCTCGCCGACTCCCGGTTATACTGTGTCCGCAAATGCTGGATCTTCTTGGTAGTGTCCGGCACCGATATACCGAGAATCTCAGATATAGTTCGCAGCTCCTCCTTCCTCTTCTGTTTGTCCCTCCTAGTATCACACAAGGATGGGTTCCAAAGACTAGCGTTAAGTTGCAACAGCTCGATCAATTTCAAAGTCTTGTCTTTCGACCACTCCATCGCGCAGTCCACACGATCGTTCATCGAAATTGAAACTTGGATTTAAACGTAAACATTTTGTGTGAGATGTTCGACGACAAATCGTTCGATAATTCGATAAACAATGCACGCACACAACGGGATGCGGGATGTTCTTCGATCCACTATTTGACAGATGGATGACAGTAGTAGTAGTAGTACTCACTGATCAAATAATACTATGTGTAGTATTTATCCACGAAGGGAAAGGCGATGGTATAGAGCCATCTCTGAGTACTGAAACTTATGGAGATGGCATACCTACGGAAAAACGTGTATGTATACCTAAACTTACCGAGAAACAAATATAGCGCCTGTCCATAGTGCTGCCCTATTGTACGGACAACAGCTCGTCGGCCTACCACAAAATGACAAATTTTCTCATTTGAAAATGACCTCTATATATGTGTCAGGCTTAAAGTTAAAAATCTATTGGAGAATTTTTGACTTTTTGGGTAGGTCGACGTGCTGTTAACTGTACATCGATCTAATAAATAGTTGAAGTTACTTTTACAGTGTATCTGGGTTTAGACCGGCTATAATTTAAGGTCTTTTATTTTATCTATTTATCTAACTCTGTTCCTCTTGAAATGACAGGTATTTAATTTTTTTATTTTTTTGTATAGCTTGCGCAAAAGTACTATTTCTAGGGACGTTGAGGTTCTAAATTATAGAAAAAGGTTTATTTGAATAATATCGCCTAGCAAGTAAAACAAAGATAATTTCAAAAATTATTTACCTTCATAGAGAAAAAAATTTAGTTATAAGAAATTTCGCTGAAAAATATCAAAAATGACCAATCTTTTAAACTAATTACAAAAGCTAGCTCCATAAACGTAGTTTTGTATTTGTATTACGTGATACATTTTGAGATTATCAACAAAATGATATCAAAATTACTATTTTGGAGGCACACAAGATTGTGTCCAATCAACCAACGTCATATTCAATCATAGCTCCTGAGCTAACTGTAGGTACTTTACTTCAGGAAATATAGCATCCAAAATAGTAATTTTGGAATCGTTTTATAGATAATCTCATAATTAAGAAAACATAAGGAAATGAATTAAAACAAATCTGTTTTTTAGCTTTCTCCTATAAGACAGACAAATGATTCAATCAGTCTCATTTATTTAACTCAACTATAACACGCTATGGAAAGGGCTATGCTCGGTGTTTCTTTGCAAGATCAAATCAGAAATGAGGAGATCCATGAACGAACAATAAAATCGCTGTCCCAGCCAGACGGATTAGCAAGCTAAGGTGGCAGTGGCCACATAACACGTAGAACTGTCGGTCGATGGGGCAGAAAGGTTTTGGAATGGTTGTATCCAGCCACGTTTTCCTTCTACTCTTATCTTAAGGCAACCTTAAACAGAAATAAACTGTTTAAAATAATTACACTACTACAATTGACACTTGAAAACATCTCTCTCTCTCTCAAACTCTATCGCCAAACAAACAGTTTTATATTTCCCTGAAATACACCATCAAAACTCACAAAAATAAGTAGTTAAAGCAACTTTTGGAATGAGTTCTAAGTAAACTATTTACTATTGTTTGGTATTTGTGCAAAATAAATAGTACGTACCGATGTTAAGTTTGTTTGGACAATTTTCTCTTTTTTTGATGCCACAACCTACCACACTGCAATTATTCATATTTTTTGTTGCTTTCTTTCACTTCTTATAAACATTTATTCACATGAAAGTCTTAAATATAAAAGAATTATAAAACAAAACACTGCAAAGACAACTCGGGTTGACAGCTTCAGTGAGAAACTAAAATGGCGAAATGGCTACAATCATGCATTGCTATGACGACACGTTTAAATGTTGCCAAAACCAAGGCGAATAAAAATATTGTTGTCTCTTTTTATATGGGGTATTATAGGTAGTAAGTTAAAAAAGATGGCTATATGTTTATAAGTACAATGTCGATTTCGATCATAATGATTCATATTTATCATTCATGGTTGAATGCTCTAAGTATTTGTATAACCAATTGTTCATAATCTCCATTTCAGTACTCAGAGAGAGCCATACAACCAAATCTTGGCAGATGGATGACAGACAGCACCAATGACTACAAAATTATTGTATTTCTATAATGTCTTTGCTAAAACCAGCACCGATAGCACTGCAAAGGCGTAGACAGACGTTCAACTCCCCCCCCCCCAACCCCTCCCGAAATTAAGGTGAGTCGTCAAAGCAGAGTTGCTGAAACGGCAGAATCCTCTTTGCCCTTACTAGAAGTCAGTTTTGATTTTTCATTTAATTAAATTTGAGCTTTCTCTATTGTAGCTTTCAAAAAATGTTCGGGCTCGCTTGTCGCTTCGCTCGCGGATTTTTTTGGGTTGCATAGTGTTTGCTATACCAATAACGGCTCGATGCTATTAAAAAAATATTGATGATATGTACCACATACGTACAATTACAATACATTCTGCGTGCATTCTCAATGAAAAATTGAGCTCGCTTCGCTCGCTGTTTATTGCGGTTACATTGAAATAATACTCCACTACAAAGAAATACCTTATCATTAAAAGATTTAAAACCCAAAAATTTTACCATAGCCATAGTTAAGACTAAAGCAATCCCTTAGTATTCATTAATTCATCCTTAAATCATGTACGTTTCGTTCATCAACACCTTGTCGAGGAAATAATCCATCGACGATACGAGCCATCGAGATAAAGCCCCGTCGAGCAAATATGCCTTCGAGCTATTGATCATTCGAGCTAACGACCTACCGAGCTAGTGAACCTTCGAGGTATAGACATGCAGCAAATGAACATCGCCGAAATGTTATTCGAGCTAGAGTAGAGACCCCCCCCCCCCTTTTACCCTTCTAGGTGGCGAGTTTTAAAAAATCCTTTCTTAGCGCAAGCCTACATTATAGTAGCTATATGTGTGCCAAATTTCAGCGCGACCCGTTTAGTAGTTCAGTGGTGGTCGTGGGGAAGCGTCACAAAATTTTATTAGTTAACCTCAGCGTCGGATTCCAAACCTCAAAACACTTTATAAAATGGAAGAAATCAAAACTACCCCAAAACTTTCCCACTAGGAGCCTTTTTAAGTACAAATTTACTGAACCCGCAGATATTTAAGACCACTCTATCTGCATCTACCCTTGACGTTAGATGTGTTGTTCAGATGTTATTGGTTAGTTGTGTGTATACGAGTAGAAGTTAATGACTGGCATCTGCTCAGATATTAATGAAATAATTATGTTCAGATAGCAGTCGCCCGCGCTAATCTAGATTCAAAAATAAACCAATGAATTGCAAAGAATACTTATTTCATTGTTTCTCATCATCATCATCTCATCTCAGCTTTTTACAGTCCACTGCTGGACGTAGGCGTCTCCCAAAGAGCACGATCTCCCGCTTTTTTCATGCATCTACTGCCAGCCATCTTCCTAAGGTCGTCGGTCCATCGACCTGGGGGGCGTTCGACACTACGTTTGCCTAGGCGTGGTCACTGGTCTCCACTCGAGAACCCGTTTACTCCACCTTTTATCCGTTCTGCGACAGATGTGGCCATTACAGACAGATGTTGTTTAACCTATGCTTAGAAAATAATGAAATTCAAATACAAAATTTTAACCGCTTTACACCCCTGTTAAGGTTTATAATTCCAACAACACCTATATACTTTGAGTGAGTTCCTAACCGTAACACTAAATAATAATTTTAGTTATGTTCATTTTGAAAACGAAGGACTTTTCATACAACTTTATTCCTTTTTAAATTTATTTTTATAAAAAACACTGATTTATATGAATTAATTTTTATATGTAAACGTAAACACTAAATTTGGAGATCCTAACTTTTAAACTGACGGACTTTCATACAAACTTGTATCCCCCCCCTTGAGGATCGACTTTTGGGAAATCCTTCCTTAGTGGATGTTTTACTACGTGTGTGAAATTTCAAGTTTCTAGCCCTAAGGTTCGGCCTGTGCGTTTATTTAAAACTTTCATCCCCTATTTTACCCCCTTAGGGATTGAATTTTAGAAAACGCGGAAATAGATAACCGTTATTTTTGCTGTACTCAATTCATACTAAATATCCTGCAAATATTTCCAAGGAATAAAAAGTATTATACAAACTTTTATCCCCTATTTCACCCCCTTGGGAGTTGAATTTTGGAAAATCCTTAGTGGATGCCTACGTCATAAAAGGAATACGTATGCGAAATTTAAAGTTTCTAGCCCTTATGGTTAGGACTGTGCGTTTATTTAAAACTTTCATCCCCTTTTTTACCCCCTTAGGGATTGAATTTTAAAAAAGGCTGAAACACATGACCGTCATTTATGCTGTACTCAATTTATACGAAATTTCATGCAAATATGTCCAAGGTATTAAAAGTTTCATACAAACTTTTATCCTCTATTCACCTCTTAGGAGTTCAATTTTGGAAAATCCTTCCTTAAAGAATGCTTACGTCATAAGAGGAAAACGTGTGTGAAATTTCAAGTTTCTAGCCATAAGAGTTCGGCCTGTGCGTTTATTTAAAACTTTCATCCCCTATTTTACTCTCTTAGAGGTTGAATTTTAGAAAATCCTTCTTTAGTGGATGCTTACGTCATAAAAGGAATACGTGCGCGAAATTTAAAGTTTTTAGCCCTAAGGGTTAGGCCAGTGCGTTTATTTAAAACTTTCATCCCCTATTTCACCTTCTTAGGGGGTTGAATACGCTGAAATACGTAACTCATTATTTTAACCGTACTTAATTCATACCAAATTTCATGCATATATGTTCAAGGAATAAAAAGTATCATACATACTATGGACCCTCTTTTCACCCCCTTAGGGGGTGAAAATAAAGGGGGATAACTTTGAAAATCCTTTCTTAGTGTACCCCTAGAACTTATAAGGAACCTACGTGGAAATTTGGAATCTCTAGACCCAGTGGTTTGGGTTGTGCGTTGATATGTCAGTCAGTCAGTTTCTTCTTTTATATATTTAGATATTAATAGTACCTTTTAGTCTTATTTAGTGTATGGAATTTATTGACATTTTACGAAGTATTTGGTCACCTTTGTCTGCTACAAAATACCTGACGGTGACTGTACTTACGCAAATGTTTATTTGTAAGGTTTTGAGTTTTGAGTAGGAAATATAAAAAAATATGACACTTCTAATTCATTCTCATTTATTTACAGACTACAATGTGAGAAAATCTTATCACATTATAAAACGAGAGTTCTACATCCTAAAAATAGATATTTACACTATTTACACATTTTATCATTCATCAGAAATGCAATAAGTAAAAATAACTCATCAGCTATACTCAGCGAGACAAAATAATCACGTTTCTTAATTACAGGAACTAAATAACAATAAAATCAAGGAACACAAAGTTCGGATCATGAACCGTACAGCTAAAATGTCAATAACTTAATTAATACCACAAAATTATTAAATGTAGTTATTCTACAGAAAACAATCAGTTCATTTTATAAACCTTAAACATCGACCTGTAAATTTCAAAATTAGAAGCTACACAATGCAATATTGTTTCAAATAAAGGTCATGCGAATTATTTGAAAGTACATATGTAATCAGCTGCTGATACAACTTTGGTGGTGCCACAAAAATGGAAGCTACCTATACTGAATACAAGAAAGATAATACCTAATTTTGCACATAAAATGCTCACTTTTTTTCTGGCGTTTCGATTGCTTTCATAATAGTTGTTTATCAGCAGCTAATAACAATAGTATCTCTCTCCATACTAGGTTAGGTATCAAGAAAGTATTCGATCTTATATTCGTTTTGTAATGTTTTATATAAGTAACAATATTAGTCAGTAGAATAAGATGATCCACTTTAAAAAAAAAATCATTGTTCTGAATAAGTAAGTATCTATCGTCTGTTCTGACTTCTGACCTATTACTGTGACTATAAGTATATTAAAATGGTTATTCAGGTTCAATGAAATAAATATTTTGCGTGTAACATTTACAAATTATTAATTATATGAGGATATTATCGGACTATAAAATAATTTTAAATAAATAACAACAACAATAATAAAAACAAAAATGAATGTAAACAATCACTAGAAAGTTACATTTTGCGTAGAAATAATAAAGTAATGAGTGGATTATTTACACGGGAGAGATAAAACTAGAGATTCATAATGTATTAAATTACATACTGTCACATTGTTACAATATTATAGAGGAGACATCAACGATAAAGGAAGCAATCTTATCTGGTATTAATAGTAGGTTTTATGTAGAAAAATAATCGTGTACCTATCTTATCATTAGGTAAAAGTTTACTTAATTTATTATGGTATTTATGGTCATACTATGTAACCTCTATCAACAATTTGTTTGTATTTAATTACCCAAACAAAGGCCACCCATACCGATGGTCGACCCCGTACACACTCGAAAAGCAGCGCTCACTCACCCACCAGTCACAGCTATTTTATTAACTACAATTTTCAACAAATAATATATGACTTCTTATTTATAACAATTGACAAAGGATATCTTTGTAATACAAAACATGGTGATTTCTTTCCTAACATTTTCAAGTTTTTCAACTAGCGTATTTCATTCTCACGAACTGGCTTCAATACTCATCATTAGTAGGCCTATACTGAATTAGGAATCCAGATCTCACTGCTAGGTCTTTATCATATCACCACAGGGCACAGTGAACTAAATAAATACTAGCTATCTATCTGTACAAAGTCCAAAGAGATTTTGACGAAGCTTACGTCACATCATTTGGTCGGGGCTCTCGGGATCTGAAGAAACCCTTCTCCGTTCGGCATTCCCTGATAGTTACGGTTTGAAGGTTGACGGTCACGTCGGTGATGAAGATTTGGTCGGCGACAGGCGAGCGCGCCAACCAGAACGCGGCTCCGCGACGAGGGGGCTGAGGGGGCGCGGGCGGCGCCACAACAGGCGCTTCGCCCCACGAATCTTCGTCTTCGGGCTGAGGTGCCGGGGGAGGTGGTCGTGCACCTTTCGGCTCCGCGGGCGCTGTTGCAGTCGGCTGGGAGTCAGTGCGTCTTTCGCGTTCGGGGGGAATATGGGCGTCAGCTTCCTCCGGCGAGTGAGGGGCTCGTCTCGGGCCAGTTCGTGGCGCTGCAGCTTCCGCGGCGGGAGAGGCCGGCGCCGCGGCCCCGCCAGGCGGCGCCGCAGGCGGCGGGGGAAGCGTCACGTGCGGTGTCCGCGAGCCGTTCAGCTTGGTAGTATCGTGCCTCTTCGCCGGAGGACTCATGGTTATAGTGACGCCGATCTTTCCTGACTCCCTGGAGAGCACTTCGGCCTTGCGCTTGCCGGGCGGCGGGTGGCGCTCCTCGGAGCCGCTGCGGGCGCGCTCGATCGGGGAATGCTCCCGCTCGCGCTTTCGGCCTTGACGTCGTAGCTCCTCCCCGCGTTCGAAGCTTTGTATGAGCCGGGGGTCGAGTATGTTCTCCTCCGGTTCCCAGGTGTTGTGCTTCGGTTTCCACCCTTTCCATTTCACGTAGTACTCCACTTTGTTCTGAAAAGAGATATTTTAGCGGTTATCGTATTGAATTTAAATTTGCAGCGAGTGCGCCGCGGGGCTGTCGAGGCGCGACTGATCGGTGGCATGCACACGAAACGGGAGGGTTGTATATAACCTTGCTCGCAGATTGTACGCGATAATGTTCGGAGAAAGTGCAGGAATAACGTTCGTGTCGATAAGTAGAAATGGGGTGCAATTAGGTAGGTGTGGAGGGGTATTTTTGGCGTGGAGTTGGTTAGTGAGATAGGTATTATTGAAGTGGAGCGTTCGGGTTTCCAGCGGGTTGATTCGGGCGCACCTGCCGCGCCAGCTGGCCCGGTTCGCGCCCTTATGCGGTGTGCACATAAGCGCCGACGGGCCGCAGCCGCACATGCGTTCGGCCGACATGCAATGCTGACATGCTCCGCGAACCGGCCATGAACTAGCACTAATTAATCACTTTTTTGGCGTGAAAAGTTTAAAAGAGTTTCCAGTGACCAGTACAGTACAGTAAAAAACTAAAAAGCAGTTTTTGAAGCACCTTTAAGCACATGTGTGCGCGGGTCCATTGTTATTAAATTGTTATCTTATTTTTCGAGCATACAGGTTAAGTAATAGGATTTTTATTACACACCACGATACTTTGTCAGTTTTTTTAAAACGTAGTGAGTGGTTATTGGGATTGCAATTATTCATTCATGCATCGGCAAAATAAAACTGCGAACGAACTGCCCGGTAGGTATAGCAAGGTCGATCGATGTCCTGAACTCTCGAACACAAAACTAGGACAGGCCCAGATTTTAACTCTCATTCACTAACGAGCAATGAACGAATAGGGTCAGGGAGTTATTTATAATGGTATACAATAAGGATGGTATTGGTATCAGTGATAAGTAGTAATAATATACCTATAAATTCGAATAAGGAGACTTCATTTAGGCCCGGAACACACGGTGAAAAGCAAAATTGGCGAAACTGCTACTATAAGTTACTTTTGAGTTTCATTAAGTTTATGTCCCGTAGGAAACCAAACACGTGACACGACGCAACAAGTTTGAAACTCATTTTAAATCAGTTACATTGAAACTGGCTTGCAAGAAACTCGTGTCGTGTTTTATTGTTTTTGCCGCGTTTTTTCTGTCGACAAAATGGCTGAGGACGAAAATAAAAATATGTATTATCTTTGTTTTGTTTATCAAGCTATACTTACAAAATGGAGACTGATAACTGATGAGATGGAGTCTACCACAGGTTGTCGATTCATCATTTCGACAACTTGTGGTAGACTCGATGAGATGAGATAGCTTATCAAAGACGTAAATACTTACATAACAATAATATAGGTAATTATCTTCATCACTTGAACTCGACATATTGAAACAGATTGAGAATATTGAGACAGACGTCTGCTCGCAAAGAAAACTGTCATTAGTTCGGTAGTCTGTCCGTATAAAAATTTCATCACATGTAGGTTGCTCCGTTTGTGGAAATAGACTGAAACTGGTATCATTGCACCAAAAGTTTCGAATAAGTTTTGATGCAGTTGCGTTTCACAGTGTGTTCTGGGCCTTAATTAAACGCGACATCATAGACCACATTAGAAAAGTATTATCTATTCAAGTTGTATATGTAAGGTTACGATGACCCTATATGGCCAAATGGCGTGTAAATAATGGGCCATTTTAAGAGAAAAAAGCCTTAACAAATTTAAAATCAGACGGCCCAGAAAAAGACCGAAAGATCCGTCATAGAAAAGATGCAAACAATACTTGCTCTCTAGTTCAAATTGTTTGATTTTGTAAAGAATCAAAGGAACAAAGAAAAGATACTAAAAAAGGTAAAGTGGTGCCCAATGTCTATGATAACAACTTTGGAAACAAATGTTTCTCGTCCACGTGCCATTTACAGTATTGCATCTGACATCAGCTGTTCCAACGAAATAATCCAGAAACGCATATTCGGGTATTTCGGTATAATCACTCTTCGGTGTATTTGCTTAATTTGAATCGGGGAAACAACACAAAAAGAACCTTAGCATTTGAACATTAAGTCTAAACTTGCGTGTCTCAAAGGCACATAGGGCCGTTCATGATAAAGGCGGCTTTTAGAACCCTCGCGTCTTATTGGTTTTAGTGATAGAGGGCAAACTGAAACTTTGTGGACGGTGTGACTTTGTACTGTAGACATTTTAGTTTACTATCAAATTTTAGAGAGAATGATGAAAATTGATTTTTTAATTTTTTTATGCTATGTTATTGTACGACCAGCTTCGCGTGTCTCTCTCTCTCTCTCTCTCTCTCTCTCTCTCTCTCTCTGTGTGTGTGTGTGTACTGTTACTGCACACCAAAAAGGTTAGCTACACCACTAAATAAAGTAGAGATAACTCAAGAACGGTTGAACCCGATAACCTTATTGCAGAATAACTATTATCATAAAAATCTTCCCAAAAAATATACAAACATTTATAATAGTATTAATAAAATAAACTATGTAACATTTTTTTTCTTGAGTTAAGACTGGCAAAACTTTTTTTGTCAAAATTCTAATAAGTAACAACTAAAGTTAACAATTATCAAATATAATTAAGTATAATAATCAGTTAATAGTAGGCATAATCTATAAAACAACACAATGCTAATGACCTTTACAAGATAACAATGGAACACTAAGAACACTGTAACGTATTGTATCCTCAAACTGAAGCCAGAAACCAAGCAAAGACATTACCACTTCAAAAAAAAAAGATCAGTCGGGACGTGTGGGCAAGGTGAGGTCGATCGTCTGACTGGCAAAACTTTTTTTGTCAAAATTCTAATAAGTAACAACTAAAGTTAACAATTATCAAATATAATTAAGTATAATAATCAGTTAATAGTAGGCATAATCTATAAAACAACACAATGCTAATGACCTTAACAAGATAACAATGGAACACTAAGAACACTGTAACGTATTGTATCCTCAAACTGAAGTCAGAAACCAAGCAAAGACATTACCACTTCAAAAAAAAAGGATCACTCGGGACGTGTGGGCAAGGTGAGGTCGATCGTCTGACGTTCAGCGATTGGACAGCGCGCGGGGCGGGCGGGGCGAAGGGAGAGGTGCCCCACCCCCGCTTCGCCGCACTCCACCCCCGCCTGCCTGAACCAACCTACCAACTTAAGCTTGCATCTAACATGGCCCTTAAGTCAGCCACATACAGTTCAAATTCATGTTAAATGTGGGCGTAGTTAAGATGGCGGTTCTGATGGTTGTAATCGCGCCATGGGCGGACCGTGCCTCGGAAGCATAGACGCCAATTAGCGGCGAATGCAACTCATGTAGTAATTAGTGCAGGAATAATTAACAGATTAGCGTTAATCTGTATTATCGTATAGATAAACGCTAGTGCTAAATGGTTTCCGGAGTGAAAGAGAAGCCTGAAGCTTTTACACCATACGTTTCACGGATTTCATCCTGACGTGTTAATTATTCTGCATAACAATTTATGGTGGTTCGTTCGTAGGAAAATGAGGTACCTATGTTGTGTGTTGTTACTACGAGCACTACCATTTTTCCATGTTACCTTTACGTAAATTTGCATGACATTTCATGTATGATTTTCTAACATATTTTAGAACAGTGACTTCTTTCCTAATGTGGGTCTAGCAAATAAAAATGCTAGACCTACAGGCTACACGGTCAAAACTTTTTCCAAGAATTTCCCGAGTAGTTTGTTAATTTTTGTAAGCAATAAATTGCGCAGATTATTAACCTACTTACATCAAGAACCTTACTTTGCCTATTTTAAAACCGATGATGTTTGCAAAGCGATGATGACTTTTACATTATAATAATTACCAATACGAATTCGCGAAAACACCTTTCGGAATGCTACGAAATGCATTGCAAAATCCAAGAATTTAGTATAGCCAAAGTCGTTAGAAGACACGGATTTATGTTATGCAATTTGTTTGATTTTTAACTGAATAAGGACAAAGATAATTGTTCAAATGGTAAGCGTGTTTACTTTGCCTTTTTGAAAGAATTTCGAGGGTTTTCACTAACTTTGTGACCCAGAAGGAGAAACTCTACGTTAGGTAAATCAGTGTGAACTGCAAAATCAATCAACATACAGATACTGTTTGAATATAGAAATTTCAGTCTCTGTTTAAGGTACATATTTAAGAGACATTAAAGAAATAGCCTATAAATGAAATGTATTAGTTTTTAGTTTGTTTCGGCCCAGGGCTGCGCTGCAGCGTGCACATTCCAAAGGCTCTAAACTCCATAGTCCCGAGATTAGAAATAGGCCAACATCATAATAATGCCTATTGTGTGCCTTAACTGCCTAATTTTATATTTGATAGGTATTTTGTGCTTGTTTAATTTATGACTTGTGGCTGACTAACAAGTTTGAGATTTCCCTACATCGCTTCTTGGGTAAAGAAAGGCCTTCTCCAATACGCTTCATGTATTTCGTCCTTTTTTAAATTATCATCTAGGTAATCTTTGTCAGCAATTTTTATGATATAATCAGTCCGTAACAAACAGATCTATCAACGTTTCTTTTGCTTCCTGCCTCGGCAATTCCGTTATGTGAAATGATGAGTAACAAGAACTGTTTATTGCCATTTCATTATCAAAGCGTGTTGCAATGCACGGTCATTTTTTTTAAGACTCTTATTACTTATTTCGCCTTTACTCATCTTTATTAAATTAATATTATCATTATCAGCTTATCTTATTATCATTATCAGACTCAGCAGTCAGTCCACTGCTGGGCCTTTCCAAATACCCACCACGTCACTGAGCCCGATCGTCGGCTTTTCTTTTCCATCAACTGCCATGCGTAGGTAAGTATATCGACGCTTCGACGCACTATCTTTTCGGAGGGTGCCCTTAGTTTAGTTCTTTGATATTTAAGTCTTCTTTTTGGCTTCAATATGTACTGACTGACCAAATCTTTGTGATACGTATCCGCATTTGATTGTTACCCTTCTTACTTCACACATTTTAAGCACATTCCGTGAGCTTATTACTTTATTCCGTATATCCGCGGAGGCAGTTATTACTTCGAAACTGTATACCCCTGTGATTCACAGACCCGCCTTACTTTATACCGACAAACAAACCAAACGACACAAAATTTTACAACATAAAAAGTAATAGGTAATAAGAAGAACAGAATATCGTGCTTCTCTATCATTCAAAAAAAGCCAGATTTAACAAAACGTGAATACCTAGGTAAAACAATTTATTCTCTGTCGACTTTCATAATAACAAATGCACCCTACCATAAAGAGAGAATACGTCAAAGGCCCACAAACGGTAGCTTTGCCGGAGCTCGATTTAATTACAAGTCTGGAGTGAACGCACAGTTGCCCGCATATTCACGCTGTCTGTGATTGTGCTGGAATAAATCAGTGAACTAGAGGTCAACTGACACTAACAGGAGCGGCATTTTTCTGTTGACACACATTACTAATGTAAACAGTGCCGTTAATGTACTTCGTTGGTGCAAATTGCAATCAAAGAGACACACTGAACTTTAAATAGGGTTTAGATGTTAACATAGGCATCTAAGATTAACATTTTTATAAAGCCTTTGTACAAGATAGATTTTGATCCAATGAAATAATTTTTATAGAATAACCATAAAATACCATAAGTAGCATAAATTCTACTTTACATGACTAATTCAATTTGAAATTTTTGGTAATTCTGGTTCATAAAAAGATCTGTAAATCTCTTGTGATTGTTGTGTTGATCGTGAGCGTGACCAAATGATGTTCAAGTTCGAGTTTAAATAAAGTCCCAGCTTTATCAACTTGCCTATCGGTATCAATTATTACAAATTATGTACTATGAATCTTTACAGAGTTCTGTCATCCTCGTCTTACGTCGCGATAGTTATTGGTCATCAATTTTCAATACAATTTTAACTTGAAGTGTCCTTCCAAAAAACATCCTTTATCCTTTAAGAATAAAATATTGTAACACACACATTGAGACTACTGGGAGAAGTGCTTCCCGGTATACTCGAAATTGCAATCAAAAGGTGTTAAACGAGGTGCACAAATAGATAAAAGGGCATGCAAAATGGGAAGCTCCGCTGAAGTTTTATGGCCAATTTAGTTTATTGAGAGAATGCAAAATGAAATGGGAAATGTTGAGAGTATAATAAATTACTGGCTCAGTGCCAATGCTTGGTGTTTATGTAGACGACTGATTTGTTACTCGGAAACCGGCGTCTACTGCTCGTTGGTGAAAAACAGACATTTATAGCCATAATAACGCTATCAGAGATCGAAAATTGACGAATTCAAAAACTGTTAGTTTGAAGAATGGCATTTAGTGTTTGTTTTACTTACTAATTCGTATTATTATCAGATAAATTAGCATGACTTTTTATAGAGACGTAAGCTTCATAGACCCAAAGTGTAAACTTGTTAGAAGAGGGCCTACTGCGAGTGCAACAAAATGACCGCGTCACTTAACTTCGATCGAAAAGTCAATGTTAATTTGTATTACTTTTCGATCGATTTAAGTGACTTGGTTATTTTGTGCAACTCGCACTAGGCACCCACCCAGCTTACGTATAAAACTACGTAACTTTGTTACAAAGTGACAGCGTTGCTCTTGCGTCATTGCGTGTAGGCTTCATAACTTGTCATACGAGTGCCTGTCTCTAACAAACGGAGATGCCTGTAAGCTTTTTTATTGGTTAAAAATGGTAAGGACAATTGTAAAGTTGATTAATTCAGAGAAAAACTTACTTCTTTGTTAAATAGTGTCTTCATCACGTTCATTCATTACGAAAAAATGGAAGCTGAATGCTGCAATTTGTCAACATTTGAAGCTAACAAGTTACGCCTTTGTAAACAGTCGGAGAGCCAACTTTATTTTGAATTAACTATTAGAATGTTTTTTCTTTCTTAAGAATTTTATTAATATGTGCTCTCTTTTCTTACAATAATTTAGTTATCTTATTGCCATATTTTTAGTGTTTTTGTTGGAATCACGAAAATGAACGAAACGAAACGAACGAAAACGAGACTATAAATCAATAAACCGGTGTGGTAAACCTTAATCAAATAATGAGACTCCGTAGTTCCGTCCGTACAGTTTCAAACACACCATTCCGACTCGATGTGTAACCGCAATCGGTTTGTGTATTAGCCATTTCTCGTTCACGTTTCATCATCTATCAAGCTGTCGCAAATTGCTCCCGAGTTGCGTCGCCTCTTCCTGGCTATCCCGGCCTCCCGTAGGGGGAGGTAGATTAATGGCTCGGGCACGGTTAGGCGGCGTCTGGCCCACGGGGACAGATCAAGCGTTTGAACACGAGTACTCTCAAATTGCCCGAACGCTGTGAAATTTCCGTGAAAGCGTTCGCTCCTCGATGTTTAATTTGCCACGTAAGTTTGGTAAGTAATGGGGGCTAAAATTCTATAAACCCTTTAGGGATCTTTGTATGGTTTATTTATTACACGTATGAGTAAAGTCTTTGCGATTCATGCTAGAAAGAAATACAGAAGGCGAGAGCAGGAAGTGAGTGGGTTGGTCAGAAGTAAAGTAGTTCTAAAATGATTCTAAACATAGGGTTCATAAACGGAACTTAGACTTATTTAGAAAAAGAAATCAAGCAAAAGTTATCAGTTCCGCAATTATTTTTAGTCATCAGCTATCATCACTTATCAACAGCGAAACATTCCTGATAATGTTAACACGACGAGCATAATACTTAGTTACACCTGGTGTACTATCGCTTCGATAGCCGATTTGTTCTGTCCCACTTTTGAGGTGCGTGCATTCTTAATAGAAAACCAGCGTGAAACGACCATCAATCCTAATTTCTCGTTCTAATTCAGTGGATGGTTGACGTTATAAATCACGGTGCGTGACCGAGGATGTCTCGGGTGGAGGAAAGCGTAACGGACGACCGCACGACCGTACTTGCACTCCTCATTAACATCATCTTTGTTACGCCGTTGTGTGCACAGGAATTTAAAAAAACAAGGATATTTTTTACAGGATGAAAAAAAAACGAAGTGATACAATAAATAAGGACCAAATAAAGCACGTTTAAAAGAAGACAGATTTGGGATTGCAGGTCGTGGTAGCGATACTTTTGCATGTGTGATCGTCAGGCAATGAATAAGACAGCCACATACAAGCAAATTATAGTAACTGGTACTCGTAGGTACCTACAAACCTATTCGTACTAGGAAGTTATGTAGCAAACAAATGTTGGGAATTATATTGAACCAAAACTCAATACTCATCGAATAAATTAACGTGAATCCTACGTCTTCCCGTAAACAACTGTTTAGTTGGGTGCTGGGTGTTTTCCACTTGTTTGAATACAATTAAAGAGTTCATTTTACCAGAAATAAAAACTAAATATCGAAACACTTACATCGATCGGAGTCAGGGGATAATAAGCTCAATCTACAGCTCCCCGTTGGTGTAAATTCAAACGTAATTCAATTGTGCTATTTAATTTTGTAGTCTGAACGAAGCCCTCGCGAGGCGTTAAAAGGGTGCTTCGAGGGATCAGGAGGGTGAGGGAAGGTGGAAAAATGTCAGAGAATGAATCTCGGGCCACCAGGGGCTTGAGGCGATTGGTAAAATAACGATGCCTTCGTGATTAATTTTTCGTGGCAACTTGTTGATTGAGACGTGACGTCGTGAACTGTTTGAATTTAATTTACTTCATAATGTTTGTAAACTATATGAGGTATGATTAATTGCTATATTACCGGAAATTCTTTTTTTTGGAATGTGAAATGTCACAGTCGAACTTAAATTGGACAAGTTAACACCCCGGACGCGAGCTATCTATGAATACCGCGATTATTCCGTTCACGTACAGACCTCCACAGAGGCGGACGTGACGCGTCCATCAGCATACATTTGCTATGCATCAGCGTATTATCTTGTTCTTTGTATATTGTTGATAGCCACAACGCTACTAGGCAAATTGCGGAATACCTACATACGACCCATAAATCACACAGTGTTTTTCAAGTGCTGGCTAATAATTAATTCATCTAAATAGGTACCTACCTACCTAAAAACAGTTGGTATCGCATAATATACTAATATTATTTAAATGGTAATTTTGGTTAGACCCGAACATGCTAACCTGTTATTTGTTATTATATTTGTTTGGGCAGGCAGCAGAACATAATTAAGACTTTTTACTTCAGCCCTGCGAAATATAGCGCGTATTCTTTCGTAACTCAAATACCAGGAGCGCAGAAATTGTTAGTGGTAGAAGCGGTTCAAAGCGTGCCGAGTGTGCGAGCAGGAAATTGATACGTCAGACAAGGTAAGCAAGTCTGGCAAGCAAGATAGCCGAGCGGAGGCAGGTCGGCCAAGCCGCGGCCGGTCGGTGTGTCAGTCAGTCGCTGCGCTGCACGCCTCACGGTCGGATGTGTTCTAGCAATACTATCGGCAATGAATTTTGTATTCCCAGCAATCAACGAAATAGGTATGCTGTGTAAAAACGAGATAGACACAGAAAGCCAATATTGCAAATTATGAGTAAAACATTTTTAGGGGATATAATTTGAGACGTGAGTAAGAAAATTGAATAAATATGCTTCCAATTATAATGTACTTAATTTATATTGTGGCTACGCTTTTCCGATCTTTTAAACTTAAATGAAACTGTCGTTGTATTTTCATTCCGGCATAAATAATGGATCAAGATGAAATTAATTGTCGTTAAAAAGATGTCCAGTAAATCACTGCACTTAGTGGTCGCACGGTCAACGACTCTAAAACAATTAAATTGATGCACTGTCAAGTACTGGATGTCACCATCATTTCATCGGTGCTATTAGTTTGAACTGAAATTGAATGCTGCGCGGTTTGTACTTGAGACGACCGATACCTTCGAAGATAATATTAAGCGCTTCGTTCTCCTGGCATGAATTGTTCCTTAAAAAAGTTAAAACATAATGTACTGCACACATATCATGTAAGATAGAAATTGTTAAAATACTTCTGCACTTGATATTGAATTTGAATGAAAATGTAAATTAATAAATGTGTTATTAATTGGAACTGGAAAAACTGGTTTCTTTTCTTGCTCTTTCATTTTAGAAAATGACATCGCTTGACCAAAAGATATGGAAAAAGCCTAAATGGCACACGTATGCTAAATTTTGAATTTAAAAAGACAGAATCAAACATCGGTAAGGTCTTGAATAAACGCCAAGTTTAAAGACGAAGTTCTTGTTTGTAATACAAGAGGGTTGGTCGACCCTTGTCGCAAGCACTTGTGGCCAACACTGTGTAAACACCACTTGGATTGGAAGGGAGGAAATTTGATTTACGGGATACGCCATATCATCTACACTGAGAAGAATAAAATATCTGGAAATGTTTTCTCTGATGTTTAAGCCTGTCTTATGAAAACCCCGTGGGGCTTACAATTATGCCAGTGAAAAGCATAATGAAACGAATGACATTCGTTTGACATTGTTATAATCCCGATAAAAGCATCTATAATAACTCAATTAAGAGGGAACGCAGATCACACCCTGCGGCAGGGTAGATAGGAGTTACGCTTAATAAAAAACCCAATACCCCCAGGGCGAGGGAGATGCCCGGGGAGATACGACAACATTTCCAGATATCCTGACCCTTGTCTCGACCCTTCATAACAGTGGCGTAACTGATTACATTCCATTGTTATTAAAAGTAATAAACAAACACTGCTGAATTTATGACACGTGTTACCTAAATGAAGAGAACTAATGACATTATGTCTATAAAAAAATCGTTCGTTGTATAGGAAATGCGCAAAATGTAATAATGAGAGAACATTGACAATGTATTATTAATTAATTAATATTTGTCGCCAAACAATCGCATACAAATGACTAGATCACGTGGGAACATCTCACCTGCGGCGCCTTCCCCAGCAATATCCTTCACTAATTACCAACCTTATCTCCATCAGATAAAGAGGCTTACAAAAAACCACCGTCCTTTCCTTTTCGTTTTACATTTACATAATAATGCGTGGGGCATAACGACCGCCGGCGAGGCAACAGGCGCATTATTATAATGACGACCAAGCGCCAAGCCAACTTGTCTCTATACGTTTTTATGAGAGGCCTCCTGTAACGGTGTCCATGTTCAGAATATGGACACCGTTTGGACAGTAATAAAACTTCAATTCGAAAATCACGAGATGCTTTTTACCGCTAAGGTGTCGTCTTTCGATCCTTTTTGAATTGATCGTAAAACGGCTTTAGCTTCTCATGTTTACGAATGAATTTGCATCGGCGGCACTTTGTCATTTGATCGTTAGTAGAGACCGCTGTTGTGCGAAGTACGACTGTGGTGTAACGGAATGCGTTCACAAGCGTGCACTGTGCATGCAAGACAATGTAGACTCGCCTTTGATTGTTTGGGGTTCCCATATGACCTCTCCCCATTCACTACTTTAATATTCGAAGCGTCGTGTACGCGATTAAGTATGCTTTCCAAATATAGGGGACCCTTCACATAGAAGCTTTTATGTTCGGAGGGGTTGCACGGTACCTACACCATAAACCTGGTATATAAGACCCTAGTTGTAATTGAGGGTATGGTTTTTAACAGCGACGTCTACAGAGTATTTAGTGCGTTTTATTTAAATGTTTATTGCACAAAATTATGTACACAAAAGGTGGACATGATGCTAGAAGCATTTTGTGTCAGTCAACCATTGGGTCATATATTTTTAGCAATTATTGTTTTAATATTTCTGTGAATAGTAATAGTGAATTTGTGTTATTCTCTTTGTATGTAAATCGAACCTAGTTAACTTTTCAATAATGGCTTGGAATAAATTCATTGCTGAAATTACAAATTCACATGTAGTTACTGTGTCACTACTAGAACAAGTATAAGTTGTTCGTTATAGGAACAACACGCAAATTCTTATCAGGGCTATGGAGAAAAGGAGTGACACCTATTGCAGCTTCCTTGCAAAAATGAAAAAAAAATTCACCATCACCATTAAGAGTTAAGAGCACTTTGGTTGGTATTGTAAACAAAACACACAACATTTAGTTACAGAAGAAAACGAAACAATAGGTAGTAGGTACTTAATCTGATTTAAACATGTTGACTAAAATTATTTTAATCTATTACTTTCGCCATTTGTCACAAAATATAATCATAAATTGTAATACGACTCCATGCATGTCCCTGTTCATTTCAAGATTTTTTTATTTCATTCCGATAGGGATGGATAAAATTACGTCGGAGCATTGTCAAGCGATTATTTATAGAAAATTTGGTCGCTTTGTGTGTCGCTCGCTTCCGAGAGAACACTTTGCTTTTGGGCAAGACCGCTCGAATTATCATCCTCACCTCGTAATAACGGTGGGTTTGTTTTTTATACGTTTTTTTAGGGATTAAAAGAACCGTTGGATTTTTGACGCGACCCGATATTTATATTTTGACCGTAAAGTATTACTAAAATCGTTGTTTTAATAAATAAGTATAATTTTATAGTATTTTTTAATAAATTGTGTGCCACATTAGTTTACTATCTAGAGCTAGTAAACACAAGAGCTAACTTGCAACACATTGTATATTAATTTCCTAAACATGCGATATGTCGATAGGAAGGTACCTAAATAAACTTATTTAATCGTGCCGGAAACCAACGTTATGTGAAAACAACAATATTTTCCGAATTATTATGCCCTTAAATAAAAATCTGAAACAGCGCCATCTAAACAAAATACCTTGAACTACTATGCAAGTTGTTTGCTAACTTATCAAAGAACGATTGCAATGAAAAATGTACAATTATAAAATAATACGAAACAATATTTTTATCACAGTATTAAAATAATTAGTTTATAAACTAGTTTCGTAAAACTAATCCAAGATTAATATGTTCTTGTTCGAGGTATACACGCCTGTGAACTATTTTTGTCCGTCTAGAACACTGGTCGCCGCTGATTGGCCGGCCGAGTTGGCGGGGAGCATGCGTACTCGCTGCCTCTTCGGTCGGAGCCGAATACTGGCGCGTTCTCTGCAAGATACCAGGGCCGCAGAACTCTGTAGGAGTTACTATTACGACGCGCACTATTAAATAAATTTATTCTGTAAGTGCTCAGAAATAAGACTCAAAATCGTTTGTTTCACGAAGAATCGTTTACGTTAGGCCATGCCGCCAGATAACAAGGTGAGCGGGCTATAAGCAAAAGTAACTCTTATTTCTATGAGGCTTTGGCATAATTCAGAATGCATAGTTTATTATGTCATTAAGTAGTTTCCTAAATTTGACACGTGGCGCTAGTAGGAAGCTATTGGAAACTTTCAGTCTACGAGTTGCATTATTTTATAATATTTAAGTTAAAACAGAAAATTAAATTACCTAGCTGTTTTAAGGCCACTCTGCCTGTGCCTTTGTCAGATAGTCAAGTAATCTATTTTTTGTGGGATCGTCAATGTAGGTTCTTATAGGTCGGTTTGTTTTGCGAATGTATTATCTGATTATAGGCTTTTATGTGGGTGAACTGTGATACATTTATTAAAATGTTTTCCCCATTGAAAGTCTTAAACTTTGAAACACATTTTTGTTGTCATTGACCAATGTCACTTTGATAAAAATAAATAAAATATATCTGAATATTTATGTTTCACAATGTACGTATAAAGCCTAAGCCTAATAGCTATGTAACAGAAAAAATATATAGAGGATAAAAGTACTTGAACTAATGTGTCATATAATATAGCGCTATTTGATTAACGGTGAAACGCAAAAATAGTGTTTATCCTTCAGATCAGTAGATAATAGCTTATTCAGAACTTATCCATACATTGTGAAACCGGCCCTTAGTATTTCATAACACACAACGTAATAAACGTTTACTGGTAAAGTAACAAAATTAGTGCAATACTAAAAATGGTCTATAACTTTCATGATTAGATTCAATTAAGAGCGCAACCTGGACATATTTGTGTTTTTTTACCTTGCAATGGATCCTTATTGGCTATGGTGATTAGTGATACCTTACGATTCTGCTAAGAAGTCTATACAAATAACGTTGCAACAGTGCCGTATCTTTTAAATTCGCATTATGGTTCCGGACCAACCGGAAAGATTGTAACTATTGTAGAATACAAAAATTGCAGATGAGAAAATTGCTGTGAACTCTGATACCCTCAATGTATAAATGATCAGATCACCGCATAATCTCGGACAATGCTTAGGTTTTTTACTCGCATGTCATATCGAGATAAGTGTCCAAACCTTTGCTCTTATCTAGTTGTCAAACTGTATAAATCAACGATCGCTCTATATAGGAACTAGCTTAAAATAATTTCGGCTAATTAGCTTTTCCTGAGCAGAGTACCTACGCTGAGTCCTCGCAGTCACTTATCATAATGATGGCAGAAAAAAGTTATTAACTAGTATATCCTACAAAAAACGAGATTATTGAAAGAGTGAGAATTAAATCCGCTACTATAAGGAATAGAAAAACCGATGTATATCCTGTGGAATAAGCTATCTAAACTGATTTAAAAGGAAAGGGAATATTACGTCTAGTGTATTGCCTCGAAATCCTCGGAATTCGCAATACTAACTGCTTTAGACTCGGGTTCCAAAAATCTGTAAAAATTCTCATGACGAAAACGCTGAATGAATGCATTGCGTGCAAAAATGTATGCGTTATTGTTAATAATCGGCCATTCCAAATCCCTGAAAATTATTAGCTAAGACAAAATAGGATCAACATGAAACAAAAGAAAAGTGAAAGATGAAATGTTAAAATACGTCTGATATTTTTATCATAATAACTGCAACAAGTGGCAAACAACACAAACGAGAAAAAACTAATGTCATCAACCATCGACATTGACAAAACAAGTAGACAATTTTGAATTTAAAACGTAATTATTATAATGTGCACAATACACAATATTGTCATTGAGCAACGTTGTAGTTGTACCTATAGACTTACCATTTTTTTTTAGTAATATATTAGCATTTATAAGTGTTAAAGATAATTATTACCCTTCACATATTTAAAACTTAACGCTTTCCCCTTAGCAAAACCTTTGTTAGTCCTAGTCCTAATGTTAGTAGGTATTATTTAATCAGTCCAGGTTTTGGAGAAAACCTTTACAATCACATTTAAATTATACATATTTTAAGTGGAAGATAGGTTATACATACACTTTTAAGACTTGTTTTCCCATGTGATAAAGTACTAGTTTTTTAACACACAAGCCATGCAAATATAAAAAATTAAAGCAGACATGCAAAACACAAGGTAAGTTTTGTTAACAAGTTCAGAACTGGTTAGCGAAAAAGTGTGTTAGTAAAATGCAAAAAAATGTTACCCAGCCAAGGTTGCCCATCACAACAGTCTTCAGTGTGTGAACTTGTTTACAGCCGGTCACTTAATGTAATCTCAAAGAAGGGCACCATTCATAAAAGTATTCAGTTTCTCAGAGTCCCTCGGCTTCAAAATATAAGACTGTGTAAGGGGAGACCGGAATAATAATGAAGACATGCGTGAAAAGGAACCAAAACCCTTACGACGTTCGGAACAGCTGCCGCCAGGATCACAATACACGGATTAATACACGAAAATCTAAATTACAATCATCATGCAATGCACATTCTTATTTATATAAAGCGTTATTCAAGCATGTTTTGAAATTCGGTGCAAGCAAAAACAAGCAAGCGATCATTTGTTGCGACACATGCAGTTTACAATACGGCGCGCCGAATAAAAGTTGCGGCTGATATGTGATCTCGAACGCCGGTTTCGCAAGGTTAGGATCTGTTGCGGTGTTAGTTAGCACGAAAAAAGTAAAGCTCACCTTTCTAATTCTTTTCTTCATGATGCGTTCAGCGGCGTACACACTGTCGCCGAGCTCCATCTTATGCATCCCCAGTTTGGTAGGTGAAGAGAAAAATCCAAATCCGGAAATACACTGCAATCCAGTTACTGTGATCCAATGTTAGCACTGCATCCAAATTTTTAGGCACTGCAATCCGGTACACATTATTCGTCACACACTTTCAGAGCACTGTCAATTTTCAAAGTTGCCGCGCGAACGATCCTTTTTCGCGGTGCGTAGCAACACGTCCTGCCTTCACAGTCTCGCAGCCGAACTGAAGTAGAGGGAGGAAGACCCTTCCCCGCGCGTCCCGCACGCTTCACTCCGCCAAGCACCGACAGAGTGCGCTACTAGTTCGTACACACTCGTTCGATATCTGTAAACAAGTTTTATTTTCATCATTCAATACAGTATTTTCAGATTTGCGTGATGGCCTAAGTTAGATTACGTTTATTATAGTGTAATCTGTATGGTCTATTTATCACATAAGCCGGATTTATTGTTATACATAAAATTATATACTTGACAGTACATTATGTACTTTAATAAATACCTAAACTTATTTTTTTAATCGCATAATAAAGAGTAACTTTGTGTGGCAACAGTTATTATAATACACACAAAATTTATAGCAATATTACGAACAGTAATGTTTGAACTTTGTATCGGCATAGTAGGTATATTGCGTCGGTTCTGTAGTGAATGCGTCTCACTCGGGTCGGCACGGCGGGCTATTCCCCGCAGCGCGGTGGAGGCACAAGCGCGACGTTGCCGCTCCGCGCCAGCTGCGAGAGAAAGACTGAGCGCCTACCCTATTATTTACGCGCGACGTTGCCACGCCGACCGGCCTACGTTGATTACGAGGACACCGCTTTTACGTTCGATCATCCGGTGCTATAATGCCGCGTTTATAGCTCCATTATCTACGCTGGGGTTATTGGTACTGAATTTTCACTAGTTTTATAGACTTTCTTACTAATTAAAGATGCTATTGATGTATTTACCTGAGTAAATCAGCTGATTGGTGAAATTTACTAGATAATCCAATAACAATCACTTAGGAACATCAGAAGTTGGTTCCGAGCACTGGATCTAATTGAATTTGTAATTTCACTGAGACCGGCAGCGAAAGCGACCAGCCAACATAGCGCGCGTGAAGTAACTAAGGCATTTTCGGTCGTATCGAATCGTGTCGGCATTCGTGAAAGGTCGGTATTTTGGGCCTGGCGGGGTGCGGGAGACGCGGAGCGAAAGCATATCCGATTGGACGTGGGCCGCAGGCGGCGGGCGATGCGCGCGGGCAGCCAATGAACGCTCGTGACGCGGCGCCCCGCCTGCTGACGGGCATCGGCTGCGTGTTTCCCTCTCGCTCTAGCAGGCCGACTCGGTCGATCTGAATGTTGTTTTTTACGCTGAACGGCTCACATAGAAAAATAAACGGACATTTTGGCTTACGTGAACAAAATGAGAAGGGTCGCCGGATCCGGGCGCGAGCACGGCTGCGAGCGCATTTATTTATTTTGTCGGCTTTGTCGAGGGAGAGATATGGCGCGATAAATAGAAATACAGCTTGCGACGGTCCCCACGCGGCCAAGTCGGCCGAGATTTTATTATCTGGCTGTCATGCTTGATGTATGAGCAGATTTTTAATATATTTATGGACATGGGCGAATGGACAGCCTAGCAGACAAGTTACATTTATTATATGAACCTATTTGTAGTGAGAATTAGTTTTTTCACGCACACATCTCGTTAAAGTTGTTAAGCGAATCTGCAGTTTAATAGAACACTACTTTAAATATAAAATCTTTTATATTATAACAATGTAAAGCACTTATTGTCAAATGAATTACGTTAAATGGGTAGGATAAGCACGAAAATAGGACCATAATATTATTATTCGTAAGTTCTCTACCGTGTGGCCAATGCTTAGTTTCATAGCGTAAAACCGAAAACCTAGTAGCCCTGTTTTCTTGAGCATCAACGCATTTACTGAAGGTTTACCGCAGGAACGCAAGAAACACATTTACCTACTGATAGCAGCAAGACAACAACTGAATTGGAATATATTTAATTTAAGTCTCACTCAGACAATCATCATTGGTTACCGACACGAATCTGTTTGATTATGGGACTTAACTGTATGAACATTTCTGCGACTTGTCCAAGCGCATCATGTGTGGTCAAGTCGCGAATTAAGTTGGTCGTTTTTATATTTACCAACTCGGAGATGTGTAGTGTAGCCACACCTTTGTGCAGGCAACTGTAATTATTTCGTGTGCAAACATGAACTACGATGAGAATGGAGGCCACGTACCGGCAAGCGCAGCGTAGGACGGCTAACCACAAGGTGGACAGATAGCCTGGTAAATGTTGCAGGAAGGCGCTGGATTCAGGCCGCTTACATCAAGCCAATCCGGAAATCATTGGGGGAGGCCTATGTTCAGTAGTGAACGTTCTATGGCTGTAATAATCATGAACAAGAATTACAACGATTGGTCTTAATAATTACGACTCTATTTTTATAATAACTCAAATAATACGGAAGATAGTTAGGCACTACACAAATACCTAGATCTACACAAGACTAGTGTCTCTTTGGCCCCACCACAACTAAATTTACTTACAAGACCAAAGTGAAGTCGGATTATTTTACAATTGAATAGTTATAAAACTGTAACTGGCCCACTCCACGCTTTGGCTAAGAGCTGTTAATAGAAACTGAATATAAAAATAAATGTTATTTGTCTGATGGAAAGCCAAACAAATGTTTTATCTTTTTCTAGAGCTGCATCTTAGTTGCAGGCCGTTAGATTCTGCTTTCCGAAAAACAAAATTACTCGGAGATGCTTCTCCGGCAGACGAGTAGGTAATCATAACACCAGAAGGGTCACGGATTGATGAGTAGTCTTTTTTGCCTGCTCATAATAAAAAAACGAGCCACCGCGCAATTCGTTTTTCCATCCCGCGTGGTGTTCCCGATCAATATGTATAAGCAATTACAAATAATAGTTCGCGCACATGAGCTACCTAAGGTACCAGAGCTACCTAAGGTGTGCGGGTGAGACCGGAGGCCGTGCGATTGACAAGACGCATTTGAAATTGTCAGTAACTTAAGTTCTTTTGTTTGCATTCGTAAAGAGAAAATATTCATGCTCATTGCGGATTTCATTACGCTAACGAACGCCAAGCATAGTCTTTTCATAGCACGCTTGGTGACTTTGACCTTATTTTAAGCCGAGGACTAGGTCACAGGCTTTGGAGTAGGTATATGGGACTGAAAATTTTGCGTGTAATATGTTCCCTATGTAAACGCTTACCAAGGCCTTACCGATAGATTCATCCTACATCATTGTTGATTTTGCTCTACCCAGATGGACAGTTTTTCCTAGTTATACATACTCTAGGTTGGAGAAAACCGTTGAAAGCAGTCCTTGCTGCTTCATGTGGCGGTCCCTGGGGGAGGCAAAGAACGGCGGGCAGTGGACTTCAGTGGACTGTATCTGGTGATAAAATGACTAAGTGTAATGACGATTCAGAATTTTAGGCAGATAGACGTTTGATTCTACACACCTTCCACCGTTCCACACCTCTGGAGGTGACTTGCGTTGTGCGTAGACTACGTTTGAAGAAAAGTTTAGCGACGCGACCTTTATTACAGGTGAGGCTGAGTCAGTAGATTTTTTCCACAAATATTTGAGTGAGTGAGGTCAACTGAGGAAAAATCTATAGGAAATTCCGAAATGTGGTGGATTTTTATTATTTGGTTGCAACCAGCCATATACCGATAAATGATACTTCGATACACCGACTGGTGTTTTTTGACACATCGAGAGCAAATTCTTCTGATATGTTAAATAGTGAAGTAACTCGTCATTTCAACTAAATACGTTGGCTTTTTGAAAGATCGATTTGCCGGTAAGAGATTTTGTTACAAAGTTTTATAATTACATCTTCAATATGTACTCTAGCCATAATGGTAAAATTCCCGCGGCTCCGCGCCTGCATGCCAATTTGTAATACTTGACAATGTCTTGAATAGGGTATTTACACTATTTTTTAAAATTCGTCTTTTGATCCTTTAGTATTTATAGGCGACCGCATTTTTTTATATAAAACCATTAAGTAAATACCTTAAAATGTATTTTAGTTTTACATTTTAAATTCCTTCGCGTAAACGCTAGCCACCATAAAACCTTGGTTCGTGACGTCACTATATAGGAAACACTCAACTTTCAACTGTGTTTTGCAACCATCAAAGAATTTTCTTGGCAGGTGTGTGGTATGGTATCTGATGATATGTGTAAAATTCGCGCTAGAAATTATTGTATTACTGTGACAAAATGATACGATAGCAAACAGAGCAGTTGGCGTTGTCTACGATATAGTGACGTCACATTCAGCATCATGGCGGCTACCGTTTTACGTGTTTGTGGCACAGAAAAAAAATATTCAGTCTTTAAAATCAAATAATAAAATCATTTTGCATTTTTGTGAGTTAAATATTATTAACATTATATTTTGATTGCTTTCGGTGATTGGTGATCGGTAATCATATTTTATCGTTTTTAGATTTTTTCGCAAGCATAGTAAAATAGGGATAGGGATTATACCGAATTATTTAATTTATCGAAATATTTAAAGTTCCAACGTTCTTGTTGGTCAAATAGTCGTATTTTGACTATTAGATTAGCACCTTGGGGCATAATGATTTGCCTTAATCGGAAGAATTATTTAGTTAGGTGTCTGGCTTCTGGTCAGGTCATCTTTTTTTAAATGATTTCGGGGCTGGGTATGCTGGGAGACAGTCAAGTATTACGTTTATTTTTATTATTAACTAAATAGAACACTTAACAAATTATTAGCGAGAAAACAGAAACGCCTATATTTTAAAATAATACTATCAATTATTCACATTCAAAAGAAAGACCCGTCAATGTTTTACGGTTCGGTACGGAGTCGGATTTTGACTACGTTTTAACACAAAATAGCGCGCCGGCGCTATACGTAATTTGTGGTTTTAATTAAAGGAATCAACCATAAGATGGACGATATTTTACTACCGATGGTTGTGATCACCCGTTAGAAAGCGGAATCATCGTCTTATTATAGCTCTACGTGCACTTAGTGTTGCAAAGATATCCCGAAATTCTCCCAAATGTTATTAGAATAATAATTTAAAGTTAATAAAGGACATGAGACTTGTAAAAAAGTCGTTACTTGGCGGATATCGCCTGGCCTAAAACCAACGGCCGAATTCCCCTCTAAATTGGAGTTTTTGCCGGCGAGGTGCATTTGTCAAGACAAGCCCGCGATCGTTATCAGAGCCCCTTCTCCTTATGTCGACGCGTACTGCCCTCAACAGAATTAATGACTTAGAAAATTCTAAATGACTAAAACATTTTTTGTAAGTGGCAAAAATTTTAATCTGACTTTGAATGGCTTAGTAAGAATCTCTTGGAGGTCCGTATTTCAGTTTAGTGCTAATGCTACAAAAAGTTCTACTATGAATATTTTTATTGTGACTTAGGAATAATTTAGTAGTAGGTAGGTACTTTTATTAAACGTACATAACATAAAATATTTTAAGTATTCTTCAAGCATTAAAATTGTATTTTTTGGTGTAAAAACTTATGCTCAACTGTCAAAATAACGTTATTCTAATATGCAGTATTCTTTAATTGTCACATAATAAACATTCTATGGTTTACTTTATGTATGATTTGGATCGATTGAGGTTTCACTGCAATAATATATTTTTTAAAGCCATTGATGACGGCATTTCTTCGGTTGTCTTCTTTTATGTTCGTGTTTATATTTTCTTGGCTGCAGGACTTGCTGCTTGGTTTATTCTTATAACTGTAGTCGGCTTTTCTTTCTCATGAAGTTGAGGATCGTAATACGTCTCCTTCGGCACGTTGTCTCAATGATGAGCTAATTCCGTTTATTTTTAGTTTCGTCCCATTTTTGTTTTCCGCTTCGAAGAGCAATATGAAACGTCACTTCTACTACTAAAACCAAAACTCAGCCGTGTGCAGGTGTAGGGACACGCAGGGCATGTTGGAAGATGAGTTATTGTCTGGGGGGAAATACCGCATACCGCATAGACATACACTCTCCAAGCTGTAACCTACTTGTGCATGTTCTGCTTGCTCCGGCCTGCTAGGGACGTCCAGGTTGCCCAAGGCAGAGCATGTCCAAGAGGCAGTTGCTCTGATAGCTCTATACTTGGGTCTATGTGATATCTATTTCCATAGGCTTAATCCAACAAAAATAGGCTCGAGCCTAGGTTTTCTTATTCTAGATTTATGTACGATGACGTGTGTTGGTACTCATAGTTAGTTACTACTTTATAATTAATGTACTAACATTTACTTTTATGGAAATACTAGTTTTTGCCCTCGGCTTAACACGCGTTTGATTCGATTTTGAGTGAAAATGAATATCAAACTCAGTAAATAAAAAAAACTACAAAACTTCTTTTGCCTCAACCCTAAAAAAGATATTTGCTTATTTAGTTAAAGGATTAACCTCGCGATCTTGGTGCTCCATACAAACTTTGAGCCCCCGTTTTACCCCTTTAGGGGACGAGTTTCGGGAAATCCTTTCTTAGCGCATGCCTACATCATAATTATCTATGTGTAGTCGCTATATGTGTGTCAAATTTTGGCGCAATCCGTTCAGTAGTTGTTTGAGTTGTGCGTTTATAGTAACGGTTGCCTTTTGTATATACAGATTTTATACAATATTATGGAAGCATAGGGTATAAATAACTAGAAGTCTCAAGATTAACAGCCCAATATTCTATAGCTAAATTACTATATGTGATTTTAGAAGGCAACCAACGAATTAAGGAAGTACGCTCGATTAAGTTATTGACGAATCTGGCGGGTAAACCAGTTTCGTGCGCGCGTGCAGCCCAAGCGAGGTTGTGCGGCGATCCATTATTATGTATTGTAAACGTATATCTAGTCACAATGCTATTTTATGTTTAATTGCGCTGAATATTAAACGTATTATTATGATAGTAAACTGTTAATTTCGTTTAGAAATTAACTAAGGAGACACAAACGCAAATGATGGCTGATACGTCGATGTTTGCGCCGGCCTGCGAAAATGACGATAGAAAAAATTAAAGAGATAATTAGACTGGTTGCCATGAAAAAAGTAAATGGCTATGCAAAAACAGCAAAGAAACGCCAAGGCCAACATAAAAACGCGAAGACTAGGAAGTTAGGTAAGCTACATAAAGGCTTAATGGCATTATTATAAATAGTGATGACAGTAATTTATTATGAGTACATAAAGAAGGGAAAGTCAACGAGTGGTCACACGCAGTAATCATGTCGGGACAAAGCAAATTTTAAGTTCTTGTTTGATTTCGTATTCTCGATGCAAGCAAGCGGTCGGCTATGATGTCATACAGTCAGGGTGTGGTATCTTAGCTTGCACTTTTCGAGAAAAATAAGAACCATCCGTCTACGATTATTATCTTGACCTCATGAACATAAGTGTAATTCTTAACACCGGTTTACTACTTTAGTTTAAGTTCTAGTCTGCTCTATCACCAATGTTAAAGGATGAGAAAGACAGGCTTATTTAATACAATCTCTCAGTGCCTCTTGTACGATGTAGCTATTGGTGGGGACATCGATTTGTAGATAATACCCCACTGGGAGTATTAAACCAACGTTAGATTTTAAAAGATATAATAGTCAGGAAAAAGCAAACCCCGAAAAGAAACCTATCATTTTTCTTGGCATCGAATCTAGATCTGATGCGATAGCAGGAGTGTTAATGTTTTTGATGCTGTTGCTCTGTACGATGGAAATTTAGAAACCACTGTACGTATGCTTCAACGAGATCGAGCTTCAATCTTGCTATGTCACCTCATATGATACTCTCTACGAAATGTCCCGTTTCTGAGGTGGCGTATATTTTATCTTTGTTTTTATAGAATCCTCTTGCTCAGTTTGCGCACCCACATCCATGTGTGACGGGGTCATTGTTATTCAATTGTTTTCTTTTTTTCCGAGCATACGGGATTATAAAGTATGTGCAAAATACATAAAAGACCGGGCATGTGGGCGTTTGATCCGCGCACCGACCGAGGTTGCTGAACAAAACTTATGGGTATAAAAGTAAATGGCTCTTCCAAAAAATGCTTTTTGAAAGACCAGATATATGGTAAACGGAGTCATCCTACGAGTAAGTAAATCAATTTCTT
This sequence comes from Anania fuscalis, assembly GCA_950371115.1. NCBI lineage: Eukaryota > Metazoa > Arthropoda > Insecta > Lepidoptera > Crambidae > Anania > Anania fuscalis. The sequence goes on from OX493330.1 coordinate 16,624,968, forward strand.
CCTGCCTTTTGTTTTTAGTTTACTTTTGCTATGTCTGTCCGTCTGTCAGTCAGCTATCCGCTACTTTGCTCAGAAGCTTTTGTAATAAGTACTAGAAAATTGAAATAACGCAGTGGTGTAGATATTAATCAGGCCGATAAAGTGGTAGACAACAATATGGTAGAATAATATCGTAAAAAAAGTATTATAGGTGTTCTCGTCTGTCGCATTGTGGGTCAAATATTGTGCATCAACAATTTTTCTCTTTAAGGTACGAAATACTAGAAAGGAAAATAAGATTGTTTTAAAATTATGTGTATAAATAAGAGTGGTGTCAGGCTTCGTTACCGATTCGTCATGGGGGTCTTGGAGTACGTCGTGTGCAAGATGTTGGTCTGGTAGCCTTTTTAGCCTCCGCGCATGGGTCGGCGAATCTTGTTGTTCGCATTTTGTCAACTGATGGCAGCACTGTTAGTTTACCTTTTGTGACTGAGGCTTTAAATAAATGGGTTACGCTCTGTCCGACGAACGATCGCCCCAAAAATCTGTTTATTCAGAGAGAATAGAATAACATCCTCTGCAAGCTTTCCTATTTACGCTTGTTGGATGGTGTCTCGGGAGCCGATTTAGCACGTCTAAAGGCGGTCGCCAAGCCTGAATCCGGTGCTTGGCTACATGCTTATCCATCTCCACACTTAGGAACACTGCTTTCCACCATTCAATTAACGAGATCGTTCGTCGGGCCATGGTATCGGTCAACGTTCCATGCGTATTAGAACCGGGTCTATCTCGATCGGATGGCAAGAGGCCAGACGGTCTTAAGTTGATTCCGTGGCAGAGGGGTCGTTGCCTCTTGTGGGATGCTACTTGTGTTAGCACGTTTCCTGCGTCTCATTTAAGGCAGACGGTGTGTTCGGTGGGCTCAGCGGCAGAAAACGCCGCGAAGTTGAAGTACGCCAAGTACTCGGCCCTGGAGTCAATGTATGACTTCATTCCGGTAGCTGTCGAAACAGCTGGACCATGGGGCGCTGAGGCCCGCGACCTTTTTAGAGAGATAGGGCGAAGATTGAGAGAGAAGGGAAATGATCCCCGCTCTGGTTCCTGGTTTGTCCAGCAGGTCTCTATTGCCATTCAACGCGGCAATGCAGCCAGCACAATGGGGACCTTTGGATCGACTAGGTTGCAGGGTGGACCTTAATTGTTTATTTGTGATTTTTTGACAATGCTTTTTGCTGAATTTTATTGATTTGACGTAGCTGCGCATGTGTATGACATATTTTTTTAAATGTAATTTTTGGTAATTTTATACTACTGTGTGACACAAATAAAAATGTAATTAATTTAATAAAGAGATTATAATCTTTACAAAGTCGAAAATGCAGTATTTTTCGGAGGATAAAAATGTTAGACAGTCAAATAGATGCACAACATTTCTGAATTAAGGTTGGAAGTTCCAACTAAAGGAACTTTGAAATCTTTGACCTATACATTACATTTCAATTACTAGCCAGATTTAATTACTCACTAATAAATTGTTCAGTCCGGGGTCCGGGAACGGATGTGTTCTCGGACCCCGGAAGCCAAAAATTACTTCCAAATTAAAAATCAGTTTTCCTTGTTATCTAGTTTACTATCGTGTTCATCGCGGTTGTAGGCACCTATCTTAGTATCTTCAAATAATAGCCGTAACAATTATTATGCAATAAAACAGACAAAAAGCCAACTCTACAATATAAAAACGAATCTCATCATCTGTAATTATCTACCGGCTAATCATAACACAATAGGACCGCCTTCGAAACCATAAATAAAATCTTTACGACCCACAACCCACCAGTTATTAACAAAAAATATGTGCTACAAAAACAGAGACCAAAAAATAAACAATAAATGCCGGCGTCGCATTGTAAAATACCTAATACTTGGGATTTCAATCACAGAGGCAAAGGAAAAGGTTCGAACAATGAAACTGAAAAATACCCTTCTGACAAACACCTTTTCTTTAAACATTCATCGTTAAGCAAAAAAGCGCTCGAAATCCGAACGTCCATTGCGTACAAACTACGGATTGCTTAAAGAATGCTTGCAGCGCTATTTTAGTTGAAACTGGATCCGAGACACCCGGAGCGAAATAGCCGAGGGTGTCTCATTGATCCCTGCATAACAATAACCGCCAAGCCAAAACAAGCTTTACTACACAGTGTTTGAGTTATTATTACTTCGTAGTTTCGTGTCTTTGTAATATCTCTGGCTTACATAAAGGGGACGCGAGATCGGACAAAATTGCGCGCGTAATGACGTCCCGACAATAGGTGTTCTGGGAATGGGACCGCTTTTTGCAATGTCTGTGCAAATTTGTATGCGACGGGAACCACCATGTGGATTTTATGATGCCTTCACGGTGAAAGCGAGTAATGTTAAAATAAAGACAATCAAATGAATGAATAGCTACAAGGTTATGTACGAGTAAGAAATTTAAATGGTTGATAGTGGAATGGTTGATGGTGGATAGTAAAATAATAACCGGTATACCAAGTGCGAATCGAACTCACGAACTAACTTGTCTCTCTCTCATTCAGTTAATTATTACTAAAAGGGTTGATTCGGGTTTGCTCTAAACTCGAGAGTCCAAGAGTTGAAACTATTTATGTAAGATTAACAGTTACAGAAGCAGGTGATATATTAACCTTAATTTGAATTAGAACATTAACTGATTTTACTGTAAGTAAATGACTACCTGTCTATAAAACATACATTCTGCTTCTGTATGATCTGTTTTCTACAATTAATTTATCAATTTCTGATGAAATTTCATTAAAACTATGCCACTTTGTATTCATGAAAATACCTTGTCAACCGCTTGTTGGTAAATTCAAATAGTAATAAGTCTTCAAACAAACTATTAGAATCAATAGAAGCTATGGATAAAGCAGCTATAACACAGGAATAGATATAAAACGTCACACAGATTAAGGGTTTTCTACTGATGTTTCTGGTGTAGCTTTAAATTAACTTCAAAGTAACTCTAAATCAAATATATTTGGGAATATCATCAGATTTTGCATCTGCAACTTCGCACGTCCTAATAATTCGATAATTTAAAATTGGTATTTGATGTTTATGAGTAACTGTTAAAATAACCATAAAGTGTAAAAATATCGACAATACGAAATATTTAAAATTTTGCAATTACAGTTCTTCCTACAAATCCATTTTGGTTATATTGCAGATCTTAGCGGTCTGATGAGATGTATCTTGAACCAGTGCTCTGGATAAAAGTGTCAAGCAGCAGTGGTAGTATCTATAATCATCAGTCATTTCGACCACTACGAGGTCAAACTCCAACTTCACATTCTGTGTTTTGTAAGCTTTAATCCGAGTATGCAATTCTTGTTTTTTTTGAAACCAAGTAACGAACACTTGCTCGGTGGAAGGCAAAATATACTAAGGAATCCTGAGATCTAGATAACACTGAATGTGTAGCCGTGGTCAAACATAAAGTTCAGGATCTCTTGTTAAAACGCGTTATGAGGATATTCATATGTTTGATGCCAATCCCTCGAAATGTAAAACTTGATACATCATCATGGATAGATGGATCATGGTCAAGCGACTAAGAACGTTATACAAAGCGCTAGGAGAAAGACCGCTTGTTCTGCTGATTTTTTTGTTGACCGAGTTTAGTTATGGAGCAAGGAAGTATGTGTTGGCAAATCAAAACGAATAAAAGTATGAAATATTAAATAAGCTGATTTTCTCTAGTACCTACGCATTTTGTAGATGGCAAATGGCGGTACGCGTTAGGTAAGTTTATGAAGTATTATACACACCTAATGCAATTTTCCTCTCGAGATAAGTACATCTGTATTTTCCTTATATATTTATGGAGTATAATCAATTGTTTATAATATCAGGATCCCATCTTGAGTTTGCCACATTTTACATTTTCGTAACCTTTGACCACCTTTGACGGAAAAAAATGGCTGCTAACAGAAAATTGACAAGTGTTTTACTTCATAGCCACTGATCAAATAAACTGTTCATAGCCAATGCTTTTTAAAATTTCGTTAATGGAATTATGATTCTTACCAAAAAGTCACGACACGTGTATTGTATATTAACTAAATAGTCTAAATATAACGGACTTAGTGCAGTGGAGTTTCGTATCATTCGTATGCCAAATATTCAGACTGCATTCAGTTCAGACTTCTGATACCAGTACGCGTTGTGATACCATGCTTCGGAATGACTGATGTTGCCAATGACATTGTAGTCAGCCCTCTCTACCTCTTAACAGCGGTTAATATTTTCAGTATTCTTCAAAATACGACTTTTGGAAACGGTGAAAAAAACATTATTTTGACTCTCCAGGGCTGGTACCGACTCCAAAAATAACTGATTAGTTTTTTTTTTTTTCAAGTCATTATTTTTGTTCTATTCGTATCTTAACGACCAGCCGCGTGCGTGCGAGTTGGTATGTGTATCATTCTAGAATAAATTACCTCCAAGCTCGCTACTAAACATTAGAAAAAATTTCAACACTACTACTGTTTAAAAAAGCAACCAAAAATTTCATTAAAACACATCCACTGTAACCCTTCCTTTAGAGCCGGAATGTGTACAGATAAATATTCAAGTCGGCCGCGTCCGTTTTTAATAACATTACTCGAGGCGACGCGTAGGGAGTGGGGTGAATGGATGACGGGGTGAATGGGGGTAAAGGGGTGTGAAGGGGGGTGAAAGGCAAAGGGCGTAGGGAGCGGAAATTGAAAACCCAGGGCTTCATAAATCCACCCTCGTTATCAGCGGAACACTCGCACTCGTATGGGCTCAATGAAGTGTGCCTCTGATTCATGACCAGTGAGTTTTCTTGTCACATTGTTAGCTCAACTAATTGGATTTTTATCATATTGATTTCCGTAGAATCTGTAAAAGACTCCGAATCCAATATTTGTTACATACTAAATGGTTACAACAATGTCACGAATATTTTGTTACAAAAAGGGCAATAAAGGCATGTTGCATGATTTGCTGACGCGGAACAATGTTATTCAACTTAAATGCTATCCAGAAAAGAACTTATTGAAAGAGTTAATCGGTAAACCATTAACTCTTTCAATGAGCACGCCTTATGCACGCTGAAGTAGGTGTCGATTTGAATAGTTCTTATAAGCCGTTTTTTTTAAAAGACCGCAATACCAATTGAAATATAAGTAAACATAATTAGAATTAACTTATATTATTTCGAACTTTAGATCCCTGATTACCGATTTTGCGACTCCTGGACAACGATTGCGGCGACTAGCGACTATAGACGGTAACATACCCAGCATCCGTGATCAGCGTATTGGTGAACGTCAGGATGGCACATATATATGAAGTCCCTATATCTTGATAGACTCCTAGAGCCTTTTTCTGGTATTTCGACACAAAAATCATTGATCGTAGAATCAGAGCCTGTTTTGTTATGGCCAGGAAATAGAACGTGTTTCCCATTTTATGCGTTTTCTTTTGATATTTCATTATGTAGGTATTATAAAAATATTATTACTCACATATCATCCATATCCATATGACGACCTCCGTAGCCGAGAGGTGAGTACACCGGACTATATATGGCGTCGCCACTCGCCATCTCTGAGGTTCCTGGTTCAATCCCCGGTTGGGTCAATGTAGGAAACGAACTTTCTATATTGTCTCGGGTCTAGGTGTTGTGGTACGGTCGTTGTTTCTGATCATAACACAAGTACTTTCGCTACTTCCCTTAGGATCAGAGCAATGTATGTGTAAGTATAAATTATTGATATCATATTAGGGTGTGCTGGCTCCCATGTTATATAACATCTACACGAACGATCAGCCTAACGCGCCTAATACCAAACGCTTCATTTATGCCGACGACCTGGCTTTGACATCTCAAGCGCCTTCCTTTGAGGAGCTCGAAAGGAATCTGAGCGGAGCACTGGAGATCCTTAATAAGCTAGTATAAGTATATCAGTTTTGCGTTTTCTACCTGCGCAATCGAGAGGCTCGGCGGACACTCGATATCCGATGGGAGTATATTCCGATTGCTAACTGTTCTACTCCAAAATACCTCGGTATTACATTGGATAGAGCCCAGAACGTTTAAGGCTACAACACTGCATTATCACCAAGCAGAGAGTGAGCACTCAGAACAACCTCCTGCGCCGCCTTACATCTTCTAAGTGGGGAGCCTCACCACAAACTCCACCGACGACTGGCCTAGCCCTCTCCTGTTCAGGGCTGGCGAATACGCCAGTCCGGTCTGGAGTGGAGCCGTTCGGCACACACACAGCTAGTGAATGCAGCACTAAATGATACATGCCGAATCACTACGGGCTGTCTACGGCCAACTCCCGTTGGCATGCTGTATGCGCTGGCTGGTGTCACTCCCCCGGACGTCCGCACTCCGCAGGGATGTAGCTAGTATTCTAAAGCATCTTAAAAAAGATAAGGACCCGCGACACCCCTTACACTACCACGTACCAGTAGCCCAGATGCTAAAAAGTCGCCAGAACTTTGTCAAGAAAGTTTTTCCTCTGGACGGGAGTTTTCCGCTTAAAGCTATGGAAGGTGAAATATCCCATAGACCGAAATATGGAGCTATTAGTGCGACTCCCCCTGGACATGATCTGCGCAACCTGGAAGTCTTTAAATAGGTTCCGGATCCAGGTATATAGGCCGAAGCAGGGAGAACCTGCACAGTTGGGGTTACAGCTTGGAGAGTGCATGTGTATGCGGTATTTCCTCCCAGACAATGACTTATCTTCTAACATGCCCTGCGTGTCCCTACACCTGCACACGCGAGGATCTTTACAAGGCCACCGATAGTGCTATATCGGTGGCTGAGTTTTGGTCCTCACATATATGAAAGCCTGAGTCGACACGCAAAGAAGAAGATTTACTTATATCATGTATGTACTATTTTGGTACAGTTAATTTCATAGGTTCCAGAATGATTGTTTTAACTATAAGCGTGATATGACAATGCATCGGCCATCCCGATATCAGAATGGCAGCTGTATGAGTCTTTTTATTTAACATTCGAAGGGTTTAGGTACACTTTATCTCTGTCTATTTATGCAAATTGCATTAATACCCTATGCTACCTTGTATTATCGCGCGGTTGCAACTTTTGGACATGGAAATGTCGTATATTATGAATTTGTACTTGCATCGCAGTGAACTTATAATCATTCATTAGATCATAGATGACTTATAATGAACTTATCATTGCATTCTAGCTAGAATAGGGTATGCGGTTAACAACTGACTTCGAAGTTCTGGAACATCTATCGCAGAGTGTTAAGTATAGTAAAAATTAATATCATTTACCTTCCACTTTATCCATTGGAGAAAACTGCAGCATCAGACTCGTTGCCTACAAATATTTCTTACCTTAAATAATCCTTTTTTACTACTCTAAGTAGCTATTTAAGAGACCCGTACCTACCAAAAGAGCTCTTAACAAGGAGTTATAGGCTGATGCCAGTACCATTGCTTTGCGAGGAAAAGGGAGAATATATTTTGATGACTTCCGTAATCGAGAGGCGAGAACGCCGGACTTGGCGGTGCCATCTCTTAGGTCTGGGGTTCTATTCCCCGTAGGGTCAATGTAGAAAACTAACTTTTTATTATGATCTCGGGACTGGGTGTTGTGGTATACCATCGCTGTTTCTTATTTTAATAACACAACCGCTTTAGCTGCTTATCTTAGGATCAAAGTATGTATGAGGTGGACTATATAAAAATGTTTCCAAGCAAATGATAGGCTATAGGCTTGTCATTCGTATGCAAACACATTTCTTCTTTAGCTTGCAGTGTTCTGGTGAAAACGCAGCCTTGTCAGTTTGAAACCGACATACCAAACTGTCTCCCGTGGCTAATTAGTGGGCGTTTTCTCGACAAATAGGTAGAGGCTTTTATTGATAGACAAGAAACAACTATGTATATATCACCCACAGTAAAAGTTTATTCATGTCTGAAACGTAATCTAATAACTAAGACACTTTTTACACACACTACATTGTTGATTGTTCGTTAAAATACAATCTCTATCTAATTAATCTGTTTATAATAACCCACTCGTGGGTAAAGTCCTCCGTTTAATAAAGCCATTTCTCAATTCTCACGGCCTAATGTTTCCTAGGTTAGGTGATCGTGATTCCTAATGTGTAAGGATGAACAAAACCAGGTATCGATACTTTTGCTCAATACCGAATCGTTCGTTAAGTAACGATAACCACTCGCTATCGAATGAAAAGTATCGATACTGATTTAAATTCGGACTAACTTCGACAGAAAACAAAAGTAGTACATAGTAGTACCACCTTTTACTACTTAACGCAGCTTCTACTATACACATACCTAAAATCCAATCCAGACGAAGTCTGCAGCGCTTTTCCTGCATTCTTTACTACGAGTATGTAGGTAAAGGTCGCGTAGGGCCAGTCCACACAAATGTAGCGCCATAGTGGTACCGCTGCGTCGTCCTACCTACACATGGATTTAGTAATACTAAATCCATGGTCCTACTTAAAAATATCTATGCAGCTATGGTATGCCCTACGGTAGAGTTGCCACTTGATAGCCCACTATCGATAGTATTGAAAAAAAAGACAAACTATCGATAGACCAGTCGATACTTTCGATACAATAATATAGTATCGATACTATCGATTATTAAATAAACAGTAATTGTATTGAGTATTAAAGTACAATCTACAATGTATAGTTCAAAACTATCGATATTATCGATACTACGAGTATTGATAGTTTGATTGCTATTATTGTGCAATATCATCTTCTACCTACTGGATGACTTTTTTTAACGTCAGGAAAAAATAACTGTGTATTCTGTTCGTAAAACTATGTGATATAATGTAAGTGTGTTTATAAAATACAACTGATTTTATAAATTTTGGAATGTCCAAAAAAATGCATAAACAAAGAATACATCAGTGAATATGCGTTTGAGTTTTGGTCGGTTTCATATTTTTATTATTATTTTACCAATGTAGTTTTTTTAATGTTCTGTCAGTCAAAATTACTTAGAATTATATGGTTATAAGGATAAATAGTTAATAAAAATAAAATAAAAAATTTAACTTTTTTTTAATTATTATGTTATCATCGCCTTTATCATTAACCTATTTAACACGTTTATTTTCTTGACGGTAAAAAAAGTCATCCAGTATAGTATTGCTGCGTATCAATAGTATTTTTATATTTTTAATATCAATACTTTTGGATTGTATCAATGCCATCGATAGTTCGGCAACACTACCCACGGTAAGTATAAAATAAATACTAAGCAGTGTGCGATCACTTGTATGCACAGGGCCTAAGCCGAGTTTGCGCTGCTCTATCTCTTGTAAAGGTCGACAAATGGCCACTCATAAAACCCTTGTCAAATAGAGAGCGAACTGAGGCGAATCGAAAGCGTGTCTAGGAGTTTTAAAACATATCTGTCTTTTGATCACATGATATTGAATGAAACCACCATAAGAATGATTAATATACTGATCAAAGGTAGGCTATAAACATTAGTTCTGCATTCTGCTATGGCCTATGGGGGTGTTACGACATTGGTCAAGTATGATATAGGTCAAATCGTCAAATCGACAAATTAGAAATGAGACAAATTGGTAATTCGTCAAATTCTCTTTTCGTCAAATCATATAATTTGCCAAATACGGCATTGGTCATGTTATCTAAGTACAATGAACAGCAATAAAGACATAAAAGATTTATTAAATTTATTTTTAATTCATACCCAACATAACTGTTTTAAACACTTTCATCACCAGCCTATATCAGTCCACTGCTGGACATAGGCCTCTCCAAGAGGATTTGCCATAATCGCCACGCTTGGCAGGCGGGTTTTTATTCTCTCGCTACATTTGTTCATCTTAATGTCATTAAAATTCTTATCGAAGTTAGGCAAACAGATATGTCGTCCACTTTCTCTCAGAATTTTAGCTGAACCAGAGCTTACGCATACGTTTCTGTTTACGCATCGCCAGATTGTAGTACCGTTTTTGTTAGTGGAGCTAAACTGGAACTGATATCCTGCACGTAATAATTTATTTTTACCTTTTTCAGTATCTATAAACGTAAATACAGAATCACAGCCCTTACTTGTAGAAGCTATTTATTAAACTTGTTTTTTTTCAACAAACCAAAGACACGTAAATATTGTATTAATATTGACTTTTACAAATTATGAAATGAAATCAAATGGACATATTCATATTCATATTCATTTAATCACTTCATAATGTACATTATAGATGGTCAATAGTAACATTACAACCTTCATAAGGCATTCGTGAATTCAAATTTCATATAACTATGTGTCCTTCAACTGACGGAAAAAAAAACATACGACATAATATGCTTCTAATTGGCCAGCATTTTCCGCCTAGATAAACTTCTTACAGATAATAATTTGACAATAACTGTACATGGACTTGACCAATGGCGTATTTGGCAAATAACATAATTTGACGAAAAGAGAATTTGATGAATTACCAATTTGTCTAGTTTCTAATTTGTCGATTTGACGATTTGACCTATATCATACTTGACCAATGTCGTAACACCCGCCTATGGGTAGCCACAAATAATATTAAAAATCTTAAAGCAAGTTTATGTATTTATTAACTTGAAATTATGTTTAACTTTTTCGGTTGGGTTATTTATTATAGAATCGTTATTGGAAAAAACTCTTTATTATCAGTCCACGTCAATCGACTGCAGACTGTGAAACAAAACCGCGACCACTTCGTTCACTTCACTAATCGACGATAATAATCTAAACCAAATCTGTAACAAATTAGAGTCATGATTGTTTGAACTGCGTAGGTGATGCGCTGTCACTTTACTTACAGTGAGTGCGACTCTCGACAATAGTAATGTAAGGCCTCTTCTCAGCGTAATAGAGGCTTTGTTTGTTTGCATCGCTTAGGTGATATTAAAACCGGCCAAGTGCGAGTCAGACTCGCGCACGAAGGGTTTCGTACCATTATCTATAAAAACGGCATATTGTATGGGAACCCCTTAAATATTTATTGTTTTCTGTTTTTTAGTATTTGTTGTTAAAGCGGCAACAGAAATACATAATCTGTGAATATTTCAATTCTCTAACTATCACGGTTTATGAGATACAGCCTGGTGACAGACGGACAGCGAAGTCTCAGTAATAGGGCCCCGTTTTAACCTTTCGGTACGGAACCCTAAAAACGAGTTTAATTGTGTTTTTTTAGAGAGTCGACCCCCTGGATATAAGAAAAGAATAGCCGATGATCGGGCTCAATGGCCTGCATTATTCATAATCATATTCATTTAATCACTTCATAATCTACAAGATTAACATTACAACCTTCATAAGGCATTCGTGAATTCAAATTATATAAACAAATTAAAGTTATAATTACATTTACATGTTATCTTTATGTTACATTCATACAATATTACAATATAAGGTGAGGCCTAATCCAGCAGTAAAACACTATTTGCATATTTAAGTTGCCTTTCATCACCATCATCATTTTAGCCATAGGACGTCTAGCTACTGCTAAGTATAGGCCTCTCCCAATAACTTTCAGGTTGACTAGTTTGTAGCACCTGCATCGCATCCAGCGGCTTCCTGCAACCTTAACTAAGTCTTCTGCCCATCCTGAGTTGCATTTATTGTAGGTCTTCTTCTTCTTTGTCCAACCCTCTTCCCAGTTTAGCTGGGGTCGGGTATATAGTAGGTAATATAATTTATTTTGTTTAGCAGTGAACTGACGTGGGCTCTTATTCTTCAGCATATGTTTGTTCCACTATTGGACTCGTTCGAGCTTCAAGATGCATGTCTGCAGCTAGCTCTTAGCTGAGTTGAGTACGTGGTTGTAGTAGTTATTATGACGCAATTAATACATCATCATCATCATCATCAGCCTTTGGAAATCCACTGCTGGAGATCGGCCTCTCCTACAGACTGCCACAGCAAACGGCTCTGGGCTATTTGCATCCAACGGCTGCCCGCAGCCCGACTATGTCATCAGTCCACCGCGTGAAGGGACCTGCCTTCTTCCAGATTCTATCTCGCAGAAAAATGATAAACATAGTTAGAGCCAGTGGCGGGCATTGGTTTTATTTAGAGGTAGGCAGTAGATACTTTCTAAGTGTTTTATTGATGAAAACTAATGGTTTTGACCCCTGAAACGCATATTATGTAAGTACCTGCTGCCTACCTCAATTCATCTACCAGGTAGGCACTGCCTTATTGCCTATATGCACCGCAGCCATTGGTTAGAGCTATGCTTAGAATTTTTTTACGCTTAGCTTAGGGTCCCACAACGTGCTATGGAGAGATCGATAGCACGTTGTGGGACCCTTAGCTTGCAATCTTGCCAGGATCCGCTGGAGTAGGTCAAGCTATTTAATAATTTCTATTGACGACCTCCGTAGCCGAGAGGCGAGCACGCCGGACTGTAAATGGCGCCGCCATCTCTGAGGTTTCGGGTTCGATTCCCGGTCGGGTCAATGTAGAACACGAACTTTTCTATATTGGCTCGGGTCTGGGTGTTGTGGTACCGTCGTTGTTTCTGATTTCTATAACACAAGTGCTTAGCTACTTACCTTAGGATCAGAGCAATGTATGTAATGTTGTCAAATATTTATATATATATATATATATATATATATCTACACCGCAGTTACTTTTTGAAGAACAACATTTATTAAAGTTCAAGCAACTTTCCACGTTTTCAGTTACCCAACAACGGCAAAGCTAAAAAGGGCAGTGATTATTGCAGTCTACGTATTATGTTTGCATCTCCGCTACTCATTAGATACGATTTTGATGAATGAGGTTAAATAGTGACTACTACTGGCTACACAAAACTGATAATTTCAAATATTAGTTTTAGGTTTTTTGATTAATAAATCAATTCTTTGGACAATTGTACTAACTATCTAGCTCCAAATTAGGCTAAGCTTGCTAACCGTGCCGACTAATAGATTATGGATGAACATACTTAAATACCTTAATATAAATCCATGACTCAGGTCAGGATCGTCACAAACATGTGCCCCTTGCGGGATTCAAGCCCGTGACCGCCACGCTTTGTAGTCCGGAGCTCAAATCACTACACCAAAAGTTCGTCAAATTAAAATAAAACAATGTACGTGTAAGTAACTTGTAGTCTTCTTTATATCTTTTTAATGAGCGATTTAGTCCAGTTCTAGTTTTTAATAATTTTCTCAATACTCAGCGGTGATTTGATTGATAGTGCTTATTTTGTATTCCAACAAATCTATGTTTTTGCCATTGCAAAACCTTTAGCTTAATAAGGTTTGTTTCACACCTTCCGAATAACGCGGACATCAGTTAAAAAAGCCGTGCTATTGTTCCATCAAAGACGCTGCAGACAGCACACTCAAGTTTACACAAGGAAAGGCGCATTTAGTAAGCCCTTAACTGACCAGACCATCCAATTAATAAGAGTGCGCGTTAAAGCCTTTCCGTTCGAACTTTTTACATACCTACATTAAGTAAAAACGCACTGTTGTCTGCCATGAATTGTATTTTTTTTCAGTTAAAATGACAGAAATTTTAACACAGTCGAATGCATAGTTTAATTACAGCAGCGGTTCCCAAACTTTTTTACTGACGGAACCCTTTTGGAAAGCAAAATATTTGACGGAGCCCTAAATTATTTTTATAACTATGTGTATTCTTATTAACATGTTACAATCAACGAGGGCTCCACGGAGCTCACTTTGAGAATGGCTGAGTTAGGGGCACAAACAGTAATGTTCTTTTTTAAATATTCAATTTGATAGCCAATCAAAGGATTAGGTACAGACAAAGAATAGATTTTGATTTTTACTGTAAGCTGTCTCTTCTAAATTAATTGGAATCAATTCGGACTGAGATGACCCAAATAAAGACCTTTGTAATGACCCTATCTTTTGTTACAGTAATTAGAATATTTTGTGAGTAGGCAGTCAAATAGAAAAAAAAGTAATATAAAATGTCAAAAAATATTTATTACAAAAAATACCTAATAGATTAATAGAAGAATTTAGACAAAAATTTCATCCGATAACAATAAAATATGGTTTCATTACCTTAGTTTTTGGTAAGAATTAAGTTTAAGGAGGTCCATTTTCGTTAGCGAAGTTCCATCAGTAACAATACATTGCGCCGCCTGAACAGCCATCGTAGCCGCTGTATCCGTGGGACCTGCAGCACTCGTTCCTTTCAGGAACAATGCGGTCGCAGACTTGGTCACAGGGGCCGACACGGGCCGCATCGGTCACGATCATCATTGCGAAAGCAATCAGCAGCAGGACAAAGGTAGTCTTGAACGCGGCCATTGTTAATCTTGTTGTAGCGAGGAGAAACGATTCTAAAGAGATGATGATTCGTTCTGTGGAGACTTTGGTCTTTGCTTCCCTATTTATACGGTCATAGGAGGATAAAGGTGTTGTGCGCACTTACGCGTAAACAAGTCTAGCATAGATACTGTAATGCATGTTTAGATAATTTCTATTTTCCTGCTTGCGACCTTCAATTATTATTGACAGTGATATAAGATTATGGACATTAGAAAAATAATTGATTATCTAAACATTGTGATAGCCGCAAAGAAAATTTATTTGTAAAAAGAGCACCAAGATTATTTTTATACAGGGTGGTTGGTAAATGGTATATCTAGCCGAAACTAGCCTATGATAACATACTAATTTGAAATCATCATTTTTGAATAGACTATCTCAATACGATTCGCATTCCTAAATTTTCGTTTTGTATGTGAAAATTAATATTAAGTTACAATATCAAATTTTTGACTTCACTATAGTTTGAAAATATTTTATTAATTTAATTTTAAAAGATTTTCTTCTGTTCAATTTAATTTTATTAAGCACTAAGCTCGAGGTCGCGCACAAATTTTTGCGCGGGTCCATTATTATTTAATTGTTATCTTTTTTTCCGAGCATACAGGTTAAAAGGTTGCATTTTAATTATTACGGTAGACTCTAAAATCGATCACTTATAATTTATGATTGCCATTGATTTATTGCCTTTAATCGTAAAAAGAAACATTGGCGTTGGAAATTAACCGAAAACTATTTTTTTATTACTAAGTTTTTAACACAACTTTTCAATCCAGTGCTCTGGTATTATAAATATTCAACCATTTCCTTTTCAGTTAAATGAATATTACTAAACAAATTGTTTTTGGGTTAATTTCTTGTACTTCCACTGTATTGATGAAAAATAGTAGCTTTACTTTTGTGAATAATTTGTATTTCGTTAGTGATCTATTATCTATCTAGTGACAAATATTAAATAAATATTGGACAACATCGCATACATTGCTCTTTTTTTATTTTATTTTATTTGAGATGGGCTTGCTCTTGACCCCAATCTTGCTCTAGAGCATAGATTTTGCTCTGATCCTAAGATAAGTAGCTAAAGCATTTGTGTTATAGAAATCAGAAACAACGACGGTAGCACAACACCCAGACCCGAGCCAATATAGAAAAGTTCGTTTTCTACATTGACCCGACCGGGGATCGAACCCGGAACCCCAGTGATGGCGGCGCCATTTAAAGTCCGGCGTGCTCGCCTCTCGGCTACGGAGGTCGTCCAAATAAATTAACCATATAAATAAATAAATAAATTAACCATAGTTTACCATTTAGAACAATATTTTTGATAAAAATTATCAAAATTCAAAATGGGTACTCATTTAACCTTAAGGGATTTAAGAAAACGATGAAATATTTTATTAAGTTTATTAAATAGTCAAATAAAATCTATTGAATTGAAAATTGTTTCGACAAAAAAATTAAGACATTAAACAATAGCTGGCCAAATGTTAAGGACTTGATTACCTTTGATTGTTTTTGATAAAAATGGTTAGGAAGTTGCCGTTTCAGTTCCGGGGATTAATCAGAAACATTCCATTCTTCCGCCTCTGCAGCTTCTGTAGCCGCGGTGTCCGTGGGCCCTGCAGCATTCATTCCTTTCAGGAACGATGCGGTAGCAGACCTGGTCACAGGGTCCGACGAAGGCTGCCTCGGTCACGATCATCATGGCAAAAGCAATTAGTAGCAGCACGAAGGTAGTCTTGAAGGCGGCCATTGTTGTTATTTTTCTAGCAAGAAAACGCGATTCTGAAGAAATTAACACTTCTTCTGTGAAGTCTCGGTTATCTGCTTCCCTATTTATACGATCATCAGAAGGAAAAGGTATAGATTGGTTATCTTTGTGCAAACTTACACAAAGACAGGTAGGTCTACAGAAGTACGAAGATAATAGAGTGAATGTTTACTACTTTCCATTGAATAAATTTTCCTGTTTGTGGCCTTCAAGACACAGTAATAATGCCATTTCATGGTGTTTAGAAGAACTACTTAAATTCAAAACCTCTAGGATAAGAGTTTTTCATTTGAAGGGATAGATGTTATGTACATGAAAATAAGAATACACTAGCCAACTTTTTAAACAAACTTTTGCCAAACAATAATTTACTGCACCATATTCCAATTTTCGTTTTACGGAAAACCATGAAAAAATTAACAAGATAAATAAAACTTAAATTGCTAACACCAAATTGCATAATCGTTTTATTGAAATAATTTGAAAAGATTGACAAACCTTTTGAAACTTATAAACACACTCTGGCTGGCAATTTGGCATTCCGCATAGGCTGCTGGATGATCAGTTACCACAATCCATCCTACCGCCATTGCAATTGTTGTAGCCTCTATATCCATGAGCCCTGCAGCACGAGTGCCTTTCACGTACAATGCGGTTACAGACCTCGTTGCAGGGCCAGACTATAGCAGCTTCGGCCACGATCATCATGGAGAAAGCAATGAGGAGCAGGACAAACGTAGTCTTCAACGCGGCCATTTTGTTTTGTTCTTGTGATGGGAGAAACAACTTAGAAGACGTGAGGAATTGTTCTGTGAAAAATTCGGTTTTCACTTCTCTTTTTAAACGAAATAAATGTGTTTTTTTCAGTAAGTCCGGAAAAGATAATAATGCAAATAGATAGTCATTACAGTAATTATGTATCTACGTTTTATTTAAATCAGTATTTGATTTACATAAAATTGACTTTATACGAGTAGGATATCTCTAAAAACCTACTAACGAATGTTTACAGTTTTATTTGGGGGTAATAAGAAAACATAGTTTTTCCTGAAAAAAAAAACGGACTTATCTGTAAAAAGAGAGTCAAGTTCAAAAGATAATTGTTTTCCTGGTTTTAGGTTTACATTATAAGTATGTCTTGTTGGTGATGACAAATTATCTCTTGCGTCCAAAATAATGTCTTCCTTTTTGAGGCCGTTTGTAATATCTTGGATTTCAAAAATGTCTTTCCGGGATAAAAACTTGGCACTTTTTTACAGTTCATTTTATAATCGACGATAACGACAACCTTACTATTTTCATTTTCCTTGTTTTTTGCATGTTTCGTATATTCTCCTTGTGTAATAGACATGTTTTAATGTCACTTTATCCTTAGTTTAACGCAGCTGTGAATTTCCCTGTTAGTCATAGTAATAATATATGCGTCTTGAACAAAACTATAGGTAAACAATAGTCACTCGGCCTGTGTCGCAACGTAAATTTCCTTCAGAGATAACTCGACTATCGTACGGGTAAGACGCTCCTCTGTATTTAATATATAGTATTTTATAAGTAGTGTAACATTTGTATTTGGATTGGTTTGAAGTTAAAATTAAAATAATAAAAGTTTAATGTTTCTTTTTTTTTTGCGATATTTAACTTAGTTAGTTCTTCTATAAGTGAAAGATTCTTTTCCGGTGGTCATAATAAAAAATAATTTTATGTTATCAAAATTATTGGGTCGTGTTGATGTTAGATAAAAAATAGTGTGCATCCGTTTTAATTTCCTAATTATACCTATTAAAGTTTGTATTTTACTTAGTCAAATCAAAAATTAGCACACCTAGATGTAGAAATTATTTTTTTTATCCCGTGAGATGTTCTTTAATTTTACTTTGATTTTATTATTATTATGAAATATACGCAGATAAGTCGCGGACAAAAGCTAGTTTGAAATTATTTTGTAAAATACTTTAAGAAATAGATAATTTGATTTATTTCGGAAATAGCTTTTTAGTATCGAGTAAGTTTTTTTTCAAGATTTCTCTTAATTTTTTAAATTAGAAAAAACATTTTGGAATCAAAATATTTTTTTTTTTCCAATAAAATATTATTTAGTTCTGCCTACTGTTACTATGTGAAAATAACATCCATTAGTTTTATGATGTAAGATTTTGAGATCTTCGATAGTTGGTCTCTTTTCTAGACGCATTTTACTTTGCTAAGATTTATATAATATAGTATTTATTATACTTGATCTTTTTGATATGGGGAATTTTAACCGGTGAATTGTCTTGCCGTAATAGAATATTTCGTTAAAAAATTGCTTTTAGTTGCACTGCCTACGTTTTATTGTATTTTATAAAGTAATATATTTTAAATATTTTTTTGCTAGCAGTACAGACTTTGTAGCGCCGGTCTTTGTGAAGATACATAAATGTTGCCATTTTTCGTGATACTTACATCAAGTTCATGAAAGTACTTTTATAAAATTAATCAAAAGGTTGATTTCCGCTATATGTTATTCAATTAGACGGTCTTACCTATGGCCCCTATTTTCACAAAATCATAAAGAACACCCTGTTTAGGTAACAATATGACATATCTGACTTATACTTATAAATGCTCACTTAACTAAAGGAAATGCACATTATTTATTGCATAGTACATTTTTCCATGTCATTAAATCAAGTTGCGCATATGTCACAGCCAACTGTTTGAAATAGCCATTTAATTGGACGGCTAGCCCTTTTCTTGAACAACGCCATTCAACCAAACGCCTTGACGTCGATTAGCCGAGTAGTTGAATGCAACGTTCAACAGTACAGGTGGACGACGTTCAGCTAACTAGTTAAATGTCAATTTAGTGTGAATTATGAGATATATCGACGCTGTTACAACCACCATGACCACGGCACATATTAACTGTAGGTAGTTTTACTAATCCTGTAACAGCTTAACTTACATTCAGCAGCAAAATATTTGTAAAATTACAATTAAATTTCATAATTGTACAATCTCTCTTTAAAATTTAGAAAGAATGTGAATTAACATAATTAATTCACTTGAGTCGCTGGTTGTGGTACTACATTATTTGTACTTCTGGATAACGTTAGAAACTGATTTAGATTATTTTTTTATCCAAAAAACAACTCGCAGTGATTTAAAAAAACAGCCAAGTGCGAGTCGGACTCGCGCACGAATGGTACGAACGATTATACTGGGTGTACAAGAGAATAGGACACTCCCTAAAACCACGTGATCAGCTGGTCATATGCAACAACTTTTTCTATGGGAGCAACATCGAAATCGATAAAAAAAATTCAGCTTTCCCATACAAACTTACTCGCATTCCTCGATGATAATGTATGGAGCATCTTAAAATAAACCACGATTTCGATATTGCTTCCATAGAAAAAGTTGTGGTATATATGACCAGCTGATCACGTGGTTTTAAGGAGTGTCCCATTCTTTTGTACACCCTGTATATAAAAAACGGCAAAAAAATCATGTCTTTTGTATGGGAGCCCCGTTATATATTTATTTTATTCTGTTTTCTTTGTATTTGTTGTTATAGCGGCAACAGAAATTCCATCATCTGAGAAAATGTCAACTGTCTAACTACCTATTACGGTTCATGAGATACAGCCTGGTGACAGACAGACAGACGGACAGCGGAGTCTTAGTAATAGGGTCTCGTTTTACCGCCATCTTGTAAACAATACGAACAGCGCCGCGGTGGCTGGCGGAGTAATATTACTAATTCTATGTTACAGCGGCTTATAAGTCAGCCGTGATGTTGAATGTTTCAAATGCCAAAATAATTCAACTATTAAACTAGGCGTGTGGTTGAATGGTGTTGTTCAATAAAAGGGCTAGCCGTCCAATTGAACGGCTATTTCAACCAGTTGGCTGCGACACATACACAGTCGTGTCTTAATGACATTTGTACGTCGTTTATTCTACGACATTCGTATCTAGGCGAAACTTGTTTCAGTATTTGTAAAAAAACTTGCCAGTGTGAACGGGGTCTTAGCTAAGCGAATAATATGTATATTTAACCACTTAACCGAGAAGGATAAGGTGCAAAATGGATTTTATTGTCACGCGGTCTCATGCGACCGCTCGAAAGCTAATAAGTTGTAATCGTGATTTATTCATAATTATCTGTGATTTTCTTCCAATGTTTTATTAGTTATTCTTTTATTCGGAGCGTAGACAAATACAAAAAAAATGCCGTTCTGAGTCATAAATGAAGTAGGTAAGTAACAAGACATTATTTTTATAGTTATAGATAAAAGCAAAACAAAACGTAGGTGTCACATTGGCTTTTGTTTATAACATTTATTGCCAATTGGATGAATGTATCGTCCTCAAAAAGTCCTTCAAGAAGCGATTGTGTTTACTGTTAACCCTTAATTTTATAATTTACGAGCCACTTTTTATCAATACAGTCTTACACATTTTGATAATTACTTTGTTTTGTTATTGTCACAGTTACATATTTAAAAAACAAAAGGGCAATTATAGTTCTCTTATCTGTAAAGAGTTCGCTGATAATTAAACTTTTCTTACGTAAACCACTGTTCCCGCATAATTTCAGTGATTACTCGTACATGGTTTTTGTTTACGTTTATGGTAAAAAAATACTTTCGTAGGGACTTGACTGGAAGTAACGATCGAAATGAACGAAAAGGAACGTTATAGCAGGTGTCATTCCTTATCTTTTTAACCCTATGAGTGTGTCTATATTTCTATATTTGATTTTATTGATACAAATTATACAGGGTGTATAATATGATAGGATTCAAGCCCATAGGATTCCTATGGGAGCAACATCGAAATTGATTTTTTCGATGATCTATACATTTCTTTCGAGCTATGCGCTATGCGTTCGTTTGTAACGAGTATTTAAAAAAATAACTTATTTTAAATCTATACTGGGATTAAATTATTATTAAATTATTTAGACCACCCAAAGTAAAAGTGAATTTTGGAGAATATATCATTTAGAAATAACCTCGAAGTCGTGGTGTCGGAGTAAGAAATTAAAATCCTTGCGTTTAATCGTAGCTAAATGAATAAACATAATCTGGTATATTAGTACGAGATCATGAATATTTCAGGGACTCCCAGCACACCCAATTAAATTCGTTTTCTAAATCGACCCGAACCGGCAATTCACTAGGTACACCAATCGGGTCTTCAAACTAGAAAATCGCGCCTCACGATCACGCATCGTCACTGTATTAAGAAACAAAAGCGCAATAGCTGTGCTTATCATCACACAGAGTTTGCGAAACAATGCGGATGGCGCAACTCGGCTATTGTTGAGATACGATTATTGCAGTCGTTTTATTGAAACCGGATTGCGGTTGTAATACCGGTATCTTTTCATAGGACTCTCGGTTAGATAGCGTTGTTATAAAATTCGGTAAAATAGAATAAAACTAAATTATAAAAAATATTTTTACCGAATTTAATTATAATTAAAACAGCAGGAAAGGTTGGCGTCATCATGTTGGCTATCCAAATTGCTTTATCTTATTTACTTCTTTTTATCTTTTTTTGGTGGTATTATCACCGCCTCGTATGACATTGTGCTTTATTTGTAAAATCGTTTCATTTATTTTGTTTTAAAAACTGATTTCATAGCAGCTCTACTTATAAAAACAGTCTACCATTATCTAAACATTATAAACGGAATTATAGTTTCGATGGAGCGGCAATATCAGTGCGTGCACGCAATAACAAGCAATGTCATCGAGACAATACATATAATAATGTGATTGATTACAAACTTCCGCCGCATGGCCGTCGTTTGGTTTGTGACAGGCGTGATTGTGCCCCACCTGAAGGCCTACTACGACAGTGTTTCGAGTTTCGATTGTTTGGACGTATTTACCTAATAAGTATTCACTTGTGTCAATCCCTTTACAAAAAATTTCCAACTCAAACTAGTCGTGTAAAAAACCCGACCGTTTTCAATTGTTTATAAATTGTTGAAGGTTTGATACGAATAGATAGTAATTCAAATTTATTAAGACTATACATCCGATCGAACGAAACATTTACGTAGTAGAACTTCCGATCCGAGTCATTCGGCCCCGCGGCAGGCGAAGGGTTAAAAGGGATAACTAGTGTCACGATTTTCCTGTGACCGTGGTACGGTAATTATTATAATAACTTGTTGTAGACAAATTATATGGATGTTTTGTAATAAATCATATGTCACGTTTTAAATATGTTATAATCTAGACTAATACTACCTTAATCGTTGAACACTGTTTAACCCCACTTCTCACAGTATTAAAATACTTCTAACTAAGACGACGCGACGCGGACGATCTGGCTGGTTTAGAGGTTCGCGCTTAGGACTATAAAGCCAAGCAGTTCCGGATTCTAGTCCCTGTCCCTCAGCGTGTGAAAGTTTTTACGTAAGTCATGAATGTTTATAAAAGTTTTTAAGTATGTTAAATAAATGTTGTTTCGTCGGCGCAGATTTGTTTACTTAAAGGCTAACAATTGGTGTGATAGTTGTAATAATTACTTAATTATCTACTATTTGTAAAAAAGGAACAAATAATATTTTTAAAAATGTGTTTCTAATACTCAAAATAACTACAGACTGAAGAATAGCACTTACTTCAGCTGGAGATATGAAAATTGCTTTCCGCTACGCTACCATCTGCCTGCAGCAATTATTGGAATAAAGCTTGTCTTATTATGAACATGAATACTTAGATAAAAAATATATGTTATTTATATGGAAATCCTTGGGGGAGGCCTATGTCCAGCAGTGGACGTCTTTCGGCTGATGAATGGATGGATGGATGTAATCCAGAGGCTAATTTGCACCAAAAAGGAATAAAGTTTCATTTTTCTTTTTAGTAGTATTATATTTTATTTCTTATATTAAAATACACATTTTCATTGGTTTTGGAGCCGCAAAAAACTCATTTTTCTGGTAAGATACTACAACTTCTTTCTTATACAAATTTCAACAGCTGGTGGTTTATTTTGTATAATGCAGTGATATTTTGTTTATAAAAAGTGCTTTGTTATGTTTAGGTAGGTACGTACTTTATTTGTTTTCTGTAGCGCGCTATAAAATTATCTACCTATAGCTATATATTAATTAATTAATTTCCTTAAAGACAAACAAGGTAGTAGGTACGCGCATAATTAATTTAAACAAATCGTTTGTAAAAGTTCGATTTTCCTTATCACGTTGACTGTAGACGTAAACTCGCTTATCGTGTTGGAGCCACCGCGCACTGCGACTTTAAGCATCGCTTATTAAAACTGATAATGGAAAAAAAATAATTAATTTAAAAAAAAAACGACTGCGTAAAAAGTGTACTTAAAAGATGAAAACAAGATTTTAAGAATCATTTTGCAGTCGGAGGCATCAAATCCATGTTACTTGATTAGACTTTTTCTACACGGTTTTAAATTACTTAATTAGGTACCTACTAACACAGTGCATACCAAGTCAATCATCATTATGCTCTTAATGGATTTGATGCCTCCGACTGCAAATTGATTCTTTAAATCTTGTTTTCACCTTTTATTTCATCTTTTAAGTTCACTTTTTACGCCATCGGGTTTTTTTATTTTTTTAAATTAATTAATTTTATTTTTGACTTTTTAGTTTGTAGTGTTCTACTCCTACTTTTCAATGAACTATAAAGCCTTATTTGTAACTCTTCATTTTTTTCATTTACCAACAGGAATTTTGGGGTAATAACATAGCCTATGTCACTCCCACAACTGAGACGAATCTAATGACATATCATATGTTGAAATCCATTAAATGATTTTTTCTTCCTATTTTTTAAGTGTATTTTTTTGCCTGTTTCCGTAGGAATTTTGGAAAATAAAGTATTGAATATTATTAGCACTGAAAATATGTGATTTCAAAATCAGTTTATGAGCATTGCAGATCCGTTTTTCCCGCGTGAGTTCTGTTCCCGCGGGAATTTCGGGAAATAACATACCCCTTGTCACTCCCATAATTGAGACGAATCTATTGATATATTATACTTTTATATCCGTTAAACGGTTTAGGCTGTAAAGAAATAGACATATTTACATACATACATACATACGCTCGAAAAACATAACCCTCGTTTGGCAGTCGTGTAATAAATCTCAATCACTCAAAAAGTCGCGAAAACGGAATGCGGTCGTTAAGTCGCCGCGCGGATGCAGCGATCGATCGCAGAATCGCCAAACGCGATGTGCAGCATACAGCATCGATGCACTCGAAAATCGCCAATTGCGGATATTAAACTAAAAGTCGACATGTGTGCATACTCTAATGCTGGGGCTTCACCTGCGTCTAATGTCGTTAATTAGTGCTCTATTTGACGTAATACGCAGGTGTGGCCGGTCTTTGTGCGCTAATTTGCTTCAATAACATTAGACGTTAGGCGATAGCTCGGACGGCGGTAACTTTGGACACATCAAAGGGATTAAGCGGGCGTTTAGTGCGTTTTTGTGGCTACACCTACTACACTAAACATGTTAAAACACGCTCACATTCAAAAACTTTTTGTGAAATAAATGTTAAAGTGCATAGTTATTAAGTTAGGATGGAGTAGACAAAAAGAGAAAAGTATTGAGTTCTTGGAAGCGTTTTATTTTATTTTAAAGACACTCATAGATCACACGCTAACTAAGTCGCTAGACGCTAGAATCAAACGTCAAATAAGTGTGGCCACGCACTTAGCGCGTAGATTAATGCTTTAATTTAGTTAACGCTAATCATGCCTTTATTTGAACGTTAGGCGTCACGCAGGTGAAGCCCCAGCATTAGGATGAGGCTAGAATTACGCTGCATTTAGTTGAAGGCAAAATAAGTTGTTAGAGTAGCAACTCGCCGGATCCCGAGATGATTGATGATCCGGTGCGGGGTTTTATGCATAGCAGTGATTAGATTAGACTTTATTTTGCGAATTGGATCCATTATTGCTCTCGACGCATACAACCCCTATAAGGCAAATACACCTCGTTCATAAATAAAAGCAACAGAATAAAAAAAAAAATTGATCGCTTTAATTCTCTTTTAATTGAGTTTTAAATTATGCAATTAGAATAAAACACGTTCTTCTGGCAGCCCAACCGAATTTCTGTAAACGTTAATTACACGACGTAAAAAACGACACTCGCAAGTTACAACACAACGTACAATATAAAGTTTAGGCCTTAGCCCTAGTGACAAGTCTCACTAGTTCCACGGTCGAGCCGAGACGCTTCGCTCAACAGTCAACACCGCTGGACCGTGACCGAACATGATTTCGTGATATTAAACTTGATTCACTCGCCCTAGACGTCGTTGTTGAAATTTAGAGACTACATTACAATGGTATGCTAGGGTACAGTCACAAGTGTCACTTACAACGAAATGTATTCACTTGGTAACTTTTACCGTAGTTAATAAAGTTTAAAAGGCAGTAAAATTGCAACGCAGTGCCAAATTTCCGGGATCGACTCAGAATCAGCGACTTATTGCTCGAATTTAAACTGTAATCGATTAACGTATACATAAATAAATAAATATTGGACAACATCACATACATTGCTCTGACCCTAAGGTATAGGTAGGTATAGAAATCAGAAACAACGATGATACCAAAACACCCAGACCCGAGCCAATATAGAAAAGATCGTTTTCTACATTGACCCGACCGGGAATCGAACCCGGAACCTCAGAGATGGTGGCGCCATTTAAAGTCCGGCATGCTCGCCTCTCGGCCACGGAGGTCGTCACAATAAGCAGCAGATAGGTTTCGATCGATAAAGAATGGAACTTTTATATAATTACGATTGATCGATTAAATTGCCGATTAGATGCGGCCCGCATCCAGCGTCGTCCTGCAACCTTTACCAGGAAAATAAAAGAGGCCGATCTGGAAGTCACTGGGGGAGGCCTGTGTTCAGCAGTGGACGTCCTGTGGCTGAGATGATGATGATGATGATTAAATTGCAGCGCATGTCCACTGCATATTAAGGTACCTACTTTTTTAACAGAACTTTGATTAGCTTACACATAGATTCCAGTAACTCTTAACAAATAAATGCGATCATCAATGTAAGAAAACGGAGATATTACTATGCGGAAGAGTCTTATCAATCAATATTAATACATGACCTATCTCAATTGCAGCTGCACTATGCCATCATTACTATGTAAATATTGTAAATTGTAAGCTAGATATGAACAAGAAAACATAAGGAACTATTGTAGAGTTCAGCGTTTTGATTTAATTAAATAATAGGTAATAATTCAATGGTTACATAAATGCAAATAAATACAATGTGTGATAATTATTTTTTGCTTCATTTCAGGATAAGTTGACTTTTCTTATTCCACTAATATTAAAATGCGAAAGTTTGTGAGGATGTTTGGATATTCGGATGTTTATAACTCAATCACGCATTAACGGCTGAACAGATTTGGATGATTTTTTGCATATAAGGTATAGAATATAATGTGGGTTAACATATAGGATACTTTTTAACCGGTTAAATGTTCCTATGGAATATTTTTATATATATTGATCTTTATTTGAAAGGTTTGCGTTATGTGTCATACCAAATATCCTTCTACAAACGAAGTTGCGGGCATAGCAGTATATATTTAATTTATTTTGTGAAAAGGTCACAAAATTTTACTATTTGCCAAAGTATAAAACACATGAGGTCAAAATATGAACAATATTTTGGACATTCCATGCTACAAAGCCAAATCGATCAGTTTACGGAAGCTAATAAGGAAATAAAATGAAATAGATTTATTTGCGTATAGATGGAGAACTAATAATTTTTGGAATCAGAAATAGAAATGAAATGGAAAATGGTTTAAGTTTTTACATTCAATATTTCCTGTTAGATAACCTAGTATATGTCAAAAATTGTAAGAGGTAATCCGTTTTTGGTAATAGGTAGAAGATTTTTAAGAGATTTATATGCAATACCTACTTCTGAATTATGTTTAATAAATTAGTCATATTAATTATACTTTAATCGTGAGGTTGTCTGGGTAATGGCACAAATTACGTATAGCGGGCGGCGCGCCTGATGGAACATGGGAGGTTGTAGAGGGTATACCTCGCTAGTGGTGATAAGAGGCGCCCCCACTCGTTAAGGAGTTCCACAAAACCACATCTCAGCCTAATTTAATCCACGGCAAGTCGTCAGCTTCTCAGAAGATCGCTAAAGAGCACGATTTCTCGGGGTTTTCATCCAGCCACTGCCAGCGATCTTCATAAGTTCGTCGGTCAATCAAGCTGGGAGACGTCCTACACTACGTTTGCAGAGACGTGATCTGCACTCAATAACCCTAATTCCACATTTCAAAGGTTCTGCGACAGGTTTACCTTTACATCAGTGGCGGGTATTAGTTTTATTACGAGGGAGGCAGATACTTACTTAATATTTTATCAATAAAAATCTGTGGTTTTCATAAATGACACACATTTGTAAGTACCTACTGCCTACCTCATTTTGTTTTTCTGGTAGACACTGCCTAATTGCCTTTTAATGTACCGCACGCCCCTGATTTAGATTTTAGCTAAACCTCTATTCTGTGAGGCAGCATAGTGGTTATATAATTTAGTAGTATTATAGAGGGATCTTTTTAATAAAACGATATAATAACTTATTATAATAGATTGCTAGAGTAAACGCGAAAAAACTAAAAGTAGAATAATAACGTTCTGATGACAGATGACAGCTACTGCTGAAATCGCTTAAAGGGAAGTTGCTATCAATTGATTCCCCGCTAACAGTAATAAAGCAATAAGTTACAGTAAGATTATAAGATTTAATTATATACCGTGGTAAGACCATGGTCTAAAACTAGGTTAGGTTAATAGAAATTTATTTCTAATAATAACTTTGATTAGGTTAATGATATGACATTATCTTTACATCTTTGAATATTTACATAGATTAAAGTCATAAAATATTTTTTTAATGCATGCATTTTCGTGAAACTTCATAATTAATTGTTATAAAATAAGAATCGATTAGCAAACAAACAATTTCTTGCTTGTTGGCGATTACAGATCTTAAGGATGCTCGCTCCTTTACGTAATGAGATAATGAGCTCTGATTGATTCAGCGCGAAGTATAATTGCGTCCGTAATGGCAGCTCCACCTATATGGAAACGTGCGTGTTTTGCATATTTATTTGATTCCATTACATGATCAGCTGTCGTAAAAACGCTATTGTTTTGTTAATGACTGGTATGAAATAAATAAATATTTTACAGTTGCTTGTTTTATTTTAAGTGTGACTCAAACAATCTAGATGTTAAATTGAGACATTTAATCATCTATTTAACCCAAATACTTTGGGTGAGGCCCTGCAAGGCTGCAGTATACTGCTGGTTAGGTTATAACCTAGGAGTACTTGCTTGTTTAGTATTACTGTTATATTAACATTTAGTTACTACAACTTAGGCACGGGTCTTGAGCGCTGGGTGAAAGATACCTACGAAAAGACCATTACGATTACGTGATTGGCTATTTGTGCGACGCGCCTGCACCGCCGGCCGCTTAGCTCCGCGCACACGTGTCTCTGATACGATCATCGTCTCGTACTCGTAAGATGCACAAAGTTCAATCTTTGCCCCAGCGCTCAACTGCATCAGTGTATTATACAGGTTGACTTTTTATGACAATCCAAACCTTCTGAAAGGACTCCTGTGATACAAACGAACAGCTCTTTCTATTGGACCAACTCTCTAACTGCTATTTCATATAAATGTAACATAATATGTGAAAACAAGTTATGTATGCACACTTTGGTAAGTTGTTTTTTTATTTATGTAGCGATTGTTTTATTCACAGAAGCACCTTACGAAATTGAACATTCAATAGTGTTTCCCATCGTCTTATAAAACTGTAGCTATATTTTATAGAAAATGACTATTGTAAGTGCTAGCTAGGTCCTGTTGCTATGACGGACAAAACAAAGGACGACCGCAGTTGCGTTCGATTCTTCCATTGTACGCTTTTGATTGCGGATTTAGAAGAACTTATTATCATTGAAGCTTGATTATAATTTGTGTATTACATCATGTAGAAATTAACCTTCAACTGATTATTTCCAAACACCTACCAAACAGCGAGCAACTACCGAACATAGAAGTATAGGTTAAGAAAATATAAGATAAAACGGGTAAATGAGTAAATGTATATATAGGTAAATACACTAAAATTACATAGAAATGAATATCAACTATATTAATACATACAAAATGACAGGTACCTGATTCCTGATTTCGTAAGTAAGTAGATGAACGAGCTTTTAAGTTAATTGCGCAGTTTTTTTTTAAAAGGCACCTTAGATTTGTATTTCTTATGTACCAGCGCTGCAGCGGTGAATATGTAAGAGTGTTTTATTAGAGTATCTAGGTTGTTTTTTCAATGTTAAACATACAATTACTTTTTTCGCATATATTGAACATTTCTTGTTGCTTCCATCAAGTGAAATATTAAAATAATTGATTTCGAGTAAGTTAATATTAGGTTGGGGAAAGTCTTTTTGTATTATAGTATGTATGAACTTGTAATAAAACCTCTTTGTCTGTACTATTTGTATCTGGCTGGTTTTGGTATCATAAAAAGTTTAAATTTTATAGAAGATAATTCCAAATTAAAATTAGGAAAATGTGTGTTTTTCATTTGTTTTTCGTACTGTCAAGATGAGTGAATCTAATGAAGAAATTCGATACATTTTAAAATTTACTACAAAAAAGGTAAAAATTCAACGCAGGCGCTAAAAAATTTTGCGATGTATATGGACATAGTGCAGTGTCTGTGAGAGTAGCACAAATTTGGTTTAAGCGTTTTCAATCCGGGAATTTTGATTTCAAAGATGCACGTCGCTCTGGTCGCCCTATTACGGATAAAATTGATGCCATTTTTTAAAAAGTGGAGCAAGATCGGCATATCAGTAGTTACGACGTAGCTGAAGAACTATCAGTACAGTAGCAGTCAACCACGGAAGTGGTTTGCGAGGCAATTCATTAAGTAAATTTTTGTAAAAGAATAATAATAAATAAATAAATAAATAATAAACTGAGAATAGACCACAAAACAGTTTTGGCGACTTTGAAAAAAACTGGGTAAATTCGTAGAACATGTGATGATAAAATGTTTCCAATAAAAGCTACATTCATTTTGCTATCAATAACCGGGATATTTAGGCAAAAAGCAGCAGTGCGGGTATTTTGATTGGTGCTTATACATGAATTATAAGAAAAATAATATTTTTTTTGTATTAATAGTACTTTTTTTCGGCGTTACCAAAACTTTTCAACGCCAAACAACTGTAATCCGCAGACCCCTAAGTATTATCTCCTAATTTAGTTTTTTTTATTTGGTGGAGATCCTAGAGGCATATTATACTACTTAATACGTACTGCGTACAGAGGTCTGTCAACTTAGGTTGGGAACCACTGATTGAGGCGACGGAACAATAAAAAAGGAAAACCAAAGGAATACTAGGTACTGAAAACATTACGCAAATAATATTTTATTAAAAATGTGGCTAAAATTTCTTTCTATCACACGAAAGAACGAGTTCATCTGTATCACATCGATATTTCGCGTACTTCGTTGTACCTGCTTCAAGTTGAGTCCAGACAAGACAATAGGCCAGGCCGGCTCATCCATCATCGGCAGCCATTGAGTTGTCTTTGGCCAGAGCAGCCGGCTTGGGAGGCTTTCCACTTACTTTATAACCTACAGTCTCGGTAAGTATAGGAAATATTTGAGAAACTGGTGTAGGTTTTGATTCTAAGCTAGGAATGCAAGCTACGGTATTCTAAGGTAATTTTTGACGCTATTACAAAATGGCGGCAAAATAACGGAGTCTCGCCTTTAAGTACCTATTGGCATTTATTTAACCAAACTCTACTTATTCATTTATTTAACCAAACTCTACATTATTAATTTATTTGACGCAAACAGTGTAAAAAAATATATTTCCATTCAACTAAATTTAAAAAAAAAAATAAGAAAAAAAATAAAAGAAAGTGCATGTATCTTTGACACTGGGCATATCACAAAGGTTTGCGGTAACAATGAGCCATTATTTCCCCATTTAACGTGGAATTAGCGCTGCCATATGCCAGCCATGTGGCGGCACGTGACCACATCCACTACAATTGTCTATGCTCCACTGATTTTAATGAATCGTTACGTCTCAGATAGTCTTCTTTGTCTATGCCGCAAAAACGAGGTTACGGGCTTCACTTGTCAAACAGCTAACTGCAGTCTAGAGTCTAGTAGTACGTGAATAATTGTAGGGTAAATGCATGAAGTTACAAATCAATGCACCTTAAATATAATATTGGTTGTAAACATGTTGCAAATAAATTTACCTAAGTGTTCCAAAAAAAAAATTAAATAATATATTATGTAAAATGTAACAAATAACACGTTTTTTTGTTTCAAATCAATACAAAACAAGGTCTATACCTTCTAACGCCCACTTTTTTGCGACTTGTTTAATCCATGTATCCAAAGGGCATAATAATTTATGCTTAGCGAGGTAACCATGAACTCTTAAAACAATCTCAAAGTTTTCAAATCTGTCAATTTTGGTACGTCATTTCATACAAAATTTGACAGAAATGATAATGTTTGACAGATTTGAGATTGTTTTAAGAGTTCGTGGTTACCACCCTGGCACTAAACGCGTTAAAAGCAAGTCGGAAACTTCTATTCTATGTAGAGTTCGACGTAATTTTATATCTTATAACAAAAGTGACAGAAGATACGAAATAGCAAAATCGACTCTAAGATTAGATAAAGTAGTAATGTCACTTAGTGAAAAACAAACATAACACAGGGTTGTTTTGAACAGAGCAAATTTCTTGGGAATTTGTTTGTCAATACAAATGTGTGTTACAAATTACAATAAAACTTTACTAAGAAGTCGACATGGAAATCATAAAAAAATCCTGCTCCGTACATTATCATGAAGTAGAGCGTAAGTTTAAATAAAGAAACAAAAAAAAACTTTTTCATGTTGAGCACTTGGTAAAAGTTTTCTAAATGGATGAAACTTTCGCCTCCTTCAAATTGGATATTGTTCAAAAACCGCATTTTGTATGTCGTTTCGGTACTCGGTTGGTACCACATTATTTTATTATAATCTGTCTCACTTATTTAGCTGTCTTACTTAGGACTGTTGACTGATTGACCCATCACGTATTTGGCTGGTGACATTATGAGAAGTGAATGGCTGCAATTCAAGAATGCCAAACTATAACAGCTAAGTATAAATGCGTCGGTTGACATTTACAAACTGTTTTGCATTCTTCACGGAATGCGTAGTTCTGGTTACATTGTTAGGTCACAACTGGTACCATGCGTATTTCTACTTTTAATTTATGCTAATGGGTTTGCTAATCTACTAAGCTTGCTAACGCCGTAAAGATAGGTATCACGAATTAAAAGCCTTCCTTAGCTGCCTTCTGACAAATAGATACTCTTTATTTCACATTGCACCAAACAAAGACTAAGCTAAAGTGACTAAGTTAAATGTTGATGTTTACAGAAAGAAAATAACTAAAGTAAAAAACAAGTAATTGTAAGAATGCATGATTATTTGCAACCATATTAGTTTTTTTTTAAATCGTAACATGAGGGAGAAAAATGGACAACCATACATAAAAAATACACACAGCCAAGCATAGAACCTCCTCGTGTTTTCAAGTCGTTTAAAAAATGAATTTGTATTTTTCAAGAAAACATGCGACGGACTAAAAGTTTTTATTTTTTTTCTCTAAAGCTCGGACTATATGCAGCCAGAAACGGGTGCGGGTAAGCCCGAATTCAAGCAGTTATTCAAGCAAATATATGACATTGGCCACATGATCCGGTGCGAATAGCCGGTTCTTTTAACAGATTCTAATAAATTCAGGCTGCAGTCTTAGTTCTTAGGAGGGCATTGACTGAATACATCGAAAGGCTGACGATTTTAACGTTGTAGCCAAGATAAGCTGGACATAGACTAGAAGCTTCATCCATACTTGATTCAGCACCATGATCTCTTAAGCTGCAACGTGTTAGGTACTTACATCGTATTTAGATTACTCCTAAAACCTAAAACTAAGTGTTTCATCACATCCGTTACTTCTGCAATTGCAATAAACAACACATTTGAAATTAATTTAGTCTTCAATCCTCCTATCCAAAAGCAAAAGATTTCCTATTTATTTTCCCAACCTGCGTCAAACTTTACGACCGGTAACCAGTAAAGTAAATTCGGTCTTAAGTAAACGGCTGGTAATTAAGCTTACACTTGATCCGAATAGGGCCAAATGTGTAGGACTGGTTCTAAATTGAGCGCCACATATGGGCTGTGCCTAAATGCCGAGCACACACCCAGGTAGGGCGCTTTCACACTGGGCGACGTGGCCTGATAAACTACAGTCACGTTACGTACCTGTTTTTTTTTTTCGAAGGAAAATTCATCACGTTTACCCGTCATCCTATCGTCATATATCTTGGGTATATGTGGGTACTGTAGAGGTTTATAACCTAATGGGTAAAAGCTCTACGTCCACCATGGTATGTTCGATGAAGAAAAGGTTTTCGGATATGGAACACTTTTCTTGACGTGGAAAAAACAGTTGTTTCGTGATTCATTCGTGATTCATTCTAAAAACGTGGCCAAACAGAAAATGAAGCATCTTGGAATTTTCATATTATAAATCGTATGGCCATTTTAACTCAAATAAAACTCAAGAAAAGTACTTCCAGAATAGCGTCGCTCCCGAGGTTTCAAAGTGAAGTGATTATAATTTGTAATACTAGTTCTCGATAATAAATTTTAAAAAAGTTATAGAAATAATCCTTATTTCGATCAATTCCCCTTGAGCTATTGCTTACCACCGCTGCAGACGAAGACGCCGCGCACCAGTCCCTTCGTGACCACGACCGTAGCACCACGGTCGAAACGTCGAGGAATGTAAGTAGTATCAATACTACTACATACTTTAGTATGTCGCGTTTAGACCCGTAATTATAAGTTTTAGTTATAATGCAACGCAAAAGTTAAAAAAAACGTTTGAAAAGGCAGGATAATAGACATAGCGGGTCTGCTGCAATCTCTGAGCCATAGACAAATTTAATCTGTTGTGTCTGTCATCTGTTTTAAGACAAAAAAAATAGAATGAGCAACAATAGGAAACGCAAGTGGGAAACCTTATTCTTCAATGGTAAGATGCCCAACCTTAGGGACTCAGTATGTTTAAATATATTTCCCCAGCAGTAGTACTCAGTCTTTGTCTGTATTTAACTGTCAGCTAAAGCAGTGTAGAACGATAAAATAATAATGGACACGTTTTGTTCTATTCTTAGCTTCTACATTGATAATGGCGCTGTGCAAACCTACAAAAATACAACGCCATCGCCAGCGCGTATACGTGAAACCTAAAGTTATCCATTACTAGATTCCTTAGTACATAAAAGTTATAACAGTAGATGATTCACCTCTTAGTGTTTCTGCTCGAGGTTTCTCGAACTCTACAAACTATCTATCTTCGCTCAAGAATTAAAACAAAATAAGTATCACAGTTGCATTATGCTACGGGCTCAAAATTTTATAAATGCATTTATTTTTTATGAACGTATCGCTATTATAGCGTAGGCAAACAGACAAAGCTGTCTCGATTGATCGGTTGTCCTCAAGAATCAAAATCAGGAGTTCTACTTACTACGAAAGCTTTTCGTTCATTCGGACGTATAAGCCTAACAAATTAAAATTACCAGATCCTTGTATAAAATACTTTGTCAAAATCTGAACAACTTCAACTAGCCTTGTAAAAAACCCGACTGTTTTCACAAAGGTTTGAAACAAGTGACCGGTTATTTCAATTTGTCAGGTTTATTAAACGTCCAAACGATACATTTTCGTAGAAGCCTTCCAGTTACCTTCAACGCAATACGATTAGGCGCCCTTACTAGTCTGAGTGTCTACCAATGTGGACGCGCCCACGCCGACTGGTTGTTTGTGGAGCAGGATTCCGGCACTAACGAGCTGCGCACACGACAGCGTTCCGTCCGCGCACTTCGGGGAAATTGGACTATCGACCGATTTTAGCTTAGCCGATATTTAAGGAACTCGTTCCATTACCATTTAAATTGTTTGGACATAAGTGTTGTTTTGAGAACGCTGGCTGGATGATCTTTTACCGAATACTGATAGGCTAACTCTTCTCAATCGAGTAAACATTGTAAGAAAATACTAGGATTGGCCCATGGTCCATAAAAGATCCCTTGTCTAATCGTATGTTGTTAGGCATCATAGTTTTCCCAATCGAGGTATGTAACATCATCAGAAAATACTAGATGTGCAACCATTGCATGGTCGTTTTCCTGACTAAAAGTTATGATAGTTTGTATTGCTACAAATCTACAGTGAAACTACTTAAAAGTTTAAGGTCATCCAACTGATTTCCAACTTTAAGTCCGACACATAGTATCTATTATCAATTGAGTAAAAATTACGTTTTGTGGTAGGTTGACGAGATTGTTGTCTGTACATTATAGTAGTTGATGCTTCAAGTTCATGGTTAAAGCGTACCTACTTCAATAGGAAAACGGGACTAGGCGCTTGGTGAAAGATCGCCGTTCTGCACTGCAGCAAATAGAGGTCTAGACGCTTACATTTTGTCAAGGATGTGCCGAAACACGGGGCACTTGCAGCCTCAAATGATCTTAAAGACTGGTATAAATTGCTAGTTCAAATTGATCCTTAGCGCAAAATTCATCATTATTCATTCGTTATATTGCACTTCTCTCTGGTAATATTGGTTCGGCATAATTCCTCCTCCATGCGTCCGAGCTACCTTGAAGTTTGTGTGCAATATTCATATGGGTTGGTAAGATGCTGTCAGAAACGACTTGCGCTAGATATCAGCAGCGGCAAGTGAGGAAGTAAAGCACTTTCCTATTTACCTTGTTAATACCTAGCCTATGTCTTCCCAGTTAATACCTGTCGCTCCGCAGGAGTATCGCGGACACGAACATGATTGGCTATAGCCATTCCCTTATCAGTCATATCTTCCGTAATATAATGCATACATATCTTCTTCCGTCGTCCTTAACCCTCTCCACTCATGTTAGTCCACTCTCGTAAAGATACTCTTGCTCTTTGTTCCATAGTAAAATTAACCTACTTCTTCAATTTACAATTAGGTACACGACGGACAAGTTTTAACTGGGTTTAAATGGGAGAAATACCGTAGTCGATAGTATTTGATAGACAGAAAAAGACAAAGCCAATGTTTTTATTTAGGAAAATAAGATAAAAATCTTATTAAGCATTAGTAGGGCATGCTTCATTTATTTTTTAGGAAAGAATTTCGTACTCTAGCTTGATTGTCGTTACTTCGATGATTAGTGCCTCGATTTTACACCTTGAAGGTTATCTATATCTATGGGTAAAGACCCACCATCGAATATTAACCTGTCGAAGTTTCGAGATAACGACCTTTCGAACAAGTAAACTATGGAGGTATAGACATCGATGCATTGATTATCGAGGTAACTACTATAGAAAAAGTACGTAATTTTTATATAAGTACATACTGAATGAATGGGTAGAAACAGAGTGGGGGATTAGTAGGGAAGTATTAGTAGCAAAAACAGAAAATCAAGTCGAAGTATTATTGTAAGGTTTGTAGCAAGGTATTCGTTTATAGTGGCTGGCTGGTTAACATGCTTAAGACATACATATTTATGAAGTCACAAAAAACAAACTTCCAACTCCAAAGCATGCCCATTCAAGATCCAACAAGACAATCAATAAACGCTTTCACGCGTCCCCGATTGTATCTAACATCCGAATGGGATTAAACGTCAAATCATAAATAATAACCGAGCTGCTCTGTTCCCACGTCACCTTGCGACGTCTTTATAAAGCCGTGTATTCACGCACTTGACCCTTTCAGCGGCAGCCGGGACTGGGGACCGAGCCGAATAAAATTATTAAAACGTAAAATACCCTCTTACGCTCACCGCCGCACACACGAGCGGTGGATAACCTCATTTCGACGATTCGAATATTCCACGCACACATCGCCACTCGGTACGGTCGCACCGAAAGGCACTCACACATGCACACCTCACTCGTGTTGCTTCGAATTTCAAACGCGTTTCGATGCCAACGGCGGCCTTAGCCTGGAGTACACTTGCGCAGTGCGGTTGCGTGCGTATTTTTAGAGCTGATGCGATGTTTTTGCCGCCTATTTGCAGGTTACCGTTCGGAGGAAAAATGTGAGTTGCGCCGTTCGTGCCGCTAATGAGTCGATGCCGATGCTCTATATGGTAATGCCAGTTTTTGTGCAACCTTTATCTTTTGAATGGTTGCATATATCTACTATCCGTTTAGGACTTGATTAAAATGATGCATGTTTAATCAGTAGCTAAGTGACATAATGAGCAATTGGCTTATTTTACAACGGCTTTTGTAAGCAAGTGTTTGTTTGTAAAATTACTTTTCAGTTGTTTTGTTTGCATTGAGCAAAGTAATAGCAGTAAAAATGAAGACACATAATTACATTACAACCAAACTATTCTTGAGTTCTGCAGTATTCTAACGAAAATATATATATATATATATATAAAAGGTCAAATGTAGAGTCCTGGTGATAGGATTTCTGCCATAGTGTAGTGTAGATGTATTATATATTTTTTGTAATCTAAGGCGACCTAATGAAAGAAAGCAAGCAGATAAATAACACGTTAGTTCTAGGAACCAGCAATAATCGCGCTGTCATCGCCCGATTGATGCTTAGTGTCAAAATCTATTGGCAGCACTGTCAGTAGATTGCTTTGTTTTTGTTTTCAATCGACTTTAAAAAATAAGGAGGAGGTTCTCAATTCGACTGAATGTTGTTTTTTTGCTGTCAATTTGCGATTTTAAAGCCAGAATTGCTTAATATTCGCTATCGCATCGCATTGCTTTTGCAAGATAAATCGAAGTCCCTCCACGTGCTTAATTGTCGCTGATTTAGTCTGTTACCAAGAATCTACTACCAGGTTAACTTCGACAGAGAGGTCAGTCAATCGTCGAATTTGACTATCAGCCTGGGAGGTGTAATTATACTTTAATGTTCTCTTTCTAACTCAATTTAATTAATGAAAAATATAAACAAATAATAATAACAATTCATATTCAGCAATCATTCAAATTATCCAACTCCAAACTAAACAAAGCGTGTACTAGGGTGATTAGATAAAAAATAAACATACTGACTTCGTTAAACATTAATGACTTAGACACAAATGATAATACTTGCCCCTTGCAGAATTTGAACTCGTAACCACTGAGTTTTTAGGCCGGGTCCCGCAGCAAGACCAATCAGTCGTTAGAGTTACGTCTTCGTGTCCAATAACTCAATATGTGTGTTATCAGTGATGAGGTACGGAACTAAAACGGTTTCCTGAGTGACTTAACTGAGTGCCTCATAAGTAGCTTGGGCCGCTAATTGGGTTGAGGTTCTGACAAGCGGAGTGACTCTACACTTTTTCACCTTCGCCGATCATAATCATTGCAAACTCGAAACAATAAGTAAAATAAATGAAGGTTACTTCTTAACGCAAGCTGAAGTAGCAATGGCCACGGCTGAAGCCTAAAGTGGCCGTCCTTTCTCCACGCAGTGTACCCATAATTGCACGTGGAAACGACTGCCGCGATGGCGCTAACAGAAAGTTCTCCGAGGACTGCACAGTTTATTTATTTGTATTTAGATCTGATCGTTTATACTGAATAGTTAGGCACACGATCTATGTTAGGCACACGTAGTGTGGACACGTATCGGCAGAAAAGACGATGACAACTATAAAATATTAGGCTTGGATAGGTAAAAATAAAATATGAGGTTTAGAAAACTTATACAAAATGTGATACCAAAAATGTATAATCGACGATTGTGTTTTCACGACTAATACTGTCGACTATATACCTACTCGCGGAATTGGGATCACTCACAGCAAGTGTAATTATCAATAGGATTTTACAAAATAATACCTGTTTTATATATAGACTACATTAGGTGCATTAAATACCGTACTAAACATCTAATATATAAAATTGTAATAAAACTCATCCGAAACAGCTTGACCGATTCTTATGAAAATTTGTGTGTATGATTTGAGAATAGGTCGTAACGCTAGAGGTTAAGGTGTCCTCACGCTAACAATGTCGCGGGCAACAGCTAGTATTTCTATAAACAATTCAAGAAGGTAACTAAGGTTTACATTATACTCGTATTAAGGTAGAACAGTGTTGTCGCTAATGATACAGTTTGATAAATGCATAAGGCGCTTGGAAGACGATAAGATATAGCCCAAACGCAGTCGTTTATCGTCGTGAGGATAGGAACCGAGGATTCTTCGAATCGATTATCAGAAGATGAATGGGCATAAAATAGATGTGTGGGTTATTTGGTCGGAAAATACGTGGTGGAGTGGTTGACCAAAATGGATTTGATAAGATAACTATGTCATTTTGTTTCGTAGCGGTGTTTTTTATGGTTCGAATTAAAAGTTTGTAAAGAATTCAGCAAATACTTAAATGAAAATGAGGTTTAAAGGTTTAGATATTCACTTAATGCATCAAGTGAAGATCTGTTTGCAGAAATAAATTAATGTTATTGATTTAATCACTCTTCATTGTAATTTTAAGTGGACCTGTCTATTCGAGACTATGGTTTTGTCTTTCTGAAGCTATAGTAATTTGTATTTTTGATAATCTTATTTGGGTTGCACTGAACTTTGAAGTGGAATTCGTATTTCATTAGGCACTGTCTTCGATGTGGTTCTATCGACATGCAGTCATAAAGTTTTGACTATATAGGTACTCCGATATTTCGATGGGCTGAATGCTCGTTTACTATGTAAGTTACGTAACTATCTTTGTGAGAAAGAAAAAATGCATGCGAGACGAGAGCTGAATTTGTTGAATTATAATATGAGAACTGAAAAGGGTCTTCATTTTGTACGGCTCTGGTATTTTTTGGTCGAAATAAGTGAATTACAAAATACTCTCAGACGGTACGTTTTGTTTTTACTGGTCACTCCTGGGCGGTAACCACGAACTCTTAAAACAATCTCAAAACTGTCAAACATTATCATTTCTGTCAAATTTTGTATGAAATGACGTACCAAAATGGACAGATTTGACAACTTTGAGATTGTTTTAAGAGTTCATGGTTATGGCCCAGCTTCAATGCGATCGAATGTTTTTATTTTCATGTTAGTAAAATATAAAGTTAGGTTGATTTGCCGCTCCGGCAAATTACATATCCTGCTGGTTGAATGTTACTAGCATATTTTTAATTAATCAGTTTTCCACTCCCACAGAGTTCCATAACACTTAACGTGAGAAGTTATCTTATGCATGCATGTAACCACTTCAATCTGAATGACAATCGTTGAACAATCGTTGCGTCCCATCGATGCATGATCACGATGGCCCCATTTGCTTTGAATTTCAAGCGAATCCTCATCTGCATTCGCCATTTAAATTTGTAATCAGATTCGCGAGACTTCATCCATCATTCATTCCTTTGACGGTGCCTCGGTAATCAATTAGAGGATAAACGGAAAAAAGACGAAATATCCGAGCTCTCGACTCGCCAGTAACCGCTCATTATTTCTTCTCACACATTTTTTATTGCGGCAACATTATACGTGGGTGTGGTTGTAATTTCCTTTCACCGACGTAAGGGCACACACGCAATCTTGAATTTGTCTGTTTCATTTTCAACCTCAGTGCCTCTTATTAGGGTTTAGATTGGTGTAGCTAAGGACTTCCTGATGAGAAGATGACTGATAAAATATTAAAGCGTCCGTCCCTTTCGGTCCTATAGGGTGTGTCTCACTCACGCTCAGGTCTGGCGTAGCCGTGGATGTTTTTACGCGCGCCGGGGGGCAAAATGTTGTTCGTTTTGGCGGCAAAACGCTCCGGGACCGCGTAACTCAATAATGCGAATGCTCCGAAGGGATAGCATGTTTTATTTACGGCGTTTCAATCGGGTTCGTGGTCGTTATTGCAGTGACTCGGCTGCTGAGCAGCGTGTGCGTGACAGCCGGTATTGGGGAACGTATTGCTGATCCCGGGATTTGGTGTAATTTCACTGACACGCAAGTGACGCAACGAATCTATTGTTGGGGATATGTTATTAGAAAAGTATTACTTAGTTGGAATAACATTACTCACTCTGTTGGCCTTTTACCACATTTCCGGAGTAGAGGCAAAGAAATTAACAAATGATAGAAATTTACAAATCAGAAATACTATCTATATAGAGCAACAGTTAAATATTAGAGAAGGTTTAACCACAATCAGTGTACCTATATGTATTTACTTTTCTATTTCTAACGTTGACTTAAATCTCTTTTAACATGTTGGTCAAATTCATTAGACCTGGCCTTTAATTAGGCTTAAGCCCATTTTTTATTAACATCTAAGTTCCAGCACTAAATTGGACTTGACAACAAAATCACTGCTAACTAAAACAAATGGCCTCTTTGATCCGGCTCATACTTTATTAAAATCCGCATGGAACGTTCCGTGCATTACCCCAATTTGGGCTCGCAATTAGCGTACGCAGTCCCGGGGGGTCGCGGCCGGGGGACCGGGGGGCAGGGGCCGCAGGGGGCCAGGGCCCCCAGCAACTCCCCGATAGCCTTTGTGAGCCCCTTTGTTCAATTTCCAGCGCGAGGAAATGGAATTGGAAAATGATTTCGCTTTTAGCTGATTGCAGCGTTTTAGCGGGAGTGCGATTGGGATAATTAATGCAATTACGTTGGGATGAGTTTTTATGTATTTTAGTATTAGTATTGTGGAGCTCTTGATTTAGATGTATTAAGAGCTTATAATGTGAATTGTTTAAAAGCAGATGACATTACTTGTTGAAGCGTGGTTAAAAAATGGGATAATCTTATAAAGACAGATACTTTTTATGTCACCACATTATCACACAAAGTAGATAAGTTACAGGAAATACATTTAGGCCTGCAAAATTTATGCGGTCTTATCGCTGGAAGCGATCCCTGCCAGGCAAATGGCAATATACAGGGTGTTAGGTAAATGGTATATCAAGCTGACTCTAGCCTATGTTATCATAATTATGCATAAACATATTGTAAAGTCAGAAATTTGATATTTATCACCATTTTTGAAAAATAAAAACTTACAAATCGGATTCTAAATATTTTGTTTTGTATGAAAATTTAAAAAAAAGATGATTTATAATTTCTGACTTCATCATACTATTATATGACTATGTTAACATAGGCTAGTGTCGGCTTGATATACCCATTACCAAACAACCTGTATCTTATTAGATTGAAATTTTTGCGAACACATAAAATATGAACAACATTAACATATAGGATACTTTTGATCCCGGTTAAATGTTCCTGTGGGATATATTGAATAAACTAAAGACCAGGCGAGCGATGTCGCGGGCAACAGCTAGTACAAAATAAGGACATAAGTACACTATGCGCTTAAACAAATAGTGTATCTTTAAGCCAACATTAGATAACGAATCACCAAACTGAGGGATGAGGGTGGCTCGACTGCGGTTCGGGGTATCGAGCGAGGGACGATTCGTAGAATTCCGTATAAATGGGTACAAGCTTACCTATTCTTTAAGGGACTCGTATTTGTAAAGTACCTAAATATTTGATCAAGTGGGTTAAGTCGAAAAATTATTCTACTATTGACTGGACTTGATTACCTACCAATGAGCGCTTTGAGAATAAGTTTATTAAGAAAAGAGTTATGGTATTACTAAGGAAACACCAATATGAAAGACTTCGTAAACTTAAAATTCATAAGCGAGAATATTTTAATACATTGCTAGATACTTTTAGTAAATCGTATTAATTTCTACTACACTCGATGAATGTCTTGGAAATATCTGCCAGTACATGATTTACAACACCAAATTACTTTAGTATACTTAGACCTAAAGATAATGCAGCAAAAAAATCCCAGCAATTATCTTCCAATCCAAATCAGTTCTAGAACGCATTTACTTCTAAGCGGATACTTACCAAGAAAAGCCCCTCCACTCCCAAGTGCGTCTTTGCTCGTTTCCACTACTTCGAGTAAAGCCCGAATAAA